>JAQPZY010001653.1:5097500-6297500 GCA_029931535.1 Margaritifera margaritifera | reverse complement strand
ATAAGTCAAGAAATGTTTGTTGTGTCCAAGATAAAAAAAAAACTGAACAGAGACAAATCCAAAATACAGATGCCGTGCATGTAATTTGCTGCTTTGATTCTGAATAATACTCATTAGACCATAAGTCATTATTATTTGTAAAATTACGGTGTTTTAAAGTCTGTGATACAACAGTTATTGGAAGTTGTATCAACATGTACAGTATGTTATAAAAGGATATGGTTTACAATGGTTGTACCAAGGCCAGATTATGGTGGCAGGAGGCACTGGAACTTAAACTCCATTTGTTCTGCCTTTAATCTGGCCTTGGTTGTACAAATACAAACACAATAACATTGTCTGTAAATTTTGATTTGAAGCTTTTAAATCCCTTCCAAGTTTAATATTTTGGGTATATAAGTTCAATACTTTTGTTTTGGTTTGTTGTGCAAATTTGTCAGTTTCTTCTAGATGTCAGTAATTTGCCAAATTTTGTTTCTGGATCGCAGTAGTTAACACTTTATACAGCTCTATCCATTATTCATTTTAGTCTAGAGTATGCGGGTACCTCTTTTTGAAACACCAAATAACAACAAAAGGTCAATGTATGAGGTAGGTTCAACAAGCCATTGCTTAAAACCTTTGATATAATTTTATTAACTGCAAAATTAGGTCGTCTTAACTTGTAAACCATATCTTACACCATAGTAAATTGTATCATAAACCAAAGTTAACCGTAACACAAAAAATCAACAAATCATTGAATCTGTCCTTATTTTAATTGTTTATACTCACAAAAATGAATGCATAACTTTAAATAAAAGAATAAACTGAATATTGAAGAACCTTTAATTTTTAAATTGGAAAAAATCCAAAATATTGTAATTTTGTGATGGAGCTTAACTAAAACATTTTTCTCAAGATCTCCATTTTTTTAAAGCATACTTTGACATTTTGTAATAACAGTGATTTCTCTTATTGATAAATTTTGGATTGTATTTGATTTTCATAAGAACACTTATGGAGGATGCCACAATTCGCTTGAGTAAAACATTGTGGCTCCATTATGAGGATGCTAGAATACTGGTAAAATGCCCTGGAGTAAAACATTGTGGCTCCATTATGAGGATGCCCGAATATTGGTAAAATGGCCTTGAGTGAAACATTGTGGCTCCATTATGAGGATGCCAGAATACTGGTAAAATGCCCTTGAGTAAAACATTGTGGCTCCATTTTGAGGATGCCAGAATACTGGTAAAATGCCCTTGAGTAAAACATTGTGGCTCCATTATGAGGATGCCAGAATACTGGTAAAATGCCCTTGAGTAAATATCGTTGTGACTCCATCATGACGATGCTAGAATATTGGTAAAATGCATTTGAGTAAAACATTGTGGCTCCATTATGAGGATGCCAGAATATTGGTAAAATGTCCCTGACAAAACATTGCGACTCCATCATGAGGATGCCAGAATTGGTAAACTGCCCTCAAGTAAAACATTGTGACTCCATCATGAGGCTGCCAGAATATTGGTAAAATGCCATTGACAAAACATTGTGACTCCATCATGAGAATGCCAGAATATTGGTAAAATGCCCTTGAGTAAAACATTGTGGCTCAATCATGAGGATGCCAGAATATTGGTAAAATGCCCTTGAGTAAAACATTGTGACTCCATCATGAGGATGCCAGAATATTGGTAAAATGCCCTTGAGTAAAACATTGTGACTCCATCATGAGGATGCCAGAATATTGGTAAAATGCCCTTGAGTAAAACAGTGGCTTCATTCAGGCCTAGAATTTTTAAAATTTCTTCACAGCCAGAAGGAATAGTAGATTGAGAAATTTAGTAGTCCTGCTGCATCTTCTAGTGACAACTGAAACTTTATTAGACATTGAAATTAGGAAAACTAATAGTCTGAAAAGAAATTTACTAGCCTCGGGCTAGAGGACTACCACTAATTTAGAGCCCTGTCATTCATTCTCTAATCAAATTGAACCATATCGTACTGGAATTAACCAGGTCTCGCATACAAGGTTTACAATGGGTGAATTCCAGGTACAAAAATAACTATGTGGTCATGAGATAAATGCAGAAACCTAACCAAAAAAAATGTGCCAATAAAGTGCAAATATGTACCATGCTAGCTACCTTGGCCCCTTCCCTGAGAGTTAGTGTTATGAAACTAGGAAGAAACAATGATTGTGATGCAATAAGGTTGTACAGTACATATGTATGTGCTTTTACAATAAGTGTGAATGCTGTTGGTAGTACAAGAGCTCTGTACTTCACAGGGGTGAGCTAAAAAATAAGATTTCTTTAAGGGAAATTGTGAACAATCAATAAGGAGCATTGCTTCATTTTGACAAAACAGCTGTGAGAAATATTCAATTTAAACCGAGTCATAAATTTAAATCATGCAAAATTGCTTCAAAAACATAGAGTCTATTCCACCTTCCAGATATTTTTTATTTCCTTTCACTGCTATACATCTATGAGAAAGTACATTAACATGTATATACAGTGCTCTATCTGCCAGACTTTCATGAATGTTTGATGCCCTCCTTCTAGGCATTTTGATAAGATAATTAATGGTTCAATTGCAATGTTAAGACAAGAATGCCAAACTTAAGTAATTTACACCACTTCTGTAGTGACTGCATCCCTAGTAACTCTTCTTTGGCATGTTTCTCTGTCAATCGTCATTAACTAAGAAATGGGGAATATCAAGCAACTAACTCGAAACAAATGACAACATTTTGGAATCTGCATGCATGCTTGTATTAGCACATATGTGTGACCAATGTGCCTCAAATATGTAGATTAGAGGCATGTCCTATGCCAAGACCTGGTTAAAAGGTTAAAAAATCTGGAACCAGACTGTATGCAAAAACTTGTTTTCATGTGTAGCCATAATACAAAGGAGGAAGTAACTTTATTTCCAAACACTCAAAAAGAAAATGTTAACAATTTTTGAACTAGGTTAACATTTTTTGAGCTAGTGTTTATATGTTTACATCTTCACTCATGTGTAACCAAAAGTACCATTAGCATTATGGGATAGCTTATTTCTATAATGATGACTTCATTTTTATTGCCAGGACCTCATGCCATCAGAATAAAGGGTCAAAGTGCATTGTTTTGGGGCCATAAACATCAAGAAGTAGCCAGTTGTGGCCTATTTATTTTTCAAAAGCCGTTAAATTATCAAAGGAAATAAAATGCTCCTTTTATTGGAGCAATAAATGACAGTCCATGATAACGTTAACAGTATCATGTCACACTGTAGCACCATGACCGAGACCACCTACACCACTGGAGGGATAAAATGAAACAGTAGAGCAAACAATTTTGCTGTGAAGAGTTCAAATAGTAAAAATATCAAAATTTCAACCCAGTTTAAACACTTACTGAATCATAATGGAATACTTCACTGTTTCAAAACAACCCTTCAAAAGTAACACAGACTTTTACTATACCAAAATTTGCTGCCTCTACTGTTTGCTTGCTAAAATGCAGATCTTTACCATATTATTCTTACAGTATACACTCGCGTATCATCCAATGCCAACTGCAAACTGTATAGACCCAGATCTGCCATTAATGTGCAGGCAGATCTGGGTCTATGCAGTTCGTAAGGACTAATCAGTAGAACAAACAACATAGACCCTGATCTGCCGGTGCAGGGTCTATGTTGTTTGCATTTGGAACCGGCTTATACACGAGTATATATCGTACCTTTAATAGGCTGTTCCTTTTATATAGTTTATGAATTACTAATATATAGTTAATTACATTTTCATAAATAATACTGATCTGTTTCTTATGCTATTATTGATATAATCAGAAGAAATAAATTGCCTTAAAACAACACTTGAGAAATTAAAAATGTAAGATTTATAGTGCAGCTAATGTTTAAACACCACCTCCAAGACAGAACAAAGGCAAACCCAAAGAAACATGGCAGCTTAACATGCTTTCATCTTTTCATATTTACTGTGAATTCACTATGACCAGTAGAGCTAAAAATGCATACACTGTACCAACAAAAAATAAATTACTTCACAGTATTTTGGAATATAGAGATTTAAAAAAAAGGATTCTTTAAAACAAAGAACTGCTTTCATCTATTTTCTTATCATTCAGGACATTCAATCACATAATACTTATATTACATTTATTTGATATTATAAATGTTGTACTAATCAGAAACAAGAAGGTCATTGCCTGCCTGTTGAACCCATAATCAAAGTAATGCTATAAAATGTGTGACCTTTACCCCAAAAGGTCATATTGATTCACCTCAAGTATGAAGGAAATCCATCAATGGATTTAGGAAATATAAACAAGGAAAACAATGTTGATAAGAACCTGAATATACAATTTTTATGACTGTGACCTTGACTCCAAGCTCACAGTGGCAAGCAAGCATGTTACAGAATCAACTGTCTTAGCTTCATCATGCTTCATGCCAAGTAAAAAGAAAATCTAACAAGTAGTCTATGAAAAAAAGCAAATGAAACAAGAGTCCCTGGCTGAAAAGAATTTCCAGGAATTCAAGATAAGATTAATTCTTCCTTTTAACAGCCGAATGTCAAAACCTTCTTTGATATTATTCACCAATAACAAGATTTTCAAATTAGGTGCTGTGGTGGACATATTGGATGCCAGCCAGCACCATTTTCATTTAGGACCAACAATGCATCATAAGAAGTCTTCTGGTGGAAACCCCATGTTGATATGACTTTCCGTTTTGGAGGAGTAAAGACCATGTTCAATATCAGATTGGCACTATTTCTATTTAGTACCAACTAGACATCATAAGAAATCTTTCTGGAGAAAGCACAATGTCAATATGACCAGCCATCTAGGAGAAGTAGTGATAAAAAGTTTTGCAAGATGGACATTGTGGCAGTCATATTAGAAGTCGAATTGGCACCATTTTCATTTTAATGACCAACTAGAAATAATACGAGGTCTTTCAATGAAACCCCCATGCTGATACGACCATCCACTCAGGAGAAATAGTGATAAACCAATATTTTCAAGATGGCACCATTAGGATCAACCAGACATCATAAGAAGTTGTTAAGTAAAAACCCAATGTTGATACGACCATCAATTCAGGAGTAGTGATAACAATATTTACAATATGGCCACTGTGGTGACCATATTGGACATCTGATCGACACCATTTTCATTTTGGATCAACTATACATCATAAGAGATCTTCTGGTGTAAACCGCATGGCAATATTACTTTTCATTCAGAATGAATAGCAATAACAAGATTTTCAAGATTGCCACTGTGGTGACCATATTGGACATCAGATTGACACCATTTGTATTCAATAGCAATTAGACATCATAAGAAGTCTTCTGGTGAAAACCTCATGGCAATATTACTTTTCATTCAGGAGGAGTAGCCATAACAAGATTTTCAAGATGGCCACTGTGGTGGCCATATTGAATGTCCAAGTGGCACCATTTTCAGTTAGGACTATTTAGACTATGGGATGAATGTATGTGTAAAGTTTCATGGCAATCTTCCAAGTAGTTTAGGAGGAGTAGTGATAGCAAACTTGTGCTAATTGACGGACGGATGACGGACAACAGACCATCCCATAAGCTCTTGTGGTCTATGACCAGTAGAGCTAAACACTAACCAAAACCTCAAGAAAATGTTTGCAATGATGACTATACCGCCATCAGTGGAAAAGTGACTGCAATATCTTGCTTCACACTAACATAGGCTCAACAAAATATATGCATAAAAAAATATAAGAAAAAAAATTTCTAAACAAGTGCATATGATCAACTGAATTAATGCCTCAAATAGCAACCTGAACTAATGGTGATACAGATTTGATCCAAGTGATAATATCAATGACCCCCATTACTTCCTTCCACAGTGATCAACTTCCCAAGTGATATTTAGCTGGCAAATTATTCTGCTACCCCTTCATTGATCAGAGGAACTAACCAAACTATATCTCCATAAATACCACCAACAAATCTTGTCTTGTGTGAAAACTCCCAATTGTCCTAAGAATGGTTATTTATCATACCAAAGTGAAATGTTAATTATTCTCTTGCTAGGTTCATGTTCAATAAATTCTCCTGTAGGGTTAGTGGAGGAGCATAATGCTAGTAGCTTCAACTTGGGTTCGTTCAGTGAAACCTTCAGTCTATAAAGGACACTTGAGGGCCATAAAATTGTCCTTTATGGGCAAGTGCACTTTTTATATACAAGTAAAAAATTATCTAAAAGATCAAAAAATGGACCCATAAATAATGTCCGGTATGAGGAGGTATTTTTGATATGGTGTCTATTTACTTTCATATATATATTACAAGCTGTTTGATTTGTTTATGTAGGGTTTCAGGCTAAATCCAGAGCAAGTGCTGCAAGTACCACATTTACTTGCTTATAATTTGAGTTCAACTTCAAACAACATAGATCCTGCAATGGCAGATCTGGGTCTGTGCAGTTGCATCCAACTTATAAACGAGTATATATGGTGTGTAAGATGAAGCCAACTGCCAGAAATGAGTATCAAATTGAGGGCAGTGGCCAATATGGAAAGGATTCAAATGATAATCATCACCCTAGGATGTGCAACTGACATTTGTAGTCACATCATTTGTAGCAATCAATATCATTAGACAACTTAAAAAACAAGCCTCCATGCATTTATTAAATTAAGCTATTTTGTGAAAGGCATTTATTGTTCATGCCACGAGATTAAAGACATCAAATAACAAACAACAGAAACCATTCCAAAATGGGAGCTGGGAGTGTTTGTGTGAAATTATCATTGCTATATGCAACTCTTTCGTAATTACGGTATATAAGAGATGTTATTTCATGATGACTAGCATAGTAAAAAGAATTGACATACTCCATTTGGTTGATGAATTAATTTTTGCTGATTGAAGCAAAATATTCCACATATAAGATATTCCATATATGTATTGCAGAGATTTTACTGCTCTGCCCTTTTAAATATCTTTCTAAATGAAACTTAATTAAAAATAAAATATTTAAGTTCTAACAATTTACACAGGTGCTTCTTGATAGAGCAAGTTGAGATTCCAGTTTGTCTCTAAGGTGGGGGACAGCAGAGAAAACCACCAACCATGAACAGATAACCACTGACTCTTGCAAGTTTCAGTTTCTGATGTATCTCAATTCTGGAATGAATGAGCAAAGTGAGTGACTCAACTATTGCAATGTACATCGCTCCCCTTGCTCTTTGTAAAACCTCATAAACTTTATGTTATTTCATCTAGGAGTATTAACATGGTAATGGGTTGGACTTCAACCTCATTATGGTGCATGAGTAGACAATATGGCACCACAGGCTGTGCTTCATTTGGCAGAATGGCTCATTAGCTAGATTCTCTAAGAACAATAAAGAGGACATCTTTAAAGAAAGCAACCAAAAATTCATCCATTCCCTCTGTTCTGCTTGTTTCCTGGAAGGTGCACCTTTATCAGTTTGGCCAACATATGAAAACCTACCCAATGCATTCAGAGGATACCATAAGTAAGACTGGAAGGTACAAGAAAATTAAATATTTGTTTTTTTTTCCAAAGAATTGCTGAACAAATTAGGACCTAAACAAAGTGAAATGCTTGTAAGATTTGAACTGACCCTTCCACAGAAGACCATTATCTCTTATTTCATTAACATATTCATTTTTATATTTGGTAATATTTGTTGATGAAATTTAGGTATTATAGTGCTTACAATGAATCAACCAATAAAATTTGGCCCTTTATTTTGTTAGATACTGATGTTATTACATTATTAAACTAAAACACTGTTAGTTGTCCAAGTGTATGAGGCGTGTGCAGTTTACCGTATATACTCGCATATAATCTAATTCCAAATGCAAACAACATAGATCCTGATCTGCTGTCGCATAATATGCCAGCAGATCAGGGTCTATGTTGTTTGTTCTACTTATTAGTCCGTACAAACTGCATAGACCCAGATCTGCTGGCGCATTATGCAATGGCAGATCTGAGTCTTTGCAGTTTGCAGTTGGTATGGGCTTATACGCAAGTATAGACGGTAATCATGACTTATCAGCAGTAACTGCTGATATGTGATTGGTCAGTTCTTTAGTGTGGCAGGCAGGTGGGTCGGGTGGAGGAAGGGTCATTCTTAGTATAAATTACTGTAATATCTGCAATTTGTTTTATTTTACACTTTTTATTTTATTTTCAGGTGTACAAATAAATATAAGTAAAAATACTAATAATTTTCTAACGTACTTAAAATTTGCATATTATTAATAAGAAACAAAACTATTTGACCAAAAAGGGGAAAAACTAAAATAATGGTTATTTTCATGGATTAATGTTGCACTAACATTTGACTATATGAAAATTTAGACAATACAATACAGTATTTAGTATGTACAGTAAAATATTTTAAAAACACAAAAAGTAGATAAAATTATCATCATCAAAATCCACTGGGACATGTAGTAAATTCTCACTTATATACAAAGTTAAATGAAAACATACTTCTTTACACCTCTGTGGCCTCATGTACGATTCTTAGCCCTGACATATGCAAGGTTTGGTTTGGTGTTCGATTGCACAGGAACACAAGCAGGTTATTTGGTGCCAAGGCAATTGGAGTAAAGTACCTTGCCCAAGGACACACCATGTAAGCCGACCCAGGCTGATCCAATATAGGATTCAAACCTGTCCATTTTGGTAATGAATTCGGCAAGCTAACTACTTAACCTGTCTCAATCAGTCACCTATCAAAACAAACAGACGAGAGCATCAAACCTATCCTACATCACCAAACCTGGAGGGGGTAAACAAATGCATGGGCAAATGGCTGTGGAGTTATGCTAAAAATTAGTAGTTTCCTCTAGGTTGTTTCTTCCACTTCAAAGACCACACAACACCAATGTCAGAGTAGCTGAGAATATTTTACATCAGCAGTGTTGCACACTGATTGCAGGATCACAGGTTTCCTGCAATTTTTTGTCTTATGTCCCCCAAATCTTGACCCCCTGGGTGAGCATTTTTGTCAGGAAAAAAAAATACAAAAAATAAGCCTACAACTTTTCTTTCGTGGATGTTCATCCACAACTGTGTTGGTGCTAGCACTGGCCAAAGTCATTAAAGGTGATAAAAACAGTAAGATGGCAATGATTATTCACTTTAAAAAAATGTATCTAGCAATGAAAACATTCAAGATTTGTGGTAGTCACCTGAGTTGCAATGTAAAGTCTTTGATGGCAATTAGTGTAACATATTTTCGAGGTTAAAGTCACATCTATGATAAGGAAGAATTAATTTGTTTTGAGGTTGATTGACAAAAGAGACTAAATTTACGCAAATACACAATTTTCCACTTAACTAATGATTTATTAATTTGAAAAGAAAAGTAATTCAGAAAACATGGGCATTTATTATAATAAATGTTGGTAGATAAAGAGTGAACCTGAGCTAAATGAGAGCAAGATCTGGAACAAACATTTCCATGGACAGCTCATTTCAGGTTAACCAGCTATTCAAACATGTTAATGTTTTCATGAGTTACATTATAAAACATTTATTGCAATAATGTCCAACGAAAATATGATAGTACAATACAAAGTTGTCCAAATGACATTAAAAAAGCTCAAAGTTTAACATTTATATGCAATTACTGTAGAGCTTTAAAATTGCAAAGTACCTTAAGCCCATCCTTTTTGTTTTAGATTTTTGAGTTGTTTTGACATAAAAGAGAAGTCCTTATGGTGGGACTTGGCAATGCCTTCAAGTTCACTAACTGCTGTTTGAATTAGCAATGTACTGACAAAACAACCCCCTCCTGCAGCAACTTTCCCAATTATCTGACCTCTGAATAATCTCTGATGAGTTTGGATAATGAATAATAGTTTTCAGGTGTAGAAGCATCACCTTCCCTAGAATAATATGAGGGAGTTTTAATTTCACAAGAAATCATGTCTCATTCAATGTGATGTATGCATTAGAAATATCATCAGGACAATGAACAGATGCCCACAATCAATCAAAAATGTTCTTATAAATTCCAAACTCTGACACTTTTGCCTTGTAAAGCAATTCTGTGTGCATATTGTGAAACTGTCAGATTCAAATTTCCCACACAATTAAACTAAAGAAAACAAAAGGCACAAATATACTTAAGATAGACTGTCAAAAATGACTGTAGACTGGACTACAATTGTTTGATTCCCTGCCAATTACATTAATGGGGACATGATTAAAGTTAACAATAATACCAAAAGAAGTGACACCTGAAATGTTTTTAAGGCTTCTTTAAGTGATCACATTGTCCTATCAATTCCCATTATTGAAATTGGTGGATATATTTTCAAGAAACACAACTAGTGAAATTAAAGAAACCACTAACAAATTTTGCACTGCTTTCTTTTCTTCACTGTTGGCAGATAGCACAAAGCTATGTAAACAATACATGTCAAGGGGGAATAGCAAGAAAAACAACCCCTAGGGTTCCGGTAGACATGTTAATGATCTGTTTGAAGCAAACATATGGTCTGCCTGGACAAGAATGCCTTGTCATTGGAAACCCAGAAGACTGTCGCCTTTTCTGTTGAAAATAAACACCGAAGTGTTAAGACTGCAAATTCACTTTTTTGATGGAACACTAAAATAAACAGTCTGAGTATGACTGTAACTACTACAGCAGAGACTTTTGGCATTAGCTGTCTGCTAATGCAACTAAGTTTGAAATGAAGGCTTTTAATTGTTTTCAAAGAAAATACATCCGATCTTACACAAATCATAAAGATTTCCCATTAAAAGTCACAAAATATAATTTGTAACAATAGGCCCAAGTGAGCCTCATATTGCTAATTTGGCTTACGTAACTTAGTTGACCATTTCACTAACCAGGCTTCTGTAGTGCTGTAAGATCATATTCTATGTAAAATATCTCCCAACCTTTATATTATGTGAATTTTACCTCTTTTACTACAGTCTGAAAAAATTCTTTCCAAAAATAAAGGCATAAATAATATGTATATCTCCAGCTCACAATCAATGTCATCCAAGATCTTGAAAATACAAACCTATTTACCAAGTTTTATTGAATTTGTTCAAGAAATATAATCTCTAGAGAAGCAACAAGCTCAGCCAATCAGATGCAAGATCATCTCATTAATGTGCACAGATTTCACTTGTTGTACAAACTCTGAAACCGGTCATTTTATAAGTGAAATAAAAACAGAATGCAAACGGAATGCAGAATGAATGCAAATAAAATGATGACTGCATTTTTAAGACAAGAGTCCCTCAAAGGGACTGACGCTCAACTGAGCAAAAAGAATTCACAGGAATGCAAGATACCACCATTTCTTCCTTTTAACTTTCAAGTGTTGAACCATCTCTTATCTTTTTCAGCAATAACAACATTTTCAAATTAGCTGCTGTGGTACACATATTGGATGTCAGCCTGGCACCATTTTCATTTAGGACAAAGTGGACATCATTAGATGTCTTTTGGTGAAAAACACATGTCATAATGATCATCTATTCAGATTCAAGATTTTTAAGACAGTGTTCATGGCAGCCATATTGGATATATAACTGGCATCATTTTCATTTAGGACCAACTAGGTATCATAAGAAGTCTATTCATGAAAACCCCATGTTGATATAGCCATCCATTTGGAAAGGAGTAGAGACAACAATATTTTCAAGATATGACTTTCCATTTAGGAGTAGCAATAACAAGAGTTTAAAGATGGATGCTGTGGTGGCCATATTGAATGTTAGATCAGCACCATTTTCATGTAAGACCAACTGGACATCATAAGAAGTCTTCTGATGAAAACCCCTCATCAATATGACTTTCTGTTCAAGTAGAGTTGTGATAACAAGATTTTTAAGATGGCTGCCATGGTGGCCATATTGAATGTCAGATAGGCATCATTTTTATTTAGGACCAGCTAGACATCATAAGAAGTCTTTTAGTGAAAACCCCATGTTGATACAACCATCCATTCAGGAGGAATAGTAATAACAAGATTTTCAAGATGGCTGCCATGGCAGTCATTTTTTTAAATGTTGGATCAGCACTATTTTCATTTAGGATCAACTAGACAACATAAGAAGTCTTTTAGTGAACACACCCTGTTGATATGACCATCCATTCAGGAGGAGTAGCAATAACAAGATTTTCAGGATGGCCACTTGGGCGGCAATATTGGATGTCCAAGCAGCACCATTTTCATTTAGGACCAACTAGACCATGGGATGAATGTGTGTGTAAAGTTTCAAGATGATCCTGCAAATAGTTTAGGCGGAGTAGCAATAACAAACTTGTGCTAATGGACAGATGGACGTCAGATGAAGGACAGACAACTGATGACGGACAACAGACCATCCCATAAGCTCTTCTGGTCTAGGACCAGTAGAGCTAAAAACAAGATGACAGGTGAAATGCAAAAATAAATGGAATGCAAACAAAATGCAAATGAAATGAAGTCTGAATGCATGTAAAATGCAAATGAAGTGCAAATTAAACAAAGTGTAGATTTGGTAAAATTACCCATTTCAGGTAGAACCTGCAGGGATTTAAAATTTTTACAAAAGTCAGCTTTTTCAGGGTGAGTTGACTGAAAAATTTAACTTGCCATTGGGAAATCTGAGCTTGCCCCAAACATAATATCCCAGCATTAGTAAAATAATAAGATAAAATATGGAATATTGTAAGGAAATTGCATTATATTTCTTTTAACTTGTTTTCTTTTGTTCTTTTTTTTTTTATTTATTGAAACTTGATCATCAGGATTTTACAAATTCCTTTTAACACCACCTGACACAGTGTTAAGGGAGTTATGCGTAATTTATTGAGCAATCCTGACTCTTCGTTTGCACAGTCTATATTAATAAATATAAATATATAAATGCAAATAGATATCTTGTATAAACTCTCTAACACACACACACACACACACACACACACACACACACACACACACACACAAATGAAGAATATAGTCGAGTCTTAACATGCATCAAGAAAAATTGTGTGTTACTCAGATTGGGAAGTGTTACATAAAATTACACACTCAATAGTAGATACACGTTTAGCTGAAATATTCTACAAGCTGTTAAAGTTTGTAAAAAAAAAGGGTACACTTTTTCTCGAAGGTAAATGTTTATTATACAACTTTGCTCAAGATTTTTCCATTTTTTTGCAGTACATGTACATGTATAAAACAATGCTTTTGTAACTTTTAAAATTTGGTATTTTTGAAGCACAGCGTGACCTATGAATGTTATATTTTGCAATCAAAATGAAGAAATTAATTATATCACCCAACTTGTCATTTCCAAGAAAGACATCACTTTTGGAAATCATTATATTTGGTATATAATTCCTAATCCACACAATAAAGGATTTCCAAAAATCTTCAGTAACTGTACAGTCATAAAATGTGTTCAATGCTTTTGACTTCTTATTTAGATAGTGTATGTATCATCATTGATGAAATTAATATCTTTCAAAAATTGATTTGTTAAAGTAATTCTGTGCATCAGTTTAAACTGAAAGGCAATTAAATTTGTATCTTTGGTGCACTTCTTAGCCAAGATTAGAGATTTTTTTTCCAGTTTTGATAACTTATCTGACACCTTAAGAGTCTTGACCAAGCCTCATGTTTTCCATGATTTTTTAAAATATTTTTATTTACTAAATCTTTATATAAAAATTTTTAATTCTTATTTGCTAAAAGCAAAATTGTTTCTCAATTTACATTCATAAAAGTCAATATAATTTGTAATCTTTCTCTCCAATGACCAGACATTTTTGAAATAATTGAGAAATATTCAATGTAATTATTAGTGTGAGCCTTCTGACGAATTGTTTCTAACTTTAATAAGATCGATGACTATCAAAGAGATGGTTGATACATGTTATTCCATTTTACTGCCATTTTGTATAGGAATAAAAGTTATTAATATCAACAAAATTTAGAATATCCTGTGACAAGTATTCTTCCACTGATGCGGGCTACCTTCTCCATGAAGCTACAGCACAGATAACATCTTGCCAAAATGTATTACTAATACATTTACTAATCTCTGTTAATTTTGTCTGCCCTAATTGTAATATCCGAAAGCCTCCAAATTTTCCTAAAATTAGTTTTTTAACCATACTCTGCCAAAGTCCTTCTTTATTTGCAATCCAAGTGATCTTCATGTATTGAATAAAAGAATGAACATGAACCATGTTGATGCTGCCATCTAGAGATGGGGCTAAAAGTTCAGCTCTCCTTACCCTTTTGGTTTTACCACTCCAAATAAACTTTAAAAAATATTTTGTTCAATTCATTTTATACATATAATGGTGGATTAGGCAATGCTCTTTTTATCTTTGTTGGCACCTTAAAACCATATGTTGATATACAAAAATATATGTAAATAAATACATGTAGATAGATATGTTGGTGAGAAAGTATTAGAATGTAGATCTAGTTAGAAGAGCAAAAAACAGTTAAATTTTCCAGTCAGATTGCCCTGGGCATGCTCAATCTTATAAAAGTTTATAAATCCCTGCATCTGAGCGAGAACCTTCATCAAGTTTCCTTTTTTGCCTAGATAAGATAGCAGACACATCTCATCAACTACATCAACAATAATGAAAGCTATACTATTTTTTATGATTTATTTATACTCACAACTGAAGGATTTGTGAACACTTATATTTTATCCATTTACTTGACAATTATCATCTAGTAACATTGAAATCAGTGACATGCATCAAAATATTGAGAACACTTATTTTTATCCATTTAATTGTTTGCCTAGAGTAAGTATGCATTGATCTCCTGTAATTTCCATGTAAACAACAGATCATAAACACCACCTGCGGGTGCTACTTTTTCGGTACATTGATCACGCTTGGAACGAAATCCTTCTGGTGGTTAATCAAAAGAGTTGAGTGACTTTTATTTCCAAACAGATCTGCCAAAGAAATCTCATGAGTTACCACCTACTCACCTTTAAATCGGCAACATGCATCAAAGCAATCTTTGACAAGCCGATTGTTTAGAGACAGCAAGCTTGCAAACTGCCCAGAGTAGGTTAGGATCTGAAAGTCAGTGAATTCCAGATGCATACAAATATTATGAATAAAATGTAACTGATTAGTTAAAATATAAATATTTATTGCTAATTTGTTAAAACTTGCTTTAAATAGTAAATATTCACATTATCACATCTTTGTGAGAAAATTAAGACTGACCTTAATACTGATTACAAGATGGAAATGACATACAATAGATGAAAGAAACTGTGGCCAGTTATGTAACAGAAGAATGCATTACATATAAACACTCGATAAAGTTGCTGATATTTGTACTGTGGTGAGATCGCAGGGTATAAAACTTGCAAAATATAAAGCATTATGAACGGAAACATGACACCTTTCTCCCCCTCTCTCTAAATTTTTTGCACTTGCCCACAGACAAATACCTTGGAAACTTGAGCTTGCCCGAGCTGAATTTTAGCTTGTCCCAGGGGTCAGGCAAATGGCTTTGTAAATAAATCCCTGACCTGCACAAGAATATATTTGTTTATTTAGCAAAATCCAATCTAAATTCAGTCTCCAGACTGGTAATAAGCTCAGCCAATCAGGTAAAAGATTATCTCATAAATATGTGTCACATTATACCATGGCAGATATGGCTCTACACAGGACACAGTTTGCTGTCACATTATCCTATGGCAGTTATGGCTCTACACAGGACACAGTTTGCTGTCACATTATACTATGGCAGTTATGGCTCTACACAGGACACATTTTGCTGTCACATTATACTATGGCAGTTATGGCTCTACACAGGACACAGTTTGCTGTCACATTATACCATGGCTGGCAATTATGGCTCTGCACAGGACACAGTTTGCTGTCACATTATACCATGGCAGATATGGCTCCACACAGGACACAGTTTGCTGTCACATTATACCATGGCAGATATGGCTTTACACAGGACACAGTTTGCTGTACATTATACCATGGCAGTTATGGCTCTACACTGTACACAGTCTGCTGTCACATTTTGCCTCAGCAGACATGGCACTATACTGTACACAGTTGAGTACAGGTGGTGATATACACAGCTAAACAGGGTAACTACTTAAAAACTATACAATCCACAAACTCCTGATGGCTTTGCAACCACCTTCCCCACTCCCCGATTCTGCCTCTGCATCTACTTTTCCCAAATATCATAGACCTATCAGAAGACAAAATGTCAGACAATAAAATGTATACATAGTTGTAAAGCAGGCAGATTGGCTTCCAGGGATAATAGCTACCTGCTGATAACATGGATTGAATAAGAACATGCTCACTTTGCATCACTGCAGTCCTGGATTTGATCCTTGATTCTTACACTTGCAAGGGTAAGATGTCCCACTCACAACAAGCTTTGGAACTTGTTGTGCAATCAAACAAAGTGTAACTCTGTAAACCTACCTGTAGAAAAGATGTCAAATCACTTTCCTTGAGGACCTCTATACAGAAGTGGAGCAGGCCTGTGGTCTGCTGGAGATGACTGGTACAGTGGACAACCTGGTCCTTCAGCACCCGGATCTTCATCTCCTTCTCCTGGCTCACAAATTCCAGCAGCTCTTGCTTCCTCTGCTTTATAGCTTCAATTAGGGCATCACACTGTGCAACCACCTGGGCCTCGAATTCCAAACAATTGCCCTGCAAAATTTTAATCACACAGGGTAGGGTATATCAATGTTAATGGAAACTATACACTCATTTAAAGCATACAACTATAATGATGTAATTTAGTCAGACCTACTTACACAATAATCTTTTGAACACTATCACCTGTTCCATTAGGCCCCCCCAAAAAAAAATATGTGTTTCCGGTCAGCCGACCGTCTCTGTTTCTCATTGCCAACTCTAGCACTTTTTACCCCCCCCCCCCAAAAAAAAGCACTGGCAGATCAGGGTCTTTGTTGTTTGTTCTACTGATTAGTCCTTACAAACTGCATAGACCCAGATCTGCCAGTGCATTATGCGATGGCAGATCTGGGTCTATGCAGTTTGCAGTTGGTATTAGCTTATACGTGAGTATATACAGTAGTTGAAAATCCATTCCCAATTAAAAATCATTACATAGAAAAGTGTAGGAAAAAGTACCTTGACAACAATTGCTTATAAAATAATAGCTGAATGAGTATTTAAAAATTCATCAAATCTGCACAGGTTGAAGATCACAGACTCTTCTTATCAAATACACAATGAAAAGGGTATGTCGTTAAGTCCTTTTTTCAGTATGACAGTCTTTGAGATCACATTGATATTCCGCAAGAGAATGTCTGCATGGCCAATTTCCATCAGGTAAAAAAATTGCTGAAGATTTCGAAAGGTCTTGTATACTTTTTGTTCATTTTATAATTTTCTTTCACAGGATAGTTATTGCAATTATTAAAACTTATACACTATTATTTAATAAGACACAGAAATTGGATATGCTCTTCTGGTTTATGACCAGCAGAGCTAACAAAAAAACTTCTAAGGAACTGACACTCTAATGTCCAAAATAATTTTCAGGAATTCAAGAAAAGACCATTTCTTCATTTTAACTGAGTGTTTGTTGAAACATCTCATTTTCTAGAGCGATAAGATTTTAAAATCAGCCACTGTAGTAGCCATACTGGATGTAAGATTTTCACCATTTTCATTTAGGACAAACCAGACATCATTTGAAAACTTTTGGTGAAAATCCCATGCTAATATGATTATCCATTCAGAAGAATTACTGACAAGATTTTCAATACATTCATGCAGGCAGCCATACTGGATGTCTACGGGTCACCATTTTTATTTAGGACCAACTAGATATCATAAGAAGTCTCTTGGCCAAAACCCCATGTTGATGTGACTTTCTGTTCTGGAAGAGTAGCAATAACAAGATTTCCAAGATGGCTGCTGTGGTGGACATACTATATGTCAAATTGGCACAATTATCATTTAAAACTAATTATATATCATAAAAGGTCTTTTAGTAAAAACCCGATTCTAATATGACTTTCCATTTAGGAGAAGTAGCCATAACAAGGTTTTCAAGATGGCTGCTATGGTGGCCATATTGGAAGTCAGATCAACACCATTTTCATTTTGGATCAACTAGACATCGTAAGAAGTCTTTCAGTGTAAACCCTATTTTGATATTACCATCCATTCAGGAGTAGTAGCAATATCAAGATTTTTAAGATGGCCACCACAGTGGCCATACTGGATGTCCAAGAGGCACCATTCATTCACAACTTCTTGGTCAATCATATGGATCATACCTCGAATGTATACCAAGAGCTGCCATTAGCTGCCAAACGGACCACCTCAGCTTTTTATGAAACAAGGACTGACCAAGAAATCTGCCAATGCATCGAACTATTTTTTCATTCTCAACTTCTTGGTCAATCCCACAGTCAATCCAATGGTAGAAATAGCAGAGGTGGTCCGAATTGATCACAGTTTCTTTTTCTTTTTGGCAAACAAAATGCATGATTTTTCTGTAAATTACTTCACCGACATACATCTGAGGCATATTTTTGTCTCACAGAAATAGCCGAGGTGGTCCGAATAGAACACCATTTTTATTTAGGACCAACTAGACATCATAGTAAGTCTTCTCGTGAAAACCATAATGCAATATGACTTTCCGTTCAGGTGGAGCAGCAGTAACAAGATTTTCAAGATGGCTGCCTTGGCACTCATATTTGACATCAGATTGGCACCATTTTCATTTATGACCAACTGGACATTTTAAGAAGTCTTTTAGTGAAAACCTCATGTTGATATAACAAGATTTTCAATATAGCCACTGTTGTGACCACATTTAGATGTCTGAGGTGCACCATTTTCATTTAGGACCAACTAGACATGGTAGGAAGTCTTCTAGTGAAAACTCCATGTCGATATGACTTTCCATTCAGATGGAGTAGCAATAACAAGATTTTCAAGATGGCCACTGTGGTGGCCATATTGAACATAAGATCAGAACCATTTTCATTCAGGACCAACTAGACATCATGAGTCATTCAGTGCAAACTTCATGTTGATATGACCCTCCACTCAGCAGGAGTAGTGATAACAAGATTTTCAAGATGGCCACTGTGGTGGCCATGCTGTATGTCCGAGCAATACAATTTTCATTTAGGACCAACCAGACCTTGGTATGAATGTGTGTGTAAAGTTTCATGGCAATCCTCCGATTAGTTTAGAAGCAGTAGCTATAACAAACTCGTGCTAATGGATGGACAGGCGATGGTCAACAGGCCATCCCATAAGCTCTTCTAGCCTATGACCAGTAGAGCTAAATATTACATAAAGCTTTCTTCAATTTTTTCATTGGTTTTTTCCCCCTACAATGCAAAAATTATTCAAAAGATAATATTTCAAGTCAATAATATAATGCATGCTTTCTTAAAGAAAATGTGATACTGGAAACTATGTGTCAATATCCATTACAAAGCCTCTATGCAGTACAGTGCAGCATAAATAATTCAGGAATAAATATATACAGTTACAGATATTGATCAGTTTCATATTTCAACATTAGCTGAGTGAAGGTGTCAAACAGCTCCATAAATCTGAACCAGCTCTTTTCAGCAAGAACCAAAGATCTAAATCTGTCCTGTACTGTATATTTCTTTTCTCTGAGAACACTCTTTGTGCTGTGTACAGTAAATTTCAACAGATGTCATTATTTGCACTCAAATATTTGAAAACAAACCATTTAATCTAACCAAATCAAATGTGGGGACAGCATTAAAATCTCAGGAAAATTGGCTGGTGGGAGGGAAGGTACACAGGCATAAATTATAGCTTAAATGAAGGAGTATGGTTGAGTAATTTTCACTATCAACATCAACAAAATCATCATTCTTGGGTCAAAGAAGTCTTTCCTGCATCACTGAAATGCTAACACTGTAATGAAAGCTGCAAACAACAGTCAATGTACCACAATTTTCATCTTTATGGACAGGTGTCCTTAATACAGAGATTAAACATGAAACTAAGAAATGGGTTTTATAAATGTTGTCTTTTATGAACAAGTGTCCTGTATATGGAAGATATCTGCTGCCTTGTATAGTGAATGTGTCTGCTAAGAAAGGTTTAGTGTATTTGATGCCAAAAATAAGTCACCTACATCAGGATTACTATTTTCTCAAACAAAAACAAGATTATGTGTATTTTATCAAAATAACTAAAACCATATTGTGCTTGAAACAGGACTGGAGTGTGTTTGGTGTTTTGGTGTTTAACAGCACAGCAATACAAGTATGTTATTTAGTGCCAATGCAATTGCAGTAAAGTCTTTTGCTGAAAGACACACCACTGCAGCTGACCCAAGCTGATCCGATGGTAGGATTTGAACACCCATCCTTTCAGTTGCGAGTTCGGCACACTAACCAATGTGCCACTGCGGTTATTGTGTTCATTACCGTATATACTCGTGTATAAGCCAATACCAACTGCAAACTGCATAGACCCAGATCTGCTGTCACATAATGCGCCAGCAGATCAGGGTCTATGTTGTTTGCATTTGGACCCGGATTATACACGAGTATATGTGGTAGTTGCCTCTTACAGTAGGGAACATCCAGCTGATTCTACATCCCTGAGCCTGCAGGGGATAAAACAGGGCTGGAAAAAAATGTATTATGTTCTATTTGTCCTGAATTGAGATCTTCTTAAAACTGCACAGGAATTTTTTCTCTGAATATTTTACCTAAAATTTAGTGGAAGTAACCATTAATTTTACTTGCCCAGCATATTTTTTTTCCTGGGCTACCAGATAACTTGGTTTTTCCTGGGCTGCCAGATAACTTGGTTTTTCCTGGGCTGCCAGATAACTTGGATTTTCCAAACCTGACTTCTACATTTAGTGCAATATTATATGTTAAGTAATCCACTATGTTAAGAACATTGGTTTTTTGGAGGTGTGGGGAGAGGGGTAATTGTGATAATGGACAGCTCAAAGAGAAATTCCATTGAGGAAAAGATAAAATGTTATCGTCATTTATTTCTGTGGGTATAAATTGTATAGGGAAGGGGGAGAAAATTTTTGTATGGGTGAACTTAAAATTTGTGGATAGGGGAAAGGGGTCCTTACTGAAGTTACTGATTGATTATTGTTTGCTGGGCTTTTAAATGCAGAAACAAAATCCAGCAATGCAGAACCCCACCAATAATAGTGAACTGATAATACTCCAGCTCCTCAACTGCAGCCCTACATTTGTCATGACTTATTCATAGATTCACCTGTTACTTGTGCTTGGTGGAAGCTAGAGCAAACATATTATTTTGAAAGAAAATCCTCAGACTTTCCTAAGTATTTAGATCTATATTAAATCAACTAATTACATGAACTTTGGAATCTTTTTCCCCCAAAATGTCTCTCAATGTGCTAAATAATTTATACAATTTTCAAAGCAAAATCCAAGACAAAAATTACTCACAAAATGTCAAGCTTGCAATTCTGGAAGCGGTAATGCATATTTTCCAATCCCATAATCAGTGTGACACAATGAGCGCAATTTTTCCCGCAATTTTTCATCCTATGTCCCCCAAATCTTGACCCTGTGCACACTATTTTGTCAGAAAAAAATAAAAAAATATGCCTACAACTTTTTATTAGTGGATGTGCATCCATGTCTGTCTGGCATTAACAATGGCCAGAGTCATGAAAGGTGATAAGACTGTAAGATGACAATGAATATCTATTGTAAAACACTGTATCTGACAATGCAAACATTAAAGGTTTGTGGAAGTTGGCAGAGTTGCAATGTAAAGGCTTTGACAGCCGTTAGTATAATGTATTTTGCGGTTAAAGTCACCCCTACGTCAAGGAAGATTTCATTTATTTTGAGGTTGAACTAATGACAAAAGAGACTAAATTTATGCAAATACACAATTTGTCGATTAATTAATGATTTGTTAGTTTGGAAAGAAAAGTAATTCAGAAAACATAGGTATTTATTATATTCAATGCTGGTAGATGATGAGTGTACACTAAAGTTAAAGGAGAGCAAGATCCTGAACAGAAAATTCCATGGTGCAGCAGATTTCATGTTAACCAGATATTAAAACATGTTAATGTTTTCATGAGTTACTTGAGCACATGATAAAACTTGCATTGCAATTTAGTAAGTTTCGAACGAAAATATGATAGTACATTACAGAACACAAGTTATGGTGGCAAAACTGTCAAAGCAAATACGATTATCTAATTTTTATATCACTATTCGTGCATTACGTATTATTATTATTTTCCTTTGTCCCTCATAAATGTTGTGCATCACCCAAAGTTGGAGGGATGGGGATCCTATGTGCAACACTGCATAATGGAAATTTTCAGACAAGCACTTAACATATAAATGATTCTGCAAACAACAGTATCCAATCTTTGGACTGGAATATGTCAGGAACAGCAAGTCTGTGGACAGGCTATTGAAAATATGAGCTAATACATGTATTAGGGTACATTTTTAAGTAGCCAATGCTTATATAAGCTAAAAGAAAGACACATTATATTTTATCACCAATACTGCATCATTTTATGAAACCATTTTCTCTCAAATCCTCGTACACTTTGTATATTTGTCTTTTTCTAAACTGATTGTTGCATATTCACACTAGTTTACACCATATTATATTGGGACAAATTTCATGTAGGTCATTCAAATATCTGATTCATATATCCAATAAATGTGTTAGTCTGGCATTTTCAATCTAAATAGTTTTCATCTGATTAATGCTCCATTAATAAATAAAGATGGTATTTTTTTTTTGTCCCAGAGTGTTAATATATTAAAAAACACACATATATATATATATATATATATATATATATATATATATATATATACCATTGATAAGTGATATGGGTAAATGAACAGTTACATTGATGGATTCTTACATAAAAGTATTATATTTTTTTACCTGATACCATTGATAAGTGATATGAGTAAATGAACAGTTACATTGATGGATACTTACATACAAGTATTATATTTACCTGATACCATTGATAAGTGATATGAGTAAATGAACAGTTACATTGATGGATTCTTACATAAAAGTATTATATTTACCTGATACCATTGATAAGTGATATGGGTAAATCAACAGTTACATTGATGGATTCTTACATAAAAGTATTATATTTACCTGATACCATTGATAAGTGATATGAGTAAATGAACAGTTACATTGATGGATTCTTACATAAAAGTATTATATTTACCTGATACCATTGATAAGTGATATGGGTAAATCAACAGTTACATTGATGGATTCTTACATAAAAGTATTATATTTACCTGATAATAACAATCTCCCTAATGTGAGCTACACAGACCCAACCTACTGTTATATAATGCCATGGGAGATCACTGCGGTTATATAACGCTGTGGGATATCTGGGTCTGTAACAGAGTTCAATTACAGTCTTATTTTGAATAAACAGTGTACACTCTCCATGATCTGCCAGTGCATTTAGCGATGACAGATCTGAGTCTGTGCTGTTTGCAATTTAATTCATATTACATGATGGTAAATATGGTATTTCTGCAGTAAACCAGTCTCGTAAGCCAAGCAGGAAGTAACTAATCTGAGATAATTGGAGGTGACAGTCATGGTTTCCAGTGACCATAAAAAATCAATATTGTGATCTATATGGCTCATAAAACACTAATGCAGACATTACTACAACAGACTACACTCACCTGATACCTAACTCTTAATGGAGCAACTGAAAGTTGTATCTAGTACCATACATACTCGCTTAAAAGTTGAGTAAACTGCAAACAACATACACCCTGACCTCCCATCAAATAATGCACAGGCAGATCAGGGTCTATGTTGTTTGTTCTACTGATTACTCCCAACTGCACAGACTCAGATCTGCCAGCATATTATGCAACCGCAGATCTGGGTCTGTGCAGTTTGCAGTTTTGTACTCAACTTCTAGGCAAGTATATACAGTACACTGATGAAGACACTGAGGTAGGAATGTCTATTTGTTCCAGGGCTGAATGTGCTACTTGTGTCCATCAGAACATCTGTTATATCAAAGACCATATTGAGGCAGAAGAGAACCTGCTTAATAGCCTAATGAATTTTTGTTACATTTCTGTCCCTAATGAGAGGAACATTTGTGATCTGGGGCACAAATCTTGCATCACCTCTGGTGTGAAAGTCAAGAACAAAGATGGCAGAACATGCAGTGCAGTTATATTCTATTCATTACTTCTTGGGCAAATTCTTGGTATTAGGGCAATTTCAAACAAGTCTTGGGCAAAATCTTGGCATTAAGGTAATTTCAAACAAGAACATGTTCTTGGTGATAGGGAACAGATCCCAAAAATAGGTTGCCCAAAAAATTCCAAAGAGCCTGAGCAGTTCAGACTTAAACCACTGGTTTCAAACTACTCTAATTGACTAGGTACTTTGAACAATTCTAATGGAAAAGCAATATACTGTGTAAATGCAAAGCTAAGTTCAAAAGATTTCCTTATATAAAAGAAATATTTGTCAATATAAAATTAATGTGAATCACAAACAAGTGAAAGGAAAATGGAATTCACAGCAATTAATTCATTTGATCCATTTCTTTTTTGATGTTTTTTTTTTGTTTGTTTAACTTTCATGACAAAATAGAAAGTACAGTGAAGCTGAATTGGCCATGTTTTTCTTTTTAATTATTCGCTTCCCCATCAAATGAACATTTTGTTGGGGTACACACCCCTTTTAATGACCAAAAAAAAATCCCAAAGAACTAAATTAATAACCTTAGAAAATGAATGAGTGATCTGAGCCTAGTGCATAACCTTAACCACAGCATTCATTCATTCAGAATTTTTTTTTTTTAAATTGTACTAAAGTTGGTCACAACGTAAACAAGAGCGTAAAATATCTGACATCTCACAATCTGTTATTTTTTCAGCTATCTGATTACTTATTTACAAGAATAAATCCAGCTGACTCCATGAATCTCAAGGTTTACCTGCAAGGTAGATAGGTAAGGTAAGATACAGAAGTATAATAATAATAGTAAATAATAATGAAGTCTTTATTTTATGAGGGTGATACATTAGTACAAAAACTGTTTACATATGTACAATCCAATATATCAGATGCAGCTGAAAAACAAGTATCACACAAAAAAGGTGCAACATAATAACTAAAACAATGTATTATTTCTGCTTACAAACCGTAACAATTTAGTTACCAACAATTGATTAGAGGGTTATATGAGCTAAACTAATTACCGGTGAACCTTCTTTAACAAGCCATTAAGGGTTCAAAGCTGTGGCAGACATCTGTCAGGGAAGGCGTCAGAAGTTAAACGCTTGTGGGTTAACCATTTTCTTACATGCAAACTCTAGACAATGTGTCTCCATATTATACTGGGTGGCCAAGAACTTAGGTGCATGTTTTGTTAGTATCAGAAAAAAAAACATGCCATATGTACTTCACTGAATAAATGAATAATTACAAATTACGGTATATGGGTAAGAACATTCTAGCTTTCATCCATGTTAACAAATTAGTGTCTATACTTTTTCACTTAATATCAAGAATACTTGGTGCATGTGCCCTGTTTGAGGTTCACTTTCATTCTAGTAGCAAGTATCGAGTGAAGAAAACACCCCGTTTAAAATCAAGGCCCCTCCATCATAAAACTTACCTTGACCCCAAACCTTGTTCAAAAATATTTTGACCAATCAAAAGGGTGCATTTGTCTATTTTGATTACGATTTCCCAGTCGAAGGTAACATTTATTACTTGAACGGAGGGGCATGATTTTGGCCATTAAGTAATTCCACTTAGTGTGGATAGCTTTAGTCCTCATTTAAGGGTCCTATTTTTCTGAATTTTATATCAGTCTTGTAGTATTTTGTATATTTTTAATTGCTGTAATCCCTGTTCAATATTCAACTGTAGCTATTGTACTGATTGATCGATTTTGGCTGTTAAATGCACTGCATATATTTTTTTTCTTTTCTAAATTTAAAGCATTTCACTTGCAACAAACAGACTGTTATCAAAACTTTTATTGCATTAAAAGTTTCCTCCATCTTTTGACATGTGCCTTTTCCTGTACTTGCTAGATTAAACCCAATCTCTGATGTCCAAAACCAGAATATTTTGAGTCTTTTAGAAGATCAAATATGTCAATGATTTCTATTAATGCACATCCAGGCACCTTTCTGGTTCAAAGATCAAACTGTGATAAATTTTATCCCACTTAAGTCCTACACATCTCAGTACCATGACTGCATAAAAAATTAAATGGCAAATATTAAACTAATTAAGCTGTTATCATCCTTTCATGTGATCGGTAAACCTTCCAAGCATTACAAATTTATATTCAACTCTTTCAGAATCATCTTTGAATATAATTCATTTTAAGCAATCACAAAGGTAAACTTTGCAACTTAATGCATAGAATTTTTTGATTAAAGAAACTTAAACTGCATTTCTATGAAATTTGCAAAAGCTGAAAGATACATGAACTTTATTCAGATCTGAAGTATATCATGACACTGACAAAATAGAGATTATATAAAGCAACACACAACATATTTTTATAACAGTAAAATCTATGCCAATGACTATGGCATGTTATCTCGCAAACTTCCATGAACAGATACATTTTAAACATGACTGAGTTGTAAAATTAATAAAAAAAAGAGGCCCAAATGAGCCTGTGATTGCTAACTTGACTGACATCTGCCAAATAGCCAAATGTAAGAGCAGTTGCCAAGAATCTGGGTCAGGAGAATGCTTTATGTTGAAATTTTTCCAGTGCTGTTCATTCCATATGTTATGAAAACAAATGTTTCAAGGTTTCTTAAAATTTTGTATCTTCATCCATATTTCATCACACATCAGAGTAATTTGTCCAATTCTGAAAATCCCCTATGCCAGAATGGTTTGTGTCAAAGATGATCAAATTATGTTCACAATTAATAAAGTTGCATAAGTGTTGCTCTACATTTTAAGTTATGGCAGCCATATTTGATGGTGAAACAACATCTTATGTATAAATCTGAAAGGTAAAATTCTGTTAAACGGTTATTTAGAATAAGTTTTAGAAGGTTTTTCTATTTTTAGTAACAGCAGCCATTCGCTATGGCAGATGGCATCATTTGTATAAATGTGAAAGGTCTTCAAATTCTATTCAGTGACTTTTGAAAAAGAAGCTGTTTATAGTTTTTTCTAATTTTAGTAATGGTGGCCATAATTGATGGCAGATTGGCATTATTTGTACAAAACTGAAAGGTCTTCATGCTAGGATACTTTGTGTCAATTTTAGTCTGATTAAATTCAGCAGTTTTGAAGAAGAAGTCATTTAAAGGTTTTTCTATTTTTAGTAAAAGTGGCCCTACCTGAGGGTGGATCAGCATCATCTGTACAAATTTGAAAGACTTTTATCCCAGGATGCTTTCTGTCAAGTTTTTATTCATCAGTTTTGGAGAAGTAGTTTTAAGGCTTTTCTATTTTTAGTAACGGTGGACATATTTGATGGCAGATTTGCATTATTTTTTACAAATATGAAAGGTCTTCATGCCAGGAAGTTTTCTCTCAAATTTAATTGAAATCTGTTCAGTGGTATTTAAGAAGTAATTTAAAGGCTTTTCTATTTTTAGTAATGGAAGCCATAATTGATGGCACATCAGCATCATGTGTTCAAACTTGAAAGGCTGCCAGAATGCTCTGTCCAAAGTTTGGTTGAAATTGGTCTAGCAGTTTTTAAGAAGAAGTTTAAAACAGCAATTTTTGATGGATGCCAGAAAGATACTGGACACACAGATGAAGAGCCATACCATAAGCTCACTTGACCTTATGGCTCAGTGACTTAAAAAAAATTAGTTCTTCTTAATAAGAACGGACATGTCAAATATGCCTTGCATGCAGTCAATCTTTGACTTCAATTATGTGACAAGTATGGCAATAACTGTCATGTAAATAGAAGAATCATGCTTGCAAACAAATGATGTCACTATGCCCATACTATGCCACTACACTGGTGGGTGCAGCACAGATTTGTAACAGCAGCAATAAAGAATACTCAGGAATTATGCAAATAAGGAAAATATTCATTCATCATCACTGATTATTTTTATTTTTTCAAAAACTTTCGGCATTATTTTGGTCAGTTAAATCCCCACCATGGTTTATTCTTTTTGACAAATAACAGTAATTATCTCTGAATTCAACAATTTCGTCTTGTGTTTCTGCCCACCACTTTAACACCCAAATGATCAGTCATGTGACTGCGTGACATAGTTCTTGAGTACTACTCCAATAAAGAACACATATTGGCATAAAAATTGCTTATATATATATATATATATATATATATATATATATATATATATATATATATATATATATATACATGTATATACACACACATCAGTGCCTAATCACTCCAGTGTCAAATCTATGAGCATGATATTAATTATAGAATGTACCTTTTATTTGTCCAAGACATAAGGCAAAAAAGTTGCTAAGCATCTCTGAGACAATATGGTAATACAGTAGGTCACATAGATCTCAAATAGGCCACCATCACCCATTAGTGCTCTAAAATAGGTCAATAAAACCCATTCTTACATATGATAACCATTTGATAAAAAAGCTTTAATTTACAATGAGTTTATGATTCCAGAGGATGGACATGATCCATCTCATTATTATATCTCTCATAATATGAGTCAATTTATAAAGAGAATTCATACCACATGATCTGAAATAAAAGATTCTGCTTGTGTAATCCCAGTGATTATTTCCCTTGTGTTATGTACTAATACCCTAGTAGCATGATGAACTGGTTCCCTGAATCTAAGCAGCTAATTGTGATGTCATGCCATGGTATGTCAAGTTAAATAAACATATTATGACCTTGATTGGTTCAGCCAATAATTGTAACATACCAGCTTGACAGGGCAAAACCCTTGTTTCCAGGAGGGGAAAACATTTGGTTTACTTGAGTTTTAGCCTGCATCCTGCATCAAAATTTTCTGAATCTGTCATCACCAAACTTCTAAAAATTATTCTGGTCAAAATCTAGGGAATAAATGTTAACATTTGCCAAAAATATATCACTTTAAAAAAAAAAAAGACATTCTAGATATATCACTTTTTAACAAAAAAGACATTCTAGATAGATTTTATTCACCATCAAAAGTCAAATCCTGATGGGATAAAAACTGAATGAGCCAAAACAGTGGTTTCTGATTGGATGAATGTCAGTGACAACACAATGGTACAATTATGTACTGCATTTATGTACCGTCTATACTCACTTATATGTCGGGTCCAACTGCAAACAACATAGATGTGATCTGCCATCGCATGATGCGCCAGCAGATCAGGGTTTATGTTGTTGGCTCTACTGATTATTCCTAACAAACTGCACAGACCCAGATCTGCTGGTGCATTATGCAATGGCAGATCTGGGTCTATGCAGTTTGCAGTTGGATCTGACTTATATGCTGTAAGTGTTTTCAAAGCAAATTGTCATGATCTCACTTTATCTGACTGAATTTCATATACTTATAGATATAATGACATAGCCCTTGAGCAAAAACAATATTTATTAGTCCTTGAGTGACATATGACAGTTGAACTGGATCTAGTGACAATACTGCCCTCCTCTTTCATGTCCAGCACTAGTCACTAAATATAGTTCCACAGTTACACACACCTGGGCAAATAAATGCAGTGTATCTTTACTGCCCTAGGTCCAAACTAAAAATAGTTGTGGTCTTGGTAATGTGACCTACCCTATTTTAATGGCCCTGACCCAATAACCTTTTATCACATAAGCACAAAAAGTCAGTACTGACCATGCCCCATTTTTCACCTCAGAACCGTTATCTTTTGACAGGAAACTGTAACTTAAACCAAGACTAGCTGGATAAAAAATATAAAATTAGTACTGACCTTCCTACATGTATCATATTTTTTTTATCATTACCAGAACCAGACATACTTTTATTTGGCCTAGGGTGTAGTCACTATAAACTGTGTGTACAAAAAGTACTCGGCCTGAGCCACATTGCAAACCTAAACTGAAAATGTATGTTTTTTTTTCCTTTTTCTTTTTCTGATGTAGAATTAGGGTTCTTCTATATGCAGATGGGCTGTCTGCATGTAATTTTTAACTGGTACTCACATTCACTCTCTCTGACATAGATTTCAGGCGATGGATGAACTCAGTCCCAGACCGTGCCTTCTCTGACATAGCTTGCAGAAGCTGAGACAGTTCCGTCTACAAAAGAACCAAAACATAAACGTGAATTTATATGACAGAATATGGCAGCTAAGATATTTAATTAGGACACATATTCTCACAGTAGTGGGCATACACTGATGTACTACCGATATCTAAACAGAATTTGGTAACCTTCGGTTGAAGAAAAGAGAAAAGTGGAGATTGTTATTAACTGCCTGCTCTATATTGCATTAACACGTGCTTATACATTTCTTTTGATTACTGGAAATATTTCAATAGTAAAAAGTTATAGCATTGCTCTAGGGTGAGAATGTAATAATTATCTTTGCCTTTGTAAATTTTTACTACATCCATAACTGGATAAAAAGTTCCAAGGTAGCCATAGCAACCAATACTGAACTCTTAACAGATCTTGACAAGCAGACATAGCAAAGAATGAAGTATGTATGGACTACCGTATATACTTGTGTATAAGCCAAGTCCAAATGCAAACAACATAGACCCTGATCTGCCATCGCATAATGCACCAGCAGATCAGGGTCTATGTTGTTTGTTCTACTGATTAGTCCTTACAAACTGCATAGACCCAGATCTGCCAGCGCATTATGCGACAGCAGATCTGGGTCTATGCAGTTTGCAGTTAGTATTGGTTTATATGCGAGTATATATGGTAGTCAGTCTTGTGCTGTGCTACTGATGACAAAGGGTTTCATGTGTATGGTATATTTGTTAAATTATTTCCTAAAATTTATTTTAACATTGATTGAGAAGAAAGTTTCACATAAAATGTACACCATGTACTTCTGATGATTCAGATGATGGCATTAGGTTCCTGGTGGTATGTCATGTAAGTGGAGAACACTGCAAAAACCAAAGGAAGTGAAGAAGTAATCAGGATACATGATCACTTGATCTTGCACATGCTGGAATCAAAGATTCAACCCAGGACAGCAGAGATGCAAGGCAAGTGCATTACCACCTTGCTATCAAGCTACAAAAAGCTACCTTCTCATCAAGGTTGATATACAATCAGAGTTTCAGATTGGTGGTATGTCCATACCATTCCCGCATTCTTTTTTCATGGTCAGGGGCCCTCTTGGTGCAGCATGGAATCCTCCCTTCCACTCATTAAGTTTCAGCATCAAACCCTATTTTAGTAAAATACCATCTATACTTGCTTATAAGTCAGATCCAACTGCATAGACCCTGATCTGCCATCACATAATGTGCTGGTAGATGTGGGTTTATGCAGTTTGTTAGGAGTAATCAGTAGAACAAACAATACACACCCTGATCTGCTTGCGCATGAATCGCGCAATTACATATCCTAGAATAAACCACGAGTCTTCATCAGCCTAATACTGTAAAATGTGGATAATAAATTTATTGTTTAAATTAGTGAAGGTGCACTTTTTTTAAAAAATTGAAGGTCATATGGACTTTTTTTTAAATTAGTGCAGGTCATATGTACTTTTTTCAACATAAAACTTAGTGAAGGTCATAAGCAGTTTTTTTTTAATTAGTGAAGGTCATGTGCACTTTTTAAAAAATTAGTTATGGTTGTAAGCACTTGTGTTTTATGTGTTTATCAAAAGTAAATTTATTTTGATCCAATTATTTCTAAAGTTTCTTTTTTTACATTTAGCACAGAAACTGAACAGCATATTACATAAAGATGGCTGAATACCGAATGGATTGAAAGGAAGAAGGTCTAACCAGAACAAGGTAAATAAATAAATAGCTGTACCAATCTAATTAGGAACAAAATTACAATGGAAAAGTAAAGTTTATGTCCTGAATTTTGCTCTTCTTTTGAACACATATGTGTGAACATTTTTTTGCTATAATAATACTTGAAGGCTCATATTTCACTTATTTTTAAGTATGAGCTGAATCATCCAGATTGGTAAGTATTACAAGACATGGCCCCTCCGTCATAAAACTGTGCTCAGTAATAAATGCTACTCAAAACTGTGAAATCTTACTCGAAATGTTAAAATGCAGCAGTTTGATTGGTCATGATATTTTTAGTAAGATTTGGAATCGAGCAAAGTTTTATGATGGACAGATCCTGACACCTGAGATTTTCTAAAGGTCATATTTACCATTTATACTCGCGTATAAGCCGATACCAACTGCAAACTACATAGACCCAGATCTGCCATTGCATAATGCGCAGGCAGATCTGGGCCTATGCGGTTTGTAAGGACTAATTAGTAGAACAAACAACATAGACCCTGATCTGCGGGCGCATAATGCATGGCAGATCAGGGTCTATGTTGTTTGCATTTGGACCCAGATTATACGCAAGTATATACAGTATATGGCATATAAACTCAGTTATGCATAAGTATACCAACAATAAAGACTTCCCAATATAATATTTTGTTTTAGAAAACAGTGAAAAAGAAAAATCCAAAATAAACGTGCAGGAAACAAAAAGATGAAAGTTGTGCAGTCTGGATTTATAACTTGAGCCTATGCATTTTTTTAATTGCAATGTCTGGATGATTTATTTGCATTTAAATAAAAATTTCCCAACAGGATGGTGCTCTTTGCCATTCTTCCTCCCCCACCCTCGGACTGTTATATGAGTACATGGTCCCTCATTATTTCTGAACCTCACTATTTATGGCTTCCCAGATAAAACAGACATCTTCTTGGGATCCCAAAAGACATGGGCACTGTGAGAGTCTGAGAACATCTTGTTTTCATTAACAAATTTTCTGGACATAATAAAAGAATTTGTGATATAATGAAATAATCATTAGACTTTTTCTAAAATCTACTCTGAAGTACCCAGTAACAATCAGCTTTATCACACAGTACCATGGGAATCCTAAATCTATATGTTTTGCATTTAGATCTGCATCACACTGTAAAACATTTTATGTATAATATCCTGTCTAAACAATGCACATAGGCTAATTGGCTTATTGCAATACAATGTTTAATCGGCTTATTGCAAGACATCAGCTAATTGGCTTACTGCAATAAAGAATTATCAATAACCTAAAACAAACTGCTGCTTTTAATATTGTCAAATAAAGTATTTAACTTAGATCCAACAGTATACAGCAAAGACCAGGCAGATCTACTGGTACATTATATGCTGGTAGGTTAGGGTCAATGCTATACAGCATAGACCAGGAAGATCTACTGGTATATTATATGCTGATAGGTCAGGGTCAATGTTGTTGGTTCTATCTATGATTTCAAATTAACAGCATGAAGTCTGACTTAATGGCACATTATGCCATAACAGATCTAGTTCTACACTGGGAACAGATCATCTGATAATCTCTCCTGGTCTGTGACCAGTAGAGCTAAAAACCAAACCAAACCATATTTGATCCAACGAACCCACAAAAAAGACATTGTTGTAACATATTATATCAACCAAAAACATCAGATATTAAGAGGTCAGAGGAAATGTATCCAATGGTACATAATTATGCTTTAGACTATTAGTGACCATCCACGAGGAACCCCTTTCCTACTTTAGGGCTTCACAAGGAAGACATTAAGCAGCAAAAGGAAGTTATCCAATAATAGATAAGTGACAACTCGGGGAAAAACACTTTTCCTACTTGAAGGCCTGCAGTACTGGAAAATGTATTACACTTATCATGGTGATGTCATTAACACCATCTATAGTACAAGAAGAAGGAAAGAAAGCAAGGGCCATCATGTCCAGCCCATGCTCAAAGCATTATCTTGTGACCTTCACTCCAAGGTCAAAAGGGGTGAGCAAGTGTGTTGCAGAATAACTTCTTTTTGCTTCACAATGATTCATACCAACTATGAACAGAATCCATCACCGGTTTTGGAAATATAAGCAAATTAAAAACTGTAACCAATACCTTAACATAACTGTTGCTGCTGGCAAAAAAATCTGCTCATATTTAATGTCAATGTTTAAGCCAATGAATAAGTGCAGATAGGTACAGTACATTGTCATGTATATTGCTTCAGTTCAATTATTTATTTTACAGACAATGCCAGGGGCAAAATATGTCTAGTACAACCCATCCCCTAGACAGTCAATAAACGCAGCTTCTGATAGATCTCAGCAGCTGAAAGATAACTATAGATAGAAGTTAAAGTATGCAGGAAACAAAAAGTGCAAGTTATATTATCACACATTTACTAACAGATAAGGATTCCCAAAGGTTATGTCCCTGCTGGGCTTCAGTAGATTTTTATATGATTCAGGAGCCCTAATCACCTTTTACTTCTCTCTAGTCGCCAGACTGTCTCCATCGACTCATTACTGTATGGTAATTTTGCATCTGCTTCTGATATTGTCATATGTAAATTTATTAAAACATACAAAATCTTCATGGAGCTGCTAAGTGGAAATTCTGAATAAGACTGTCCATGTTACTCCTCTAAAAAAAAAAAACTTGATACAGTTAAGATCTACCGCATTTACTCACAAATAAGTCGGGTACAACTGCAAACAACATAGACCTGATCTGCCGTCGCATTATGCGCTAGCATATCAGGGTATATGTTGTTTGTTCTATTGATTATTCATAACAAACTTTATAGAGCCAGATCTGCCAGCGCATTGTGCAACGGCAGATCTGGGTCTATCCATTTTGCAGTTGGACTCGACTTAAAAGCGAGTATATTACTGCATAAAATGCATCTATTATCAAAAATTGATGCCATTCCCAGTGTTTTCTCATCAAGTGATGGTAACCAAATAGTATACATTGACGAGTTATTCAAATGAAAACCTTCTTCACTTTTCAGATTTCTATTAATGACTGTGTTATGTTTCTAAATCTTAAATAACAATGTCTGAGTTGTGCAAATGGAAATTTCTGCACTTTTCAGACCATATTACGTGTATAAGGAAATCTTTTATAATTACAATGCAGAGAAAATCCTTAGAGGATTTTATTTTAAAAATAAATGAAGATCAATATTAAAGGAAAATGAACTGCATGTGACAAACTGATTTTATTAAATGTAAAATGTATAGAAAATTCTGTATTTACTAAGTTTTGCATTTTAGCACTTTTGGCAGGTATAATTTCTGAATTTCTTTTCCGCAATTGATGACTTCTGATACAAAATATATTGCCATATTTGAAAGCTCCACGCCTGAGAAAGCAGCAATTGTCCGTACCTTTGACTTCTTTAGTCCATGCCTGCTATGCTACAAGACGACAGACAGGAGTTGAAAGTGAAGTTTGATAGTTTTTCGGAAAATTTTGGATTTAATCTGGATATACATGTAATCTGATTTCATATGAAAAGTACATGTTTTAGAAGTATCTCTGAGTATCTTGATAACATGTTGAGTTTACGTAATGAATCATTTATAGTTAGCTAGCTGTCATAAAATGCACAAGATTCTCAGAATATGCTGCACAAATCTGACAGCCTTATAAACTGGTTTCTACGGTATCTCCATACTCTGAATTCATTTTCATTACTTACTATATATTTTATAATCATTGTTATATGTTGCCTTTTTAACAGTTCCCCACCCCCCACCCCCACCCCCCACCCCAAAAAAAACGAATTGATAGACCAATGTTCAGTATGCACAGAGGGTATTGGCCATCTTTCACTTGTGCTGTAACTGTTTCCTAAGCATTTTCCCCCTAATATACAGAAAATCACTTGAAAGGTATTGAAATAAAACTTAAATCCAGGCAACTTTAGGTCCTGGACATGTGGACTTGCATACACAGAGCAAACTTAGTTTTTTTTTTTATAACTGAACTCTGCTTTTAATATATCTGTTGAAATTGCTGAAAATTAAATTTATAAAAAAATGTTTAAACTTGTAATTTAATTTACCAATAATGACCAGACAATATTGACTATTCTTTGTTTTACTCCTCTGTCTTTATTCAAATTCAATTATCTTCACACAAAATTATATTTTAAATATACGAATAAGAATTTCAGAATTAAAAAGATTGTTGTTGTTCCTGGTGCCATTAGACATAATTTGTATCTCTTACTGTAAAAGTTACCAAAAACCTGTCCATCAATATTACCAAAATTTTCATTGCTATATGCAGAAAAATTTGACTTTTTCCTATTTTTTTTTTTTATTTGTTAATAAGTGGGCGGAGTTTGAGGATCTGTCACTTCACTTCACAGTGTAACATCAAAGTGTTAAGGTGAACTCAATCATGTGCTCCACTGTGGTATATATTTAGACGTTTTGGTCCTTACGATATCGCCACAATCTCAGCAGGGTGCCATTAATTAATGATAATCTATTTTCGACGGATTATCTGCGGGAGAATAAAAAGAAAAGAATACATTGGCAGAGCAAACACATATCGACGACTGTACCCAGGCTAGTACATATTAACTTGTGACAGATTTACCACAGGCTGTGTGAGTCAAATACGCAAGGTAAATCCACTGTCATGGCAGACCCCAATTTGGGCCTGTAATGTCGAGTGGAATTAGCACCCACTGAGTGAAGAAAAAGAAATGGCAGAATCATACCAAAATGTCACTGAACTACACTCTACATCAGTCTTCACTAGTGTGAATGTAGTATGGTCAATCTACTTTGTGTGTACTGTATCGGTGATAGACCAGTGCAACTTAGTAAAGTCACAACTATATCCATCATGGCAAGTTTCTAAGACCAGACTACCGATATGAAAGTTTAAAATCAATCGGCTATATCCAGGGGCGATCCAGAAATATCTTTATGTGTGTGTGTGTGTGTGGGGGGGGGGGGGGGGGGGGGAAATTACCTTTAATTAACTTGACGTGCTTTCTAGGTAGATTATTTTTTATAAAGACAATTATTACTTTATTAATCTATAGTGCACTCATATGCGCATGAATAAGGTCCAACATATACCGGATAAACACTTGTATAAATATTTATGTTTTCACCTAAGGCTTGTTTATCTAATCTCAGATAAAATGGTCTCATATCAGTCAAGATGGGCTGATAGAAATAAAAATTTCCACATAGCGGCTGTAGTCGCATGTAACCCGGATACAAAATTCAGTAGTACCTGTTAAACTGGGCACATGTATTAAATTTGGCTTGACAATTCAAGGTGAGCGCAAACAAAAGATTGGGATCAATACATTTTCTGCTAGTCTGCAATAATATAAATTACATTTTTATTGCAGCCAATATTGGAAATTTATTTCAAGGTACAGTATGTTTAATGTGTACACAAAGTACACTGGCGCAGCCATCGTGTCACATCATGTCTGTTTTTCGAAATCGATACAGAGAAATGAAAGCTTCCTTCCCGAATACAATGAGATGATAAAGACAATGAAGTGTGAAGAAGAAAAAAACAGGTCAAAAGTCACTCATTCTGTACAAGTAGTATAGTTTTCTGCACATAAAGTTTAAAATCCAAGCTTTTTTGATACTTAGTATACTAACTGATGGATATTCATCATTGTCACAAGCCATAGGCGAATATCCGTAATGCACTCTGTTCACCTATGGCTGCTTGCGATAATATTTCCTCCTTTCTCGTAAGAAAATAACGTCATCAACGAGCTAATGAAATAAGCTCTAATACATCAACAAAAAGTGACCTCTTGTCGATCGATAAGTGACTGTTTTCGGAAGAGAAACTCTGATTGGCTCACTTAGCTAGCATGAATGTTTGGTCAACTTCCGGAGAAAATTTTACCTCAGGCTCGCAACGACTAGTTACGAAGGTTTATCCATATTCATGAGAAACGAAGAAGTCTTATCACAGGTTGGCGCCTATGGCTTGCGATGATACCTATTCATTAGTATAGCCATTTACGTACAAATAAATGTCGTTATTATGGTTTAGTTTTGTGGATATTCAGCACATGATAGGCTTTAAATGGCGGTCAGTATATTTGGTGGAGGAAGAACCCGAGAAAACCCCAGAAAGAACCACTGACCCACGGGAAGCCACTGGCAAGCTTTCTCACATACCCACGTTGGTCGATCCGAAACTCTAACTTACGAGGACATGGGGTGAGATGTCACTGACATGTAAAGGCAAGAACCTTTGACGACTCGGCCACCCGATGCCCCTTCTTTATTATGGCAAAACCTTTCTTCACAGTACACGAAATCCTAGTATGTTCTGAAAATTTGAACTCTGGATTAAATCTTTTAAGTTATGACAATTTGAATTTGTACATGTCATATAGTGAAAATCGTGAAGATGTTGGAGCTCCTCCAATACGCCAATGTGACACCTCTGACTGCATTTACATAATGCTCAAATACTAGGTCAGCAATAGCAGTGGTCAGCTGGCGATTATTAGGTGACTGATGGGTGGACGGAATTAGCGGTCCATCAATATGTGGATGACATCATAAATGCCTCATTCATTAACTTAAACTCGCTATTTTTTCAATTGTAGTGATATTGGAATTAGATCTGAAAAGGACATTTCCTACTTTTAACTGCTCAGTGTTGAAATCACCTCTAATATTCTTCAGCAATAACAAGATTTTCATATTAGCTGCTGTGGTGGACATACTGGATGTCAGATCAGCACCATTTTAATTTAGGATTAAAATAGATTTTTTAAAAAAAAACATTATAAGAAGTCTTTTAGTGAAAACCCCATGCTGATATCAGCATTAGTTCAGAAGAAGTAGTGATAACAAGATTGTCAAGCTGGCCACAGTGACAGCCATATTAGATGTCAGATCGGCACCATTTTCAATTAGGACTTTCTAGACATCATAAGAAGTCTTCTGGTAAAAACACCATGTCAATATGACTTTCCATTAAGGAAGAGTAGTGATAACATCCTTGTCAAGATGGCCGCTGTGGCGACCATATTGGACCTCAGGTCGGTGCCATTTTCATTTAGGACCAACTAGACATCGCAAGAAGTCTTTCACTGAAAACCTCATATTGATACAATCATCCATTCAGAAGGAGTAACGATTACAATAAAGATTTTCAAGATGGTTAATATGGCAGCTATATTGGATGTTAGATAAGCATCTTTTTCATTTAGGACCAACTGGACATCATGAGAAGTCTTTTAGTGAAAACCCCATGTTGATATGACCGTTCATTCAAGAGGAGTAGTGATAACAAGATTTTCAACATGGCCGCTGTGTGGTGGCCATTTTGGATTACAGATCGGCACCATTTTTATTTAAGGCCAGCTAAACATCATAAGAAGTCTTTTGGTGAAAACCCCACGTCAATATGACTTTCTGTTCAGGGGGAGTTGCGATAACAAGATTTTCAAGACGGCTGCTTTGGCTGCCATATTAGACGTTAGATTGGCACCATTTCTATTTAGGACCAACAAGACATCATAAGACATCCTAAATGTTGATATGTCGATACATGTAGGAGCAGTAGCGATAAAAAGATTTTCAAGATGGCCGGGGTGTGGCGGCCATATTGGATGTCAGATCGGCACTATTTTCGTTAAGAGCAACTGTACATCATAAGGAGTCTTTTCGTGAAAACCCCACGTCAATATGACTTTCTGTTCAGGAGGAGTAGCGATAACAATAACAAGATTTTCAAGATGGCTGCCGTGGCGGTCATAATGGACGTCAGATCGGCACCATTTTCATTCAGGACTAACTAGACATCATCAAAAGTCTTTTAGTGAAAACCCCATGTTCATATGACAATCCATTCAGGTGGAGTAGCGATAAAGATTTTCAATATGGCTGCCATGGTGACCATATTGAACGTCATATCGGCACAATTTTCATTTAGGACTAACTAGACCATGGGATGAATGTGTAATGTTTCATGGCAATCCTCAAGAGGGGCAGCGATAACAAACTTGTGCAAACAGACGGACGGACGAAAAACCATCCCATATGCCCTTCTCTTCTGCTCTATGACCAGTAGAGTTATAAAAAAAAAAAATAAAAAAAAAGCACAAACCTTCAAATACACCACAATATTGTCGTCCATATATTTAGTTTGACATATCTTTGCAATATTTTACAGGCATAAACTCGGCAAAACTCATTCTAACACGATCTGAATATTTTCCAGAAAATAAAGCAATGCAATATTTTCAGGTAAATTTAGATTGGACTGTTAGTAACTTGTGCAATTGCAGGTTAATTTTCATTCAGCAGGTGAAATAACGATCATTCTCAGCATTACAGCACATGTACAAATGAACGTTGGCGATTTGAATAAGACATAAGTATGATCACGTAAGCAGTCGAAAATTATTGACAATATATATATATATATATATATATATATATATATATATATATATATATATATATATATATATATATATGGACTGATGATGCAAAATTAGAAAGAAAATAAAAAAGACGGGATGCTGGAAAAGATTAGCATAAGGGAATGATGTGACCTATATTTCATATCAAAGAGAATTGATCATATAAAAATCGGAAAGAAAACCGCGCTCGTACAATATAAGTCAGGCAATATTCTCTCGTGTGATTCTAGTGGCACAGAAAACTCGGGTGCTAAAGCGCTCTCCATTTCACTGCTAACACCATTTTCGTCGCCAACTCTACAATATCTCTGGTATTCCACTCGCACATAGTCTAACTAATACCAAACATTTACATTTAGAATTAAGCTTTCTATGATGTACATACATGACTGGAAATTAATACGTTTCCAATCACGAGTAGAATGACTCATCAATCTAATTGCAAGTATGACTCAGTGTAGCCTTCTTCTGTTTACTGAAATTGTAAAATTAGCCGCTTTAAAAAAAAAAAAAAATTAAAAAAAGAGAAAAAAAATATCTGCAATCAACTCATGATGTTCAACGGACTGCAAAGTAAGCTACATATAGTAAACATTTTGTTATTAGTAAAACCACGTGTATCATCGATCTCTTTTATCTACCGTACATCCTCATGATTATGACATCATAGTGGGATTAAAAAGAAATAATAAACCGGCAACCGAGACCACAAAAAACAGAGAAAACAAACAAAATAAGTTTTTTTTCCCCCTACATAACATAATATTCCCCAGCATCTGTCCCAAATGATCCCTTCCTGGCCTTATAAAACTCAGTGCGACTTCATATAAGCACAGTTATTGTGTCCTACTAAATGTCTACTGGTAGGCATTGTTAGTCTCATACATTATCTACGCAGTCCATCATTTTCATAAGTACTGTGTAAGGTAACAAGGTGATGAAGGTGTGACATATTAATAGGTGTCTGGTACATGAAACGTGACATAAATTATGTAATAGATAACATTTACATGCAAAAACCACATAAAGTGTCATGTATCATTCAAATTGATGTAAGCATTCTATACTCAAGAAAAACTGAGAAAATATTACAATTATTTCATTTCCACTGTACAAGGAGTCAAATCTGCATTTAATAAACCTCCAGATCAAAATGACTATTGTATTAACTTTGAAGAAACTTAACTGATGGTTCAGTGTGGTCCCTTGTAAGAAAGGCAGCGTGATGCTCTTGCCTTTCTTAAAGAGCACCCTGTTTTCCTACCAAACAGCATTCACACTTACTCCGAGTCCAACATGATAGCCACAAAGCTATCGCGGCTCTGAGATATGAAATAAAGGAAGAGAAATGAGACACGAGAGAGAAACATAAGAGATGAATAGAGATAATAAAACAAATGACATGAATCGGACGAGTCAGGAGATGGCTGAATGAAAAAAGTCGGAGAAAAACTGGGTTCACAAAAAGCTGTTAAGTTGTAGAAATACTTCAGTAGGAAATAGATAATGTGACAGAGGTGGAGAAAAATGGGAACTGAGACCAAGGACTATATGAGAGAAAGGACTATATGAGACAAAGGACCATATGAGAGAAAGGACCATATGAGAGAAAGAACCATATGAGAGCAAGGACTATATGAGAGAAAGGACTATATGAGAGAAAGGAACATATGAGAGAAAGGACCATATGAGAGCAAGGACTATATGAGAGAAAGGACTATATGAGAGAAAGGACCATATGAGAGAAAGGACTATATGAGAGAAAGTGACCATAGAAAAGACATGGAAAATGTTATATGTAATAGATATAACTCGTTACAATGACAGAATGATAGAATATAGGGACTTGGGGAGTCCATCAGTAGTCAATAATGGTCCCAGTCTCAAAGAAAAATCTGTATATAATTCCCAATTTTAGCAATTTACTCCTGATGATTTTGTTCCCAATTGTCCCAGGCCTCATTTTCTATCATCCTCCAAGAATACCGCATATACTAGCGTATAAGTCAGGTCCAACTGCAAACAACAAAGACCATGATCTGCCGTCGCATAATGCGTCAGCATATCAGGGTCGTTGCTGTTTGTTCTACTGATTACTACTATTAAACTGCTCAGACCCATCTGCCAGCGCAGTATGCGACGGCAGATCTGGGTCTGTGCAGTTTGTAGTTGGATTCTACTTATATATGAGTTTAGACGGTACCTGGAATGGGGTACATGGATTTCAATTTGCACGAGAAAGACTGCGCGGGAGAGATGGAAAATTAAGAGCAATCACTAGCAATAAATCACTCAAGAGAAAAGTTCAAACAGTTTCCACAAGTCCTGGCTCCTCCTAGTGCCCTCCTAGTCCCCTCAATTGCTGGTTATAAATGGCCATCAGAAGCAGTGTGGCGCCAGTTCCTTTGGCTCAGATAAGTAATAATGAGGAAGAGTTATTCAGCACCTAATGAGTATGATATTAACTGAACTTGTCAGCCCAGTGCACAGATTTCGTACTTCAGGTGTCAGGTATCAGACACGCTCATGGTACATTATTACACAATCTTGTACAGATATTATTGTGATTGCCAGTAGGTGAGAGGTGGATCTACCATTACAAAGAGGGCCATCTGATCAAGGTTTCTATACTGGACTTCAGATTAGAAGTACAATTAAAAAAAGCATGCCATCCACACAGATTAGAAGTGCCATTAAAACACGCATGCCATCCACACAGATTAGAAGTACCATTAAAACAAGCATGCCATCCACACAGATTAGAAGTACCATTAAAACTAGTCCGAGTTTCCTCTGACCCTTCACACCCCATTTTTGATATTTGGACACACCTCAACATAAATGTCCAAATATCAAAAATGGGGTGTGAAGGGTCAGAGGAAACTCGGACTACATTAAAACAAGCATGCCATCCACACAGATTAGAAGTACCATTAAAACAAGCATGCCATCAACTGCTGTAAGATCAAGGAGTATAAATTATTGCCGTTCAACTCAATTTATAAATTCCATAACTAAAGGACACTAAGACATGACCCTCCATATCAATCATCCTATGTGAATGACGACTGTTTCCCTTACAAACCAAGATGGTCAATATATATATATATATATATATATATATATATATATATATATATATATATATATATATATATATATATATATATATATAACAATCTAATGTAGTTACAGAATCTTCCAAGTAAAGTACTATAGTGATATAGTGTAGTCAATCTTGTTCACTTTAAGAATGTAAACTCATCCTCGTGTCCCTTATATGAAAATGATAGTTAATCAAAAAATGTCCTAACCTACAACTTTTCAAGAAATACTGATAAGGTCACCCACAGCCAAACTAACTCAATACTACATTACAGGCTATAGCCATTTGTGTCCATACCTAAAACATGTACACTCAACTTGCCAGGAAAGAAAACAGAAGACTTTGTTTCAAAACACAATCTTTTTGTTTTGATGAAAAGTCATATGCCTACATGCATCCTGCCACAGGATCCCACTAGTCCTTAGATCTGACCATCTGCGCCATAGTCAAGGGCAAAGTTGCTTCAAAAACTGATGGCCCAGCATACAGAAAACTGTTAACCAACTTTTATAACTGAGAGTCGAGGACCAGAAACTGGAGGTCCTAAAAGCATAGACTTTAACTAGAGAGAACTATGCCACGATCCATCTCTTTTACTTGACCTCTCTTGGGAAGCTGGTGACGACCTCTGTCGTAGTGACCACTTTCCCATATACTTGAGAAGTAATACTGCTAAATCTCAAGGGCTAAGTCAGAGACGAAAACTGAATAAGGCAGATTGGGAAACGCTTCAGTCCCTCTGCAAATCAAATCTGACAACCGATTAATTCGAAAAAGAAGCAGGTGATGATCTGATACTCTTACTAGTTAACATACACCAGGATGTTGCTGGGTATACAATACGAGGGTTATTAAAAAAGTTTTGAATTATTAGTGCACTGTGCAACTAAGTTCTCTAGTAGTGAACAGTATGTCACTGAATCCCCTCAAAGTACTCCCCATGTACCTCTACACACTTTTTCAGCCTGATTATCCAATTATTAAATTTCATTTTGCATTCAATTTTTTTATATGATGTTCATACAATGGAAAACTGCACTTCCAACCACATGGCGTCTTTCAACACGTCTGTCCTTCTACGAATCGTTGATAACGGGATTCAGCCAAAAATCACTTGGAGCTAAATCAGGGCTGTATTGAGGATGTGGCAAAGTTTGGACGCTGTGCTCCTTCAGGAAGTCTGCAACGATGACTAATTTATGCGCCAGTGCATTGTCATGGAGTAGCTGGATACCTCGGGTACCGGTGCGCGGACGGATGGTTTGGTAGTGTTTCACAACTTTTGGCAACACATTGGAGGTATATATAAAAATGTCCAGTAACACAAACAAGTCATCCATAGGTACCTAGGCGACGGGCATTTTGCACTGGAAAATAAAAGGCGCATAAAACTCTCTGGACAGTCCAACTACATCGAGTGATTTGTGGTCTCTGCTCTTTTAATCCGATTCAAACTTTATTATTTTCTCATGAGTCGCGTTCAGAAAAGTAAATCTATGTTTCATCATCTGTGACCATCTCATTCGAATGTCTCTGGTCACTCATAATTATTTGGTGACTAGATGTTTGGCGATTTCAACCCGAGTCTGTTTTTGATCAGCCGTCAACAACTGCGGGACCCATCTTGCACAAACCTTTTCCGAGCTTCAAATAATTCTTCAGTATAATAAGAGAGCTGATGCATTAATGCCCGTGATAATAAAAAATCTCGTCCACTGTGTATCAAGTATCTTCATCAATCCCCCCCCCCCTTAACAGCAGCCACTTCCGCTCACCACTCACAGACAACGGTCTTCCAGAACGTGAGTCATCATCCACAGATTCGCGAGCATATTTAAAACAACGAAACCACCCCAAAATTGTAGGATATGACAGAGAATTACATCCGTAAACTATATCCAAGTTGGCCTTGATATCAGTCGGAGAGTACCCTAAAACAGTCAGGATATTAGTGTGCTCTTTGCTCAGTAACAGAATTGTTCTCCATCTCCGTCATCTTTTAGGTTACAGTTATTTGCCTATGTTAGGTTACACTCACATATCTCCAGGTGTCCGGCATGCTGCACATACAACTGCAGATCATTTTATGTAACGTTATTTTGTATATGGACTGGCGTTAAATTTACTGACAGGTTCAAAGAAACAATAAAGTTACAACAAAATATTCAGAACTTTTAAAATACTCCTCGTACCAAAATGCTTGGCTAATATTCTAAACGTGTCAACAAACCAATGTTTGACGATACTTGCAAAGACACCATCTATTTGCAAGGGATTACCATCTTAAAGTTTTTTTTGCAATTCTTTATTTTCAGAAATGTAGTTTTGGGGTAAAACTAATTTTAATTCAGTAATACTTACTTACTTGCTATCATTACGCCGCTATCTCTTTCCCAGGCTCTAGTCCCCAGTTATTGGCGAAAATTCCCTCCTTCAATTTGTAATTGGAGGTCTAGAACAAAAACAACAGTCACATTCCAATCCCTTTGTCACTTCTGCTCATTCGGAATATCGTCCCCTTTGACTTGGACCAACACTCAAGGACATCAGAGCTTAGAGGGAGTAGAGAATCCGGTAATAATTGCTTTTAAGTATTCCATAATTAAAATTAGTTTTACCCCCACCCCCACCCCCACCCCCCACCCCCCAAAAATACATTTTAATAGCAGTTACGTTAGCTGCTATCATGACATCGCTGAATTTGTCAGCTTGGCAGGAGGCTGTTAACCTTAAACAAGAGGCCGAAGTGGACCGGAAATCACTCACCAGCTTCATTAATTTAACAGCTGACCGTTTCACTAAGGAGGTTTATGCAGTATTGTAAGAACACATCCTGTGTAAACTACCTTCCAAACTTTATATCAAGTTGAATTTACCTATTTTAGTAGGTAAAATTCTTTCTAAAGATGAAGGCATAATTAATATGCACAATCTCTTGCTCGTAATCAAGGTCATCCAGGATCCTGATAATAAACCCAAGGTCATCCACGATCCTGATTATATAAGCCAATATTTTAAGTTTGATCAAAACTGGATCAGAAATATGGCTTCCAGAGTGGCAACAAGCTCAGCCAATCTGATGCAAGATTACACCATTAATATGCGTGCATCTTGCTCATTATCAAACTCATCTGAGATATTCATGATATAAGCATATATTCAAAGTTTAATCAACATCGGGTCAGAAATCTGGCATACAGAGTGGTAACAAGGTCATCCCATCAGACGCAAGACTGTTGAACTCGTCTGAGATGTTAATATAAGCATATATTCCGCTTATTATCAAACCCAGCCAAGATCTTGATGATATAAGCCAATATTTCCAGTTTAATCAAAATCAAATCAGAAATACGGCCTCCAGAGTAGTAACAAACTCTGCCAATCGGGTGCAAGATTATCTCATTAACATGCGTGGATCTCACTTATTATCGAATCCATCCAAGATAGCTTCATGATATAAACCCATATTGCAAGTTTAATCAAAACTGGAACATAAATATGGCTTCCAGTGGGGTAAAAAATCTCATCCAAGCTGATCCAAGATAACCTCATTAGTATGCATGAATCTTGCTCATTACTGAATTCGTCTGATATCTTGATGATATAAACACTCCATGTTTGATCAAAATTGGATCAGAAATACAGCCTCCAGCATGGTAACAAGGTTTGCTAATCAGTTTCAAGATAACCTCATTAATATGCGATTATTATTGAACTCCTCTGCGATTTTCATGATATAAACACATATTCCAAGTTTTATTGAAATCGGATCAGAAAAATGTACTCCAGTAAGCAACTGTTGACGGACAGACGCACGACGAATGTCGGACGACGCACGACATACACAGAGCCTTACCATACGCTCCCTTGTCCTTACGCCCAGTGAGCTAAAAACTGCTGTCATGCAAACTTGCCATCTCTTCCCAGCAGGATGCTACTGCATAATGGAAGATGACTTGTTGACAACTTGTTGTGCTGACGCAATTGGGCCTAATGAATACATGTGCTCACTCTGGTGTCACTGGTGTGCCATCGAACGAAGGTATAATAAGGAGAAAGTGGAATGCGAACACCAAAAAGGCGACTTTCATGATATTATCCAGAGAGGAATGATTAAAAGAAGGTGCAAGATGTAGCAATTGCCAGAACTGATTAATAGGGCTTTGATTCTCACGAAGGAAAGATCTCTCTCAGTGAGTGACTGACACTAGTATGCTCTTTGGAAATCAAACTAATCCATCTAGATATGATCACTGCTGAGATATCAGAAGTACCTTGGAGAGGGATAGAGAGAAGTTTCCTACCATTCCTTTTCCCTTTTGATTTAGCCAAATACAAATGCAAGGCCCTGACCAGACAAAAAAGCCTATCTTGATCGTCCCTAGCTGAAATGCGACTGAGATTACGGATTTGAATCAGTTCAAAAGCTACAGAAGGTAGCTGATTCTTAGCCAGAAAACTGGGTTGGCACAGAAGAAAGACTGAATTAGTGTTGCCTTTGAAATGAAGGCAATCCTCTCGCACCGATAAAGCATAAAGTTCACCCCTTCTCCTATCTGATGCCGAAGAAAGAAGTAAAACCATCCGTAATGTGAGATTCTAGAAAAGATGCCTTCCTCAAAGGATCATAAGGATGCTTAGATAATGACCAAAGAACATAAAAAGTTTCCACCTAGGCATTACTGAGGGAGAAACTGGTCTGGAGCTCGAAATACCCAATAAGCTCTGAGATATGTGGGTGTATCCCAATGATGGAACCCATCACAAACTTAAGAATATTACAAAGGGCTGCTCTATAGCCCTTAATGGTGGAAACTGAACAATCTTTTCTTTAAAAAAAAAAAAAAAAAAGAGAGAAGGAAATCTGCAACCGTGATTAAAGAGGGGCAGATCGGATCAATACCCTGCCGACTGCACCAATTACATAAAACTCTCGACTCGGGATCCTAAAGCTTGGAGGTCAACTGCCTCTCAGCCTGAGCGATGCAGTGTACAATCCCTGCTCTAAAACTGATTGATAGATAGATCATTTTATATGAGCCAGGCCTAAAGATGGTAAATCTGTTGTGAAGGAGGGATACTCTGTGGTGTAACAGGAGATCCCTCCTCAGTGGTATCTCCATGGTGGTGTCCACCAACAGGTCAAGGAGATCACTGAACCAAGACTGTTGGCGCAAAAAGGGGGTTATCAGGATGAGCTGTGATGACACAGTCCTGACTCTGTCAAGGACTTCATGCATTATTCTGAATGGTGGGAAGGCGTAGGCGTACAGTCGATCCCACTTCAGACTGAAGGCGTCCATCGCCCATGCACTCTGATCTGGCACATACGGGGACATAAAATGGAAGTTTACTGTTGAATCTTATTGAAAACAAGTCTACCATTGGCCGTTCTCACAGTTAAAAAAGGCTCTCTGCTAATGATTGGCACAGAGACTATTCTGTTACGTCTGCATGTCCTTGTCTCGACGGGTTGTCTCCTAGAATATTACTCTTGTCTTGAATATGGTAGACTGTGATAGCAACCCCCTCCAAAGCTGTCCATCCAAGGAGGTTCCAGACTTCCAAGCAAAAAGAAGGGGCATGAGTGACCCCTTGTCACCTGAGATATGCTACAATTGACATATTGTCTGTGACAACCATATCGCAGCTATGTCTCACCAGTCTGACGGACCACTTAAAAGAAAGACCAAAATCCTTGAGGACTACCCCCTTTGGCTCTAAATGAGCACCCTATCCCGAATCTGAGGCATCAATATACAGGAAGTAGTGAGGTTCGGGGGGGGGGGGGGGTCGGATCTCCTGCCAGAAACCTCTTTTGATTCTTCCACCAGCTGAAGTGGTGAAAAAATCTGAAACCCAGCGGAAAATCAGAGCCGAAAGAGGGTCCTTATGAGGTCTCCAGTTTGCTAACAGTATAAATTGGACGGGGACTTCTTAAAGGAACCAGATCCGCTCCCACATTCAGGATCCCCTGGAGAGAGAGGTCGAGGTGAACAGACAATAATGTCCTCTTGAACATCCTTATTGTAGGAGAGTGTGATCCTGTCGGAAGGAACGTGAACCATCTCTTATTTTGTGAGGAAATTCATCCCCACGTACATGAAGTTTTAAGAAGGAATCAGGTGTAACTTCTCCAGATTGGGGATTAAACCCAGAAGTGTCACTTTCTCCCAGAAGTGTGACAGGTGTCTGAGTAAGATATGTCTGAGATTCTTGTGGATCAACTAATCATCGAAATACTGGATGACTGGAACCCCAATGATCTTAAGTGAGCGGCTGTAACTCCCATCACCCTGGTAACGATTCGGGGCAAAGAAGATTGGCCAAAAACAAGGGCCCAAAACTGAAAGAACTTCTTGTCCAGACAGAACTGCATGAACTTCATGTGAGACGGGAAGATGGGGTTGTCAAGGTATGCAAACTGAAGGTCTATGGAGACTGCCTGTCATTCGACCAAACTTGTTTAAAGGGGTAAGATGGATGACAAGGCAAAATTGCCACCCCTTGTTTGAAACCAGAAACGTCCAGTACAAGAATCTCGGACATTGAGTATCTGACATCCTCTATACTGCCCTTTCCTTAGAAAGGTATATCACTCTTGCCTTCAAGATTCCTGATTGGTAATGTGAAAAAAACTTGGGGATCTTTGATAGAGATGGAGGGTCCTGGAAGCAAAGCCGGTAATCCTCTTTAAATATGAAGAGGACCCATGGATCGTGGGTTAAGTCCTTCCAGGCCTCTGAATAATGGCCCAGCCTACCACCTACAGAGAAGTCAGGAAGATGGTCAGTTGTCAGGAGAAAGAGCGACTGACTTCCTCCCTCATGAAGTGTTCATACACTGCCTGCACTGGCCTTTACGACCACTCTATATAGCATAGGGGAAGTGAAAAGAACTTAATGAACAAGTTAAAGATCAATATTTTTAAAAGTGTGTTTAGAAAACAAAACGATACAACAAAATAACCAAGAGTAAATAGTAAGGACAAAATAAGTAGCAAGACTACATTTCTAAACCAAAAGACCAACTGGATGTGCTTAATAAGATACTATTAATGGTATTTTATAGCAAACTTTAAAATTTACCCAAACTTGACCTTGAAAACAACTAATTCACAGTTAAATTTTCTTGAATTTTGACAGTCGGCCATTTTGATCTTCCTTGTTTTTCAAGGCAGCTGCGATAGCTCAGTTGGTAGTGCGTCGAACTCGTAATCCACGGGTTGCAGGTTCGATATCCGCCCAGACCAGCATGGGTCAGCTGCCTCCATGTATCCTTGGAAAAGGCACTTGGTTCACTTTTCCTTGGCATGATATACCGGTAGCCAATAATCTGTTAAATGTGCAGTTAAAAGGATGGCGAAAAAACATACAAAAAGCAAGTCCTTGTTTTTCTAAATCAGTGATGTCAGAAAGAAGCCTGTAACTATCAAATTCACCGAAACTTTGCAGCAAAATTGCAGACACTCCTTTGTTTCATCACAGATAAAAACCTTTTCAACTTTGATTAAAATTTCTCTTCTGCTCACAATTGTTACGAAATTAGTCCCTATCTTTTTTCAGAATATTTTTTAACATACTATTTATTTGGATTTGGACACACTGAAAAGTTCAATGGTGGTAAACATATGCAGAGAACATATTTCGAAAGGAATTTCCGGTTGCCCATATTTGTTACAAAATCAGTAACTCTACATATAATTTTACACTTTTTTTTACCACAACCCTTTCATGGAAATATCTTTTACTTTAAATTCTTCATAAACAAATTTAGCTAATGTATATAATGTTTTCATTTTACTTTAAGTCAACAACTGAATGCACTTATACATGGACGGTTTGTTCCAGAAGTGTAATTAAGTTTACACGTAAATTAATATATACTGGACACACTCAAAGAAAATGATATTCGTCTTTAATAGTATGGTTGTCATATACAATATCTTACTTCTATCGATTCTATTATTTCCACATCTCCCAGTTTAATTTCTCAGATTATAAGTAGATACTCAAAATTTTGTAAAAGCTGATCAAGTGAGTGTTCAGTTGAATTATATAGTAGCTTTGAACAACAACATCTAACACAATTTAGGGCCGATTGTTTTGGAGTTTTTTTTAATGAATTTAATAATTTGAACTCAATGTCATCATCAGTATTATACTTGAAAATTTGATGAAAAAAATTAAAACAAATAAACAAGTGAATACGCTAATGAAATAAGGGGAGTTATAGATCTTCTAGAGTCAATAGCCAGTTAAATCATTACACACCGGTAACCAGATAGCATTTCTGTAATGTACTTTATTTGATGGATTATGGGAAATTGGAGGTGGTAAGTTGTAAAGAAAAAAAATGAACTTTTAATATTCATGCAAAGACACGTCAAATATGTGAAACATTAACTGCTGAAGATTGTCTCCATATTTAACCAAAAGCGGTTATTTAGACAACGTTACTGATGGGTTTTTTTTTCTATTTTTAGTAACAACAGCCATATCTGATGGCAGATGGACATAATTTGTATAAATGTCAAAGGTCTTCATGCAGGATACTTTCTGTCAAGTTTAGTCAAATTCTATTCAGTGGTTTTGGAAAAGTTTTTTAAATATTTATCTATTTATTGTAACAGTGGGCATATTTGGTGGCGGATCAAAATCATTTACATAAAATATTAAAATGTCTTCATGCCAGAACGCCATGTATCCAAATTGATTAAATTCTGTTAGGAAGTTTTTGTGAAAAAGGCATTTTTTTAAATTTCTATTTTTAGTAACGGTGTCCATATCTAAAGCAGATCTGCATTTTTAATATTAAATTTAAAGGTTTATCTATTTTTAGAAATAGTGGCCATATTTGATGGCGGATCATCATCATTTGTATAAAGTTGAAAGGCCTGTATGCCAGGAAGCTGTGTCCCAAGTTTGGTTGAAAATACTTCTAGGGTTTTTGATAAGAAACTGTTGACAAACAACGGACATTCTGCCACCACTAATCAATATATAATATATATTTTCAAAATTACGACAGCCTTCTTAGGATAATAAGATTGCTGTTATGACATATTGGGGTCAATCCCTTGACAAATAGATAAATAAGTAGCTGAGATCTTTGAACAGTTGAAAATGAAAAGAGGATTGCATCAAACTTGATCTACCATCTGTACTCGCGTATAATCCGCGTCAAAATGCAAACAACATTGACCCTGATCTGCCGTCGCATAATGCTCTGGCAAATCAGGGTCTATGTTGTTTATTCTACTGATTATTCCTTACAAACTGCATTGACCCAGATCTGTCGGCGCATTATGCGACAGCAGATCTGGGTCTATGCAGTTTGCAGTTGGTATCAGTTAATACGCGAGTAGAGACGGTAGTTGGTTGGCTGATTAATTTTTAACAGCATTTTCAACACTTTATTTGGCTTATATCATGCAGAAAATGGAGCTAAATGCCTTTCCCAAGAACACACCGAGACAGATGAACCATCCTTTACAAACTAAGCTACCATGGCTGCCCAGAATAGATCTGAGAAATCCAAATTGGACAATCAATACATGTATGAATGAACATTTTAATTTGTTTTCCTGATTTTATCTATATTGTTGTTGAGTACCAGTATATTATTAATTGACAAGTTATCAAACTGTTCATCTGAAAGATCATTCAGGATATACAGTGTAAAAGTACAAGAGACTTATAGTAGAGTCATAAATTGCAGGTATTTCATTCATGATTCTTGCACGTCCTATAATTTCACAACCGTGTACCATCAACAGACTTTAATGACTAAATATTAATAAATTGTATATACCATCAAGGCATCAGATAAATAAACCAGAATGTAACCAAGACTGCTAAAAGTGCAAGGGCACATCTTGGAGAAAACAGTGATCTAAACACAAATACTTAACATGTGTTAGTAAAGAATAAAATGTTGGTCACAGTGACCTTTGGTTGTAAGCATATGGTACAAACAGAGATGCCTTTAATTATAACGTTTCATGATTTTAACATAAACAGCCCTCAAGAAATGAATTTAAACAAAATTTGTAACAAGTTACCAAAGCATGAGATATAGACCACATACATGTCTTCTTGCAATAAGGGTATAGTGCTTATCAATATGCACCCACTCACCAAGTTTCATGATTCTAGGTTGGATGGTACCGGTATGCATAAAGCATGCCAAAAAAAAATATGCATTCATGAACTAAACACAAAAACATAATCAAAGCAAGTAAAAGGTGAAAGATAGGTCACGGTGAGCTTCTTTTCTTGTAAGGGTATGCTACTAACAGAGATGCATATCATCACCAATTTTATGAAAGTAGTATATACAGTACCTGAAAAATGAACAAACATAAAATTTAAGTCATTGAAGCACAAAATATGGGCCATAATGACCTACTTTTGTAGAGTTCATCAAGATGTGCACACCCACCAAGTTTCATGATTCTGGATAAGACAGAACATGTACATACAAAACATACAAAAAACCTAAGTGGTCATGATCTATATGCAAAAATTTAACCTAAAGCAGTAAAATGTTAAATGTAGGACACTGTGACTTTCTTTTGTTGAATGGATGTGGTACTAACAGAGATGCATACAACCATCTAATCTAATGACAACAGCATGAACAGTGCCTTAAGAAATAAACTTAAATTACAAAATTTAACTAAAGTCAGTCAAGCATGAAATGAATCACAGTGACCTATTTTTGTGATGAGGGTGCAATACTCAACAAGAGTGCACAAAAAAATATGTGGTCTTGAGTAAAATGCAATAACCATGAATGTACAAATAATGTACATGTGATTGTACGTATAAATTTAGCCCCCTACCCTGGTAGCAAATGCTATGAAATATACTCCCAACTGCTGCACTGGACCTAGGAAGAAAGAATGGATGAGATGCAGTGAAATGGTATGATGAATTTGGATTAAACTCGCGTACGACCAATCTGGTCATGTACGAGGAAGTGAAGTGGTACATATGCATATGCTTTATATATGTAGGCACCAACACTGATACTGGGCATATTACATTATAGCTCTCCTGTACTTTGTAGAGGCAAGCTATAAGGATAATAAACTGCAAACATAATGGTAGGTTTCAGTTTGTTCTCACATCCATGTATGGGTGGATCCAGGATTTCTTCTATCAGGGTTTAAGGTTAAATAGGGGAATTCATTTTGCTTAAAATAGCCACATTTTTGTTTTTAGAATTGAAAAGTATAATACTTTTACTGGAAAAGAGGAGTGAAGCAGACAACTCATACCTTCAACCCCCTCTAAATCAGTCACTGACAATAGATGAAGCATTAAACAAACATTAACCACAAAACTTTCTTTGTTTTCTATCTCAGTCTCCAAAAAACAGCTAACATCTTGACTCTAATAAAAAGGCCCAGCTGCAGCTGATATTCTCATTTCATGGATATATTTCATAGTTAAGTATGCATATTCCAATGTCTTGACATGTTGTAGACTGTGTCTCAATTTTATCACAACAAAATCTGGAGAAAGCTGAAAGACAGAGAACCCTGAAATAATTATCCCATCATTAGCTACAAAAACCATCACTGTTATTTTGTTATACATATGGTAAGAGTGTGGTGTAGTAGAATTTAGAGTACAACAGGAAAGGTGATGAAAGACCGAAACAGAAGGTCTCCTCATAAGAAACCAAAAATATAGTGATAAGACCCTTATCTAAACCTTAATCCCACTTCTAAGGGGTGACTGTTTCTGTAATAACCCTGAAGACCAGTGAATTAATGGGTGGTCCCCACAATATAGTTTGGTACAAGAAGAGCTAGTGTGTAATGTAATTAAGGCCCCCACCCCCCCCCCCTAAAAAAAAAAAAAAAAAAAAAACCTGGTTCTGGTAAGTGGACCTACACTATTTTAATGACCCTGACCCTCAAATGTTTTATCATGTAAAAACAAAACAAAAACAGTACCAGCTGTGCACAGTTTTTCATTCTCCAAACCATTAACTTTAGATTGAAAACTGTGACATAAACTAACAAAACTGGATTAAAAAAAGTAATAAAATAAACATTAGTACCAACCTTCATAACATTTTTTTTTTCCACACTATTAGCAGAAACACACCTACTTTCTTTTTGGCCTTATTCTTATTTTCTGGATTTTGTCTGGTCCAATTTCTTCATGCCATGGAAAATACATTAAAATCTGATCCAAAATGCACCCATTAGACTATATTAAATAAAAAACCATCAAAGGGGCTGATACTCTATTGGCCAAAAAGAATTTTCAGGAATTCAAGATAGGACCATTTCTTCCTTTTAACTGCTGAGTGTTGAAAGCATCTCTCATATTCTTCAGCAATAACAAGATTTTCAAATTAGATGCTGTGGTGGCCATACTGGATGTCAGATTGGCACCATTTTCATTTTAGGACCATGCAGACACCATTAGAAGTCTTTTGGTGAAAACCCCATGTCAATATGACCATTCATTCAGGGGGAGTAGTGACAACTAGATTTTCAAGATGACCATCATGGCAGCCATATTGGACATGCAAGTGGCATCATTTTCATTTAGGACCAACTAGGTATCATAAAAAGTCTATCTGTGAAAACTTCATGTTGATATCGCCATTCATTTGGAAGGAGTAGAGATAACAATATTTTCAAGATGGCCACCATGGTGGCCATATCGGACATATGATCTACCCCATTTTAATTTAGGACCAATAAGACATCTTAAGAAGTCTTGTGGTGAAAAACCCATGATGCTATGACCTTCTGTTTTGGAGGAGTAATGATAACAAGATTTTCAAGATGGATATCAGATTGGCACCATTTCCATTTAGAACCAACTACATTTCATAATAAGTCTTGGGTGAAAAGCACAAAAATGAAAAATAGGACCAGCCATCTAGGGAAAGTAGCCATAACAAGATTTTCAAGATGGCTGCTGTGGTAGCCATACTGAACATCATAAGAAGTCTTTCAGTCATAACCCCATGTTGATATGACCATTCATTCAGGAGAAGTAGTGATAATGAGATTTTCAAGATGGCCACTGTGGCACCCATATTGGATGTCTTAGCAGCACCATTTTCATTTAGGACCAACTAGACCATGGTATAAATGTTGTGTGAAGTTTCATGGCAATCCTCCTTGTAGTTTAGGAGTAGTGATAACAAACATGTGCTAACAGATGAATCGGCAAGTGAATGACCAGCAGAGCTAAAAATAAGTATCTAGCATTGTGAACAGCTCATTTACATTTAGACTCTCTGTATTACACTTTTATGACTATAACACCAAAGAAGAAAATAAAAAACATCCAAATAAGTTCATATTTAGTAACTTCTCTGAATGAGATCCTGAACTTCTTTCAAAAACCAGCTAAATGAATCAATCATTACCCTTTCTTGGGAAATTCCAGTGTTGTATCCAATCCATGTACATGTAAGATCTCTCAATCCCTAATTGGAAGTGACTTTTTGATGCTGTAGCTGCACCTAGCTGAAATGTGTTATGTTCCTAGGTGTACAGGCAATCCTTCTTCACGCTGCACTTGCACTGTCCATTATTCTTGACCATTTACTTAGGTGCTCAGACTTTGTGTCTGCAGGCCAGACAGAAGATCATTCATAATCTTAAAATAAATTGCTCAGCCAAGTATACTAGTCTTGTCTGTTTATCTGCTTTAAGTTCAATACTGAATGTGCTTGTCTAAAGTTTGTTGGTGTTATTATTGTCAGTTTCTTTCACATGCTGACTCTGCCTTAATAAAAATGGTGCCTTACATGGTCTCTTCAACGGTGCGTTCCTTTCAAGACAGAAGCTAGGCAAATTGGACCTTTAACTGTCAGTCAGTACCAGCTAATTTTTTGTGACAAATAATTACAATTACACTATTGTCATCCCTTACAGAACATCTAATAAATCGTGGTGAAATATAGCAGCAGTGGCAACCCATAGTTGACAAAATAAATGGCTTGATGTATTCATGTATCTACATGATGTTTATTGATATTTACAACTGTCATGGTCACTTGGCATGTATTGGTAGGACACTTGAAAACTCACTTTGTCAGACTGGCTAATTCAAAACAATCAGGCCCCCATTCCACTAACATTCTCAAACTCTTTACTCAAACTGAGTTTTCATATTATCTTGCTTAGACAATATCAATATTTTTGTTTGAGGTAGAGATAGTTAAAAGGATAAAAAAATCATATTTTAGTTTCAATATTTAACACACGGAAACCTTTTTATTCCTGAAAAAAAGATTTAAGGAAATTGAAGAGTTAAGGAAATTCTGAAACTTTCCTCAAAGACAAGACTCATTTCTGGAATGTTCGTGATTAATCCCAGGTGCATGCTGACTGTTCTGTGAAAAAATCATTGTTACAAACCAAACAATAAGAAAAATGTTATGAAAAAACTCAATTTGAGGAAGAAATTGAGTGAAACTGAGGCCAGGTAAGTTTACGCATAAATGACATGAAAAAATTAAATAAGTCTTAAGTTTTAATAAACATGTAGTTTTGGAGAAACAACAATCTATGAATCAGATATGGTAAGATATTTTATCATGGTGGAAGTTTACTAGTAAACAGTAATTCTGAAAAAATAACAATCAAGGAATCCAATATCAGGGGTCAAGCTAGACTTGAAATTTAAGGAAGTATCACTGTATGATATAGCGAAGTAATGAGTACTACTAATTATAGTCCAACTAACTTAATGCAATTTTCTTTTAAAAATATAAGCTTAATAAACCAATTTCCATCCATTGCAGTTATTTTTAAGCATAAAATTTTCTTGTGCAATTCTTGATATTTACATGTGTATAGCTTTACTTTATTCATTACCATATAGCCATTCTTGCACTGATGTGCTGCTAAATACTAACACATACATCACATCTTTATAAGCAGGATTCAGGTTTAACTGTATGATATACACTTTCCAATTTTTAAGAAACAACCATGAATTGTATGACAGTTTGGGGGATGGGTAAAAACAAATCCTACGTGTGAAAAAAAAACTGTGTCAAGATTGACAAATTTATGCTAGTTACAGAGTTAGTTTATAAGAAAAATTGGAAGAAAAACAAGAGTCCCTCGAAGGAACTGACACTCTACTGTGCAAAAAGAATTTCCAGGAATACAAGATAAGACCATTTCTTCCTTTTAACTGTCAAGTGTTGAAACCATCTCTGATATTCTTCAGCAATAACAACATGTTCAAATTAGCTGCTGTGGTACACATATTGCATATAAGCTCGGCACCATTTTCATTTAGGACAAAGTGGACATCATTTGAAGACTTTTTTTGGTAAAAACACGTCATACAGATCATCCATTCTGGGGGAGTAGTGACAAAAAGAATTTTAAGACAGTCGTCATGGCAGCCAAATTGGATGTACAACTGGAACCATTTTCATTTAGGACAAACTAGGCATCATAAGAAATATATTGGTGAAAACTCCATGTTGATATAGACATCCATTTGGAAAGGAGTAGAGACAACAATATTTTCAAGATATGACTTTCCATTTAGGAGTAGCAATAACAAGATGGCTGCTGTGGTGGCAATACTGGACATCAGATCAGCACTATTTTCATGTAAGACCAACTGGATATCATAAGAAGTCTTCAGGTGAAAACCCCTCATCAACATGACTTTCTGTTCAAGTAGAGTTGTGATAGCAAGATTTTTAAGATGGCTGCAATGGTGGCCATATTGGATTTCAGATAGGCATCATTTTTATTAAGGACCAGCTAGATATCATAAGAAGTCTTTTAGCGAAAACCCCATGTTGATACGACCATCCATTCAGGAGTAGCAATAACAAGATTTTCAAGATGGCCATTGTGACAGCGATACTGGATGTCAAATCACCACCATTTCATTTAGGATCAACTTTTAGCATTTAGACCATGTGATGAATGTGTTATTTTTTATTTAGACCATGGGATCAATGTGTGTGTAAAGTTTCAAGCCAATCCTCCAAGTAGTTTAGGAGGAGTAGTGATAACAAACTTGTGCTAACAGACGGACGGACATCAGACGACGGACAACAGACAACAAACAATCCCATAAACTCTTCTGGTCTATGACCAGTAGAGCTAAAAACAACATTAAAAACTACTGGAGAAAAGAGGTAAATCTAAATGCATAATTCAAGAAAAATATCCATGTGAAAGCATATACAACTTAGGAGTGGTGAACACTTTGCTCATGTAAACAAATAATTGTAAATGTATTTGTGAAACAAAGATAACATTCACACCATCAAAACTTATTTCCAGCATTTACAGACATTTTTCAACAGATACTTGTTACAATTACATTGCATTCAGAAATGGCATTTTATCATCCAGGCAACACCTACTATTTACAAAACTGTCCTGAATTTTGTACTCAGAATCAAATTTTTTTTTTTTTAAATTCAATTGGATACTTTTCTCAGAATTAAGTTTTTAATCAGACAAGTTCTGGATTATCTGAGCATTGGTTTACAGTTATTTATTTTCATTTTGGAGTTTGATGGCTTTAAAAATGTCAAAAATTTAGCAAGGCTGCAACGTTTGTAAAAAGTATTTCAAAACCTGGAGGATTAACAAATGATCAGTTAAAGATTTTATTAAACATTTTATCACAGAAATAAATCAGAAGCAAATACGCAATCATATTTGGTTGTAGCAAATTCTTGGCACAGTATAACGATCAAATGTTGCTTTACCGTAAAACACCATACCAAGCATTTTACAGTGTCCTATTGTTGGCATAAATTTTCCCCACCTACTTTTTGAAAAGAAAAAGTATCAAAGAACTGCACTTACTTAGTTCCTGATACAATGCTACTATACCATACTTCACTTTACCTATTAGAGCAAACCAAAAAAAGCAAAGAAGGAAAGAATGTTTTCCAAAAATACTTTTCTTTTAAAATTATTATAACCTCTTCATAACCGACTTCCTGTAGTCTCTAAATTCTTACCACAGGAAATTTTATTTACCATATCTTAGAAAAGTGCAGTTATACTCCATGTGGAAACACAATGCCAAATATCATAGTTCTTCTTGACTTTTATTACCCATAAAAGTCAAACATCAATCAGGCCAATAACTGACCAGATGATGGACAAATTGCTGTGGCCACTCGATTGAGTTGCTATCTCTATGGGGAGCCAGAACTTATGGCACCAAGGCAAGCCTAATGAATAGAGAACCATTCCAAATTGCAGACTGGTATACAGGTATGCAAAACAATCTGGACAACCAAGTTGGAACTCATAAAAATCAATCACCTAATTTCTTCAAACCTCACTTGAATAATATTTTCCAAGTAAACAATATTTTTGTTTAAGGTCCAGAGATCATCCTGGACTAAAAGTGTTAAAATTTGTTCTACATTTTTATACATACTGTTCTCTTTTCACAGAAGAGTACCTCAGGACTTCATTTTCTAAATCCTATAAAACCTGGCTTGGTAGATGTTACAAGGTTGTTTACACTGTTCTGTAGATGTAAGATATCAAAGGGCAATGGGACAAGGAGGCGTTTGAAGATGTCAGTTGCAATTTGCATTGTAATGACAGATAAAATAAGATAATATTTTAGTCAATAATTTTAAAATAATTCAGATCAAAAAGGGCAAGCATGAAAGTAGATGCACATTGCAATACAGTATGTGAGTAGATCTAATCCTAAGCTTTGTTCTTTGTCTCTTTTTCTAATTTTTATCTCTTTTCTTTCTTTCTTTTCATTTCCTATTATCTAAAAGGTAAATTTTTTAAAAAATGAAACATACACTGCTGAGCAAGAATAGTGGGCATCATTCACCCCCACCCCACACCCCACCCCCCTCATTCAACATCCAGGTTGAAGCAGTTTGGTTTTTCGCTTTTTTTGCTGATTCCCATGGTTCTTGGCTGATAACTGAATCACATTTCCATCATGCTTAAAATGTTTTGTGTTCTCAAAGTAGCCATTGCTAAAATATTAGCATCCTTGCTGTCTGGATTTTAGCATGATTGTAATACTTTTCTGATAAATTAGGGGATAAATCCTTTAGTGTCAATCATGGGGCGCACATATCCAATGGTCTTATCCAATGGTCGCAATCTCTGGAGTAAGTGTGCCAAGCGTAGTAACAGTTGTTACAGATTCAAAGTTGATGTCACTACCCCTGAATTGGTAATTCATTAATTATCTATACATCTGTGTTCCATATTTATGAGAATAGTATATTTATCTAATGGTAGCAGTGTTGAGAAAGGATGGATTAGGATTTATCCATGGCATGAATGAGATTGGTACCATGTCTCTCATATGTATTTGGTTATTTGAGTCAAACCATAAAAATAAAGCTATTGCTCTAAGTCAATAAGCAACAGGCTTAAAGTTATAGTAGATGAGGAAAAGGATTCCACCATGTTTCATTTGGGCACTAAAAGGACAGATGCAAACTCAACGCTAAGGATGTAATGTTTACCAACATTTTTAAATGTGTACACAGTTTACAATATTTAAAACGATGATGATTACCATATATATTCGCGTATAATTCGAGTCCAAATGCAAACAACATAGACCCTGATCTGCCGTCACATAATGCACCGGCAGATCCGGGTCTATGTTGTTTGTTCTACTGATTAGTCCTTACAAACTGCATAGACCCAGATCTGATGGCGCATTATGTGATGGCAGATCTGGGTCTATGCAGTTTGTAGTTGGTATTGGCTTATACGCGAGTTAAAACTCAACATTTTGCCCTATCTGCACATTGGACTTGCAGCTGACAAGGGAGCCGTGGTAACTCATTTGGTAGGACTTGTAATCCAAGTGTCGTGGGTTCAATACCTGCCCAGGGCAGCTGCCTCTGTGTGTCCTTGGGAAAGGCACTTAGCTCCCATTTCCTCAGTATGATATATAGCCAATAATGTGTTAAAAGTCCTGTTAAAACCAACCAACAACAGCTGACAGCTATTTATATGTAAAGCATTGACAATGTTTATACCATACCTCCCTCAACTTGCACTTGTTTCATTTGCTATATGTTTTACCTCTTGTTATGTATGACAGGATTCAGTTTGTAAAACATGTCTTTGTTGAATATATGTGACAAATTAGGTAAAACCTCCTTAGAATCATCATGATATTGTTTTGTGCTGCTACCTACATGTATGTCTTGATTAAAAATTTGATAATATAACAAGACGTACTCTACTGCCTGGGCATGCACAAAGGATGATTTTCTAGGCTCTCAATAACTAAAACAACAATACAGTGACCAACAAAACTTGAAACTGTGTTTTGCAAGTATACAGTAGCATGTTTCTGCTCTAAATGTTTATAAGTTACTGTTTGACATTATTACAATATTATATGTACAATTTTCTTTTAATATCTCATTAGCATGTTTCAATGTTTGCAATATTATGCCTTCATCAGCCACATTATACAAGTAAATATTATTGTTAATGAAGAGAAAGCTCGAAATAAGCTTATGCTTATTGCTCAATCATCTATATTATGTACTTTCCACAATGACTTCTGCAAATAAAATACTCTTTAAATCAAACTGTGTTTCTATAAAACTAAATGTTACTCATCAAAGGTTCTGTTAACAAACATGTTTGTTTAAAGGTAAATACTGTAGTTTAAAGAACTGTTGTCAGCATTATCAGTAAATCAGCCTTATGTGTAATATACAAAATACAACCAAGTTTTAACTTTGACTTCTTCCTAGTGATGCCACATTGGATATAAAAATCATTCATACTTTAACAGAATTAATAGAAAAATTCTACGAAAGCAGGTGTGGAAATATATCATTTAATTTGAACCAGTCGTTCCTGCATCACTGACAGCCATGTGCATATTCATATACACTCCTACCAATTTTGTAAACATTTACAGGCAGTAAACTAAATAAGCCCTTTACATGTGCAAAAGTTGCAGTCTCACTCTAGGCAGTTTCTTAAAGGGTAGGGTGTGCTATTAAAGAGGACTTCGTGAGATGCAATGTTAAAATCCACTCAGAGGCTGAAAGCTGTGTTTGAATGTCAAAATAAATGACTTTACGATGTCTACACCTGGAATTATACAATATTTCAATGCCCTTTATGTACAGAAAACCACAAATATTTAAAACAGGTGTTATCATAACAAGAAAGGAATTGTGTCAGTAAAGCTTAATTTAAATATGTATGTAAAGGTTTTAACAGCACAGCAGCACAATCCTAACTACATAGTGCCCAATAAAAGGTTGTAAAAATGGTAAAGGGAAGACAATTGCTGAAATGTTTAGGATGATAAACACTTCTGTAAAAAAATTAACGTGTTACCAGCATTGTCCCTGGCCTGTTTTATGAGGGTACTGCATCCTGTCCTCTATAGGTGGCACCCTGCGGTCTCTGGGGTGCATCCAGTACTAAAACTAGTTCTCCGACCTACCTTCCTTTGACAGCAAATTACTGTATATACTCGCATATAAGCCGGGTCCAAATGCAAACAACATAGACCCTGATCTGCCATCACATAATGCGCTGGCAGATCAGGATCTATGTTGTTTGTTCTACTGATTAGTCCTTACAAACTGCATAGACCCAGATCTGCCGGCGCATTATGCGACAGCAGATCTGGGTCTATGCAGCCTGCAGTTAGTATCGGTTTATACGTGAGTATAAACGGTAATAAAGTGATCAGTTGTGCAGATAGGTGTGATTCACGCCCAGGTGGGGTCTTTTCCAGCACTTTTCTCTTGTTCATAGCAATGCATATTATTACAGACTGAAGTGTTATAAGTGTATTCCAGCTAAAACAAATGCAAATTCTTACCAAAACTTACTATAAAGTCCTCTTAACAATCAAAGTGTAATTTTATCCTAAAGAATAGGTCACCAATTTCAATATGGCATCTGACTAGATGAGCACAACACATAGGAAAAAGTTCCATGTCATAGTAATGTCATGGCAGATGGTAACAATCTATATGTACATTTTGGCCATCGACTCAGCATTATTAACTTGTTTTTCAGTTGCAATGCAGCACAAATATTATCTTAAATTCACCTCTCTGGTAAATTGGGTGCCCTCATGAGAGACTTTAAAATGTTTTGAAAGGCAGTCAGTACCCTACCCTGCTTAGTGGTTTGGAGACAACAATATTCCCATATGACAAAAGTAAAAACGTAAAAATATAAACAATTTTGTTAAAAGGATTTAAAATCAAAGACGAAAGCAAAAATAATACAGTCAGAGCCCTTGATAAGCTGCATATTTGATTGTTTTAATTACAAATAACTTTTTTAATGTTTTCAAAGTATGCAAAACAGTTTCATTTTAAGCATATAGTCCTATTTTGTCAACATATTACCTCAATCAATATTAAGAACAATCAGCCTTCTATTATGGCACATTCAAATAATAAAAACTATGCAGTAAAAAGAAGTTTCAAATTTTTTTTGCACAATGAGAATAAAAAATCAAATAGACCTATGTAATTGAGTGCACCTAGTTTGGTCTTTGTCACCTAACCATTTTACAATTTTTAAAGACTTTAGATAAACATCTCGATGGTTGAGACTTTGTCTCACATCATATGGTTACACTCCACAGTTTTCATATAATTTCCATGGTGGCTCATTGGTTAGCATGCTGGATTCATGACTGAAAAGGTGCAGGTTTTGAATCCTAAACTCAGATCAGCACAATTCGGTTACTATTGTCTGTACTTGAGCAAAGCATTTTACTCCAATTTCCTCATCACTAAATAACCTACTTGTGTTGCTGTGCCATAAAAACCAAACCAAACAAACAAACAACCACAAAATTTCACTATCGGACACATATTTCGTCTGCTTGAGGTTCAATCTATGTGGTCAAGGCTGTCAAAACTGTGACTTTTTTATTCTCTATCAATATAGTTGCTGATTTTATCACATTTTTAAATCAGACTTATTCTGCATACATTTAAATCCAGATTGTGAACAAGCAAAAATGCTTCCAAAATAGATGAAATTCAGTATTTTAGCCATGTCCCTGTTCTGACAAATGAATTTTCCTACTCCTACATGTATACTTATGGAGATTTACCATATATATTAGCGTATAAGTTGGATCCAACTGCAAACTACACAGACCAAGATCTGCTGTTGCATAATGCACCAGCAGATCTGTGTCTATGCAGTTTGTTAGGACTAATCAGAAGAACAAACAACACAGACCAACCCTGATCTGCCAGTGCATTATATGACAGAAGATCAGGGTCCACACTGTTTGTTGTTTGCAGTTGGACCAGACTTACAGGCAAGTATATACACAGTAAGTGCCTTAATTTATATTTTTCTAGACAAAATTGAAGGAAATCCCATGGGCTAAACTTTTGTAATTTCATCTAAATAATATTACCCCATAGGTCAAACGTCTGGACTCCTTGCTCTCTACAAATTTAACACTGTGCAGTATATTCAAAACTGTGGAATGAAATCCAAGTTTGTGTTGTATGGTGTTAACAAAATACCCAATTAGTTCCAAACCAGGGAATCAAGTACCCATTATATTAACATATTATCTGGAGCTCTAGAAGAATCTTTAAATAGTAACTTAATTCAATATTTTACTTTTCACAAATTATAATACAAGCTTGCAAGTTTTGCATTAAACCACACACACACACATATATATATATATATATATATATATATATATATATATATATATATATATATATATATATATATATATATATGCCAATCACAATTATGTGCTATGTTACATTTTAATACTAGATGGCTTCATTCAACCTAATGCCACATACCACTTTCAATGCATAGTAGATGCTGCAGATAGGTTGAATGAAATACAGTGCATACTGTCTCCGCCCAGTTGGTATTTACCCCATGCTGTTGGCATCTAAGAGACTGACGATTACATTTTAGTTCCGGGGGGGGGGGGGGGGGGGGGGGGGGGCTCAGATTTTTTTCAGAACTGAGATTTTTTTATATTTAAACTCAAGATAATTTATTTTTTTTCAACTAATAGAATTTGAGAGCCGGAAATTGTTTCCAAAAAATCCAAGGCCCCTCATCCCCCCAAAAACAAAATTGTCAGCCCCAAACAGGCTTAATAAATTCCCTTTATCATGAATTCTCTCACTTCAAGAAGAATTTTTTTCAAACTTTTGACCGTTAATAATTACATGTATTCAGACAGAAAAAATTTCACGCAGAATTGATGCATACTCCTGAGGCTGGGTAATTCAAGAGGGTATTTATTATTCATGATTTTACTTTCCAAAGCAAATCCATGTGGGAAAATAAATCTGTCACAGTCTACTATCTACTTTGTGATTATGCAGATGTGTGATATGGACACAATATATTCATTACACTGTTGATAAATAGTTTAATCTGTAGACACTAAAATTAAAAACCTAATTAAATACAATCCCATGCTTTCTTTATAGTAGAAATATTCCCAGTATTCTGTAGCCTCTACAACAATACTATGATTAAATATTGAAGCTTTTTATAATGAAAAAGACAAGAAAAAGTCCTAAATGGAAATTTTGTTTTTACAAATATATTATCTCATTAGAGTTGACTGGTTAACAGAAGCCTGGTTCATTTTAACTTTCATAGTTTATGATCAACAGAGAAATAAAAAGTATCTGAATGATAATTAAAATATACAGATAGTTTACCACAAACTTTGAATCCAATCATTTCATTGTACCCTCAATCAGATTTATATATGAAGTGTACCTAACCCCCCAAAACTGTCAATTGCATTCACTTGCTCCACAATTAGACTACCCAAACAAGAGAAACTTGTCAATGGCAATTATGGGTATCTTCCCCATAGATCTGCCTCAATCAAAGCCCTAACAAGATTCTGTGAATGCAAATTGCGTGCATGACATACCAACACTTAAATGTTTAGAAATCACAGTAGGCATTAATGCAATCAATGCATGAGCCCTGGAAGGCATGTGTTCAATAATTTGATCTTTTCATGTATAAAAGAGGCCTAATCAGTCAGGTAATGAAAAGTGACAATGGCTTAACCATGTTGTAGCCGATAGGTGGTAGTTATCTTTACTCCCCTAACATAGGACACTGTAAGAAGTCTGACTCCAACTCCCTTCAACCTTCATCAGACAGCCAAACAGTCTGCTCTTCTGTTTACCCAACACATCTAGGTAATGGTCCTTCAAAACTTAACCAGTCTTTCTCATTTATTTGTTGACAGATTGCAAAAGTGCAAATAAGACTGACCTTCCACTGGATCTCCCAGATAAAGGCATAACTGTATCACATATATTACATATACACAACTTCTTCTAAAAAGTAATTGTATACACCAATGTCTCCTTTCTTCTGTCTTTCCTACAAATGAACTAAACTGTTGGATAGGATCAAAACAAGCTAATTCTTCTAAAAAAATTTATGTCCATTGAGAAAGGATACCATGATTTTGTTTTTATAAATCAGAATTTTAAAATGAACATGGTCTTTAAAAAGATTCTTTGTGTCTTTATAGTTTGTTAAAGCACAGAACCAAAGACTGAAACGCTCTGCTGATCAAGAACCCTGATTTTCATTTTGTGTACTCTACAGTGGTGGAAAAATTAACTGCCCAGCAGCCCAGGACTAGTTGAAAAAACAAAATGTCACTTGATCTGAATTTTATATAGAATACAATGCAAAATTCAAGATTTGTGTGCATTTTCTCAAAAAAATATTGCATCATGTAGGTCATTCTAAGATTTTTCCTGCCCTGCTATGCAGTGCTATCCCTGAAAGGTCTCCTATAAGCTCTCAGGCCAAATAAATACCAAAAAATTAAAAGTTTAGAGTTTGTTTTTAAAAAATATAGAATTCGTACTCTCTGAGATAGGATATTTTAGGGTATGTATATACAAGTATGAACAATGTTCCCTGTTACTAACTTCCATCCCATCAGGAAAGTAGAACATGTACAAGGATAAAGCAACTAAACTATAAACACAACAAGGAAAAGCAAACACCCCTTTATGATACTGATTAGGTCATATAATACAATGTTGCATAACATTATTTCAAAAATCACAACCACAGTCAGCTGCTAATACAAAGTGGGGGACCATGTTTGCACAACCTGGGTCCTGTCCAAGGGTAGGAACAAAGTAAAAATTGGCTAATATAGACATAAAATAAAAAGGTCAATTGCTATTTAATCTGGACTAAACTATTAGTATGTTAGTCACAGCTATTTTTTTGTTCTTCAAAATCTCATTCAACATGTGTCATTGGTTCATTTTTAAGAACAACAATCATTAAATGAATAAATGTATTAAACTGCAAGTGGCAGTTGCTCAGTGGTTTAGCATGCTGTCCAGACTTGAAACCACATGGGTGCATTTGATTCCTACCATCTGACAATGCTGTCCAGACTTGAAACCACATGGGTGCATTTGATTCCTACCATCTGACAAACTTGGATTGGTTACCATCATGGTGTTTCCCTTGGCAAAGCACTTTACTCCAACTGCATTAAATAACCTACTTGTGCTGCTGTTCCATAAAACACCAAGTCCAAACCAAATCAAACTACAAGTGAAATCAAAAGAGCTAATGAAGAATTAGGGGCACATTTTGTCAAAGGCTCCAACGGCGATCTATGTGTAGCGTGTACCTGAGTCGTTGTAGTACGTAATGGAACCCTTCCTTACAAAAAACAGGTCATTATATCAGGTCAATGACTCCAAAGGTATTTAAGAAACAAAACACTGAACAATCCTTTTAACCACTACTGTATGTATTTTATCCACTGTGTATCATTGAGAAAGGTAGCTATTTCACTGCTCACTGAATGATGTTTAGTATGGCAGTGTACTGACCAAAAATAAATCTGTCCCAATAATGATATATTCATTCTGATGGTCATTATCATTACTGGAGAGATCAGCAGAATAAAAATCCTTTTATCAGGACAGATTTGTCTTTCTATGTGGTGTATTACTGCCAGAAAGAGATTTTTTTTTTATTTCTAAAAAAACCTTTGCTATATTTTGAAAAAATATTTTGAAAATCTGAAACATATTTTTTTTTCTTACTGGTTTTAATACACTACTAAAGTTTAGGAAGGTGATACCCACATTTTTTTTTTTTACGCAGATCATATGCTATCTTAGTTTTGATCAGTATATTAAGGTTTTGATGACACCTGCACCAAAATACATTGATATCAGTGAGTTTCCTGTCATTTCTGAAGTGTGCCTTGGAATTGGGAAAAAATACACATAAATATGCAAAAATTAGGAAATGTCAGAATAAAAGAAAAACAATATTGCATGTGTATTAGTGAGCTAAGCGCAGCATGTTTTAATGCTATATAATGCAGTCAGTAAGCATTGTCATAAAGCATGCTGAATTGTCATAAAGGAGTTAGTACAAAGTATCATACACACCAGCGCTGCAAAAGTTTACAACTTTCCCATAAAATAACAACAATAGATACTGATTTTCCGATTTTTTTTTAATTAGTTCTTTTTCATCTTTTCCCCAAATTTTATTTGTTATCCGAATCTGCAACTTCATTCCTCTCAATTGGGAATGTTAAGGTCAAAATGGGAAAATTAATTAATTTCTGGGATCAGGAATGGAGCCAAAATTCAGCCCCCCAAAACTACATGCATATGGAGATCATAAGTAAGACAAACAGGACTCTTTTTCGTATTAGACTTATCAACTTGTGGAAATAATTACATGCAAATCAACTGGAATTAAAATGTTCAGAAGTAAATTGAAAATCCGGAAATTCTACAGGATTATGAAATACAGTCAAACTTTCCTAAACCACACACCATTGGGATAAAAATAATGGCTGTTTTATAGTGGTGGATTGTCTACAGGATTATGAAATACAGTCAAACTTTCCTAAACTACACACCATTGGGATAAAAATAATGGCTGTTTTATAGTGGTGGATTGTATATGGAGGTTTGAGTAGTATTAGAACGGCTTTATGGAGACCAAAATATCTGGCCAGTCTGCAGAGTGGGCCACGCTAGAAAAGGGGTGGTTTTCAGAAGCTTTACTGTACATAACAAAGTATTGGAAGGTCAAATATTGGTGACTAAATGACCCTTACCCCACCCTCAGAAAAGATCCCTTTGTTTTTGGAGCTGTTTTATAAAACTAGAAAATAATTTGTCTGATATTAAGCACTGATTGTCGTATGTCAGTAAAAATAATTTTCTAACATTAGAAAAGACCAAAATAGCTTGCCTTCAAAGTTTTTGTTTTTCAGTTTTTTCATCTGGGAGCAGTTCAGAATGCTGAAAGAAGGACAGCAGGGTGCTTGTCAAATATGGCAGAATGCAGCCCCCTGCTATCTCACCCTAGAGAGAAACAGGACATAATATTAGATTTATTCAATGGCTTCACTTCTAAGCACTGTAATGTAATAGTTTTGACACATGTTCCCTTATCTTTCACACTGCTCAACACCTCCAGGAATCAATAATCTCTTAAAGATCTAGCATTTTGGATATTACTAAATAGTGAGGTCAGATGTATTATACTGGTTCAAAACTTTATGAGTTCAAATCATAGACATAGACTATTTTAGGATGCGGAAATGCAGAATTGACAGTAATTTCTATACATTCACCAGGGTTTAATCCAGAGCTGAAAATTTTGGATGGAAACACACACACCCCAACTTTATTTGAAAAAAAGGGTGTGAAATTTTCTTCATGTAGGGATTTAATGAAGAAATAAAAGTAAGGCTTGAAAATGACACTATATTTTTGTGCTGTCGATTGATTTTGGATGTTGTGTGTATAAGAAAGATATGACATAAAGAAAGAACATGACTTCTGCAGTCACGAATTCTAGAATAGGCTCTAATTTGCACAAAAAATCAAACAAATGCTGTTTTGCACATAATATTGTCAAGTGCAACCTTTATTTAAGAATCTTTCCTTAAGTATTTAATAATTTCTCCTGTAGAACAGAAATTGAGAAAGATTTGAATATATGCAGTAAATACCTTTTAATTTATGTACAAAAAGAAGAAATCAAAAGATTTGTTTTTTCTTTATAATCCAGCTATGGAAAGTAAACCCATATGGTCAATTAAGTTTTAAGTATCAGTTAATATATTTGTAATTTCATTTGAGGATTTTTGTTTATTTTTCAATGAAATGCATTACTTCCCTCTTCACCTGCAGATAATTAATGACTATTCTTAATGTAGTATCAACAATAAAGGGCAAAAGATATAATTAAATAAAAAAAATATACTTTACTCATGAACTCTCAATACAACAAATGGATAGAAGTGACATATTTTTGCTATATGGAGATACAACCAGAAAAGAAGAATAAAACAAACTTTTGTGCAGATTAAAAATGAAAGCTCCTCTTAGTTGCTGTTCTTTCTTTATATCATGTCTTTGTTATACACACAACCATTAATTATAAAACTTGATAGCCATTAAAGGTGTTAAAGACATAATAACTTTGTCTATAAAAGGTGACAACCCTGGTTGTAACATAAAACAAAATAATATAAAACATTTTTTTAGTAGTGCTTCACCATTCTGTATATTGTGTACAATTTTACAGTTATGAATGACAGCATGCTTGTCTGTTACTGCTGTAGGAAAAGATTTCTTTTGAAGTAAACCAATTACAGTACAGATAAGATAAGACAATTTTGATCTGTGACTCAAGTGTGTACAATTAAACATATTTCAGCAAGGTGTTATTCCTTTCATCTGTCCACAACAAATAGATTAACCTTAATAAACTACCAGACAAGACCATGTTAATTGGGTTTCATAAGGTATTCACAATAATTGTAATACCCACCATTGTAAAAGTGGCCAACCTAAGCACTTGTGATATCAGATTGACCATGGTTTCACACCTTTTGCTATTACCGTAATTTGCCCAGATAGCAATGGGCTTCAGGACATGAAGGATCCCTAATTAAATAGTTTGCTCACCTGATCTTATTCACATACCACAGTAGGTATTTAGTAACAGATCCATATCCTGCAGGCAGTGAGAACAAAAAGCTTTATACATTTATCTGGGTATATGGTATTTGGAAAGTTAATTTTGACTTTTTTTTTAATGCTTTGCATACATACAATATCACTAAAAATTATGATTAAACTCTAAAAAGGTGGAAATAAGGTGGCCACTGACAGAACATGAATACCGAACACTCCTTTGTACACATGCAAAAATGATTATGTTAAGAAGGGGACAGACCAGCAGAAAACCAGACTGTCCAGTAAAAAACAGACGAATGGCCACCCTAGGTGAAAAGAAGAAAAAAATAGCAGCCACCATCTTTTTTATATGCCAATATTGACTGTACTCTGCTTTGAAACAAATGAAAATATCATTGATGCTGTTTATCAGAATCTAAGATTTGTCTGCTCAATAACTGATTATAAACAAATCAGTGACAGTTATTCATTTCATGTACAAAATATATTTATGAGAAGTAACATTTCTCCTTCCACAACTCTTAGCTTGTAAATGAAAACAAAAATAATTTACCTTTTGTGCTTTGGCCATTTGTCCCAAGGCTTGGGCTTCGTGACTGATATGTTGACCATGTTGATGGCAGGCGATACACATAGGCAATTTGCATGTTACACAGTACATACTCATGTGTTCATCCGTATGTTCAAGGCATTTAGCCTCTTTACCTTTGTTTTTTGACCTCAGAATTGATTTTCCCTGAACTGGGTCTACAAGGTTATGTTTTGCCAATGGCCCCCTTGATGGGTGACAGTTGTCTCTACAGGCATCACAGTAAAACACTTCACATTGTTCACACATCACAGTTGCAACACTAGATTCATTTTCACACAGTTGACATTTTACAGCCACCAGAATTTGTTTATTTTCTCCATATTTATGAACAATTGTTTCCAAAACTTTATTTTTGGGTAATGATTGATAACCTTTTTCTCCAAGAAAATTAACCTTTTTACACACTGGACATCTTATTCCATACACAGTTCCTTGTGAAGATTGAAGAAATATGTTATTGATACTAGGTGTACCCACATAACTATTGGGTCTACTATTACACACTACCCCACTATCCGTTTCACTAACAATACTCAATTTGTCAATTTCAGGACAATCACTGGAGTCCGAACTACCTTCATCCGATTGTGGAATAAATTTATCCACCGTCTCCTGTAAATTACAGGCACATCCTGAACACAGATTATGAGAACAAGGAAGCAAAAGAGGGTTACAGTACAGCTGATTACACGCGGGGCACCTAAGTTCCCCCTCCATAGCGACACACCTTCTCAGTATTCACACCATGTACACTATTGAACGTTTGAAGAAGCGTCCTATATACATGATTGAACCTCTCGTGAGATCTCGTGTAATGTAAGATGGCGGCCTCCACGAGACTGATTCGACCCGCTCTAGAAAGAGCGTTCCTACTCGCACGAGAAACGATACCAGCTACTTCATTTACTTCAGAGTATAGGCATTTATCATCTAGGTTTGCATTTATGTTTTCTTGTTTTGTTTTTCCCTAATAAAGAAGGCCGAACACTAGTTTACAGCTTAAACCGGTGTAAAGGACTTTTTACCTTTGTAAAAGAAGATCCTATTCGGATCGCAAATCTGACAAGTAAAAATGTTTTTAAAAATATTCTTTAAGGAAGAACGAGATTATAATTAACGAAATGTATCAATATGTGCCATACTGGTTAGAATTTTGGCATTAAATCAATAATGTCGATTTTACATGGTGTTTGAAAGTTGAAAGAAATTTTGAATCTCGAGAAAAATAGAAAAGGACACAAAACAGGCTTTCGGTCAGTGTCTGTGTTTTTTTAAAAATGTTATTTATATGCTGATTTTGGCTCAGAATGACTTAAAAATGGCAAACGTCAGTAGTCTTTTTAGAGAGGGGGTCACTCATTGAAAATTAGTATGGGGTGTTCCACTGGAGGTATTTGGACCCCTGTACCCCCCCCCCCCCTTCCCGTTTTTTTTTTTTACAGGTTTTCACCCCCCATTATAGACAGCAGGGATCACGCTGTGCATCGCCAATGTCGCAAATTGCGATTTTTTTTCCTGATTGGCGACAAAATATACCATCTGGCGATTTTTTTGGCGACAATGTTTTTGGCTCTTAAAACTTGTATATACAATCTTGGGTTTGGAGTGGAGGAATTCAAAGGCCCCACGAATGGAAGCCGCAAACTTGGGTATACAATGCACTGGAATCTCTTTATTGTTACATAAACAAATCATTTGTTCATATCGACCGGTTATGCTGACATCTGGCCTGAGTACTGTATGCGGTGATACACTCCAATAGTCATGCTACCGGACGTTAGTATGGGCCCATTCCATTCTGAATCGTACACACCTTCGGTCTTCAAAAGTATTTACCTGGGCCAGTTACTATCTAGCTGAGGATTATTTAATCTCTTTATACCTTACAAAATTTCAAACCAAACCTTCTTCCGTCTACGCATACTTTTTTAATTTGCAAAAATAAAGTTGTTAACGGCGAGTGCAATGTTAAAGAAAATGCTATTTATAGTACAAGCACTGCCTAAAACACGTCGTACGGTGCATGGCTGCGACGCGGATCCTCGCGCAGATAAAAAAAAACTAAAAGTCGGTACATTTATACTGTATAAAACGTGCACAATATCATCCACTATAATCTGTAAAATTAAAATAAAGGCTATGAAACTACAGTGAAAAAAATTATCTGAATCATAAAAATGTAATGTAAGTAGAATATAGACTTTATCATTTTTTTTAATTATATGCCACACATTCCAAAATAATGAAGTCTGAATAAAAATAGCATTATACTATTTTTTTAAAAATCATAATTAAGTACATTTAAAATAGCAAGAAATTTGTACATTATTATTATTATTATTATTATTATAGAAGACCAAAAAGACCAACAAAAAAAAAACACACATGCATGCAGAATAAGTAATAATTCAAATAATAATTTAAATATTCAGATGACAATACTTTTTTCCCAGATCAAAGAGGAATACAAATAAAAATAGAAATAATATTGTATAATAATACTGATATTTTGTATCACAATTTTAAAATTAAGAAATTGAATCAGATTGTAAAATAAATAATTTTAATAATAATGATTTATATGTTTATCAGACATTTATACTTATATTTAGGAATTATTTGTATTTTCAACAAGATCAATAATAATAATAATAATTAAAATGTCTACATTACAAGCTCTTTTTAAATGTTAATGAAACTGCTGGCATACTAAATGCCATGTAAATATGAATTAAATATATTAGATGGTGAAGACACTTATGTTCATACTGCATTTTTTGTGGAATGTTTAACATATGATATCAAAATGATAAAAATCTATAATCTAATTATCTGACATATTTATGAGTTAGAGAATGACATATGATTTAGAGAATTTTGTTAATGTTGTTTTGTATCCATTTATTATAGTCATAGTCATTAAAGTAGTAGGCATCTTGTATGGTAATACAGTATAGATCCACATCACAACCGTGCACCTTACAATAAAAGTATTAACTATTTGATTTTACATTTCTATCTTTATTTGTATTCATCACTGATTTGGTAAAAAAAAAAAAAAGGTGTAAAAAATATGTAATTCATATTTACATGGCATTTAGCATGTGCACGTTTTATACAGTGGTGTACAATTCAGAATGGATCGGGCCCATACTATAGCTACAGTCGACCAAACGACCACTAATCCTTTTTTGGGGGGGGGGGATTTGGGCGTCCGTGGCTGAGATATGATAGAAAATTAAAACTGATGTTCTGTGATATGTGTTTCATATTTTTCGGACAATCTTCAAGAATTTTACATTCAAACGATTAGGTCCTTCCCGATTGAATATTTCCAAGGTTACCCTTTATTCTCATACAACATGTACATACTGTTCAGCCGACACAAGAAATTTACAAATACTGAGTCTGTAATAAACTGAATACAGTGTATCATTTAATATGATAAAAAGTCAGTCAGTTTATACAACTGTTTAAAGACAATTAAAAGGTAAGGCGGTCAGCGATAAACAGACATCTTTCAGATATTTATTGAATTAACTCATAATAGCTATGGTGATGTGACATCAAATCCTTTGAGCAGTACTGAGGGAGAGCCCATTAGGTTAATTTGCATAGGTAAAGTACACTAAGTGGAACAACCCAATTTGTCTTAAGTACATCAAAGAGAGAGAACCTAATGAGAATCAGCACGTACGAATGTGAAGGAGACTTCGACTTTGAAACTGCATTCAGCAAGTGGGCACGATGCATACTCATGTGACATTCGATTTTATTATTTTTATGAAACAACATTTTAATAGTGCAAAACAATAAGCATACAAAACAGTCATGCAATGATTTATTCTATAATATTGTGGTATTGTATTGTTTGCTGTCAATAAAGTAATAAATACTCCATCTTTTTCAATTTTCATTGCCTACCACATTAATAGACATAGAAAAATACTTACTCCTTGCTTGGCGACACTTTTTGAAAATTGGCGACAAAATATTGAGATTTGCGATTTTTTTGGCGACAACTTTTTTAAAGCCAGCACCATCCCTAGACAGCCCGTTTGAAATTGAATTCCAGGAAAGCGTAAATGGGGCTGATCAGAACACATAGGAAATTTAATTGGGGGTAATTAGGATTCTTACCATAGGCCTATTATCAAATTTTGCATCTGTTTGATATCTGGCCCCAGTTTACCTGGTAAAAAGACATTTGAGTGTTGGCCAGGATTAATTTCATTTGTGTTAGACATTGAAAAAAGGAACCACAATCTAGAATTTTGTTTGAAAAATTAAAATTCCATTTAAGCCGACGCTTGAACCCCCAGCTGTAATAACATCCATACCACCATTTACATAGTGAATGCAGTGATGATATTTGGATTAAAGTCCCTTAACAGCAGCTACAGCCATGTGTGACTATAGTGAGTGCAACCCCCAGGGAACCTTTTATAGGAGATGATGAACTTAAATTATACTCGCGTGCGACCAAACTGGTCATGTGCGTAACTTTTTATAGGAGAACAGATACCACCACATTTATAGTGACTGCCACCCTCTGGGAGCCTTATACAGGAGACCATCCATGCCAGAACTTATATAGTGACTGCCACCTCCTGGAAACCTTATGTAGGAGAAACTGCTAGGTTGTTTACTATGCAGATACAATGAACAGAAAATTGTCTGCTAGTGAGTCAATTACTGGTATTTCATCTCAAATTTATAAATTAAACCAAAACTAAAGAGTGAGTGCCGCTACTGAATAATGTAAGAACTGGATAGGCAGCTGAGCTGTCCATATAGTGGAGGAATTTACAAAGACAACAACAAATGTAGCATTACAACATGGAAATGTTTTTCATGGGGGCACAAGTGTATTCTTAGCCTGTAAGTAAGTAAGTGTGTTGTGCAGAATATTTATTTCTTGACTGAATATCACAAATATATTTTTTACCTGTGATGTATTAGGAAATATAAGTCTTCTGTGCCATCTTTCCATTTTATTGTTCAGAAATTTATATTCTCTGCTGAAGTACTCCACAGTAAATCCAGAAGAACTGGAAATTGGAAACAAAGGTTTTTCAACTGGTCCTTTATGCAAAATAATTGCATTTTCCCAAGACCTTGCTTTGTGAGCTGCATTTGCTACTAGATGAACATTATGTGACTTGTGTCATGGATGCATATTAACTCATTGCTACATATATCCCACTATGTTAGGTTTCTAATTACTAGGTTAAAGTCAACATAATGTCTCAAACCAGTTTGTCCTTGGTGCAAGCAGAATCTCTGACAATATACTCAATTTTGAACCCTTTCAAACTTTTGTGCCATCAATGTTTTTTTAAAAAAATATAATAGGTTTAATGCTTGCTTAACCATAGATACAGTTTTTTAATAATTGTAGTTGATGTGGAATGTAGATTTCTAGTTAATATAAAGAGGCAATTCATTAGATTGTGTTTTCACTTTTTAGTTTTCCCTAAACTACAACTTGTATTTTAATATAGGTAACATTCTTAATCATATGTTTTTTGTTTCAGCCAAAAGACCAAAAATTATGATGTAGTTATTGTTGGAGGTGGTATTGTTGGTTTTGCAACAGCAAGAGAATTGATTCTTCGTCATCCATCTGTAACTTTTGCAGTCATGGATAAGGAAAAGGAAATTGGTATGTCTTGTCACAGATTGTCTGTTTCCATTTTATTAATATATCACATTGATGATGTTGCATCATATGACATGTACAGATAGTTAAAATTGGTATGTCTTGTCACAGATTGTCTGTTTCCATTTTATTAATATATCACATTGATGATGTTGCATCATATGACATGTACAGACAGTTAAAATTAGTTTAAATGAATGCAGAAGGTAATAGCATAGCTGTCGTATTTCAAACTAAAACATTTGTCACAAGGATTTTATTATGTACCTCTAAGGACAGATGGTAGGTTTTCTCAGGAAACAACCATAATTATTTTTCCATGATAATTATATGCTTTTACTCAAGAAAATCTTGAATATGCAGACACTAAAAGTTTATTTGCCTGAATTATTAGCTCACCTCTGTGACATAAAGGAGAGGTATTGTACTACCCCCTGCATCAGCGTCTGCACATATAGTAGGAAATACATGGGTACAACAGTCTAGCTGCATCTCAGCCATTCTTTCTTTTTAGATTCTAGACAGAGGTTTGGAGTGGGTTCATAGTGCCATCTCCCTGGGGAGGGGAACTAACTTTGTACATAATATGTACATTATTTATACATTCTTGGCTAATTTTTGCATTTAGATCAGGGGTTTTCTCACTCTATGTACACACTTTTATACCTGGAATCATTACATTTGGATGTATCTTAATGATCGAGTGTGTCGACTTCTACCCTGCGAGAGGGAAATATTTTTATGCTCACTCGGTGAAGAAATTGTATGAAATTGTATGATGATGTATCACCCTAGAAAATCTTTTTGAGGGAATGTGGTTTGTATTGCACATTTTTACTGGATATTTTATGAATTTTACATATGTTACCTTTATCTTTTATTTTATGTACCTTTGACAAAATTTTAGCATATTTGTCCTTAATATTCTACTTGTACTTTATGTTTACATTTATTTGGAAGGATTTATCTTCCTAGGGACTTTGTGCAATTCTTCACTTTTACATTTTTCATATAGCCACTATTGTGCTGAGATGCCGTAAAACACTACTACATATACATACATCTTGATGAGTACTACACCCCCCCCCATCACAAAAGTAGGTCACTGTGACCCATGTTTTATGCTTCACTGACTTGGGTTGAATTTGGTATTTTAAGTTTATTTCTCAGGATGATTGTATGCATCTTTATTAGTATTGCACCGATACAACATAGGAAAGTCACTGTTACCTACATTCCACATTTTACTGGCTTATGTTATGTTTTTTGCGATTATCTCATGACCACATACAATTTGGTGAATGGATGCATTTTGATGTGTACTACGTCATCATCACAAAAGCAAGTCACTGTGTCCCATATTTCATGCTTCAGTGACTTTGGTTACATTTTGTGTATTAAGCTGTTTTCTCATGATAGAATCATTAAACTAGATGATTGTATGCATCTTTATTAGTACCACAACCATACAACAAACAAAGGTCACTGTGGGCTACATTTCAAATTTTTTTGGTTTAGGTTAGGTTTTTGTGCTTAGCTCATGACCACATAGGCTGTTTGCATGTTTTTATGCACAATGATTTGAAATGTCCTGTCAGAGGGGCCAACATTTCAACGGTGAAGATCACTTGAGTCAAAATTTATATTCTGCATGATAATTAATATTTTCCCTCATACTTTAATTTCCACTGTAACTTTCAGGCCATTAGAGATGAAGGAATTGAACTTGGTATAGTTATGCATCATCATTGGAAGGTGTGTCTTGAACCACATTGGGGGTTCTATCTTCAAGGTATTCCATCACATTTTCCATTCCACTCGTTAACTTTAGAGCTGTTTGAGTGATGAGGTCATTGGTCAGTATGTTAAGTTTTCCTTCACACTTTCATTTTCTCTCTATAACTTATGAGCCATTTGAGGTTAAGAGATGAAGCTTGGTATACTTATGCATGACCATTAGCAGGTGTGTCACATACCACTTTGGGGGTACAATCATCAAGGTCAAGGTCATTGGTCAGTATTTTAAGTTTTCCTCCATGCTTTCCATTTCAGTGTATAGCTTTAGAGCTCTTTCAGATTAAGGGATGAAATTTGGTATATTTGTCGTGCACCACACTCAGAGTCCTATCTTCAAAGTCATGGTCTGAGGCCAATATTTTAGGTTTGAGTACAATTTTGCATTCTCTGTAACTTATGTATTGTTTAAGATAAATGAATAAAATTTGGTAACTCTTGTATCTTGTTAAAAGAACATGTGTTGCATGCCACTTTTGGGGGTCATACATACTTTCAAGGTGAAGGTCACAGGTGTATATTTCATGGTTGCTTTTGTTTTTGTGTTATATCTTAAAAGCTGTTTGTGGTTCAGGGATGAACTATGATACACTTATGTTTCTATGTTTGATGATATCTCATGTATCAAAGTCAAGGTTTTATATTCAAGGTCAAGGTCACTGATCAGTTTATTTCATTTTCTCCGCTTTTACTCGTATGTCCTTTGAGACAGAGACATGAAACTTAGTTACCTTCCATGTCCTACAGCCCTGTCACAAGAGTCACATTAAGATTTCATCACTGTTTGTGGTGACCTCACTGCAGTAGGCGGGGGGACAAAAATTAATTGATTTTACTAATTTAACATTGGTGTGTTTATGAGGTAATGTAAGCTCTGAGGAGCTCTTTACTGACAGGCCACCCCTAAAAAAAATTATTAACAGGGTCCACAGCAGACCTGAAAAACCTTGAAAACCCTAAAATTTAATTTGGACCTTGGAAACCTAAAAAAAAAACCCCAAAAAATGAAGGAAACGTAAATAAAAAATAATAATTAAATATTTGAAAAAATGATGAACGGCTCTACCCCAACATCACAAGAAATGCTTTTTTGCAAACGGTTTTCGTTAGGCTAGTCTAGCAGTCAAGAAAGCATGCAAATTATGCAGATTAACAACATCCAGTCATTTTATTCTATCATTCATTTGATAGACCCATAATTGCATATTGTTGTCAGATCATCTACAACGTTAGCATTGCGTTCACTTCAATCTTTGCACAGTTCGAAGTCTGTTTGCTTCAATCTTTGTTCGGATTAAGATCCTTTTACCAGAAGTGTTTTAAGGTGCGTCGACAGAGTAAGGGGCCATTGTGTCATGGACTCTTCCAACAACACACCCATCGTAGCATATCTCCAATGTCAAGGAGACTCACATGCTCCTTCTCTTTGCATGGAGGTGGAACCTCCTTTGCTGGATGCTTCGGAAGGGATAACCCTCTGAGCCAGCCACATTCCTCATAAAGTGACACATTCCAGGGAAGAACATATTAGCGGACGGTCTGTCCAGGTCAGGCAAAACAGTTCTCACGAAATGGGCTCTTCACCGCTCCATAACAGAGTACCTTTTCGATTTATGGGGATATTCAGATTTTTAATAAATGTTATGCTCACCATGGAGATAATCTTGTAACTGCTTTGTGTCTTGAACCTCAAAAAAATATTTTAAACCTTGAAAAAAACTCAAATCAGAGCTAAAATTTTAAAAGTTAATTTAATATCTAACCCTTTATTAATTAATAACTATTTCAATTAGCTATTTTCAACAGTTCTTATTAGAATATTTCTTAAAGTCACTAAGGAATTGCATGACATTTTGTGAAGGACTAAACAAAATGCTTCTCTTTTCAAGGATATACAGCTTGTCTATTCTTGTGGCTCCAAGCCTACAAGAGTTACCTTCTTTGCTTTAAATAATAACAGTCCTGCAGAAGTTACCTCTCTTTCTCCAACCACGAACAATAACTGCATTGTCTATTTAATTATTTCAAAATGTGTTCACTTAAAGTTCAGACCTCAAATTTTACAATAATTGAATCTTAGTGGAATAATTAAAGTAATAAAATACTAGCAATGTTACTGTTTAGCATGTTAATTAACTCAGAAAAGCTACTGGTCCTGCACATAATTAAGCTCTCCCATTGTGAAATGCTCTTTTTTATGGACCAGGTCTTTGTATTTAATTATGGTAAGAAAGAACTAAAAATTAATCATAACATAAAAGTTGAAAACAGTTTAAAATAAAAACAATAGGCTATACTTTGTAATTTTTTAAATATGACTAGTGTATACACATATTACCATTCCATGTCTGTGGTAAAACCTGTTAAAACTTATGAGGAAAAATAATGTTATTTTTTTTCCTGCATAAATTCAAACTAATGCTATTTCGTAAAATCAGAAATTTTATAAATTTGAACATTTGTTCCAGTATGCTGGATTTTTATTTTGTCAGGTAAAAATTTATGTCACAAATATTCAATTATATAAGATGAGTCTTGTATATCGAATGTGGTTTCACTGATGCTAGGAGATGCAGTGGCTTAGTGGTTAGTGTGCTGGACTCCTGACCAGAAATGTGTGGGTTCAAATCCTAAAATTGGATCAGCCCAGGTTTGGCTACCATGGTGTGTTCCTTTGCAAGGCACTTTACTCCAATTGCCTCAACCCTAAGTAACCTTAATTTTTTGCTGTGCTACAAAACATCAAACCAAAAATAAAAACTGACACCAGGAAAGAGTTGAAGTCAAAGAGAATATGGGGTGCCACACAAATGTCAATGCAACAGTTTGATGGTACTAATAAAACTGATGGATATTTGCCTTTAAACTATACTATTTACCTTACAAATATTTTACCATTTTCATTGATGAAAAACATTTTATTCTGAAAAGAAAACTTTGCAAGCCAGTGGCAGCACGATAGTTTGAGGCGCCAAGTGGCAATGATCTTTAGTGGCACCCCTATGGAGGCACCCTGGGCAATGTTCTTTAGTGGCACCCCTACTTTGCCACAGAGAACAGTTTTTATGTCAGTTGCCAACCTCCAACCTCTCCCCTCCCTCCCCCCCCCCCCCCCATCTATGCCCCGGCTACAGCTTTAAAAAAAAGCTCCCAATGAATGGGCACACACCTGTTGCCCGGCATGTGTGTGTGTGGCAATTACCCCATCCCCCCCCTGCACCGCCACTGATGCAAGTCATACCGGTAGTATGGTTTCTTCTAATTTTCAGTGTAGAACTAACAAAAGTAGACTGTTGCCATACTGGGTTATAAGACAGTCACTAACAAAAGTAGACTAATACCATACTGGGTTATAAGACAGTCACAGACAAAAGTAGACTAATACCATACTGGGTTATAAGACAGTCACTAACAAAAGTAGACTAATACCATACTGGGTTATAAGACAGTCACAGACAAAAGTAGACTAATACCATACTGGGTTATAAGACAGTCACAGACAAAAGTAGACTAATACCATACTGGGTTATAAGACAGTCACAGACAAAAGTAGACTAATACCATACTGGGTTATAAGACAGTCACAGACAAAAGTAGACTAATACCATACTGGGTTATAAGACAGTCACAGACAAAAGTAGACTAATACCATACTATGTTATAAAACAGTTACATAAAAATGAAACCAGTTCATTGAGAATGATAATTTCATTTCTTAAATTTACAAATCCAGAGATGCTTCCAGGGCGCCCAATTGCGCTAATCGCGCAACATTGGTATGAATTTGCGCATTTGGAAAGCAGTGATGCACAATAACTCCCGCAACTTGCTTCAAAGTCACGCATATAAAAAATGTACTATGCACGGTAGTATACAAACGTTATTTGTAACTGTTAACTGTTAAGATAAATTGAATAAATAAGAGTTGAAACATAAATTCAAAAGTAAGGATATTTTTTTTCACAATACCACTTTGCATTCCGAAGTCTGCAGATGTACGGTAAGATAAAAGGATACTTGGAAATCCCACTAATTATTTATAACCGAAACACGTGTGTCCTATGTGGGGGTTCTGCAATTGATGCCCTTTCCTCTCATTTGCGCTTGCGCTAACTTTGGTGCATTTCCGGAATGTGTAATTAAGCATGGCAGGACGTAAGATTACAGATTTTTTTCAACGTCAAGTTAGTGGTGGCAGGAATGTGGAAAGTGAACTTCATGTCAGTGGTGGCGGGAATGTGGAAAGTGAAAGGGAGAATGAAGAAAGTAGTGGAGTTTCTCACAAAACGGAGGATGATTGTTCAAAAACTGTCAGGTGCTGAGTTAGATGTACCGCCAAAAAAGAAACCGAAATATGAGACAAAGTTTCAGAATTCTTGGTTGTCAGAGTACAAATGGTTACAACACGGCACCAAGACAGGAGGTATGTTCTGTGATATTTGCAAAAGTTGTGGGAAAAGTAACCATTTTACATTGGAAATGGACTGCTTGAATTTTAAGACTTTGACTCTTAAACGACACGCAGAGTCACAGGATCATATCCAGGTATTAAAGGCTAATGCACTCAAATCGGACTTTCAAATCTTGTTTTGGAGCAGAGATATCCAAGAGAAAATACCTTTCATCTGTGGAAAATTGTACACAACAATCATAAAGAAGAGTTTCCCAACTTGTGCAAACTGGCTAAGCTAGCTAAGCATATGCCCCTTCAGACAGCAGACTGTGAAAGGGGGTTCTCAGCACAGAACAATATTCACACACAGCTTATAAACAGATTAAGCCCAGAAACAATCAATACATTAATGCTTATACAACTAGAGGGGAAATCTTTCGAAGATTTTGATTTTGATAAGAGCCTTAACAGAGAGGAGCAGGAAGAAAGACAGATATTTAAGTGTTGGGTAAATATTGAACTATGTACTTTTCCTCCTCCCCCCCCCCCTTTTTCTTTCTACTCCCCCCTTATTTTGGGGACAAAGGGTGAGCTCCCCCCTTAAAATTAAATCCTGGCAGCATCCCTGCAAATCACCAATTTCCACTAATTATATTATCTTAACCCTAAATATATTGAATATTATAGTGATTTGCACAGTCACAATATCATTCCTAATACTAGATGGCATAACATAGGTTTCAGTTCATTGACCGAAACATTATTTAATTTGACCAGAAAACATAGTACACATGTGCTAGCTATCAAAGTAGTTTTGTATCCAGAAAGTAAACACCCACAAACAAATAATGATGGGCTTTACACTTCAGTAAAAAAACAAAAGCATCTTCATTAACTTTCAGATAAAGCTCGGATAATTTAGTTGCTTGAGTTACCATATTTACTCCTGTATAAATAGAGTCAAACTGCAGACTGCACAGACCCAGATCTTCCATCGCATAATGCACTGGCAGATCTGGGTCTATGTAGTTTGTTTGGAGTAATCAGTAGTGGTTTGGTGTTTTGTGGCAGAGCAACACATGAATGTTATTTAGTGCTGGGCAAATTGGAGTAATGTGCCTTGACCAAGGACAAACATGGTAGCTGCCCCTGGCTGATCTGATGGTAGGATTTAAACCTGTACTCTTCTGGTTGTAAGTCCAGCATGCTAACCACTGAGCCATCAATGCTCTTTACATGAGTTGTTAAGTTTTACCAATATGTTGATTATATGATAATATAAATATCTGTTCTATTATGTTGTATTTTTGGAGGGGCCCCGGGTGGCCGAGTAGTCTAAGTCGCTCACATTTACCGATCACTGCCATCTCACCTCTGTCTGTGGGGTTTGGAGCCTTGGGCTCAGCTAATGTGGTTATGTGAGAAAGCTTGCCAGTAGCTTCCTGTGGGTCGGTGGTTCTTCCCGGGATTTTCCCAGGTTCTTCCTCCACCAGATATACTGGCCGCCATGTATAGACTATCATGTGCTGAAAAATGTCATTAAACCCATAAAAACCAAACCAACTTGTATTTTTGGTGAAGAAAGGAAGAGCATTGTTTGTTTTGATTTTTATTTTCAGCCCAGCACCAAAGTGGTCACAACAGCGGTGTGATTCATGCTGGTATTTATTATACTCCTGGTTCTCTAAAGGCTAAAATGTGTGTAGAGGGGCTAGAACTGATGTACAAGTACTGTGATGAAAACAATGTGCCATACAAAAAATGTGGAAAGGTTTGTAAGTCAGAACATCATTCAGCTTTCTATAATGGTCACTTGGTAACTAACCCCAAGCAAGCAACTCTTATGTCCAGCAGGGTTTGGTTTTTCCTCCTCCTGTTTTCTTCCTTGACTAGCCACATTCATATTTCAATCTCACCAGACAGTCATTTAAGTCAATTTAAGCTCTTTTGCATTAGCTTTAAATCTCTGTTGATTGAAACAGCTGGTAAACCGAGTTTTTGAAAAAATCAGTCTCTCAGACAAGAACACTAGACGAGATAAATACCTGCTGATTTATTGTCTTTCTTGCACTACATTCTTTTCATACAACAATGTTTATAGAAAGATTAGATGCATAAAATTTGCCTTGAATGGACACATTATTCAAGCTGGTCGCATCATGGACACATTATTCAAGCTGGTCGCATCATGGACACATTATTCAAGCTGGTTGCATCATGGACACATTATTCAAGCTGGTCTCATCTGATTTGAAACCAGTTATTGCCCATAATGTTACTAAAAGCAATGTGTAACAAAAACAATAATGCACACCAAAGAGACTGAAATAACTGTTATTTATCTGGGCTTGGTTTTTTGTATGAGTGGCTCCAATTTCTGCAAACGCTTAAACCAATTTGTTATGATTGGCCAACACATAAAGCCACTACCAGAAAACTAGAAGTATTCCAAATGTTCATGATGTAGAGTTGGTGAGATTGTAGTTTGACAATCCCTGTTAGAAGGGTCACCATAATGACCTGCATATAATGTCATTCATTAAATTCAGACCATGTTCTGAGATTTTTCCATTAAAAACATACACATGACAAAAGGATACATTTTCTGATTTTAGTAGTCATACATAGATGCAATGAGGGATTTTGCTTGGATTGTATGCCCCCAAGCATTTCAGTTGTCCTTCTGTGGATATGTGGGTGCATGGGCGTTGCAGCTTTTGTTACTGTTTTTTCCAGCACTTGTAGCTCAGTAACCCTTTACCAAATTCATTTCATATTTGGAATATAAGATCATCATGTGCTCCTCTTCTCTCAGTACCACTCCTGCCCATAGGCTAGGGTTCTGCCCCTCAATTGGGACCTATGTCAAGAAATATACTGGAGACACATTTTCATTAAAGTTTTTGGTTAAACATTTTTATAACATATATTCATTAATTCTTTACCATATTCACTTCATATTTGAAATATAATATCATTATATATTCACATTCTCTCATTACCAATCCTGCTCCTGTGTTCTGTTATTGGGTGGGTCGATGGGGTTAAGAATTATAAGGAACTGACCATTTAATTTGTGGTGGGGGTGCTTGGATTTTCTTTCCAGCCGGTAAATTTTTTTTCTTTTAGCTTCAGATAATTAATTTTTGTCAACTAATATAATTGGTATAATAGGTTATTTGTTTCCATAAATCAGAGTAAGAGTATTTGTTTCAAGCTATTTAAGGGCCAGAAACTTTTTTCGAAAACATTCCAGGCCCTTCCCCCTCCATCCCAAATTAAATTTTGTTTCCTAATGGGGATACATTTTGGTGAAAGTTGTTTTCATCACTTATTTTTCCAAAACTCCTTACTCAGTTCACTTCATATTTGGTATATAATATCATTGCACACTCCTCTTCTCCATTACCACTTCTGTCCCTGTTTATAATATCATTACACACTCCTCTTCTCCATTACCACTTCTGTCCCTGTTTATAATATCATTACACACTCCTCTTCTCCATTGCCACTTCCGTCCATGTTTTTTAACTCTGGCTGAGGGATGTTGGATTCAATAATTACATTGGTGATACATTTTTGTTAAAGTTTTTAGATAAAGTTTTTTCATCACTATTTTGTCTGTAAGTCCTTACTCTATTTACTTAATATTTGGAATACAGTATCATCATTTTCTCTCCTTTCCTTAATACCACTCCTGTCCCTGCATTTTGCCCATGGATGGGGCCACAGGATCAAGAATTATATTTGGGACACATTTTGGTTTGGTTTCTTCACCTTGTATTTAAATAACCCCTTTACCAAGACGCTTCATGTTTGGAATAAAAGATTAACACACACACAAACCTCGTGGATTTTACTTCTCCCACCCCAAGGTTCTGTCTGTGTCCAGAGCATCAAGATGTACATGCAGAGTGTTTTCTAAATTCACTTTATATTGAGAATGTAATCACACATTTACCCTCCCTCTCCTCCTCCATCTCTTAAGTTTGAATAAGCAGTTATCCAATGAGGAATGGTATTCAGTAGCATCCCTTTAATTCAATAGGTGGCAGCATGGAACAAAGTGGTCCAACATTACTTCCAGTTAATTTCCTGCATTACAAACAAACAAAAAATCAATAGCATTTTCATCTTGCTTTAAAAATATCTCAATCTTATGGATCGTGGATGTTATCATCGCACAGGGAGGAGTTTTAAAAATGAGGAGCTAAATTATCAGGGTGAAAGAATGAGTTAATCAATTGGTAAGCAAATATTACGCATAATCGTTGTTGAAAATGGAAAATCAACAGATGCATTTCCATAAAATTATATGATTCTCGTACCATTCAACAATTTGTTGTGAACAATTCTTTACATATTTAGTGGGTGGGGTAATTTAGTCTTTAAACATGCCTTAATTTTCATAAAAGTATACATTTCAGTTAAAACAAAATTTCTTCATTGTTACTTTTTTACAGTTTCTTTGTCTCTAATGTATAAAATACCAATTTTTCTAAGTAAAATATGTTTCTTCAATAATACTTACCCAATCATAATACCTTAGGAGGACTACTACTACCTTGCAAATCCAGCCCTCCCAAGCTAAAATCTTTTTAGCTAAATGCTAAAAGTTATCTGCCCACCTAGGTGGCAGTTAGCTAGAATGATCTCCCCTTGGTACAGATATTGGCACTAAATCCCAAGCATACTTCAGTTACTACTGGAGCGGGAAACACACTTTCTGATAAGGATGTAACTGCAGGTAGGCTGGGAGGGTGTATGTGTATTATGATTGAGAAAGTATTATAGAAGAAACATATTTTACTTAGAAAAACTGGTTTCTTCTTCAAATACGTTACCTGATCATAATACCTTAGCAGAATAGGTAAGAGGTGGAGGGAGTTACATCCCCTTACCCCGGAGATGCCATCTCTGGTCCCCTAGGGTATGTGAGATAGCTTCTGGATGACCCAACTGGAGAATAGACTCCATATGTCAGGGAGCGTCTTCGAAGGGAAAATTTTGTCTCCCCCCCTTCCCCCCACAAATCAAGCGGAAGTTGTGAAGCAGCTTCCTATGAAGCTGTCGACAGCCCCGGGAAGGTAACCTGTTGCGCCCTGGCTAAAGGTCCTACCAGGTTGAGCTGAGTCTTTTAGGATGAAAGATCTCGGAGATAAAAAGCTGGAGAAAGTGGACTCAGACCTCCATCCCACAGCATCAATGATGTCAGTCAGGGAACAGTTTCACTCAAATGCAATGCTTGTGGCGACTGCCCTAACTTCATGAACCAAAATATGTGATAGACTCATATGAGATTTTGAAAATGAATTTTTATATTGTTACAGGAGACACAACTTTTTGTTTGAGAATTTGAAAATAATTTTGGGTCAAGATTATCAGAGTATTATTATCTTTATTATGAAAACCATGTCTTCTTATTTTAAAATGGTTGTATTGATTTGATATTAAGCCCATACATGTATGTCATCTTATTTTAAAATGGTTGTATTGATTTGATATTAAGCCCATACATTTATGTCATCTTATTTTAATATGGGTGTATTGATTTGATATTAAGACCATACATGTATGTCATCTTATTTTAAAATGGGTGTATTGATTTGATATTAAGCCCATACATGTATGTCATCTTATTTTAAAATGGGGGTATTGATTTGATATTAACCCCATACATGTATGCTCTTACTGAATTTTATTTTGATTTGGTTTTGCAGCACTTCAACACATATAGAACAGCCTCCCCGAGAAAGGATATGGAGGAATCTGGGACTTCCCTATCCTTAATAAAAAATTGCGGATAAGAAAATTAAGCTAATAGCATTAAATTTTGATATATACTAGGTTCGCACTCAAGTTTCAACAGAAGGAGTCCAAAATTATTAAGATATACCATTTTTATTAACTAAAATAAGAAGCCAAATGGCAATTTTAGTGTCTTCTAGCGCTAATGTAGTATATCTTTTGATTCACCTCAAAATAAAATAAGACATTACTTGTTTTCATTGATACATTATGAATCATGCGTTCTTAGGGATAATACAAGATCTAAAATTTGTTCTGGTGAACGATAAAATCAGAAGAGAAACAAAATATCTGGACCGGGTATTCTGTGGCTTCACCTATTGAAAGATAACTCGCTATGATCCCTCATTAATTTAAAATCTGGAATATTATATGATCCCAAACTTCCCTTTCTCCCTGTACTGTTGATGTCCTTTGGACTGTGTCCTTGGATGGAACCAAGCAGTAGAACACTTTTTATTGATTTTTTTTCTTCTTCTTTCTAATATTTTTAAAAACCCTCACCTAATTCACTTTATATTTGTGAGTTTGTATTTTCCAATATTTCCTTTCTCCTTAAACAACTGTTGCTTCCATGGTAGGGCCTATTCTGTCAAGAGGTAGCACACTTTTTTTTTCATCTGTGTATTTATAAAAAGTCTCAGTGCTTATTTAGAATATAACATCACATGCTTACCTGTCACATTGTACCACACCTGCTCATGTGCAACATTCTTGAATGAGGGGCCATTGGGTCCATAACTTCTATTTCAATAGTTATTTATCCAATTTACAAGAAGTTAAAAACATCTTATATTCCTTTACTCCCAGTAGCATTCCTACCCCAAGATAAAGTCCCTGGTTGTGGGCTCATTTGTCATGGGTTTATGTCCTTTGATATATCAAGAGTTCATTTTAGGGGCATACCATGTGTTTCTCAAATCATATTTTTTGTTCTTCATTCTCTTTAAGTGTAGCCTGAAAATCCCTTGTGGGTAATGTAACAGTTACAACCTGAGCATCCCTTGTGTGTAATGTAACAGTTACAACCTGAGCATCCCTTGTGGGTAATGTAACAGTTACAGCCTGAGCATCCCTTGTGATTACTGTAACAGTTACAGCCTGAGCATCCCTTGTGGGTAATGTAACAGTTACAGCCTGAGCATCCCTTGTGTGTAATGTAACAGTTACAGCCTGAGCATACCTTGTGATTGCTGTAACAGTTACAGCCTGAGCATCCCTTGTGGGTAATGTAACAGTTACAGCCTGAGCATCCCTTGTGGGTAATGTAACAGTTACAGCCTGAGCATACCTTGTGGGTAATGTAACAGTTACAGCCTGAGCATACCTTGTGGGTAATGTAAGTTACAGCCTGAGCATGCCTTGTGGGTAATGTAACAGTTACAGCCTGACAGTTGGGAAATGATAACAAGATGACCTTATGTGAGTTCTTATTAGATATGAAATATATGTACCAAATCAAATAATACATGCCAGAAGTACTTTATAGTGAAGGGCCATATCCAGTACATAAAAAACCTGTCCTGAGAGACCAGTATATTTGCCACCAAAATATGGTCCATCAAGACAGTTGCTCTCTCATATCAAGTCATCACATTATATAAGGCCAACAAAAAATATGTTTCCTATTGCCTATTACACTGGTTTTAAAATTAGGGTAGGCAGGTATTTTTTTTTTTTTTTTTAACATTATATATAAATCAAATAATATTTAAAGCACTTCAAAATACTGGGCAAAACTGGCTCAATTAGATGCACAAATCAATTTTGGCAATGTGATTTTTTTTATTTGAAATTTTTTTTTTTTTTTTTTTTTTTTTTTAACATTATGTATAAATCAAATAATATTTCAAGCACTTCAAAGTAATGGGCAAAACAGCTCAATTAGATGCACAAACCAATTTTGGCAATGTGGTTTTGGGGTGGGGGGGAAAGTGCTAGGGTCGGCAAGGAGAAATAGGGATGGTCGGCCGACCGGAAACACACATTTTTTGTTGTTGCCTAATACAACTAACCTCTGCATGAAAAATGCAGTCTTTCATGACAAGAAATCTTCCAAAACAGTGGTCGTTCATGACAAGTCGTCTTCCAAAACAGTGATCTTTCAAGTCAGGGTTTCATGTATTATTCAGCTTCTTTCCAGATTTACATGAGTTTAAGATGCTATGTATCACATGACATTATGATATCTATTTGTAAGATTGCTTGGTGTTAATTAACAATGTGCAATACAATATTTAGATGTGACATTAATTAATTCAAATGTTAGGTGATAAATATGATTTGTTTTAGATGCAAATTTTCAAATATTATTTATGCTAACTACTCCTTGCAGCTTGTGGTGGCTGTTGAACCAGATGAAGTTCCCCGTTTAGAGAAGCTCTTTGAGAGAGGGAATCAGAATGGTGTCAGGGATCTCAAGATGGTTGGACCAGAAAAAATCAAAGAAATAGAACCAAATTGTGTAGTAAGTTGCTATAGATACATACATCAGTTTTTTTTTTTTCTGCAGAAATATTATCTAGAGAATGCTTCCTAAAAGAGAAATTACATTTCTCCATTTAATACATTACTAACTACTATCTCTAGAAATTCATTTATCATGAATAGAAGTAGTTTTTCATCAGAGTGCCATGGTAGCTCATTGGTAGTGTCGGACTTGTAAGCAAAGGGTCATGGGTTTGATACCTGCCCATTCCAGCCCGGGTTACCTGCCTCATTGTGTCCTTGGGAAAGACACTCAGCTCCCATTTCCTCAGTATTATATTGCCATGTAAAGTGCTAAAGGTGCTTTTAAAAACCAATGAAGAACAACAAAGTTTTACAGCAGATAAGTGTCAATGGAGAGAATTCTTAGTACAAAACTGTAGTAGTTACTTCCTATAGTTAAATGCTTAACATGTTCTCATTTGGTATATGGTTCATACATTCTTGAAAAATCCTTAAACTTAATGGGTTGCCTTGAAAACTCATAAAAAAAATTTAAATTGGCTTTATCCTTGAAAAGTTTTTTTAATTTGTTGAAAAAATCCTTGAATTTTGCAAAAAAAATTCAGGATTTTATGTAAAGGAATACAAAAAGTTAAAACCCCAAAAGAATGTATCACTATTTAAAATCAGAACTGTTGTTATTTACATGTTTTCCAAAAATAATGAATAAATAAATAAAATGTGATAAAATTGGATGGATCAAATGACACACAGCAATCAGGGATGGTGCTGGCTTTAAAAAAGTTGTCACCAAAAAATCGCAAATCTCAATATTTTGTCACCAATTTTCAAAAAGTGTAGCCAAGCAAGGAGTAACTATTTTTCCAAGTCTATTAATGTAGTAGGCAATGAAAATTGAAAAAGATGGAGTATTTATTACTTTATTGACAGAAAACAATACAATACCACAATATAACAGAACAAATCATTGCATGACTGTTTTGTATGCTTATTTATAATGTTTTGCACTATTAAAATGTTGTTTCACGTAAATAAAAAAAACAAATGTCACATGAGTATGCATCGTGATTTTACGACTGCCCACATGCTGAATGCAGTTTCAAAGTCGAAGTCTCCTTCACATTCGTATGTGTTGATTCTCATTAGATTCTCTCTGTTTGATGTACTTAACTTCAGAAAAATTGGGTTGTTCCACTTAGTGTACTTTACCTATGCAAATCAGCCTAATGGGCTCTCCCTCAGCAGTGCTCAAAGGATTTGATATGACACATCACCCTAGCTATTGTGAGCCAATTCAATAAATCTCTGAAAGGTGTCTGTTTATCTCTGACCGCCTTACCTTTTAATTGTCTTTAAACAGTTCTATAAACTGACCGACTTTATCATATTAAATGATACACTGTATTCAGTTTATTACAGACTCAGTATTTGTAAATATTTTGTGTCGGCTGAACAGTAGAATGTTAAGCTGCCTGTCTTAGTTAGATGAGAACCGTGTATATTTCAGTGTCATAGCGTCACTGGGGTGTGATTGATACATCCTGTCGTGTGCCTCAAAGCCTTATTATGTACATGTTTCAATATAGTTTTCTAAAGTTTCTAAAGACTACCGTTCAAGACTAGTTTTCTTTATAATATTTTCTTTTTTTTTTTTTGCCCACACTGACACTTGGATAATCAGCACACGGAAAATCGAGAGTATGCCTCCTATGTGTATACGATTTATTGAAAATAGTTTACGTCTAATAGGGCAGGAAAGCCTTATACATGAATACATTTGCGTAAAATCAATTTATGTATGAGAATAAAGGTTAACCTTGGAAATATTCAATCAGGATGGACCTAATCGTTTGAATGTAAAATTCTTGTAGATTGTCCGAAAAGTATGAAACACATATCATAGAACGTCAGTTTTAATTTTCTATCATATCTCAGCCACGGACCCCCAAATTTCCAACTGTCAAGAAATTTTCGGGATTTCGGTGTCCGTTCATCATGATTTAGTGTTGTATTTAAAGCATTACTACCAGCTGCACTACAAGTAGATGATGTTGGACTGTCAGGTATAACATCTGTTTCAGTTACTGGGTTGTCGGATGCACTTGCATCTAAATCCAAATGCTGTATATTTTGTTAACTTAATCTTTTTATTTGTGATCAATCCCTTGTCCGTCCCAGCATATATGGCTGGTTAGAACTTTGGAATTGGCCCCTCGTAAAAAGCCATTTTAAAAAGTCAGTCAGCTTAATCTTAGGATGAGATGATGAACACGAAAAGTCTAACTTACGTTTACCCATTACAGTATATAGTTGTGATTGAGACTGAATTTTATTTTTCATTTACTTCGTATTTATACAGAATGATTGGGGCTTCAAAAGTAATCAGTTTTCTTTGAAGTTTCAACAAATTGTTTTTTTTCTGGTACATTTTTCCAAACCAAAAAAAAAAAGGATTAGCGGTTGTTTGGTCGATTGTAGCTAGTCCGGTAGCATGACTATTGGAGTGTATCACTGCATACAGTACTCAGGCCAGATGTTAGCATAAGCGGTCAATATGAACAGAGGATTTGTTTATGTAACAATAGATAGATTCCAGTGCATTGTATACCCAAGTTTGCGGCTTCCTTTCATGGTGCCTTTGAATTCCGCCACTCCAAACCCAAAATTGTATATACAAGTTTTAAGAGCCAAAAACATTGTCGCCCAAAAAATCGCCAGATGGTATATTTTGTCGCCAATCAGGAAAAAATCACGATTTGCGACATTGGCGATGCCCAGCGCGATCCCTGAGCAATGATTGTTAACCAAGTAATATATGGAGTAGGTTCGGTTTCCATAAGACAAAATACTCCTTGAAAACTTTTGTAAGTCCCTGAAAAGTCCTTGAAAAAAGAAAAACTCCCCAGGACTGTACAAACCATGTATAATAATTGAAGCAATACATTTTTCAATCTGAATTTTTATGTCAAAATGTAAACTTCTTTTTTAAAATAATATTCTAAATATAGTTACTAAAAAGAAAATTATGGACATTTTTTTGTTATCTGCCTATCCATATTTGCAATATCAAAAATGATTTTTATATTTGGCTTTAAAAATCACAGAATTATATTTAATGACATGAACTGTTTTAGCTTTTTTAATGAAAGGTTTTCACATTAGAGAGTACATATATACTCGCTTTTAAGTCGAGTCCAAATGCAAACAGCATAGACACTGATCTGCTTTCGCATAATGTACCAGCAGATCAGGGTCTGTGTTATTGTTCTACTGATTACTCCTAAAAAAAACCTGAATTGATCTAGATCTGCCTGCGCATTATACAATGGCAGATCTGGGTCTGTGCAGTTTGCAGTTGGACTCGACTTATAAACCCCAATTGTATGTGTACAGTGAAACTTCTTTATACCAGATACTGATGAGACCAAACCTTTTGATCATTTTATGGAGGTGGACAGTACAAGGATGTTTAGTTACCATATATACTTGCTTGTCAGTTGAGTCCAACTGCAAATGGCACAGACCCAGATCGGCCATCACATAATGCGCTGGTAGATATGGGTCTATGCAGTTTGTTATTAATAATCAAAAGAACAAACAACATAGACCCTGATCTGCTGTCACATTATGTGACATTATGTGCTCAAACTAGTTTCCAGGCTTTGCTGTTTTAGCTAAGGTGTTGCTTGTTTCACCTATAATATCAGTGGCTTGTGAGTGAGGTTTCTCATTGCATAATCATATCAAGACAAAGGACCATGGATGTTTAAGACTAGAAACTGTAATTGATGATGGTGATGGAGGAAGGTTCAGAACTTAAGGATTTTGATCCTAAACCTGCTGTGGAGAAGTTTCTTAAAGTTTTCTTAAGGAAAAAGTGAATGTAGTATTCTGTTCTGAAAAAAATGAATGGAATATGGTCATTTGTTTCTTCTTCAAGTGTCTTGGCAAATTTATTGATTTGAAATGGAATTAGGATAATTAAATAAATTAATAGTGAAAAGAAATGTAATCTCTTCCTTGATTCCATCTAGCTGCACACAAAATTAAAGAATGACAAGGCAAATCCATTGAGATATGTTATAGTTGTAACATCACAAACAATCACAATTATCACTGTTCTCAGTTGCCTTAGTTTTTCATTCTTTTACTATATTACTAAATATTTCACAATGAATGAGCATTAGCAATCTGATATATATATATATATATATATATATATATATATATATATATATATATATATATATATATACTGGTGACACAACAATACACACAAAATGTTCTGAATTATTGCAAGGAGAAAAAAAAAGTATTGCTGTTGGGACTTCTATTTTTAGGGATGGGACTCCAGCTTTTTTCAAGGAAGGAGTCCTGGACTCCAACTTTCAAAATTCTATGGAGAACCCTGATAGTATTTTATAAGTCTCTGTGAGTTTATTAGGAAGAAATTAGTTATTCCGATTCAAATGAAATCTAGCAGAGAAAATTCTAGAGGTTTGACATTTATACAACACCTTGACACTTAACCCTTGTGCATACTGAAATGTGATTGTGCTATATCTTTCCTTACATTATTCTTACAATAAGTTTTGCCTTGAATTCACCCACATTATGATCTGTGATGGAATAATTAAAAATTATGCTTCTTTTTTAATGTTTTTGAGGGAATTGTTATTTACTGTTACTAATGCATTGAGATGGGCTGGTATGTATACATATACTTCAGCTATGTATGCTATTCATTTGCAGATTTTCTTATACATGTATGTACCAAGGCATGATTCTCTGCAAAAAATTAAATATTAATTATGCAATCACTGTGTTTTAAGTATTACAGGTTTCATTGCATCAATTTAAGTTGGTAACCACATCATTGAAGCCTGTAGTTTTGCACACATCCCCATCCCTTGTCTTGTACTGCATGGATGATATACATGCAACATTGTTTCATTTAACTAACTTGTATTGCTATTGCACAATGTTATACATAATTCTGTGGACCCCAACCATCATGTCATAGCAGGATTTCCCTGTAGAAACATTGCATCTTTTTATACCTGCATATTTTTGTATAAACTTGTTTTTATTGCAGGGCTCTATATTCTTTGTTCACACTTATAAGTTTCTTCTCTTTCAGGGACTTAAAGCCATCCATTCCCCACATACAGGAATTATAGACTACGCAATTGTAACAAAATCGTACAGCAAGATTTTCCAGGATAAAGGAGGGAATGTCCTCACCAATTTTCATGTGCAAAATTTTCGCATCACCCCTGAAAGTGAAACTGGCAGTATAAGTGGCATACAGTACCCAATTACTGTCATAGCAAGTAGTGGACAGGTATTTAAGAAAGTGAATTACTGTTGTAAGCAGTTTTAATTTGGATCATGTTTGAACTATAAAATGTAATTAATACTGTTATACATATCCAGTTTTCCCTTTCCAATTTTTTTTGCTTTTCTGGGTGCAAAATGTATGAAGTGTATTTATACAACTTTCCAAAATGGTTAAACACAGTGGAAATGTATGTAGCCAAATTTTTATTTACACATATAAAGTGTAGACATGATTTGCCCAAATAAAGTGTGGACATGATTTGCCAATATAAAGCATAGACATGATTTGCCCGTATAAAGTGTACATATGATTTGCCCATATAAAGTGTACATATGATTTGCCCATATAAAAGCGTAGATATGATTTGCCCATATAAAAGTGTAGACATGATTTGCCCATATAAAAGTGTAGACATGATTTGCCCATATAAAGTGTAGACATGATTTGCCCATATAAAGTGTAGACATGATTTGCCCATATACAGTGTAGACATGATTTGCTCATATAAAGTGTAGACATGATTTGCCCATATAAAGTGTAGACATGATTTGCCCATATAAAGTGTAGACAAGAATATGTTTCATCAATATATCATGGGTTTTCATAACAACTGATTGCGAACTATGGAATTTAGGGCTTGTTTGTGTTATGTGTTTCTAGTTTATAATGTCATTTTTTTACTGGAAAATCTATGATGTGTTTTCATTGTAAAGTAAAATGAGATTATTTAGACAGGGCTCAAATGCTAGAAATAAGTCCAAGTTAAAATGGTGTACAAGAAAATATTAGACTAGGTAAGAGGAGTTGGGAGGGGGGCCTAAAATCCTCTCAGCTTCTCCCTAATCCATCACAGTGCATAATACATGTATTAATATCGGTAAGGTGGGAAGAAAATATTTGATTGAGATGTAGAAGGGGTTGTTGTATTACAGACTTGTTTTCATCATGGCTTGATTTTCACTGTTCTGGTAGAAATATTTTTCTAATTCCTATTAAATTGAAACCTCAGCAAAATGTTCATCTTTGAAACCTCACAATGAAATTTAAAGCTAAGACAAAAGTGTAAAAGTTGAACATACCAATTTGTCCAGGCTTCATCAGCACAGAATGTTAGTATTGTGAAAACAAATTTAGGTACAATGAAAACAAATTTTGGTACTCTGAAAACAAATTTAGATACTATGAAAACAAATTTTGGTACTCTGAAAACAAATTTAGGTACTATGAAAACAAATTTTGGTACTATGTAAATGATCTGCTGTTCAGTATACTCTTATTGTTTTAAATTATACCGTAGGATTACAGAACATTTTGTATTATACCATAGGATTACAGAACATTTTATATTATACCATAGGATTACAGAACATTTTATATTATGCCATAGGATTACAGAACAATATTTAATTATGCAATAGGATTACAGAACATTTTAAATTATGCAATAGGATTACAGAACATTTTATATTATACCATCGGATTACAGAACATTTTATATTATACCATAGGATTACAGAACATTTTAAATTATACCATAGGATTACAGAACATTTTATATTATACCATAGGATTACAGAACATTTTATATCATACCATAGGATTACAGAACATTTTTTATCATACCATAGGATTACAGAACATTTTATATCATACCAAAGGATTACAGAACATTTTATATCATACCATAGGATTAAAGAACATTTTATATTATACAATAGGATTACAGAACATTTTATATTATACCATAGGTTTACAGAACATTTTAAATAACACCATAGGATTACACAACATTTTAAATTTAACCATAGGATTACAGAACATCTTGAATATGTTCCACATAAATTAAACAAATTTTAAAATTAAATATATTTATCTTCTTGATTATTAATGGTTAATATGTACAGGTAGTGTTTTTTAAATGAAAATTAAAATAATCCAGCTCTTAGTTTGGAACTTAGGTATATGTTTGTCAAGTTCTTGAAAATTTGTGTCTTATTTACACAAAAATTGTAATGCAAAATGAACAGACTTGTTTACTCAGGTTAGTATGTGTGATTGTTAAAAAAACCAAGATTAGGAGTTAGCGATGAATTATGCACTAGGATCATCAGATGATAATTGAAATGACACTATTATTAAACTTCTTGTTTTGTACATCTGTTAACAAGGAGGTGCGGTGTAAATATGTGGTGACCTGTGCTGGACTGTACTCAGACAGGATAGCGGAGTTGTCTGGCTGCAACAGAGAGCCAAGGATCGTGCCGTTCAGGGGAGACTATTTGCTACTTAAGCCAGAAAAAAGCAACATGGTCAATGGCAATATATACCCTGTGAGTACAGTTAGCTTTGAGAGACAGTAGATCATGCAGCCTAAAAATACAAGTCCAGGAGTAAGCCACAAGTAAGCCAGGCTTGCAGATTAACCTCACTGTCCTATCTTTAAGGTTCATTTTACAGGTCAACCTTAATTGTGACCCCTTTTTAGTAATGGATGATTCAATCAACATAACCTATTTTACATTTCAGTAGTGTGTGTGTGTGTGTGTGTGTGTTTTTATGTTCACACTAAAATCTGTAGACTTTTTTGGCAGCAGCATTTCACAAAGAGGAATTATTTATGTACAGCAATCTGTTTTTACATGAGTTTACTATTCACTTATAATACATTTAACCTACATATTTTTTTTTTTTTTTAAATATATTATTTGTATAATCATCAGTGTTATTCAACTTCTATTACAAAGAGTGGGATTAGACCATGCAGCTGCATGAAATTTTAAAAAAAATGCATTTCACAAGAGTTGTGACTCCATGATTTTTTGGGTGATTACATGGTTTGGTTTTTGTCTAGCCAGCAAAGCATAGGTGAGACATCCAAAGTGTTGTTGTTGTAGTCTTAGGTGTCAACATACAGCATTTGCAGTTAGGTTGGTTTCTCTGATACCATTGTATGTACATCATGTAGGATGTAGTATCACAGTATTTCATTGTGACCAACTTTTCACTCTCCAGCAGTTCTGTTAAGCATTTGAATTTAGTTCAGTTTCTTGATCTGGCCGTGTTTTTTCCAGGCTGCACCCATGCATATTTTAGCACATTAAAATTCTAAAAGATGTACATAAACTTTGGCAAGGTGTCATAAAAGGCACATAGAAAATAACCATTGATATCACTTTTAAGTTTGTGCTCTGTGTCCCAACTATTAGCCAAGATCACCAAGTCATCAAGATGCTTGAATTTATAATGCTGAATAATAAAGTTGGTGCTATGTCAATTCTTGTCTGTAGTAAGTCTTATATTGAAACAAGAACATATGAAAATAACTGAACAATAATTTATTATCAATGACAAGTACTTTTGGAAAACTATTGCAATATTTTAAAGGAATACAATGTAAGTGTTCAAACTTTTTGTGATGTAGTATGCAAATTATAACTTCATAGTACATAATGAAATAATAGGCAGGACCCTCTGAAAGTGAGAATGGCCTGCTAAATTCGATCCAGGGTGTCCTAAGGGCCAAACCACATTTGTTGAAAAGCTGGAGAAAATACTAGTGGTGTGTGTTGCTTACTTAGGTTGTAGCTATGACTGTCTTTCATTATAACATTTCTTGGGTCATTCATCCCTTTCACATGCTGTATTGACCTGTGTATGATATGCACCACAGTGTGAGCAGCATAGACACATCTACTGTCACATTATGTCATGCATAGACACAGATCTACTTTCACATTATGTAGAGTATGTGGTGCATAGATACAGATCTGCTGCCACATTTTGTAGTGCATAGACACAGATCTACTGGCACATTATGCTGTGCATAGACACATCTACTGACACATTACATGGTGCATAGACACATCTACTGGCATATTATGCAGTGCATGAACACATGCTGGCACATTATGTAATGAACAAACACAGATCTACTGGCACATAATGCAGTGTATAGACACAGATATACTGGCACATTATGCTGTACATTGATCCAGATCTACTGGCATATTATGAAGTATATAGACACAAATCTACTGGCACATTATGCAGTGTATAGACACAGATCTACTGGCACATTATGCAGTGTATAGACACAGATCTACTGGCACATTATGCAGTGCATAGACACAGATCTACTGGCACATTATGCAGTACATAGACCCAGCTCTACTGGCACATTATGCAGTAAATAGACACAAATCTACTGGCACATTTATGCAATGTATAGACACAAATCTACTGGCACATTTTGCAGTGCATAAACACAGATCTGCTGCATTATGCTGTGCATAGACCCAGGTCTACTGGCAGATTATGTGGTAACACATCAGGGTCTATGCTGTCAGATCAACTAATGATCTGGGTTTATGCTGTTACAGGTGGTTGATTATACACTGGTAGATATGGCAGGAGTAGAGAAGTGCGGTAGTCAATGTATATGGGCCACATCCTGACCATAATACCTGTTCCCCTGACCTTTTAATTTAGCGATAGTTGTGCCAGACTTTGGTGCAGGTGGTCCTGGGTTCAGTACTTGATGGAAGATATGTTTCTTATTTCCTGTTACATATGTTTCAGCTCATATTTTCCCCCCTCTGCAGTTATTGCATCTTTTTATTCAGGTTTGAATATAAAAATTATCATCCTTACATGTTACCTGGTCACAGTTGCTTACTTTTTTCCAGGTGCCTGATCCCAGGTTCCCCTTTTTAGGGGTCCATTTTACCCCTCGTATGGATGGCAGTGTATGGCTTGGCCCTAATGCAGTGCTGGCACTGAAAAGGGAGGGGTACAGACTTATGGATTTCAGCTTGAAAGATACAATGGATGCTATCAGCTTTAGGTATAGATTCTAACAGTAAATAAGTCATATAGATCTCCCATTATCATGTCTTCAGCACTATGCTTTTGGATTGATATATGTGTGTGTGTGTCTGTGTCTGTGTGACAAGCAGAAATGGACAGTTGTTAACTCTGTATGTTAGACATTTGTCATAGGGTGCCTATATTATTCTATATTAAGACACCCCACATTCTTAAACCATAATACAATGCAGGTGTGAAAGCACATCTCATACTATATGGATGTCCCTAAATCTTACAACTGAATGATTGCCCTGTGTTGTTTACTTTGGTGATGTTGGTCCTAACATTGGTCCCTTACACCAAATGATGTATAGCAGTGTGTTGGTGCATACAAGACTTTGAAACTACATAGATGTACTCTAGGTCCTTATTAGAACCAAAGGAAGAGAGAGATGCAGAAAAACTCAAGATAATTATCTCTCGCATTACAAAATACTATTTTGGATGCTAGTTCACCAGTAGACTCAACCAAACATGTCTGCGGAGCAAATGTTATGTATTTTTGAAGCCTTACTTCTGTTTACTGGTTAAAATGTATTAATTATTTAAGTTATAAGAAAGGCATAAAATAAAATTGCTGGAGAAGATTCTGTACTAAATTTGTATGAGAGAAAAAATTATTTTTTTTTAAATTAAAAGTTGAAAAAGTGAATAATGAATGGATAATACAAAACAGAAACAACAGCAAACCTGAAACATAAAACTACACATTTTCCAGTGCATCACTTCATGAAATATATCAATTATTTTTATTTATTTAAAATAAATAACATTGTTTAATGTTTTTTTAAATAATAAATTTAATCAATATCCAGAAGTTCCAATTATGATTTTTTTTTTTTAAATGTCCATCTAGGGCCAAATCCTTTTGGAAGCCCTGATATATGCAAGATAACTGGCATTGTAGCCTTTCATTTTCAGTGCACTACAATAAATATGGTAGGGGTATACAGTGTTACACACATATGTCTGTCTATGCAGTTAAGTTCTGTGTTTTGATCAGTTTTAGGTACTGTGGTACAGCAGTCATGTTACACTTATTGTTTTCACTATTCCATAGTAAAGTATGGTAACCTAAATACTGAATAAACTTCATGTTCTATTGTATTCTAAAAAGTTTTGAAAAATTGTATTGCTTGATTTCCGGCTTATGCTTGAGTCAACATGGAAAACAAGTATGTTATTGTCCCATAAAAAATTAAAAATAGTCTGTTTGAGGGTAAACTGGTATTGATCTTTATAATTTATTAAGGTAGTTCACCGCCCATCTCCTTATATTTGAGGAATGTTTGCATTCTTGCTCAGTGTCTGTATTTTTCAGAGGTTTGAGGAAGCTGGCGTTGAGACATCTTAGTTATGGACTCCAGGAGATGTATAAAGGATTTTATATCAGAGCACAAGTTAAACAGTTGAAAAGATTTGTACCTATACTTGAGTACTCAGATGTGACAAGGTAATTAGATTTTTATGCTTGTATTAAATACTATATCAAATAGTATGGATCTTTTGTCATCAATACTGTTACCGTCTATACTCACTTGTACGTTGAGTTCAGCTGCAAACTGCACAGACCCAGACCTGCCGTTACTTGATGTGCCAGCAGATCTGGGTCTATGCAGTTTGTTAGGAGTAATCAGTAGAACCAACAACATTGATCCTGATCTGCTGGAGCATTATGCGACGGCACATCAGGGTCTATGTTGTTTGTAGTTGGACATGCCTTATAAGCGAGTATATATGGTAGAGGTAATAAGTGATATTTTTACTACCCTTTATCTCCGTAGTTGTTTTGTAGTTCGTGTTTTATTGGGACAATGGAGGAAGGTCCTTTGAAGTAAGAAAGAATTTGTATGCCTGGCATGAACATTTCAGCAAGATTGTTGATGTTGTAACAGTAAGTGTCAACATTAATGGGGGAAAAAAAGTACTTTTAGTGACTTCTGTCTCTCATCAGATATCAAAAATGACATGACACATTCCTAAAGGAACCAGCTTTTGAGGAGATTATCAAGAGTTGTGTCCCTTGATCCAGGTGCTGCATTAGTATCGGTTATATTTTTACTACACTTTGAGAAAAAATTTAAAAGTTTACTGACACCATATTCCTTATGCAAAGCCTATCCTGCAAGTAAACATTTCACATCTATTAGGATATTACCTTTCATGTCTGAAGCTACAGTTCTTGTTTTATTGAGACAAACAAGGAAGTTTCTTTTGCAGTTGGTTTAGGCAATAAATCCATCAAACAATTCTGGGCTGTTACACAATATGGCTACCTGTGTGAAGTACAGGTATAGAGAAGCCACACATCTAAGACCAACAACAGAATATACCATAAATTTCCTGAGGTTAATTTCATTATTTTAAGGTGGTGTTGCTTGAACAAATCTTGTGCTAGTGTGACATCTCCATGGAATTCAGTTGCAAACTTCCTTGCTTTAAAAAAAAATTGCAATGGAATTGTTAACTATTTTTGAGCTACCGTATATACTCGCGTATAAGGCAGGTCCAAATGCAAACAACATACACCCTAATCTGTCATCTCATAATGCGCCAGCAGATTAGGGTTTGTGTTGTTTGTTCTACAAATTAGTCCTTACAAACTGTATAGACCCAGATCTGCCAGCACATTAGGCAATGGCAGATCTGGTCTATGCAGTTTGCAGTTGGTATTGGCTTATACATGAGTAGAGATGGTATTTTTTGTAAAGGGGCTTGTTGCACACACTCCATCCCTAATTTTAGGAAATATGGAACTATATAATACAATCTATGTACAATATTTCTCATATGATAAGCCCAGAGGGCATGCCTTGCTGCTTTTGTTAAAAGTTGGAGCGGGAGTATTGCTGGGGAAAAAAAACATTCTAATATAAACATATGCAGGAATTTTACAAGGGAGTGGGGGTGGGTTATCATTAGGTATGGACTTGTCATGAAAGAATTGCAGTAATCATAATGTTTTGTACTACACTGTTTAAGCTAAAGGCTTCAGACTTCCAATAAGTCTGGGTTTTATTTAAAAATGTAGACAGAAGTCTTTAATTTTTGTATACACACCAAGGATTAGTAATTGGGATTGGGGTTACAGGAGGACAAAAATAAAGAGCTGAAGGAAGTGTATGGACCATGCCACATTTGTTGAAGATTTCTGGTAAAATTACCCATATTTGAAAGACATGAAAACTCATGTTGTTAAGTATCAATTGTTTTAAATAATTAATGAATATTGAAAATAGAAATATATAGTCACATTTGAGATTCCAAACTAAAGTTTCTTTCATTTGGATGATAAGAATATCACAGTGGCTGTTTGCTCAATCAAACTTCCATATCACTTCTGGGTAATTGTTTATTTGTGTATAAAATAACTAACTGTCAATTGTATTTATCTGTGTAAATATTAAAGTTATACAGATTGTTTCCCATTTGAGCATAACTAATTTGAGGGTTTTGTATTTTTAAGAGGACCATCAGGGGTTAGAGCACAAGCGTTAGACAGAAATGGTACCTTGGTCGATGACTTTGTCTTCGATACTGGAGATGGTGATCTCAGTAGACGAATTCTTCATGTGCGCAATGCACCCTCTCCAGCAGCTACATCATCCCTTGCTATTGCCAAGATGGTCGCAGACAAAGTGGACACCACATTCAAACTCTGATTAGATTCACTCTGCCTCTGCCTTGAAGTCATGCATTGTTATATGGTTTTCAATTAGACATAACGTCAAATGTTTTTGTAACTGTATCACAGGTTATGCTCAGTCATAACATTTTGGTGAAAAGATGTATCTAAGTGAGTAAAGCATTTGTATTTTCCCACTAGGTTCTTCTATACTATATCATGTAACCAGCCTTAAAGGTCATCTTTCTTATTAATAAAAATTACCAGCCTTAAAGGTCACCTTATTGATGACAGTTATCAGCCTTATAGGTCACCTTTCTTATTAATAAAAATTACCAGCCGTAATGGTCACTTTTCTTATTAATAACAATTACCAGCCTTAAATGCCACCTTTCTTGTTAGTAACAATTACCAGCTTTAAAGGTCACCTTTCTTGTTAATAACAATTACCAACCTTAATGGTCATCATTCATATTAATAAAAATTACCAGCCTTAAAGGTCACCTTATTGATAACAGTTATCAGCCTTATAGGTCACCTTTCTTATTAATAAAAATTACCAGCTGTAAAGGTCACTTTTCTTGTTAGTAACAATTACCTGCTTTAAAGGTCACCTTTCTTGTTAATAACAATTACCAGCCTTAAAGGTCACCTTTCTTATTAAAAACAATTACCAGCCTTAAAGGTCACTTTTCTTATTAATAACAACTACCAGCCATAAATAGCCACTTGTTTGAGATCCCTTACAAAGAACTTATTGCAGAAATTAACCTCTATTAAGCAGCAATATGTCTACAAAGGCAACTTTTCTCTCTTCCCAAAGGTGGATACTTAAGACAGGTTGCATAGATTTCCATACTTTAGCAGCTTTCGTGAGTCAGTTGTATGTTTGAATCTGTCTTTCAGGTGGAGGCATTAGTGTCCAACAGATGCAGTTTGTATTAAAGTTAATGTTTCTATCACCTTCATCAAGAAAGTTCATTAGGAACTTCATCACAAGGAGTGTAGCATTCTTACCCCTCAACAAGGTCACAGCACCAGATAATTTAGATTAAAATGTCTCTGGTTAGACCTTTTGTTTAAGTTTTGATCCAGATTACTTTTCATGCTGCAGTAAAGAAACTGACAGAGAAGATGCACGTAATCTGTACAGAACCATTGACCTACATTTCATGTATTAGAAATAAATGTTTTCAACTGGTCCAGTGGGCTATTTTTCAAGTTAACATTTTGTGATATTTCTTTTTATAACAGAAATTGAGAAATTTAGGAAAAACACTTGTTACAGAATATGATTGTTTAAAAATGTTTTAGAGAGCTTTTTTCCATTGAAATTGAAATGGGCCATGTAGTTATTTTGATAGAGACTGTTACAGGGATGATATTCTGCTGTATTGAGATTTGTTATATCTGGATCTCAATTGTGTTAGACAATATGATAAAGTATTATATGTATTTATCCCAATAACATTATATTTTCAATTATGCCATACAAAGTGGTTTTGACTTACAGTTACAACTTTTATGTACTGCACTTGTATAATTTCATATATATTCATGTTGATTATTCTTGTATGTGTATTGTTATTATAAAAATGGTATTTAGGGGTTGTTAAAAAATGTCTATTATCTATCATGGATAAAATATGAATTTGTCATCTGTTAATATTTATAATGTATGCAGAACTTTTTACATATTTAAGCATTATCAGTAATTCTTTTTTCATGATTACTGTATGATTCAGATATAAGATGTCAAAAGAAATCAGTGGTAGATGTTTTCTGGTCTCAGATTTGTTTCAAATTGTTCTTGTTAAACATTTCATATAGGCCTGACTTCCTTATTAAAATTTGATTTTAACTGACCTTCTTTATTGCTATGTCCTAACTTTTTCGCATTTATATCATTGTTATCATTGAGATAACCAGAACTGGATTTCACCAAAAGAACATTGGTCAGGACTTAAACTTAAGTCTAGAATCCAGCAATCTGATTGGCTGAAATTTAAGTCTGAATTAAAATTGACCAATTAAATGTCTTAAGTCTACACTAAAATTAAAGACTTCCATTGGTGATAATGGAACCTGGCCTGGAGATTATAAAACTTCTGAGCTTGAGTTTGAGCCTGAGATTTTGTATTGACCAGTTTAAAAAAACTTTACTTTTGTAACACCAGTTTTTATTGACTTAAGGTGCAAAGAAAATATCAAATTAAAACTCAGAGTTTTGTGATCTCCCTGCCAGATCTCAGATAAATGAGAATAGACTTTACGTAAGCAGGCTGTAAAGGATTAACATACACCGCTCCCTCGATAACTCTTGCACAACGGGGTCCAAAACATAGGCCGCACTATAAGTAAGGGCGTGAGTTACAGAGGGACCTCGAAAAAAATTAAGAAGGGGATGCCATCTCCACTGGACATCAAGAAAACCCAGGAAGGGGGGGGGTAACAGGGCTGTTTAATGGCTGAATACTTGTGGCATTATTGTGTTGGGAATAATTGTCAATAAAGATATTTTTCTAATGAAGTTGTTCGCTTTTTTGTATAAATCACCTTTATTTTCAAGATATCCAACCTCTGAAAGATCGTTAACAACATTATTCCAAGAACCATCACATGTATTATGTCACTATGTTTTGTTGTTGTTGATTCACAGCAAAACATGATTACTTTTTTTCAAAAACTAGGGACATTCATTTCGTTAAACGACCGTCAGTGTCGAAACTCAATTTTTTTTATATTGTTCTGTTAGTAAAATATAGTTGCCATGATTTAATTGCAACTAATAGTGAAACTTTTCATCCTTGAAGAAATCTCTGAGTGCCAATTCAGGAATTTTAAGTTCACTACAAACTCTGGAACTCATTTCTCCATAATGAACCATATCTGTGAAACAAAGCTTTTTATTCACAAAGTACTCATTTGGTTGCCTTGCTATCTTTGATCACATTTATGAATGAGTAGGCTAAATTAAGGTAGTTCAATTATATTACTTACATGATAACATTTATAACAGTGTTCGATTGATCAATTGAAATGAGTTGACCTGACACACGACCATGACCACTACTGAGTAGCTCTTAAACCGGTAGGATTTGCGTGCCTTGTAACTTTTGTTTTATTCCACACTCCTTATTTGATTTGATGCAAAAGACGTAATTAACGTGATAATACAAAGCAGGTCTGCTTTTAATTGAGTGTAACAATACAGCAAATACTTCCACAAGTCAAAAATCAAAACATAGTCGGCTCTTAATTAGGTTCTCACAGAAACACTCGCGGACATAACTGTGACAGTAAATTGACATTATTCATATTTGAATACAAGAGGGCATATTGCATTTATGATGATTACACTGAAACCAAATTAAAAGATAGAACTAAAACACGAATTCCACTTGACAAAACTTATTTAATTGGTATTTATTTATTAAGGTGTTGCGACCAGTAGGCATTAATGACCTTTTCATTGATCAAAATTTCGTCGAATATTGTTATTTACAGTGTAATGAGAATGTTGTTTGGAAAGAATATTTAACAAAATCTACAACTTGTTATTAAAAGTTCAGAATTTATTGATGTTGATTCAATATTTCTGGGTACTAACCACCACTTTCGACAACAAAACGAGCGATATATCGAGGTTTCCTTTACAAATTTTGATCGCGATTTTCATCACGTTTAACAAACAGGCCAATTTTTTTTGTATTTTCTGGTGAAAAATAAAATGGAATCCACCCCTGACTCCTCGTTATAAGTGGGTTCTCGAGTTATCCAGACACAAGTTATTGAGTATAGTAGAGGTGGATTACAAATCAGAGAGTCACTTAGTACCAAATCATACAAAGCCAAAACCTAATTCTTGAACAGAGATAGGAGTTATGTTCTTTTATCAATTAATTGCTCTTTACTACCAGTACTGAGTTCATTAAGGACAACAAAATCAATTAGCATTGTAGTTAAGTCTTACAAAATCAAACCTAATCTGTGAAATTCAGGAGTTATTTCCCTTCATTCATAAACTTCTTCACATCCAAGCTGTTGTTTGCTTGCAACCTGATTTATGAAAATGTTTTAAACATGTTTACAATAAAGTCTTCTTTACATCATATTTGGCTATAACAAAATACTAATTTAGGCCCATATTACTGTGGTTTCACATTTTTGTGGGGTACCAATTTTTTGGGAGTTTGTGATTGCTTCAAACCACGAATTGAAAGATCCAATGAAAAATGAGTCATATGTGATGCAGAAAACCACACACCACCCCCTCCATTTCTAATTTATAAATTCCTCGTGATCAACAGAAGCTTAGCTATTTTATAATTCGACTTCATTCTGGTAATAAAATGTTATCTTTACATGTGTTTGTTTTATTTTATCCCTTTATACAAAAAAATAATAAAGCATTTTATATTGTTTCAGTGCACATGTATGTATACAGTATCCAACAGCTGACAGTTCCACTCAGTACCTTTAATTGGTATATGTGTTGTGAGATCAGCACGGATAGAGAGAAAAGAGAGTGGAAGGTATTTAAGTACTAGTATTATTGAAAATTAAATAATGAAATAGTCTACAAAAATATACATTTAATGCTTATATACATTGATTCTTCATTCAGGAGAAAACATTGTACTTTATTCTCAACAATTCTCTGTGATATAAGTTTTACTTACAGTTCAAGTTCAAGTTCATATAATCTTTATTTAAAGTTGGTGCATATGCTTACAGTATATAAAACAAAGTTCTATAGAGCTTTTACCACCGACTATTTAAAACAATAATTTGAGATTATTCATACAACAGGTTGTGATCCATCTGAATGAATAATCTACATAAAGCATAGATAAATGCAAACATTCATACTTCTAATTACAGATAGGAAACTTTCCTGTTAAAATTGAAATCTATCAGAAAGGTCATCTCAGTTTACCCACACATTTTCGATCCAAAGGAATAAGAAGACTGTAAAATATTAGCACTATTGTTTGAAGCACAAGTACTAATATACATTAATTGCAACACAGTACTAAAGCTCACACTTAACTGATTTTGGACAGAACCACTAAATAAACATTGTCAATCATATCTCTTGGTAAACACAAACTTTTTTCACATAAATTATCCTGAAAAGGCAGAATTACACAGGTCCAGCTTTCTCAAAGCCACATATAATTACCGTATATACTCGCGTATAACCCTGGTCCAAATGCAAACAGCATAGACCCTGCTCTGCCGTCGCATAATGTTTGTTCTACTGATTAGTCCTTACAAACTGCATAGACTCGGATCTGCTGGTGCATTATGTAACAGCACATCTGGGTCTATGCAGTTTGCAGTTGGTATCAGCTGATACACGAGTATATACGGTAGATCTTATCTCTCACAAAATTCTCGTGAGCCACAACTATCTATTTAGCATGAACCGGCGTAATCAAGTGTAGCTGTTTTAAGGTCCACTGTACACTTGTCTCACCGATCTTATGGCCCAGATTGGCACTGAATTTGTTGTTGGCCTTGGCAACACTATTATTGCTGGAGTATCTGCTTGTCTTGGCTAATGGTTCATTATTGTAACTGTAGTACTCTCCTTCCTTTCTTTTCTGGGACAGTGTCTGAACAGGTGTTCCACAGTGTCGTTAGCTGCCTGGTAAGGACCGTATATACTCACGTATAATCTAATACCAACTGGAAACTGCATGGACCCAGATCTGCCGTCGCATAATGTGCCAGCAGATCTGGGTCTATGCAGTTTGTAAGGACTAATCAGTAGAACAAACAACATAGACCCTGATCTGCCAGCACATTATACGACTGCAGAGCAGGGTCTATGTTGTTTGCATCTGGACCAAGGTTATACACGAGTATATATGGTAAGTGCCTGCATCATGCTTGCAGCTGCTGATGTTTCAGGAAGTCCATGAACCAAGGGGATCTGACTTGAATTTTACCATTCTTAACCCATTGTGTTAATACCATGATCATCATAACATACTGACGATGAAACTTTATGGACAGTGGTTTAAGTAAATGATCATGTACAGGGCTTGAAATCAGCAGTACTCTGCAAGGCCAAGGCTAGTTCAGTTCCTGTCAGACTTGTAGTTTTCATAATTTCAATAGTCTGATGGCTAGTAAAGTTTTAGTTGTTGCCAGTCAGAATTTTGTGGGAAGGACGAATGAAGATTCAGCAGGACTAGTAAATTTCTCAATCTACTAGTCCTTCTTGCTACAAAGAAATTTATGGTAAATTCTAAACCTGATATAGATGTGCTTCAGTAAGCACTTGGCTTGCTGTTGTTGGCTGTGTTGGCTCTGTTTGATGTTGAGCACTTGGACAAAAACACAATGTAAGGGATTGATCTTTACAGGTATTTCATTTGTGTTCATATTGCCAGTTGTATTGTTTTAAACATTCAAGCAACCAACATTAATTGTCAGCATTTTTTTATTTTAATTTTATATTTATTTTGATTATTTGTATAGGTTCACCCATACAATTAAATACCTATAAATATGCAGACTTTGACAGAGACAAGTTAACAAATTGAAGTACCCACAAACATATATTTTTGTTAAAAACACGTGAGAATTGATATGCATGAAAATAAATGCAACTTGTTAGTTTACATCTCGTTTTATTGCAATTCCACTCATAACAGACACTCTTGTTCTGATCATTTAAAGTTGATTACATGTTCCACGCTGGTTGGTCTACCTTAGTTTTGAATTTATAGTCAAAGTTATTTTCCAAGAACCTAATATTTATTAATTGATCGGAAAAGATATTTGCAATTGTTTGCATTTCACTCACTGTAACAGCTCTGAAAAAAAAAGAATCACAGCCCAGAAAGGTATGTAAATGTGGAGTCTTCAGACACTAATTTCTGCTTCCACAAAGATTTTTCTCGTGTCCAAAAGATAAAACATTTATGATTCAAAAGTGCCGTAATAAATTTTCTAAATTAAAAAAAATGTAAAACCATGAAAGTTGATTTAAAAGTTTCCAGGAATCCTACAACTTCACATTGCAACAAATACAGGGTTTATCTTGTATTTCCTTTTATAGAATTCAGTATCATTATCAACTTGTGTTGATGTATAGACAAAATAATACAAGAAGTACCTCTCTGACATGTAGTCTTTCCTATCTTCAGTTGAAAAGAATTTTCACATTTTTTTATAGCTTTCCTCGTACAGGTTTCATAATGACCTGATGTAGTAAAATTGACTGCAGGTCATTTGAATTGTTAAGAATTAGTGAATTTGTAACACTTATCGATTGTTGCTTCATTGTGTCTCTGTAAATATTGAAGTGTGGTCAATTCATCTATAATTTTCTATCTATCTATCTATCTATCTATCTATCTATCTATCTATCTATCTATCTATCTATCTATCTATCTGTCTGTCTGTCTGTCGATCCATCCATCTGTTGTGACAGCTGTATACTATAAAATCGCAACTTTTTATCTGATACAAATTTTTACTTATTTTATGCGAGTAAAAAAAATGTACATGTAAAATTTTCATGCAACATTACTTTTTGATCATATATCCATAAGAAATAACTAAATAAAAACTTACATTTTCTGTTTACTGCTGTTTCATAAACATTTATTAAAGTTAAATGACCCATGGTATTGCATTATTTATCTACATATACCAGCCATTATTGAGGCATTTCAATTGTTTTTCATTCATAGTCTAGTTTACAGAATATTTTATGAATTTCATTGCCATATATGGTAATTGTTTTATTGACCTTGCATGTATGTGAAGAAAAAATGTTTTTGGCATACCCTAATTAAATGTCTATAGTTAAGCAAATTATCTGTGATGATAAAGAAATAATCAGAATATCTATTTAGGGGTACAATTATAAATTCAAGAAAAGTCCTGCATTGTTTTGCCAATCATATGAAATGATAATATGATGACTAAACTTTAATAAAATCAAACTCTCTTATGAAAAGTCATTGTAAATCTTGTCTCAAATTAAGAAGTTCATGATCACAAATGTTAAATATCTTGATTTACTAGTGACTCAGTGGTTAAGACACTGGAATTGTGACCAGAAATGTGTGGGTTCAATTCCCACCATTGAATCGGTCTGGATTGGATACTGTGATGTGTCTTTGATTAAGGCACTTCGCTTGGCTTGCCTTACCATGATATAACCTTCAAAGTGTTGATGTAATGTAACACACCAAAACCCAAAACCATACCAAAGCAACTAATTCACACAAATTGACTGGACTGAAACATTCCCATCAGAGCATTGGATGTAGATTTCCGTTTTTTTTTTACATTGGTACTTATTGGCATGCAAGCAAAGTTTTGGCATGATGTAGGTTGTCACTCATCTAACAATGTTAATCCTTTGTGTGAAGATTTTATTTGAATTTTTGGCATTAATATCCATATCTTGAACATTATTGCATGTGCAGTCATGAAACTTTATGGGTGCATTTGTGTAGAAGAGTTCAATTTACTGAGATGAAAAGTAGTTCAGAGTGACTTTCTTTTTATGCTTCAGTGACTACATTTGGTTTATTAGACATAGAGAAGTGGAGCAGGTGAAACAATGTGTTATGTGGGAATAATGTTCTTTCTTATCTCTCGTTTGAAAGTAGCAGGCCAACATGTGGTAACCATTAGCTATTTCATTGCTTCTCTTAAAGATGTTGTTGCTCCTGTGATAGGTAGGTATTAATCACTTTAGTGTCCTGGATAAATTCAAAAGTAATTAGTTTTGTCCCATAACTCGTGTAACAGAAAGTAGAATTATGTTCATTTGGATCCAGTAATGATAAAAAGAAGAGTTAATAGTCCATCATCAATAGTCCCTTATGTAGGAAACTTATACATAACTTATTGTATTTTTCCCTGTTAACAACTACCAAACTTTAACTTGAGCAAAAATGGTGAAAAGAGAGGAAGTAACTGACAGGAAGAGGAAGTGACAGATTCATGAAATTTTCTTTCTGTAATATACAATAATGAGTTGGATAATTTTTTTCATACAACGAATTTAAAATCCAGTAAAAACTCCACTCCGAATGATGTGATCATTACATTATTATGTTACCAATATGGCATCACTTGTTACCATATTGTCTCATAGTGCTTTGAACTCCAGGAGAGACTGGACACAATTAGATGTGATAGTGACTTCTATCTCATATTGAATAATAAACAAAAGTTTTTACATGATTTTAATAATTGTAAAAACACACAGCTCTGAAAAAATATAATGTTAATGAAAAGTACCGTATATACTCGCGTATAATCCAGGTCCAAATACAAAGAACTTAGACCCTGATCTGCTGTTGCATAATGTGCTGGCAGATCAGGGTCTATGTTGTTTGTTGTACTGATTAGTCCTTACAAACTGCATAGACCCAGATCTGCCGGCGCATTATGCGACGGCAGATCTGGGTTTATGCAGTTTGCAGTTGGTATTAGCTTATACACAAGTATATACAATATGTGACACCCAGATAAATCACAAGAGATTTAGACCAGCTGTAAATTGGCTTCACAGACTTTCTATGTTGGAATTCCGATGTGAGCTCAGTAATTGTATCATAGAGAAGAAATTCACTTACCAATATGCACTTTTCTCAATATATTTGAGAAATCTGTGATCTTTAACCTCTAAGTTTAGACACAAAATTCTGTCATACATTGCAATCTTCTGTAAGTCAAAAAGGGCAATAACTCCTGGAAAAGTCACAGAAGCACAAAGATTTGTCAGTATATGCAACTTTGGATGAGGACCATAATATGTACCAAGTTTTACATGGATCCATACAAATCTGCAAGATAAGATGCAATCATGAGGTTCTGTCTTGTATTGCACTGAGCTCCAGTACATAAAGAGCAATAACTCTTAACAAAAATTGCAAGAGCAAAGTGATTTGTTGATGTGCATCTTCAAATGAAAGCCATAACAATGTCAAAGTTTCATAGCAATTCATTGAAAACTATGAGACTAGTTGTGTTCACAAAATTCTGGGATACACTTAAGGCTCTAAGTCAGAAAGGACAATTACTCTTGCAAAAATTGCACAAGCATAGCTATTAGCCCATATTCACATTTTAAGATGATGATCATAACATTTCCCAAGTTTCATGGTGATCCATTGAAATCTTTGAGACTGGAATCTTTGCTAGCCAAGGGTAATCAATTCACTTTATTCCACATCGACCCTTGGCATATGTGACTAGCCAAAACAGTGTTTTTAACATAGGCCTTCTTGTGGGTGAAAGAGTTACTGCCCTTAGAAAGCGAACTCAATTAGCCACTGAGAAGGCTTATTACACCTGTTAAGTGTTCAATATGGTGACTTCCACGTGGATCAATGACCCTTGGCTGGCGAAGATGTGAGACTAGTTGCATTCAGCTGCAAATCAAAAAGGGCACTAGCTCTTATAAAAATTGTTTTAACATGGTGATTTGACAATATGCACATCTTCAGGTGATGTCTGTAATATTTACCAAGTTTCATGGCAATCCTTCCAACACAGCAGGAATAGTTGTACTGATGAGACTGTGCCATACACTGCTTTAAGCTACAAGAGAAAAAGGGCAATAACTTAAACAGAAATTGCAGGAGCAAACTGATTTGTCAATATGCACATCTTCAGGTGAAACAATAATATTTACCAATTTTTATGGCAATCCTTCCAAAACAGCAGTAATAGTTTCACTAATGAGATTGTGTCATACACTGCATTAAGCTACAAGACAAAAAGGGTAATAACTTGAACAGAAATTGCAGGAGCAAACTGATTTGTCAATATGCACATCTTCAGGTGAAACAAAAATATTTACCAATTTTCATGGCAATCCTTCCAAAACTATAAGACTAGTTATGCTAACAAGATTTTGTCATACACATCATTAAGCTGCAAGAAAAAAGGGCAATAACTCTAATAATAACTGTGGGAGCAAGGTGATTTGTAACTTTGCACGAGGTAATTGGAGTAAAGTGCCTTGCCCAAGGAGCTGACTCAGACAGATCCAATGATAGGATTCCAACCCACACCCTTTCACTTGCAAGTCCAGCACACTAACCAATGGGCCACTGTGGTCGGTAACAACCATTCCCTGTATTAGCATGCCCTGTTTATAATCTGCAACTATATCTGTGTATATTCAGGTGAAAATTATTTGTTGGAATCTGATTATACATGGATTTGTGAAAGTTATCACACAAGATTGTAACATAATGTTAATATAATATTTATCACAAATGTGTATCAAATTCTATCAATACAGTAAATCATGTCTTGAATGACTACTGCTATGAGAGACCACCTGTCTTGAGGTCACAGATTCCCAATGCACAGATTTATTAATTATATAGTGTTATGACCTGTCATGAGAGACAACCTGTCTTGAGAGACCATAATCTTTTATCAGGAGGATTGGTCTTTCAAGACAGGTTCTACTGTAATGGCAAGCCATCTATAGGAAAATTCAAATTTCAAACAGATGAAATTTCAAACTTGCATGAAACAAAACAAAAATAACTTGTGAATTTATATCAAAATGCCTTTGGGGGTGGGGGGGGGGGATAAATAAATAATATTTTAGATAGAAATGTGATGTCCAGGATTCCAAAAATTTGAGACTAGCATCATACCTAGCCCATCAAACAACACCCATTTTGAGTTAGTAGTATAGCTACTGTATGTCCAGACTCACCTCAACAAAGCCTCAAATCACCTTATTTTCATTTTTTAAAAACCCTCCCACCCATCCCATGAGACAAAAATAAATTTATAACAACAATTAACATAAGGTTACAAAAAAGTTTTTCTTTATTTTTCAAAAAACCAGCTACCACACAAAAATAAATTTTGTATGCCTCCTAGCTCAGGCCAGCACAATAAATGTTTAACCGTTGATTCAAGAGATTGTGCATAAATTATAACCACTACCACTTTCCTGCCTTGAAGTGAATGGAGCAAGCCATGAATACCACCCACTGCTCATTAATTCTGATACTTCTGAGGTTTTAACCCATAAACCAAAGTATATAAATATGTTAAAACTTATATTATAAACATTAAAAATTATCAAGTCCTACCACTTTCAAACCCATGTAGTGGGTGAGATGCTGCCTATCACTCTTAATTTAAAATTCATTTCACTAAAAGGGTATTAATCCATAATCCAGAATAATATACTTACAGTTATGAATGCCTACTACCCATTGTTTTTTTTTCTTCAGATTTATAACATTTACAAAATAAAATAAAAAGTAAAACTTTAGATAAATAAATAATGAACTTAAGATTTTAAAAACTAACAAGCTGTACATCTTACCCCTGTCCAGCAACTTAGTTTAACACATTAAATTGGTTAACTAGAGTTATACAAGTTAACATAGCAAATGAATTTAATGAGATGACAATATATTAAACAGAAAATAATTATTTGACATACAGGCCAGCAAACATTTTTGATAAGTACACTTTATAACTTGATTATGATGATACAAATCTTTCAGTATAACTGCAAGTAACAAGCTAATTAATTAGCAAAATGACATTATCTATCCATTTTCCGGTTTTATTTTGAGTGAAATATTTCCACATGTTCGTCTGAAAAGTTCTATAATTTTTGTCTTAGTAAGTGAAAAGTATTCTATTTTTTCTTTCTTCAATAATTCCTTGACCTTTCAGTCGTAAAATTCTTTCCCATCATTCTGTACAATCGTACACAAAAACATCTGGTCCCTGTGGGAATTGAATGTGGTAGCTCATATGCTTAGACTTAATGTTCAATACACCATCACACATACAAACGGAATAGGGGTAGCTCGTATACTTATATTTACAATCCAACATATTATTACACATACAATGGGATGGGGGTAGACCATACACTTAGACCTACTATCAATACACCATTACACATACAAGGGGATGGGGGTAGCCCATATACTTAGACCTACTATCTAAAACACCATTACGCATACAATGGGAGGGGGTAGCACATATACTTAGACCTTCTATGCAAAACACCATTACGCATACAAGGGGATGGGGGTAGCACATAGACTTACTGTCTAATACACCATTATGCATACAAGGGGAGGGGGTAGCCCATATACTTAGATCTACTATCTAATACACCATTACACATACAATGGGAGAGGGTAGCACATAGACTTACTATCTAATACACCATTATGCATACAATGGGAGGGGGTAGCACATAGACTTACTATCTAATACACCATTATGCATACAATGGGAGGGGGTAGCACATAGACTTACTATCTAATACACCATTATGCATACAATGGGAGGGGGTAGCATATAGACTTACTATCTAATACACCATTATGCATACAATGGGAGGGGTAGCACATATACTTAGATCTACTATCTAATACACCATTACGCATACAATGGGAGGGGGTAGCACATATACTTAGATCTACTATCTAATACACATTATGCATACAATGGGAGTGGGTAGCACATAGACCTACTATCTAATACACCATTATGCATACAATGGGAGGGGGTAGCACATATACTTAGATCTACTATCTAATACACCATTATGCATACAATGAGAGGGGGTAGCACATAGACTTAGATCTACTATCTAATACACCATTACGCAAACAATGGGAGGGGGTAGCACATATACCTACTATCTAATACACCATTACGCATACAATGGGAGGGGGTAGCACATATACTTAGATCTACTATCTAATACACCATTATGCATACAATGAGAGGGGGTAGCACATAGACTTAGATCTACTATCTAATACACCATTACGCAAACAATGGGAGGGGGTAGCACATATACCTACTATCTAATACACCATTACGCATACAATGGGAGGGGGTAGCACATATACTTAGATCTACTATCTAATACACCATTATGCATACAATGGGAGGGGGTAGCACATATACCTACTATCTAATACACCATTACGCATACAATGGGAGGGGGTAGCACATATACTTAGATCTACTATCTAATACACCATTATGCATACAATGGGAGGGGTAGCACATATACTTAGATCTACTATCTAATACACCATTATGCATACAATGGGAGGGGTAGCACATATACTTAGATCTACTATCTAATACACCATTATGCATACAGTGGGAAAGGGTAGCACATATACTTAGATCTACTATCTAATACACCATTATGCATACAATGGGAGGGGTAGCACATATACTTAGACCTACTATCTAATACACATTATGCATACAGTGGGAGGGGTTAGCACATATACTTAGATCTACTATCTAATACACCATTATGCATACAATGGGAGGGGGTAGCACATATACTTAGATCTACTATCTAATACACATTATGCATACAGTGGGAGGGGGTAGCACATATACTTAGATCTACTATCTAATACACCATTATGCATACAGTGGGAGGGGTTAGCACATACTTAGATCTACTATCTAATACACCATTATGCATACAGTGGGAGGGGTTAGCACATATACTTAGATCTACTATCTAATACACCATTACACATACAATGGGAGGGGGTAGCACATATACTTAGATCTACTATCTAATACACATTATGCATACAGTGGGAGGGGTTAGCACATATACTTAGATCTACTATCTAATACACCATTATGCATACAATGGGAGAGGGTAGCACATATACTTAGATCTACTATCTAATACACATTATGCATACAGTGGGAGGGGGTAGCACATATACTTAGATCTACTATCTAATACACATTATGCATACAGTGGGAGGGGTTAGCACATATACTTAGATCTACTATCTAATACACCATTACACAAACAATGGGAGTGGGTAGCACATAGACCTACTATCTAATACACATTATGCATACAATGGGAGGGGGTAGCACATAGACTTAGACCTACTATCTAATACACATTATGCATACAATGGGAGGGGGTAGCACATATACTGAGATCTACTATCTAATACACCATTATGCATACAATGGGAGGGGGTAGCACATATACTTAGATCTACTATCTAATACACCATTATGCATACAATGGGAGGGGGTAGCACATAGACTTAGATCTACTATCTAATACACCATTATGCAAACAATGGGAGGGGGTAGCACATATACCTACTATCTAATACACCATTACGCATACAATGGGAGGGGGTAGCACATATACTGAGATCTACTATCTAATACACCATTATGCATACAATGGGAGGGGGTAGCACATATACCTACTATCTAATACACCATTACGCATACAATGGGAGGGGGTAGCACATATACTTAGATCTACTATCTAATACACCATTATGCATACAATGGGAGGGGTAGCACATATACCTACTATCTAATACACCATTATGCATACAATGGGAGGGGGTAGCACATATACTTAGATCTACTATCTAATACACCATTATGCATACAATGGGAGCGGGTAGCACATATACCTACTATCTAATACACCATTATGCATACAATGGGAGGGGGTAGCACATATACCTACTATCTAATACACCATTATGCATACAATGGGAGGGGTAGCACATATACTTAGATCTACTATCTAATACACCATTATGCATACAATGGGAGGGGGTAGCACATATACTTAGATCTACTATCTAATACACCATTATGCATACAATGGGAGGGGGTAGCACATATACCTACTATCTAATACACCATTACGCATACAATGGGAGGGGGTAGCACATATACTTAGATCTACTATCTAATACACCATTATGCATACAATGGGAGGGGTAGCACATATACTTAGATCTACTATCTAATACACCATCATGCATACAATGGGAGGGGTAGTACATATACTTAGATCTACTATCTAATACACCATTACGCATACAATGGGAGGGGGTAGCACATATACCTACTATCTAATACACCATTATGCATACAATGGGAGGGGTAGCACATATACTTAGATCTACTATCTAATACACCATCATGCATACAATGGGAGGGGTAGCACATATACTTAGATCTACTATCTAATACACCATTATGCATACAATGGGAGGGGTAGCACATATACTTAGATCTACTATCTAATACACCATTATGCATACAATGGGAGGGGTAGCACATATACTTAGATCTACTATCTAATACACCATTATGCATACAATGGGAGGGGGTAGCACATATACTTAGATCTACTATCTAATACACCATTATGCATACAATGGGAGGGGGTAGCACATACACTTAGATCTACTATCTAATACACCATTATGCATACAATGGGAGGGGGTATACAAAAACACATATACACAAGCTCACAAAGAATGAAAATTGTAATAACGATGGACAAATAGAAAGGAGAGACGGACAAAATCACATATAATTTCAGACAATGACTTACATTTACACTCCAACATACAAATACACCAATGAGGGAAGGTAGTGTATATGAAATGGTAGATACGACACTTTTGTAAAGACAAACACCCACACATACAAACAAAACAGAGAACGGAAAGAAAATAGACGAGTTCCACTCACACCTACTTATGGACAAACACACACCCTTACAAATGTACAAACACACATCATTGTTAGCAAATACATAAATACACATCTCACATACAAACAAACAAGTGGTAGGTGACTATTTTTTCATAATGCCTACATACATACATACATACATACATACATACATACATACATACATACATACACACACACATACATACGTACGTACGTACGTACGTACGTACATACATACATACATACATACATACATACATACATACATACATACATACATACATACATACATACATGTATACATACATACCAAATGGGGTGAGAGGGTGGGTACACACACCCACGTACATACAAACATACATAAATACATTCATACAATAACACTAGCCATTTATAGCAGCTGAGTCATGGATCACAATTGGAACACAAGAAAAACATAAACTTGAAACAAACAAATATTTTAAAATATTACAAAATTGACAAAACATTAAAGTATTGTGAATGAACTGAACAATTTGTGTACAAATTTGAACTTTTAAAAAAATATAAAAAATTTTAAAAAATGTATAATAAATTTAAAGATGTAAAATTTTGAAGAATTTTTTTTTTTAAAAGATTCAAAAAAAAAATTCTAACCTTAACATAATAAATTCAAAACGCACCTTCCTCTACCTCTCTTGGTCTGTGTAATGGTATATGGATGTGTGTGTGTTTCTCTGTAAGTGTCTACTATATCCTAGTAATAATAATGAAAATACTACTAATAATAAACAAATCAAGATAATTTTATGTTTGACATATTCGCGTCAAAAAGAATCACAATGAAATTTCAATAATTTCGCAAAAGATGCATTTGTTTTTGTTAATGTCTTACTTTGAATTTTTTAGACGGAATTGACTATTCTGCTTCTTCTCCTTCTGAAATCTCTTCTTTTTCCATCACTTTCCTTTGACGTTCTGAACACTCTGAATTCCAATGTCCTTGACAGTGATCTCCCCAGAAATTTTCGATAGCATCGGGGTAAGCGCGTTAGGGTCATAAAATGTTTTAAAAAGCGCGCGTTAACCTCATAAAAGTGAAACAAATTAATATCAATAAAATTAAAATGAAGTGTATATATTTACAGAGTATTCTTTATTTACCTAGGTTATAACAAGGCTTAATGTCTATATCATTTGTTTCCTAATCTAAATAAATGATATACGTCTTTTCTTCTTTTCGCCATATATACTGACTGCCACATCAAAATTAGTCTTTTAAGGATTGTCCTTCAGTACTGATTGTCATCAGCTAGTTCAGTGCCCTCTGTGTCAACCTGTTCCTTGAAACACTTTTCATTCTATTCATTGAGGAGAATGACCTTTCACAATCTGAAGAAAAAAAAGGAACATAAAATATATTAATGGATGTACAAAACTACCTGAATCCTGAACACTGCTTGATCGTGACACACAAAACATTCGTCTGTGCTGTTGTCATGGGACCTGGATTCTCCGCCCTTAGGATAATGGTGGATATTCTGGGGCCCAGAGCTCTTTCTCTTGATAAACATAAAAGATATCGTCACTTTTATCTCGGAAGTAGTCTTGAATTTTCGCATATGTCTTGTTGGACGTCATATATATTTTAAAATCACTTTTTGCAAATCTCTTACCAGAAGTGTAAATCTTTTGTTGTTCTTCCATCTTCACAGGTTGAAAGTCTAAGTAAATCTTTTCTGTTTTGATTTGGTAAGGAAGAATGATCTCACTCTTGGACGACCATGATTGTATCTGTATTGGTAGTAGTGGCAGCGCGAGCGTTCGAGGCGCCCGAGGGTCAATATTCTTTAGTGGACCGTTTGTATGTCAGTTGCGAAACTCTCTGTAGCCCCCTTCGTCTGGCGCCTGTGAGTAATTGCCCCCTCCCAACCCCTCCCTCACGCCGCCACTGCGTGATATATACGGATCGATCAATATACATACAGCTGTGTCAGTTGAAGTGGTCAGTACTTGCAACGCCAATCGTACTTAGCCCCGCCTTCATCTGGGTTTGCAGGCAAGAGTTTCAATTACGGGTAGTTGTAGGAGACGTAAAACCTTGTCAAGTGTGATTCATTCTTAACCATCCCTTTAGGGTTCGTTACAATAACAGAAAATTACATTCGTCAACACAGAACGTCGTCATCGTCGACGTTGCTTCACTTACCTCTTTCCAATAGAGTTTGGGGGGTTTTGTGTTTTTTTTTTATGATCGTTTCATGATAACATTCACTCATGATAGATCAACCTTCATTTGACTGTATTCCCTCTTACACTGTTTAGAGACCTGACGTACGATGGTAATAGTATTTAGTTCCACTTAGACTATTAACCTGTGAAAGTCTGAATATGAAAGTATGTGTGTATGAAAAAAAATATACTCTATCCCTTCCCTTTTGTATATGTGATGATATGTTGAATTGTAAATATAATTATATGAGCTGCCCCCTTCCTTTTGTACGTGTCATGGTATGTTAGATAGTAAGTCTAAGTGTAAGAGCTACCCAGTTCTCAAAGTTCCCATATGTTTGGTGTGTGATTGCATGTGTGTTAAAAATAAAACTTAAATACCCACACCCCATTTTGCATATGTAATTGCATGTTGTATAGTAAATATATGTATATGAGCTACCCTACTACGTTTGTATGTATCTAATGGTATATAAGTTTGTAAGATTCCGTGTCAGTTTCGTAATTTTAGTATTACTTTTAGTCTAGGCCATATTTTTTTAATATCATGTTCCAGTGGTTTTGTCTTCGCTAAATTCCGTGGAAACTTCACAAATTTAGCATTATTTTCCGTCTTCCCATTTTAATAAAATATTCCAGATTTTTTTAGTCTCCACTAAGTTTCATTTCAGTTTCGGAATTTTAGTATTACTTTTGTTCCAGGCCATGTTCTCTAATATAATATTTTGGGGGTTGGTTCTAGTTTCCGTTAATTCCGTGACAGTTTCACAATATTTTTATTTAGTCATGGCCATTGTAATAATATATTCTGCAATTTTTTAGTCTCGCTAAATTCCGTTTTAGTTTCGCAATTTTAGCATCTCTTTTAGGCTAGGGCATATTTGTTAATATAATATTCCGGAGATTTGTTAGTCTCAGATAAGTTCGTATATTCGGTCTCAGTTTCGAAATTTTAGTACGATTTTTAGTCTTAGCAATATTCATATAATGTTCCGATCTTCTTTAGTCTCCGCTAATATAGTGTTAAGTTTGTAATTTTAGTATTAGTTTATGCCATTTCAATAAAGTATTCGGTTTTTTTAAGTCCCAGCCAAAATCTCTGTTCGTTTCGGAATTTTATCATTAATTTTAGTCTCGGCCATTTAATAAAATATTCTGTGATTTTTTTTTTAGTCTCCACTAAATTCCGTTTCAATTTCGGAATGTCAGTGTTGTACTCACGGTCCATGACGGCCATGTTGGATTTTAAAACGTTTAGTAACACTGTGTGCTGGTCAGTATGTATATGTGTCGGTCAGTAAGTGTGGGCGTTGGTTAGTACGTGTGAAAGCTGGTCAGTAAGACTGTAGCCCTCCGCTTTCCCACACTTTGTGTTGTTCTGTAGGTGTGGGTGTTGGTTAGTAGGTGTAGGTGTTGGTCAGTAAGGATCTATCCAGGTCAGCTGTGTCATGCGACATCCTCCATGTAAAAATTATTATATAGTTACCGTCCCACAATGGTAAATTCCCATAGGGCCCAAAAGTGTCCCCCAGTGTTAAAGTACACTTGTCTCCAGAATGATCCACAATGTTAAAATCCAAATATCCCCATAAGGACCCACAATATTGATCATATAGACTTTTTAACATTAAATTACTTTATCCACTGCGGGTAATATTTTCAAAATGACTACATAATGTTAAATTCCTCTTGTCCCTACGCGAACATTTTTTCTCCCCATACCTACCCCATAACTACTGGTGGATTTGTTCAACTGTCCAGAGAACCTCCTTCATAGTACATATTTTTGTAACCTACGCTGCTCCTGTATTGCATTATTAACATAAAAACCAAATGTATTATTATATTGGCAAAAGATGTGAGAGTGATTTTATATAATTTATTTTAATATTTAAAAATAATTGTTGTAAAAATTGCAGTTATTTAAATTTGCATAGAAAATTTGTACTATGGCTTTTTTGTAAATCACTTTACAAAATTTTAATTCAAGATTCATAAATAAAATTTACATTTATATATTTTCTCAATACTAAAAAATGCATTGCTACTCGTTAATTTATTTCATTTATCAATTTTGATATTTTAAACGTTTAAATTAAGATTGATTTAAGAGTAGCAAAAGGAGATCATTGCACTGACGTTATCTTTGTCACGATCTATAATAACATCACACAAACATAACAGATTGGAGCGGAAATGTTCATTTTGTAAAATATATATATATATATATATATATATATATATATACTGATGTTTACTTAATATTAAATTGTAACTTAGAACAGGAAAAGTAGAGAAAAAAGTATTGGCTAAACAATTTCTTCACGAAAGAAGTTACTTTTTTGTTGTAAATAAGACCTTTTTTCGCGAGAAACGTCACCTTGTTGTCAAAGCTTTTTTTCAGGAAAAATCGATACGTTAGGGAAATGAAAGGCCATTGATAAATGATTTACGCGAACAATGGCCTATATCTTGGGAAAGATTGTATGTATCCTCATCACGCTGGATTGATATATCATGGTATTAAAACAATATTAACATCATAAACTTGAATATATTAATTTATTTTCTTGAAACTAACGCATGGTTGGCAAAATTAAGAATTCCAGTCCCTTTGTGGATGTGAATGACCCCTCTCCTCCATTTTTCCACACTTCTAGACTTTACAAACCGTTCCTTTTATTTTATTTTATTTTTTTTTTTTTTTTTTTTTCGGGGGGGGGGGTCAGCATTAAATTACTCGGGCTCTGCTAATACTTTATTCTGTCTGTCATTTTTCTCCCTTTATTTATTTATTTTCATAATAAACATGTTTGTACTGCTTGACATTAAGCAACGCTAAATTGGCATTATTTTCCATAAGGCCGCCATTACACTGTACCCATAAGCGGTGCCCAGATGTATAGTGTGTGACGTCGCGCCAGTTTAATTTATAGTGTTAGGTACACTTGACAGGTGTGTTTGCGCATGGATGATGTACATGTGTATTTTTTCTTTAAATTATTTTGTTGTTTCTTTAATTGTTTTATTTTTTGTTTTGATCAAACTGCTTGTTTCAAGTTTGTTTCATTTAAATGTCGTTCATTTTCTTAAGCATTTGATCGTGTCACTAGTGTTTTCATTGTTTTATTTGACATTTGTATTTGAATAACATTTGCTTTAGTATGTGGTGTTTCATTTTTCTCATTCCGCTATATTCATTTTCATTTGACATTTGTTTGCCTCATTTGAGTTGTGCTTGTTTCATTTGTTTGTGCCTCATTTGTTTTATTTTAATAATGATCGTTTTGGCTGAACTTGGATCTTTTCATTTTACAACCATGTTTGTTTTTATTTGAGCTTTTTCTTCCTCGTTTCAAAATGTACATATTTTGTCTGAATTTAATATTTTTGGGGTAATGGCATTCCATAGAAAATTGTGCACCTGTGTGATTCTAGTTTTAATTATCAATCCTGACTAACCTGGAAACCAATCAGCCACTTTACTAGATTTTTAGTACACATCGTTTTGAGCGTTACACTCGTTTGTATAGCCCTTATCAGACCCTCGTATGGCAAAGATCTCATGGAGCCATGCTAGAGGCATGGTCGCTGACAACTGCATCACACTTCCGGTGCTCATTCGACCATAGCTAGCCATCTTAGTGAAGGTACGGAATCTCCGTACCTTTTTCCCCAAACTTCAAAAGTTCCAGTGTTTTTAAAAACTGATCACTTCTATTTAGACATTATGGGATCGCGGACTACACCCAAGATTTATTTACCTCCGAAACTGAAGAGTTTGACAACGTGCAACACTATGCACCTTCGAAACTGAAGATTTGACAACTAAAGTGCTCCAGTACAGCACGGGCTATTTTATGTTAACACATGTTTCACGAAGAATTTTACTTAGCTAAATTACAATTAATAGCATATATAAGATTGACCTTAACAAGTCATGAAACTAAAAAAAAGTAATGGGACCAAATGTTTGGAACTATTTTGTTACTCGTAACATAAATAAGTGTCCTCTGAGTTGGTCGGCGTAGGGATACTATCCATAATTGGATAGAAAATCGCCAGGTAGCAGAGGAGCTTACTTAGCGGCAATGGTGCAGAGTGCCTTTTTCCCAGGATACACCGCACCTAATAGTACGGTTCCCTGCTTCGTATCCTCCCAGCTACGCACTCCGCTACACGATTAACTAATCGAGAGACACAAATTTTACTAGTTGCCGACCTATGATATTGGCTTGCCAATTTAGGCCGGGTACCAGCGAAAACTAGAAATGAGAGTTCCAGGTATAGAGGGTATCTATGTTGTATTGAGTAGATATAAGGAAATATTTCACGAGTGATGTGGAAACATTCTATTGTCACGAGTGACAATAAAAAAAAGTTTCCACTTCATAAGTGAAGTATTTTCTTATATCTACTCAAAAAAAACCCCTAGATTTTCTTTATATTATTTTTTCACCATTATGAGCCAATGCGATTAACGGCTGCTGCATTACTACATCGATAAAAAGAAGTTCCGAAATTTAACAATACTTTTAGGACTTCGACTTTTTACGAATTTCGGTTGCACATAGAATGCTTCAAATAGCGTATTTTGTCAAATTAATCACTTTTTTCATACGAAAATGAAGAGTTTTTTTAACATATCCCTCGCGCGGATTGATACAGTGAACGTTGCTGGCGTTAGGGTACTGTACAAACATGACAGAACGGTCGTATCTGACAGACTTCAGAGCGCAAGATCATTAAACAATAGATTTCAATGAGAGTGTGTTTATTTGTAAGGATTTTTGTTTCTATTTTATTTACTTTTGCATGATCGCGCCGCTTAATATGCAGATACAACGCACTGAATAGAATTATACCCCATTATTGGTTAACTAAAAATCAGATTATCAGTAGGCGTAGTACATCATTTTTGGTCGACCAATGAGAGGGCCGTATTCCATTCAGCTCGTTGCACTTGCATATTAAGCGGGCGCGATCATGGCCATGTCGACCTGTAGCGTGGGAAAATGATCTGGCATTCCTTAAATGTGTTGTAGTAAGTCAAACTGTGTGTAGGCATAAAAAGTCGAATGCCTGATCTAAACACTGGTACCAAATTTATTACGCTATGCGAAATGTAGCTTGAAATATCAGCGTCGATACTTAAATACGTCGCGCGAGAAAGGAGAGAAGTGTCCTCCCTTGTAGTTTTATGTAGTACGTGTGTGACTGGTAGGTAGATTGATAGCAAAAATACGAGCCCCTGTGCTCTTAGCTAGCGGAGATAGTACTGGCAAACGTATGGCACTGACAATGACTAAATCTTGTATCTGAATAGAAGAAAGAGGCATCTATTGATGTATGATCGACAGTCTTAAAAATTAGAATAAACGGGCGGCACACACACACACACTTCTCAGTATTGGTACAGTCTCATCAAATCATGTAAGCATATCCAAACACGTGTTGTATATATTCTATGAAATTATACTGAACGACAATGTTTCCTGACACATGTAGGTGATATTTGACTTCAAGACAAATTGAAATGAGCTCTTTCACGTACTACGTAACATTATCACGTAACCCATCATTTGGATTCTACACTAGATGGCAGGATTACATAGACTTCTAGGAGCCCGCCGTCAAATCAGTTATAAAAAAAAATTAATCTTTGCAGTAAATATTAAAATTTGTTCCTTGCAAGATTCTAAGTTATGGTAGATTACCACAGGTTTTATATGCAAAAGTGTACACAGGTTTTTATATACAAAAATTAAACTAGTTTTGGGAATCATGACTGCTCTGCCAAGGGGCCCGGAATTTCTGTCGGCGGACCTGGCTACATATGCCAAGGGTCGATATTGGAACGACGTGAATCGCGACATCGCTCGGCTATTTCCGTCAAGTCTAGAAATAACCTCAGATGTAGGTGTACAATCGCGACATCGGTCGGCTATTTCCGTCAAGTCGAGAAATAACCTCAGATGTAGGTGTGGGAATACGCATGAATTTGATGGGTTTGGTAATTCGCTGCGTGCGGAATGCCACAATAAAGGCTAACAATGTTCCGATTATGATTTTGCCATGTGCCAAGTGAACAGAAGCAGTTCAGAATATAGTTCATAATGGCGGCGAATTGCATCGGAGGTTTCTTTCTCGACTTGACGGAAAAGGCTGAGGATGTTCAGATTGCTGGCATAAGTGCCACTGTATTTAGAGCGTGGCTGCAATAGTCAGCCTCTACGTCAGAGCACGTGAGAATAAATCAAACATAAGAGCATACGTCATATTGACCGCATATAAAATAGCCCGTATCATTAACAACAGAAACATCCCACCATAGTGGACTCGTCCAAACATGGATGCGCATAGTATGATTATTTCTCCCGCTTAGGATTTCAGTGGGATAGCTGAACTTAACGGTAGGCACCCATTGGTCGATTACCTTTCAGTGCGATTAATAAAAAAGAATTACAAGATGTCGCGGTAACGTTTAAATAGATTACCAATAGCGTGATAATTTTGCAAGAAACACTGAATAATCACAGTGTTATTTGTACTTTTCATCATTATTATTTGTATTTAACACATCTTGTTACAACAAAGGTGGCGCCACTTATCTATAACTTTGAAAACATACCAAATTACATATGACATCTTTGAAATTAATCATTGACATGAATAGGTAATGATTGTTGTTGCTAAATTCGCAACTGTTACTCATGTACCCTGTGTATTTGTCGTATTTTAGGTCAAGATAATAACAGTAGTAGTATATTTTGTATGTCCTCGTTTATTAGCGTAGCAGATTCTTTAATGGATGGACCGACCATTTCATTTTCGGGGAATGGAGTTGAGGGCCTAGACGTTTTGTAAAAAAAGTAAAAAATATTCCGGCTCTCAAAAAACACGAAAAAATAGTGCTGCTCTCGTTTATTGCCCCCCCCCCCCCCCGTCCCCTTTCAAGAAAAAAAATTTGTATGTCCATTATATTAGTTGAAAAGATTTGAATTATCCCCCGCCCCTGCCGAAAATTAAACGATTCTTAACATCCTCAAGCAGAGCTTTAAATTGTACTTATCCGGGAGTGTAACAAAGTAACAAGTCAGCTATTTTAAATGTTTCACCTGTAACCTCTATTCTTCTTAAGCCTTTTTCGATAGTCTCTTCAAATGATTTACGTAACTTTTTTTCGCAACAACAAACATAGTTGAGAATGTTTGAACCAAAACAATGGGCAGTTCCCGGTGACTTAAAATTGCATGCTACCTTGTTTCTACAATTTAACTCTCGCATCATCGAGTTTAATTGTCACGCAAGTGTTTGAAAGCGATTTGATCACGGGTACTTTTAAATATCTTTAAATGTCCCATTTAAGCCTAGTGTTAGATTGTAGTCTTTATAAAGTACTCTTCACTCTTCAGATTGAAACATTAAAGTATTCAATGAATGTATCATAGTCTTGTCTTGTACATATTGTCTTTCACATACCTAATATTTACACCGAGGGGTGATAACTTTATTCCTCTATAACCACTCTTTTACTTGTAGATTTGAACTATTTCTTTTGTACAGTGTCAACATTATATAACCTTCATTCTCAAGTATGTCGTCATCAGCGAATTCTTTGTAAATCATTAAGTTGTCACAAAATATTTCTGAAACCTGTTCTAGTTCGGCATCCGAACGAGAGAGAGAGAGAGAGAGAGAGAGAGAGAGAGAGAGAGAGAGAGAGAGAGAGAGAGAGAGAGAGAGAGAGAGAGAAACGGAGAAGGCGGTGGATGTTCTGTTGGATTGTTGATCACGCCAAAAGACAGTTTGTTTGATATCTTTCAACCGTTCGAAATAGCTAACGTCAGAGACGTAGTAGGCATACGAAAAGTGGAATTTGCAGAGCAAGAAAATGAGTAATATTTAAGACACCTTTAGTACAACCCTGTGAGTACAATCGCTTACACAAACATCAATCAATATTGTGGGAACATATTAGACGGGGGTGGGTGGTATAATCTATGCCGAATTTAAAAATTGGTTAACCTAACACTCTACATACACATTACACAAGCAAGCGAGAAAAAAAATCCCATATAGAGGAGTCTATGTTACTGATATGAATGACCAGAGGCAAGCAGACATTGTATGAAATGAGATTTTGCACTTTAAAACTCTCTAATTTATATGTCATTTAACTCATCTTTGAAAGCTCCTTGAACTTTCCTGTTCACTTGTGGCATATTAAACACATTGTCCTTCCGGTAGTCACTAGTTTCGTAAAATTTGATATCATCTTTCATGCCACTGTAAAGGCTAATGCATCATGAATTTGTATCCATTGCCAACAGTCTCATTCTATCACCGTATTTGCTTTTCAGTTCTTGTAGTAGGATTCGTACATCAATCATTTGAATAGCTCTAGCACAGTAAAGCCAGCATAGATAGGTTTGTTTAGTTTGATCTCTCTTTTTTATACTGACTAGCACCAAATCATCATATTGTATTTTCCTCCTGGCAAACGATATATCTTTAGCTTGACAAATTTATTTTCGATTGGACATATTTTCACTGTCGTCCTTTTCGGAGATTTCCGTTTCCTTACAGAATACTGAATTATTCATGAGCTTAAAGAATTATTTTTCGAACTCATTGGTAGCTTTTTGTCTCAAAATTTATTGAGCTATATATATGATTTCAGCCACGACTGCTGTTCAAACAAGACAACTCTGTGTTTTTTTTTTTTTTTTTTTTTTTAAATTTCAAGTCTAATTGCAGGTAAAGCTTCAAACTTCTGTAATGTATCGCATATTTCTGTTTGTTCGTCACTGTACACAATTATTTTAGTAGGGTTGGTCTAGTATCTTTGCAATAACTGATCAATTTATTTTGCAATGGAGATGAATCGTGTTCGTCTGGAACAAGCTTCTCCAGAACAAGTGTGTAGTCCTTGAAATGGTCGTGTAGATGTGTTGGTATCTACAAATCAATTTCTAAGATCCATCATATGTCACTAACGTCAGGAATGTTTTATTAAGTTTTTCTCTAACCATCTATCTCCTTCATCACTAGCCCATCTAAAGTGTTTTATAGACATGTATTGACTCATTGCCCAGTCATAGAGTTTGTTGGAGTTAAGTTACATCATATATGACCTTGACCTTGATATTTCATATGCAGCATCACATTTTGATCTTTCCATAATACTCAATACAATATTTGTTATTTGCCGTAGCATATCAACGATGAACCATGCTAATACCATCTCTAACTTCACTCTTAATCATCAGGAACATGTCATAGTATGTCAACAGTTCAAGTTCTACACCTAATATCTTTTAAACTGGCATCATGAGCTAAACCAGGTGCACTGTAATACTGCGCTTGGTCACGTTTCTGTTGTTCCATACAGACATTCATGAACTCTTCGAAAATGTCACATAGTATTAGTGTGTCCTTCTTGGCTTAGTATTCATGCAGGTCACCTAGTATGTTCAATTTTAAGCGAGACATCACATCATACACATGCTAGTAATCGTTATCTTATATGTTAGAATCACTCAGACTTTTCTTTTGGAGGTTTCATCGAATCAATCGAAACTATCATGACCTTCCTCGAAAATGTAGATTTTATATTTTAAAAATGCTTTAATGTTTCTGTAAATTTGTCATCATTTAAATTGTAGCCAACTGCTGCAGAGATTGTGCCATTAATCTAAAGCTATGTACGAATCTAATCATCATCTTAACTTTTATTTTATTACCATCCTTCATGAATCTATCTACTATGAAATCCTTGCTGTATGAAATGTATTTCTCATCGTTTATGGGTATAATTTTTACTTCATTACCGAGGTCATATGTCACAAGTGTTTGGAAGACAGATGACTGTCATAACCTGACAAAAAGTATGAATGAATATTGGAATGTATTTTGGGTATTTGAAATTCAAATTACAATCTCTATGTGCAGGACTTGTGTAATTGCCTGTTAAGTGATCGAAGTCTCTCTGTCTTTTAATACAATCACACATATGACATGTACTCATTGAGTTAAAATGTTTATCACTTTCATCTGCGAATACCTAAGTCTAACTATCCTGTCCTAACAGTTATAATACACCAGCATGCAGTCAATACCTCTGTAAACTACCAGTTTGTAACATTAGTGACGTTCATACAAAACTCTGATGGTATGTGCTTAGCTGTTTTCATTATCCAGCTTTGCCAAGACTGCGAGATCTACGTGCAATGTGAAAAATTCAATGCTGTCAAACACCCACTCTCGCTAATTTCCAGTCCAAATTTGGTATGTAAAATGTCAAACAAAAGTCATTCATTTAACCTCTGTTCATTATGTTCATACTTTTTATTATGTGGTAAATTTCCATGTATTCAACCTTCTCGTCATTCTGTGTGGGACGTTTCGTAACTCCGATAGTCAAGTCAAGCTGTACTTTTACAGAACCAGATTGACGTATTTTTACGAATTATAACTTTGTTCAAGTAGGATTCAATGTCATTTAAAAATTCATACAAGTCTTGATTGTTACTGCAGTCAATTCAGTACTCGTTTACATTTCTCCTAAATGAATTCCGTTTTCATATTTGCTTATTCACACCTCTCAATTCTTTACAACTTGGTATCCATATTAAAGGCTTCTTTTATAATTTTCGAAGACGTTTTAAGAATAAGTTGATCAAGTACAAAAGTCTTCATCTCTGATTATTTATCTAACTAAATTTGAATATATCTTCTACTACTACTATATCTTTCAATGTGTGAGGAAAAGATAGATTTGCCTTACATTTTAGCAAAATGTCTACATCAGTACCAAAAGTCTCTGCTCATGTGGGTAGTATACTAGAAGGAAACAACTTACCACCCAGAGGGGAAGGCCCCATTTATTTACCTTTTGCAGATGTTTTTCCTACACGAAGGTAATTTATCCTCAATTAGGACTTTTTATGTTGCTAGTTTCAGCCGGTTCTTTATGCAAGTCACACATTGGGCAAGCACTTTCTCAACGCCTCTCTAGCTGCTTCGTTCACAAACATAATGACTCATTTGCCGCTTATTTGTTTATCATCGTATCATCGTGTCACGAGGCTACCAGTGCATGTACATATATATCTTTTTAGCGACAGCCCCTCCCCCGATCCAGAAAAGGGGGCATTTTTTGTTTTCAAAGAAAATTTACAGATGTGCGCGGTCTAGTCAAATATATAGGGAATGCACACTATAATATGCATCTCATAAGAAATTTATCTCCATATAATCAGATATAAACAGCCAATATTTATATATCTATCACGTGTAGTATGAATTAGATTCCATACTTGGTCAATCATAATTCAATTTTTCCTTAGTTTTCGACCATGGATTCCGACTACGTATCTGATGTAGTGGTGTCGTATTTTAAGCAATAACAATTATTTGGGTAGGACCCCACAACAAAAAGATTAAGGTATGTTGAGAATCACAGCGCAAGGCATTCGGAACTACCTCGGCTATTTCTGCAAGACAAAAAACATGCCTCGGATTATGTCGGCGCAGTAGCGTAACATAACACGGCCCAAGCATGGAAGTTCGGTCGATTCCGACCACGCCAACGTTAGTCTGCAGAAAGGATCGTAAGCCAGTAAGTTGTTCTTCCGTATAACAAATAATTATTGGTTTTGGTAGGTCTCTGGCATGGATGATTTTAGTAACATAATGCGTAATTATCATGGTCTCAATAACATGATGATTAATGATAAATTCCGAAAAAGTTGTTTATTCTTGGAATAATAAATAGTCAATTTAATAAATATTTGTGTTATTAACAAGATTATTGTTTTATGAAATACGACACTTGTAAATAATCACATGAATAATATGTGACCAATTCTAAAAATGTTGAATTCATTTTAAATGAAATGCTTTTACTTTATAAAATACATACAGGAGAAAATAATTTTTTTTTTTTTTTTTTTTTTTTTTTTGCCTACCTATTAAATACTGTATATGACAATTTCGAGATCGTAATTTCTTAAACTGGACATTTAAATTTCCTAAAACTATTGTCTCACTTAACGAAAAAAAAAAACAACAAACAAACAAATGATCTCGTTTATTTGTAAAGATAGAGATAACAGAAAACGGGTTTCCTTTTTTAAAGTACAGGCATTGAAATCCAAGAAAGGTAACTCTCGCAGCATAAACCGAAATATATAAAGGATTGTCTTTTGTGAAATTTCGTGCCGCTCATATCGCTGAAAATAATATGGTTATTTATGAAAATGAACAGTGATTAACATGAATTTTCAATATATATTTTTTTTAATAAGTGCTTTTACGACTATTTAGTGTCACTTTGTAACACCTATTGTCTCTTAGTGCTTCTTAGTGCTCTTAGTAGTTCTTAGCGGTATTTAACAAGACCGGTATTCACATGTATCACTTATGTTAACACCAATAAAAAGTAAACTGTGATTGTAATGACCTACGTTTCTTGCTAAACTGGTTATGCCAAGTTTTTGGATTATGTACTATACAGGCGAAGCAGGCAAGACATCATCCAATAAAAATTTCCAGTTGGTTCATTCTTAGCACCGATCTTCAAATTTGTATCCAATATTATAAGCGTGAAAGAAGAGAAAATATGTTTCATTTGGTTTGAATTTATGTTTTATGCAATATTTTACTCGCGTCCTCTTTGGTACTTTTCCAAAGCACACATTCCATTATTGTTATGTAAATAGATCGACCTTTCAATGGAATATTACCATGAGCTTATACCATTCACAAATAAGGTTACATCTATGCAGGTATCACGCGTACGCAGCATGTTATCCTGTTCATTGACCTTTTCGAATGAAAGTTCAAACCACCAGGTCATTGTTGTTTATTTTTTAGCCCTGTGTTTTTTTCTGTTGGCATCTTGGCGACCCTGGTTATTATGGAATAGAAACGGATACGTGTTTAGAATCTAGCTAAACCGAGGTCAGCAAAACATGGTGATTCATGCCGTACCAAAACATGGTGATTCATGTCGTACCATACTATTTCTGGTACCAAGTGCCAAACACATTTCTGATCGAGCTACGCAAAAATGAACTACATAGTTTTTATTATTATTATCATTATTATTATTATAATATATATATATATATATATATATATATATATATATATATATATATATATATGAAGCACAAAGGAAGGAAGACATACATTGGACTGAACGCGCCCACTTAAAACCTTTTCAAATTAAAGCAATATTTGAACTTTACTCTCCTTTTCAAAACGTATTTAAAAAAAGCCGTTTTAGGGTGGGGAAGCCGCCAGGAAAGGAAATCCTTCCCACTTTATCTATTTTCCACTTGTTTCTTTTTTGTGGAACGAACAAAACATTCCGGCTGTGAGGAAATCGAGGGTTTCTTTTTTTCCTAGTAGCGAGTATAGAGTTTAAAAAAACGAGTATCGAGTAGAGAACTAAAGAAGCAGAAGAAACACTGATCTTTACAGAGGTAATGCAGGTCACTGGCTTAAATTACATAATATAGCATTTTCAAATAATAAGCACGTGGGTGAGATATTGTATATATAGAGTATGTATATATAGAGTTTATCATTATTATTTTAAGCCGCTTTGATACCCGCCCAGGCCCCAGGCCCCAGGCCCCAGCCCGGGTCGGCTGCTCGATGTGCCCTTGGGAAAGGCGCTTTTAATTACTAGCTCTTGTCATACGAAATCAACCTTTTATCCTATGCACTAAATTTTGTATAAAACGCCTTCCTCCTCTGCGTGTGTGTGTGTTTCTTTTTTGGCGCCAATATTTATGATTAGTAAATTTCAAACGGTATCCACACCCCTTACCACAGGTATGCATCTACAGCTACATCAAATGTTTCAAACCTTAATTTTTTTCTCTCCATCTAACCACTTTATTTTACATATCAATCACATGTTCCCTTCTGTATATCACAGGCATGTATATAGAAATTTTTTACGGGGTACAAAAGTTGCAACCAATAGCATCAAACACAAAATATAGATTCCCTACAAGTTTTAAGCTCATTCAAGCTATGGCACCGGACGTCTGACCCATTCATAAAATATATTGGTCTTTTAACACTAAGGCAGTACATTATCAAATTTCCCATTTCATGGAATACTATAGTGTTTAGACAAAGTTAGGGTTCATTGGAAAATATAAATGTTTGCCTTTACAGTGATGACAGGTCACAGATACAAATTCTAAGCGCTAGCCTGATAATTTGTGCCAGATGTGTGAAATATGAGGAACTCTCTTCTAAAATTAACATGAAATAAATTCTTGCATTTTAAACAACATTCTTTTAATGCTGTCATTTTTTCTTCGTATGACGAGAAAGAGACTATTGCTATTTCATAATGCGATTTACTTCCCACATAACACGTGCACCTGGGACTGGTCTCCACATAAGACGCGTACTTGGAACGGATTCAGAGGTGGAAACGTGACCAGTCATGAGTCTCTGCTGAATTTCTGATACGGGACAACATGACTGCAAGCTCTCGTTGACCGCAAATAGAACATTTTGCAGGTTATTAATACTGAAGACTAGACTTAAAATAAATATCCATCCGAGGAAGAACATAGTGGTTAATGAATCTAAATCTGAGAAAAGATTAATCGAAAACGTTTGTAACAGGAATCACTATATCAGTTGGGGAAAAGGTGTTCGCAGGTAGAACACAATTTAATAATTTTTATATTATTTATTCTATCACATGATCACTCAATAAGAAGATAATTACATTTATCCCAAAGTTCTCAAATTAAATGATGATGAGGGGCCCCGGGGGCCAAGTGGTCTAGCGCCTTTACAGATCACTCACACACATCTCATCTCTGTCCGCGTGAGTACGAGTCTCGGCTCGACCAACGTGGGTATGTGAGAAAACCTGCCAGTAGCTTCCCGTGGGTCGGTTGTTCTTCTCGGAGTTTTCCCTAATTCATCCTCCACCAAATATACTGGTCGCAATGCATAGCCTACCATGTGCTGAAAAATGGCGTTAAACCCCACAAAACCAAACCTAAAGGATGATCTGATGACGATCATCATCAGTAGCAGCATTATCCTTATCTACTTCGTTTGATTAAGTAACTAATTTACAATCTGTCACTCTCCTCCGATGGAAGAAACAAAATGCACCAATGAATATACTAGCTTGAATATTGCTCAGCTATGTTCCATTTGACCGGTGAATTTTGAGTATAAATGTGTAAAGCTTGTGTGACTTCAACTTAAGATCAACGTCAGATCTGTTATCCAATGATTAACGCTTTAAATACCGTAGGTGCCGTACAAATTCAATCATTTCTCAGTATAAGTACCTCTTTCTATGTAACTATTAAGGCGATGACAGCTGTTAAATGATCAACGTATTTATGATAAATTTGGTTTTGGACACGAGCTGGTTGGTATATTATGGTATCTTTGTTTTATTTTAAGGCGGTAAATTTTATGCTGATGTACATGGTAAGTTCTAGTGCCAGTACTTGCTGTAGTAAGTTTCATAACAGACCCCCAAAAGCCAGTTGACAATTTTGATCTGGCCAACAGAAGTGTAAAATCCTTGAAACTATAGTCCTTTCTATGCTTCACGATAAGGGTCAATACTGCCAGTACCGTTGCAGTGGTATCGAAATATTGTTGCAACGGTATCCTGTTATCATTACAAATGTTAAAAACATTTTTATGCAGCTGTACTGTTTGCCGTTATTGATACAACTGTACTATTTGCCTGTACGAGCGAACAACAGGGATTATCGGCGTACGGATAAGCAACGGTTTACTGTATCTTATCATCGCAACGGTAATATAAATATTACAGAGGCAATTGTTATGGTGGAAACGATAAAATAAACCGTTGCAACAACAAAAATACCATTGCAGCGGCATTTGAATATGGTAAAGAATCCATCTTGTTTACATCACTTTGCAGGTGGAACTTTGCGCATTAGCAAAAAGAGACAATACTAGAAAATAATCACGGATCATTATTTTATTACACGTACATATCGTGGATAGGTAAATGAATATGTTCATTTAACAGTTAAATGAGCGATAAATTATGCGTAGCAGTCGCATTTTATTTTAACGTTAAATTGTGTGGGAACATTTGGACAGCCGTTGATGAAAGTTGCAAAGTCATTTTGATCAACGGTGCTTCATGAAATGATTATCGCAACCAAGATAATAGGTATAAGAAATATAACAGAAAATGCATTTACTGAATTAAAACATTAAAACAAATTACTCATATATATATATATATATATATATATATATATATATATATATATATATATATATATATATATAAAACGCCGTTAGTGTTGAAAGACGGACTGTACATAAAGAAGGACAGTAGCTTTCGATTACTTGTTATCTTAAATACCAGGACTACGTAACTTAAAGTTATCTGGGATGTGATTTGTTCATAACCCAAATTCAGAGAACATGTGACCAATTTAAGTTAATTAAATTTAGTTACGTTCGTTGATAATTAAAGGCTTTGTTGACTTTGATATGAAATCTATTTAATGCCATGCTCTTTATCAACTTGCAGTATTACATCTTATCTTTTTCAAGAACGTAAATGAAAATGAATAGAAATGGTGGTGTGAGCAATGTGACTATTCAGAATTTAGGCATCATATATAGGCCTTGGGCGGCTGGGAGTTTGAATTTCAAATGATTTATGAGATTTACCAAGTGTTTCCTTTGTAAACTAATTCAGCGTTGCATAGTTTACATTTCGCCCTGTTTGTTTCATTTACAAAATGCTGCCAAATTCGCTAGGTAAACAAAAGAATATTCGAATACCGATTTTCCATTCGAATACTCCCAAAAGAACATTCAATTTCAATATTCGGTTATTCGTTTCAGGTCTATTGCTTTCCAACAAAACTCTGTTACATATAACTTCTATTTGTAGCCTAGGAAAGCACATTTTTGTTTATAGCCTGAGGGAAAAAAAAAATCACCCCTTGTGTGCCTTTGACCTTACTGCTCAATGGACTGCTGGCAACCTCATTTGCATATAATTAGGGAACGGCTGATATATCTGGCAGCTCTCTGGAGTTTCCAATCCTCGTGTTATATACAATCTATAGTCGTGCACAGTTAATTAACGAATCTAAATTAAACTAAGACTGTTTTAACCTCTGATAATTTTCTTCACAAAAATTCTCCAGACACGATTTTGCGTGTCCCTAGTAAACAACGCGACAACTGATCTCTATAATTCTCCGGCGCAAACACGAGTAACTATAAACAATGATAAATCAGTTCATAACTATAGTGACTGTGACCTTTGAGTTTTAGGTGTCAATAACGATTAGAACCGTTTCCCAACTTAATGATAATCCTCCTGTTAAACTTCAGGAACACTCTCACAAACTAACATTTGCTAGCTGATGGTAGCATGCAGGACATAAATAACGTTATGGGTAAAAAAAAAAAAAAAAAAAAAAAAAACGTAGCCACCTCCACTCCGTAGACGTCAGACAAGATGCATTTTCTGCGCTAAACATCATTTTACAAAAATTGTCTAAATTGTTGTGGCCCTTGTTCTTAATTTTAAACTTGTACAGAAGACATCTAGAAATACATATTTTGGGTTTTCAGATGTCGGCGTGGCCTTCAAAATTCCAATTCCGGTTTTCAAGAAGAAACATGATCAGATACGGAACTCGGTGACAGCTTTGGAATGCCTTCCTTGAGAAACGAGATTTTCACATCTGACTTTAATTGGAAATGGTTCATATGGAAAAGTTTTTAAAGGATCGAAAGAAGGAAAACTATGTGTTATCAAAGAACTCTCATCAATGGAAGCAACCCATCATGAGTGGAAGCTGTTTCAGAAGGAGGCCCGACTTCTAATGTCACTGAGTAGACACGAGAATATTTTCAAAATACAGGGATATTCTCCGGTGGAAAATGCTAATCGACTTGATTTCGTCAGCTTTGGAGATGAAGAAAAACTTGGAATATCTTACAAACATCTTTTTCAACCTGAAGCAATTCTTGCTGTCGTGTGACCATATTTCTGATTTCGAAGGGTTCACTCATATGCAGCATCACCTAGGCAGTGACATTATCTCTGGTATAACCTACCTTCACCAGAAAGGAATTACGCATAGAGATTTAAAGCCTGATAACATCCTTGTTTCTAATAGGCACTATGAGCAATGTCAAGAGGATGACATCCGATAATGGTACACAACACGACCGGTCATCACCCAGTTGACTGAATTTGGCGAGTTACGCTCCGAATTTGTACAGACAAGAACTCTTGCCCAAACAAGTACCCAGAACCTTTTTCGTGGTTCTCCAGTGTACATGGCACCCGAGGCTGTGTGCAGAGAAGCAGGCAACGCGAGCATCACCGACCTTCAACAGATGGATATCCGGTCTTTGGGAATGGTTACGTTCCATTTAATTAACCCAAAACGACAAGTAGCCATATGTTGCAGAATTTGAACAGGAGGGAGAAACCCACGCCATAGATGGTCTAAGGAGATATATATTTCAAGTCAACAGCTTCCTATGCAGCTAGAAAAATACAAAAAGCTGCGTCAGAAAAGATGGAAGCCTCTCGAAATCGTGTATACTTCACGCGCAAGATTCAGAGTGAACGAAACACCAACACTAAATGCCTGTTCGTTCCTTCTCTTTTGATTGCTGAAAAAGTGCTTGCCTCAAGAAAAGAGTGTGTAAAACTTGCTGAAATCACGCAATACATTATTCTCAACATTCCTAACACAGTCAATGCGGTCAGATCTCTTGAATAAATGTACAGCGTTGATGAGGCATATGCCATTTTTCGGTCATGTGAGGTTATCACTAATTATGAGTTTGTCCTTGTTATACCAAGTACGCACATCAAAACCATTTCAGAAGCAAGTGAGGAACTGTGTCGCAAAGTAACAGAGCTATTGGAGGAATATGGTCATACACCGATTAGTGCTATATACACATCTCCACCTTATATCTTTCTCATATGCAAACATACCATGACCAGCTCCCCATTGTAGACACACATCCAATTCCTAATAATTTTAGTGGTAACAACACGGCAGGAGTTACCGCCGCAACATTTCCAGACGCAGGAATTGGATCATTTTACAAATGGCTGTTCCAAAGGTTAGATTGCTCAGAAAGACTGTGTCAAGAGCTGACAGTCATCAAACCATTATTCCATGTAAGAGCTAGATATGAATCAAGCAGACAATCTACCTGTACACAAACACATACAAATACTGTCAGTGATAATGCACAAAATAAACAGTACAGTAGTATAGCCAAGGAATCATGTGAACCAATGGATGAATCTAATTATGAAAAGGAAAGTCAAACGTTGCAATCGTCGATAAAAAGGACACAAAGAGCAACCATTGGACCTGCATCAAAGGAACATTGAAGTGGGACGCATTGATGGCCAAAGTCCCACTTTGTCTGTCATTCTCCACTTAAGGCACTGCCCTATGAAAACATAGAGAGTATCCAATCTGCAGAGAAAGGTAAAAAGAAGGAGGTTGTAAGCCCTTGCCTCAACGCGCATTCTAATCACACAATCAGGCGGAATATTACGTGCCAATGAACCAGGAATCAAGTGGTATATGCGAAAGTAGAAAGAAAAAACGGAACACGCCGATACTCAACGAACCAAGGACCGAAGCAACTTATGAAAAATCTGGTCAGGCAACATGCATCCAAAAATTAACTTGTCAACCCGACTCACATAGTGATTTATACCGAACAGCATATTCCATCTACACGGAATCATAATTCATTAGTATCCTCAAGTCATTATACCTTCTATGAGAAAGATGATGCAGATCATGTGCGAAACACATATGACCAAGGGAAAGGAAAAAAAAGTAAACGTGACTTTGAAAGTGTTGCCCGGAGAAAACTGAACAGTGATTAACAACATTCTTCACTTCAACACGAAGAAGTAGATATGCATATAGAAAAATAGAATTAAGTTTAGAGCAGTGGGCACAGTGCGAAACCGAGAATGTGAATGTGTTACCACTAGACATAATTGGTCTATAAAAAAAAATTAAGATTGAATGCAAGTTAGGCGACATGATGAAAGTTACAAAGGGAAAATGGATGACCAGGTCCGGGAAGGATTTGAAGGGAGTACGACGTGTTTCCAGATGTAAAGGCGCTCAGGTATGCCCAGTGGAATCATGCCCATGTAGGAAGCAGTACGAATGTGCAAACAGAAGTCGGTTTCAAAAGACGTCTTCTGTTCTCGTTTGCTTTATATCTGGAACACCAGCTGAAAGCATCAAGTGCCCGGCAGTGAAGATTTGGGAGATTATTTTGTTTCTTTTTTCACGTATCCAAGTAGAGCAACGGTTACATAAATACATAACGGACGTACTGGATCTGTCCAGTTGTCCGCGTACGGACTTGTTTATCGTGGAGTTTGCTATTTTGACGTGCAGCCAATCAGAATTCGGGTTGGGTCGTTGCCTCTGTGTCCTTGGGAAAGGCACTTAGCTAATTCTTAGGAATGATATAGCCAATAATGTATTAAAAGTGCCGTCAAAAGCAACAGAAAAAATGTCTTTACCAATCCTTCACAGGCGAGAAAAAATGTATCTACTCTGTACTATTCTATCTATATACCAAAATGTACGCAATAATACAGATACAAATACTGACGAAACTGGACGCGATACCAAACATCCGGACTCGGTACAGTGGAGAATATTGATTGCGAAAGATTTAAGTGAAATGTCTGTACAGGTGAAATTTTTTATACCCTTTGTAGCTTCCGAACAAGAGCGCATCTCTCTCTCTCTCTCTCTCTCTCTCTCTCTCTCTCTCTCTCTCTCTCTCTCTCTCTCTCTCTCTCTCTCTCTCCGCCTAAAATAACACCCAGTATACATGGTACCTTCTCAATACAACGAAATTACGTTTCTTTCAGAACCTGCTGGACTGTCAACAACTTCTGCATATCCTTTAAAATAGTTACTGGTCCCCTTTCAAAGTAGCTAGTGTCATGCTGCTGGGTAGGCAGCAATTCCGAACGCTGAATAGAAGCCGGATTCCCCAATCCCTTTCCGTTACAAGAATACCACCACCTCTATCCCCCCCCCCACTCCACACACCCCCCCCCAAAAAAAAAAATATACCACCAATCATTTCTAAAAATAACCATTATTTGCAGACCAATGTACAATTTCCATAAATTAACTCACATTTTCTAGCAGGTGGTTCTCTATTTTGTTTTATATGATTGAACTTGTTTATGAAATAGTTAAGCTTAGTTTCTAAACTAAATGGATTATGATGGAGATTGTCGGCATTTGTCGCATTGAAAAAGGTTCGGAGGAAAAATAATATAACACAATCTTCCGTGGGAATCGTCGTGGTAGCTCTACCACGTGAGCTACCAACTAACAGCACACATATGTACAGGTTGCACATGTATGTCAGCTTACACTGTTCAGCTTGCGGTTGACGTGCTACTACTGTTTAACAATCCTTTTTTATTTGCTGACTATTGTAATATTTTTCCATGTATTTTTCAATTCTTTCTATAGTTTTCTTTAGAAAACGAAATATCCGTATTTAGCAGACACTACACATTTCATAGTACATTTGCAGACAATCCTTTTATTGTGTATTCCACGGCATTATAGTTCAGTTCAGTACCCATTAATTTTTTTAAGTTAATATTGTTACAGTCTGAAGACAGATCGGCTGAATAAAATGTTGTAAATGCACCTTGGCTTTGATTGTACTCTATAAATAATAGGTAGATTTATTTCAGGATGGATCTGTGTGTGTGTGTGTGTGTCTGAAGAAATGCAGTACAGTAAAGCAGAGTCTATCGTATATCATTAATGCCCTCCACATGACGGGTAAAGCCTCATAACATACCTGAATATAAAACATTAAATCCGTTTGTTATGCTTTATTTGCAAACAACAATGCATCGACTTATTTTTCTGTTTGTATTTACTTTGTTCTGAATCCCTCCTGGCTCCTCGCTCGAAAATTGAGCCATGCGCAAAAAGTATGTTAAAATTCAGAGAGGATGAAGAAAGAATTGAAGAACGATTGTTTAATTTTTTTTTTCTTCTTTATCTTTTTCTTTCTAAAGTTAAGAAAGGAAAATACTGATATTTAGAATACTGTTTGAAAGGTCCGTCTCATACGACAAGAGCTATAATTGAAAATTGCAAAGAAAATCCTGCGTCTAATGCATGAATATTCTATTCTTCGTATAGTGTCATGTATTCAATTTTTGGGGGGATACCAACAATTTCATTTAGTCGGGGGTTGGGGGGTTGGAATAAAGAGGGTTATAAAAAAAAAATTGTTATTTGCTTACATGATTGGTACCTTAATTCATAGTGTTACGACTCTATGGTCTAAGAAAAATGTAACAGAAAGAAAGTGAAACCAACAAATCAAGTAAAAATCAACAAGCAATTTATTACTAGATAATTAAAATGAAAAATCAAAAGATCACTTACAGTAATGTGTTTTGAAATCCTAATAATCCAATAAGAATGATTGTTCTAATCACAAGTCCTAAATATAGAATGTTCCGAATTCACGGCTGTGTCCTTGAATGTTATGATGTGCTAATGGTCTCCAAAGTCCTGATGTACTAGAAATCTTGATGTGCTGATGTCAAAATAAAGTATTCCAAAATCTCTGAATAAGTTCACTTAAATTCCAAAATCATCAATTAAAAATCCAAAATCCAAAAGTTTATGAGCACTGTTATAATCCAATGAATATTTAAAATAATTCCTCTCTTAGAATTTGGAATGAATTTTCACAACTGTAATAGCTCTTTACAAGACTGATGGTAATGTCAAAACTGAATAAATGTCCACCAAACATGGCATATAAAAAGATTGGTCACATGACAGAATGTTCTAGAATATGAGTCATCTTAATGGAATTCTAACTGTAAACAAAATTCAATCTTGACCTTCAAATTGAGAAAACATATTGATCAAAACAACCTAATTCAAGGACACTAGTTAAACATGTTTTTCCTGATAACATAAAGATTTAAGCAAATATTAAAGTGAAGAAACATTGACAATTTCCTAAAATATTTATAATATTATATAAACATCATACATAACAATAGTCTCTACTTGATACTCGCTTTTTTTCAACTCGACACTCGGTTTTCTCTGCTCGATACTCGGTTTTCTCAACTCGATACTCGCTTTTCTCTACTCGCTACTCGTTTTTTTTTTTAAAACTCGCTACTCGCTACTAGAATAAGACCTAGATTCTGTATACTGCAGTGATGAAAGGTGTGATTTAAAAAAAAAAACACAAAAAAACCCCACAAAAAAACATAATATGTCTTTGTTCGAAAAGTACCACCTATACAAATAGAGATTTTACTCCATTATCTAATTTAAGGTTTTTAAAAATAAAGTGTAACCATATTTGCTGTTCATTCTTCAGTTATATTATTTAAACATACATACTGTATGTTCTCTCGATATCATTCATTCCAATTAAAATATTCAACAATACATCACGAAGATCTTTGAACAGAATTTTATTCTAAAGGAACAGTACGGATATATTTATTTTTCTTTTTTTAAGCTTTCATTTGAGGATATTTTTGTTTTAAGTTGTCGGTGCTTGAAATCTGAAATGAAAAAGAAAATAAGTATAGGAAGCAAAACTTTGCATATTTTTATAGACCTACTCTTAAATAAAGGCCTTTCTTTAAAGTAAGTATTTGCAACGAGCTATACAACTGGGGGTGGGGGTGGAGTGGGGAGGAAGTGGTATTTCTTTTTAACCCGGATAAATGACCACTCTAAAAAAATCTACATGAAAATTGTTGCATTAAAAGTCAAATTTTGTCCAGGGCATCCGAATTTATTAAGACAATCATTTAAAAACAATATATACAAATTTAGAACGGTCAAAAGCTAGACAATATTTTTAAGTTGTTGTTGTGTATGATGTTTACATACTTAACTTTTGTTTATGATTGTAAGTTGTATGGTTATTTGAAATTACATACTTAACTTTTGTCATGCTTGTAAGTTGTGACATGTGTCAGGTAGGCCAGTATGTTTCCATTAGAATTATTCATATTCTGATGTGACATAGGTCATGTAGGCATGTTTATTTATATACAGATTTTGGTAAACAAATTCATTCCTGTTCTAGAATTCCCGTTCTAAAGACCAGTCTGTAAGGAATCTATTTAGTAATTACAGTTGTGTTGTTGAAATCAGATACAATTTGTGAGGAATTATTTATTTAAAATATTCTCTGGAATTACTAAAGTGCTCATTGACTTTTGGATTAATAGATGATTTTGTGATTTATGTGAACTTTTTCAAATACATTCTGGATTACATCTTTCTTGTACATCAGGAAATTCAAGGCTATTGGAAGTTCTTTCGGAACATTCTATTATTTTGGACTTGTGATTAGCACATTTAGGATTATTTAGAATTTAACTCACAGATTGTAAGTGTCTTTTGAATTGTCACTTTAATTGTCTGGAAATAAATTGCTTGTTGATATTACTTACATTTTATGTTTCACTTTCTTTCTGTTACATATGTTTAAATCCTAGAGTCGTAACGGTTGTATTAAAGCAAATTGTAGAGTTTAGATGGTTTACAGTTCACTACCTTGGTGAATTCGTAAATCTGATGAAGAGTCAAAATTTGAAATGAAAACCGAGGTTTCGACTTTTTAACAAAAACGAAAAAGAAAACATGCACAATTTCCCATTTCCTTCCGAATCTGAAATCCATGAACGAAGGTTGTATGGCCCCTGGGTCAAATAGCAAAGTATAGATCCTTCCCAACAATAATCTAGGTCTACACTGATCTGATGGCACATACGCGTGTCGCACTCTCAACAATATATGGACAAGGCCAGAACTAGGGTGGTTGGCTGTTATTCATTCTAACCTTGCCCTGTGTATTATTTTAAAATCCATGTGTATACAGCATTGAGACCGATTCATCTGCTACAGAGTGTACGCTCAGACCGATTCATCTGCTACAGAGTGCACGCTGATACATCATATCTTTGTAAATGTTTTTGCTTTATGGTATACATCAGTGTATCTTTTGAGAATGTACTAGAGTTTTCCAAAACATGTTAAAATCCTAAATATCTGCACCTATTTTTGAGAGCCTTGAACCATAAAGAAGTGTTACTGTTTGTATTTTCTTGTAACCATTTGTATGCAAGGGAGTCCTTAGAGAATTCTAATAGATGTAACCAGTATTTTATTGTTTGAACAATGATGTATATGTCTAGGGGATATTGTCCCAACTCCCCTCTTGTTGCCAAGTGTTGGTGCTAAATGTATTAATGCCTAAGTAATATTATGAAACTTCTGATAAATAGTTTGTCTTATACATTTTTATCAAATAAATCCTCTGGGGCGCAGTGGTCAGAGTCTAGCTTGTGAAATTTACTAGATACAAGGCCCCAAATTTCAAACCCATAAGTTGTAATAGATCAAATAATAGAGTTCATAAGTTTAACCCCTACCTTAGCATTTATGTGGCTAGTTTCTGCTTCATCATAAATATTACTTTTCTGCCTTTATCTGATAGTGAAACATGATCAAGTTTACCGGAGCTTTTAATGATTATACCAACATACTTATATTCTCTACTAACCTCAATACAATTATTTTTTATTTTAAATTGCCAATTATTGATAAGTTTACCACCTTTATTCAATATTGCTATTTTACTTTTATCAGTGTTAAGAGTCAAACCCCATCTATCTAAATACGAATCAAGTTTATGGAGGGCAATTTGCAAGCCATTACTACCAGTTGCTAATAATACAATGTCATCTGCATACATTAAACAATTTATATTAATATCGTGTAGTACAACAGGATCACACGAGGAATCAAAAATGTCAGGGAGATCATTTATGTACAAATTTTAGCACTTTAGTTTGTAAAAGATTCCTTCTCTCCACACCGTGGTCACGATCGCGCCAGCTTAATATGCAAGTGCAAAGAAATTGAATGGAATACTGCCCCCTTATTGGTCGACTGAAAATCTGGTTATCAGAAGGTGCAATACGTCATTTTCGGTCGACCAATGATAAGGCAGTATTGCATTTAACTCGTTACAGTTGCATATTAAGCGCACGTGATCATGACCATGTCGGTCGGTACCGTAGGAAAATGGACTGGCATTCTTTAAAGGTGTGGTACTAAATCAAACTTTCTGCAGGCATAAAAAGTCGAATGCCTGAGCTAAACATCGGTACCAAATTTATTACGCTACGCGAAGCGTATCTTGAAATAGCAGCGTTGATTCTTAAATAGGTCGCGCGAGAGCGAGACCTCAGCGCATTACTGAAAAATGGACTTTTCCCGGAACCGGAAAAGGACAGTGAGCAGGTTCATTGTTTACACTGAAAACTCCCGCTTGGTTTGAAACGCGAACAAGATGACAGTGTAGGGACCCTGTGGCGATAATCAGGTTCCAAATAATAAATGACTAAATAAAATGAATAAGTTTTGTGCATTTTTTTTTTTCATATCCTTGATGCTTTTAGGTTTTTAAATCGGTAGGAGGGTACAAACTGCTGGGGTGGGGAGGGGGTGCGGTTGGCGAATACTTTTTATAGTTAGCAAGTGTCCGGTTTCCCCGTCGGTGCGAGGAAATCCGATACCGCTCAAGTGCTCCTATAATATTGCTTCCTCGGTGTGTCCTTGGGAAAGGCACTTAGCTCCCATTTCCTCGGAATGATATTGCCAATAATGTGTTAAAATTGCCTATAAAACCAACAAAACCAAACCTTTTACATTGTTGTCCGTCGTCGTAAGCCACGGGAGACAATCCTTTAAACGACCCTAGCGGTTTATCTCCCGTGGCTTGCGACGATGATTATTATACAACAGGTTTGACAATTTGTGTTTTGATCAATCCAGCATCGACTGGTTGAATCTGCCCGCGCGTCGCTAGGTTAAAAACCAATATAAAACCGGCGGCAACATCGATCGATCTGCCCAACCGAGGTAGTGCCTATACGAATATATGACGGTGTTCATACATCACGATAACATATTTAAGAAAGGATAAAGGAAGGCGTATAAATTCAAGAAGGAATATTTAAGAAAAGACAAAATATGTCGCATAAAATGACTGAAGGTGAGTATATTTTTAAATTATAATTTTTTTTAACAAATTGAAAAATGTTTCATTTTAGAATGACTTGCCTGTATTATGTAAAATGTTCGTCTATGAGTTATTAGAGCAGAATAATTCTTCTTACAGAAATTCTACTATACTGTAGGTCTATTATAATTTTTTTTTTACAAAATTGCTAACTTACAGAGAAGACAATACAGAGTAGTTTGACCTGAACAGGATCAAATAGGTCTATTTTTAAACTTAAAAATGGGGTTGTTTACAAATAAAATGTATGCACGGGCGCTGGTATCGTTGCTTACCGTTTACCTATAAACAGTGTATGTAATATATATATATATATATATATATATATATATATATATATATATATATATATATATATATATATATATATAATTATTATGTAAGTACATTTATTATTTATGAGTAAATTGTGAGCAAAGATACAAGCCCCTGTGGTTTTATGCTAAATAATAAGTTCCGTAAGGTTCAGTATTTGCATGCGAATTTTCCGTGGACAGGAAATTTCCACTGAACGGAATGGACGTTTTCCACTGACCTTGTCCAGCACTCCTTAACATAGTAGCCTGGACTTGTACACTTACATGCGTGTTCTTTTGCGCATATTAATTAAAAATGTTGTTATCTCATTGGTTAAACCTGGGTTCCAACTTAAATGGGAATGTGTTGTTGTCCATATTTAACAGAATACCAGCAGGCTGCTCACTGAGTCTGAGTCAGGGACGAGGCACATTTGTTCGAAGAATAGAGATAGATCCATCTTACAAGTTACAGTAATTGTGTGTCGTGCCAGAAAATAAAATAAAAAACAAAATAGCATATTAAGTTTCCGAGAAAGTGGATAACGTACACAACTTCGTTACAAATTTAAGTGCTCAGCTGTAACGATAATGGATTCAATTGCAAAAGGTATGGTGTGTGTTTAATCCTCGATTTTATACTTGAATACGAAAGTCGATGGTTGTTGTTTGCTGCAGTCAATACGAGTATTGCAACTAGAAAACAAGGAAAATTTAGTTTATACCATAGTTGAGACTAGAAATTGTTATGTAGGCTTCACCCCACCCTTTGAAGTTATTAAGAGGGATACGAAAAAGTAAGCAAACTTTAAAGTTTATAAAAAAAATTCTTTCTTTTAAAGCAGGCCTTTAGAAATTAAAGTGTAATGCCATGTAATTTTCTCCTAACCTTGTGTTAGGAAAAAAAGAAGAAGAAAAAATGTGTCACCTATTGCACTGGTTTTAAAAGTAGTGTTGGTAGGTTTTTTTTCTTTTTTTTTCTTTACCATTGGGGAAAAAAGTTAATGGGTCAGCAATGAGAAACGGACGGTTGGCTGACCTGAAACACATTTTTTTGTTGTTGGCCTAATATATAGTCCCTTTTTTAAGAAAGATCTGTGATTAACTTGACATCTTTTCAGATGAAATCAGTGAGTTCAACATGCTGAAAATCAATGAACCGGTGGTTGATAACAGGGAAGTTGGTGAATTAGAGACATTGGGTGACAACTGTCAGAAGAATAAATTGGTGGAAAATCATCAGAAGTTGCCATTGGAAGACAACCCATTCACCTTCCTAAAGAGTCTGATCCCCATGATGCTGACAGATGGACTTGAAGAGGGACGAAAACGAGAGAAGTAAGTAGTCATTTATCAGTTGTTTCAAAATTAAGTTCATATATTGAGATATAATGTGTGACTAAATCTCAAACTAGTACTGAAACTTTGCTTTAATGAAAGTCATTGCAAAATTTATGGTTCTTAGAGCTCTGTTAGTCTGAGTTTCCTCTGACCCTTCCCACCCCATTTTAGATATTTTGACATTTATGTTCGGTGTTGGGTTAGAGCCCATTGCCTATCGAAAAGTTGGAATATGAAACCACAGCGCGGTGGCAGCATAGGGTAGCCAATTGTTAGCGTGCCTAGCAAACCTAAACAACCTTATATCAGCATGAATTTGATAGCAAGATGATTGATATTCTCAGAAATTGTGAGTATAACATTAGTTATGTCTTTAATCCGCTGACAGACGAGACAAATACTCACCATTGCAAGTCACATGACTACACAAATCTCGCAACCTACATATCCAGAACATTTGAGGTACAAGAGTCACATGGTATCAACAAAAAAAAACTTTCCAATGTTGTACGAATCATTTTTAAAATATGAAATGAAAGTAACGTAATGTTTGTATTAAAAAAAGGACACAATTCTCAACATATTTTTTCTGAGAACAACAACCAGAAACGTGTCACTGTTGCAGCGATCTGAAGAAAGACAGATTCATCAAGCAGAGAGCACATGTAAATGGGGTAGTCACATGATACCAACAAAAACATTGTTGACACATGCTCTCTGCATTGAGTTTTCACTTAAAGACTTCTTATGAAATGAAAATGGTGCCAATCTGACATCCGGTGTGGCCACCACAACAGCCATCTTGACAATATTGTTATCGTTATTACTCTTGAATGGATGGTTGTATCAGCAGAGGGTTTTCACTAAAAGACTTCTTATGGTGTCTAGTTGGACCTGAATGAAAATGGTGCCAATCTGAAATCCAATATGGATGCCACAGCAACCATCTTAAGTATCTTCATATTGTTACTCCTTGCAAAAAAAAAGTTATATTAGCATAGGGCTTTCACCTGAAGACTTCATATTAAAAAGAAGCAACGGTCTTATCTTGAATTCCATAAAATACTTTTTGGCTAGTATAGCATCAGTCCCTTAGAAGAATTAACTCTTGTTTTATGGCACATCAACACAAGTAGTTCATTTAGGGCCAAGGCAATTGGAGTAAAGTGCATTGCTGAAGAACACACCATAGTAGCAATCCCGGTCTGATATGATGTTAGGATTCAAACTTCCACCCTTTGGGTCATGGGTTTGGCATGCTAACCACAGTACCACCGAAGATCTTATGGGATTGCCCATCATCTGTCATATGTCGTGCTACCATTTTCAGATTTTAGCTGTACTGGTCATAGACTAGATTGCCTGTTGTGTGTGGTTCATCCTTTTGTTAACACAGGTTTGTTATCGCTACTTCTAAACTACTTTGAGGATCGCCGTGAAACTTTGCATACACATTCATCCCGTGGTCTATATGGTCCTGAATGAAAATGGTGCTGCTTGCACATCCAATGTGGCCATCTTGAAAATCTTGTTATCACTATTCCTCCTGAATGGATGATCATATGAACATGGGGTTTTCACGAAAAGACTTCCTATGATGTCTATTCTGTCCTAAATGAAAATGGTGCTGATCTGACATGCAGTATGGTCGCCTTGGCAGCCATCTTGAAAATCTTGTTATTGATACTCTTTTGAGTGGATTGTCACACAAGTTTGTAATTGCTACTTCTCCTAAACCACTTGGAGGATTGCAGTGAAACTTTACATAGACATTCATCCCATGATCTAATTGGTCCTAAATGAAAACGGTGCTGATCTAATGTCCAATATGGCCGCCTTGGAAGCCAGCTTGAAAATCTTGTTTATAGCTACTCCTCCTGAATGGATGGTCACACAAGCTATACCTCCTAAACTACTTTGAGGATTGCCATGAACCTTTACATACACATTCATCACATGGTCTATTTGGTCCTGAATGAAAATGTTGCTGCATAGTGGCCATCTTGAAAATCTTGTTATGGCTATTCCTCCTGAATGGATGTTCATATCAACATGGGGTTTTCCTAAATGAAAATGGTACCGATCTGATATCCGATATGGCTGCCACAGTGGCAATATTGAAAATCTTGTTATTGTTACTCCTAAATGGATGGTCATATCAACATTGGGTTTTCACTAAAGAACTTGTGATGTCTAGCTGGTCCTAAATAAAACTTGTGCCAATCTAATATGGCTGCATTGAAAATCTTGTTATTTGCTACTTATCCGAAATGGATGGCCATATCAACATGAGGTTTTCACTGAAAGGCTTCTTATGATGTCTAGTTGCTCTTAAATTAAAATGGTGCTGATCTGACATCCAGTATGGCCACTACAGCAGCCATCTTGAAAATCTTGTTGCTACTCCTCCTGAATGGAAAGTCATATCTTGAAAATATTGTTATCTCTACTCCTCCTGAATGGAAAGTCATATCTTGAAAATATTGTTATCTCTACTCCTCCCAAATGGATGGCTATATCAAAATGGGATTTTCATCAATAGACTTCTTATGATACCTAGTTGGTCCTAAATGAAAATGGTTCCAGTTGTACGACCAATATGGCTGCCACGATGACTGTCTTAAAAATCTTGTTGTCACTATTCCTTCTGAATGGATGATCTTTATGACATGGGGTTTTCGTCAAAAGACGTCTAATGATGTCTGCTTTGTCCTAAATTAAAATGGTTCCAGGCTGACATCCTTTTTTGTGCACCACAGCAGCTAATTTGAAAATCCATTTATTGCTGAAGAATATCAGACATGGTTTCAACAATTGACAGTTAAAAGGAAATAATGGTCTTGTCTTGAATTCCTGGAAATTCTTGTTGCCCAGTAGAACATCAGTCCCTTTGAGGGACTCCTGTTTAAAAATAGACCTGTTGAAAATAACTAAAGATCTTTAGTTATTACAGTCACACTATGTACAGATGCCTAAATAGCCTGAAAATCACATTATCTGTATATCAGTTGATAAATTCATGCATCACATCATGTACTAAATCTTGCTAAAGCAGAATTACAGTAAATTTCAGGGTTCATTCTAGGTTGAGCCCTTGCACCAGTGACCCTTATTTTTCATCTTGGCACATAAAAAAGCCTTGAGAAAATAAAGATAAAGATCGTTATGGTTGATTTTCGGACTGAATTGAGCACACTCAAAGCTTATTGAATAGTGTTCTCATTGCCAAAGAAGCATAAGACGATTAATTTCATTGGCTGACAGAAATGTCTTACTGATTTTCAGTAGCATGGGCACCAATTGAGAGTACATGATACATGATCATTGGTAGACAAGTTAAACATGAAATCGTCAGTGAAAACACTGCTTTATTTATTTACCAAGTAGTGTACAGGGAGGAAACAAAACAGAGTTAAATGTCCAAAATAAATTCTGGAGGGGAATGATTACTTGAGCATGAGGAATTCAAACCCAAGTATGGAAGGCTCTCGACAGGAGAGGTTGATAATCATAGACACTCTGGTCGTGGATTTATTAAATTCTGCAATAAATATTTAATTTTCCAGCTTTATATACTTTGAATTGGTTATTGTTGAGTCAGACTAGAGCATAGTTTGCTACAGTCTCCTTGTCAGCTTAAAAAACCCATGGCCTGAACAGTGGACATGGTTATTTTATTACAAGGAAAACTGTGCTGACTCTACAACTGGTTCAAAGCATATAATGATGGAAAAATGAATATTTATTGCAAAATTTAATAAACCTACTACATGAGTGCCTGTGATAATGGTATGTGTTTGAATCTGTTTAAATTTCTTAAATAAACAAAATAAAAGTATGGCTATTTATGACCCATTTTTTGTTGTTGTTGCTTTTCTTTTCTTTTCTTTTTTTTTTTTTGTTTTGTTAGTTTTAGTTTTTCTGAATAACAATATATATATATATATATATATATATATATATATATATATATATATATATATATATATATATATATATATATATATATACTGTTAAAACCAACACAGTGCTGATACTGTCATAATGAGATCTTTTCACCTGCTTTCACTGTAGCATGACAGGTTCTGCTTGAATCATCTGTCTGGAGAATTACGATGCATATTGACAAGGGTGAATGAGGTCTTTGTCTTTTTCTCTTATTAATTTTTTTCTGGATGATGAGGCTCTAAAAAAGTGTTTACTCAGTCATCTTTTTTTACAGTTAATTTCTGGAGAATTGTTGTTTTTTCAGTTTGAAATAGTGGGAGATGATATTTTAAAAATCAGACAAAATATGGTCCATACTATCAGATAATAGTATTATTCTGACCTTACTATGGTACAGTCACAAAATTTGTATCGGTACCGAAAATGCCTCTTTTATATATTCAGTCTTTTTGCCCTATGTAGGGGTTACTAAGAGTATTTAGACTGCATGTACATTTAAGGAGCATGCTTTTTTTCAGAGAGTATGATATTCACATGTTACTGTTGGTAAAGGAAGAAAAAAAGATGAATCAGCAGATTTTTTTTTCTATATTTAAACAGCAAAGTAATTGAATTTGTACACCCCAAAGAACTCCAGAAGAGGCTGGACTGGATGGAGATCTCGGGGGAAGGCACAGAGGATTCCAAGCTCCTGGATGCATGTGCTGACATCATCAAGTACAGTGTAAAGACTGGTAATTAGATAACAAAATTTCCTACACCTGTTAAAATGTGTAAATGTTTAGTGAACCTTCAGTAATGACAATAGAGTGAATTGTTGCCTGCCACTCCCACCTCCCAACACAAATGCAACACATTTCTCACACTGGTGGCATGTTAGGTTGCAAATAAAATTTAAAAACTTTGGTCTTTGTGTTTAAATTAATAGTTTTAAAAATATGCTAAATACAAACATTTTAAAACTTTAAAATGCAATAATGACTGATTAACCATATCTTGAATGTGCACATTTTTTTTACGGACATACAGTGGTCCCCTTCTTGAACAGCCCAACCGACCACCCACATTTTACATCCAGAATCCATTGGCACCCTTGAATCCTTTGGCACTGACGAGTTTGTTTAAAAGTACCCCTTTAGGATCGTGATGAATTGAACGCATCCAGCATATTAGTGCAAAAAAGTGTCAAATTTACCTATCACAAGTGGACACATATTTAAAGTTTGCAAAATCTTGAAAAGTGCTTGGATTTTGGTAGTTAACTTGAAAAGTGCTTGAATTTGGGGTCAGCTCCAAAAAGTATTAAAAAAGTGCTTGAAAATGCTTTGAAGTCTTTGAAAAGTGCTTGAATTTTGAAACAAACATGTTTTTTTTTTAAAATCATTTCTGATATAAATGACAAGAAAGAAAATAATAGATAAGAGAATAAAAGATCTTTTTTTAAAAAGCTAGAAACTTGCTCATCCTGAAATTTTGATCCAATGTTGGATTGCTTGCATATTCATTAAGACTTCCAATTGGGTCTTTTACATGCTTATTAGTACTGAGTGTCATTTGAGATTGAGAGCACCACGTGATGTAATGAATGAATGCTGTGTTGACTGGGCCGTTAAGGCAGATAAACAGTCGGTCAAGTGTTTTGTGATGGGATGCATATTTTCAAACAAAAATCGCCATAAGCACTATGCACGCTTTATATTAACTATGTGTTGTGTTCTCAAAGGACTTTCTATCAGCGGCAATTGCCTTAGTAGAAAACTGCTTGTATGATACAGTATTAATTTTATTGAGTTAAAAATCCATAAAGAAATACCATAGGACCAGCTCCATGTGCAAAATTGCTTAGATCTGGAAACTCTGCTGCAAATGTAAATGCATTGGACCTTAATTCTGAAGTTCCCACCATCAGTATAACTAGGGACTTGTAGACTTACAGTAACCTCAGTGAGTAAAATAGCTTTGAAGTATCAAGGAAAATGTGAAAAGCATACAGAAATTAAATATCAACACTAGAAATGAATTTAGAATATATTTTGTTTAAACGTGAAAAAGTCAAGGTGGAGTTATAAACACTGCCAAATAAGTGTGACAGCTCCAAAATTTTCTGCCCTCATGCTTGAAAGCCCCTTGAGCTGCAATGTCTCTACCTGGGCATAGTTTTAAAAAAATATTCTTTTGTTCTTGTTTAAGAATGAAATATTTAATTTTGATATTTTGTGGACACAACATACCATAATCAACATTCTTCCTAAGTTTTTACACAGTTAAATATAGTGCTTGAAAATGAACTTTTTGTCCATGAAAAGTGCTTGAATTTCCTCATGAAATATCTTTATACACACACATTTTCTCATATGAAGGGAGGAATTTTTTCCATACATTTTCATTTCAAGAATAGATGCAGTTACATAATGAGTTTGTCATTTATTTAGTTCCCAATGAAGGAATAAGTTACTGCAAGAGGTGCAAAATGTTGTCAGGACAAGTGAAAGCAATTTGACATCAGAAAGATTAAAATAAACTTCAGTTATACACTCCCATAGATTCCGCTAGGGTTATGGAAATTACTGGTATCTCGTACCAGCAAGGACGGGGAAACGTTGGTACACGACCAAATTTTACCGGTACAAATGCTAATCAGCCAGTCTCATCAAACATTGTTTTATCTATTACGATAAAGTTAATAAAGAAAGTTGTGTTGTAAACAATACTTAAGAAAAAGAAAATGAAGTGAATGAGTTTCTGACCTTTACAGGAGTTACGAGGATAATTGATAATGACACAAGTCGACAATAGTGTAATCCCATTCCAATATCGTCACTGTCAGTTACCAAATTAATCCACATACAATAACAACTGTGGTTCAAAGTTCACTTATAAAGTAGATAGTTATATGTGTTTACATGCACTGCATAAACAGTTTAGTTTTAGTGTTTGTCGCATGTGAAAGTCTTCAACTTAAGCATGGCTTACAGTCATCTAAAATTAGAAAGCGGCAAAATCCAAAACAAGCCAGTCCCTTGGCGACCAAACATGTGATTAATAATTTGTTTTGAGCAATGAGAAATAAAAGCACAAATGTTATACAAATGAAATAACTAATTAATGATCATTCAACACAAATGGACAGAAGCAGAAAGGCGGGTACTTCACTTTTGATTGTTTTGCGCACCTGCTGTTTGTCACACACAACCAGAAGCAGAGTCTGCTTATCTCTTTGATGGCTTCAGACAGTATTTTTAACCACCTGAAGCCACTGAAGAGATAAGCAGACTCTACTTCAAGTGCTGTGTTGTTGCTGTCAATCACTAACTGGCTGCACGTGACCAATTGCAGGTGCACTAAATAAAACTTAAAGTACCTGTCTTTCTGCTTCTGTACATTTGCATTGAATTACAGGGGCTTATATCGTTGCTTACAATTTACCTATTAATATTAAATGTAATATATATAATACAGGGGAGATACTGCTCCCATTTGTCCTGCGGCCTATTTAAGAATCGACATTAATGTTACCGCAGGACATGGACATGATTGTGCCGGCTTAATATGCAAGTGAACCTGCTGAATGGAATTCTTCCCTCTCATTGGTCAACTGTGAAAAATGTTATCGGTGGGTGCAGTATGTAATTTTCAATCGCATTGCACTTGCATAGTAAGCAGGTGCGATCATGGCCATGTCCAGCGGTAGCATTGGAAAATAGGGAAGTATTACTTAAAGGTGGGATAGTGAGTCAAATTTGATGCATGCCTAAAAAGTAAAATCTCTGAGCTAAACATCTGTGCTCAAGTTATTACTCTTCAAAAGTGTAGCCTGTCAGAGATATTGGTGTTGGTTCTTAAATAGGTCACATGAAAAATGGGAGAAGTGTCCTCCCTTGTGCTATTATGTATAGTACATATATAATAGATAGTTACATTTTAAGCAACAATACAAGCCACTGCGCCCCGGATCAAATTCGGCAGGGATATGATGAAAATTGTAGCGGTGAATGAAAAGAAGAAGTCAGCCTCTGACCAACTTTGATGTTAAGACATGTTCATGACTTTTAACACGTTTACAGTTTGTCAGTACACGAATACCGACCGACTCATTTTTTTCTGTACTGGGACAAATTTTATCTGTAAAAACCGGTATATACTGGTGTAATGGAATCTTTGACAAGGTTTTCTAATGGTTTTACACATCAATTGACAGTTATTTATAATTATTTTCAATAACATTAATATAAGTTGGATCACATTGATTCCATAAAATGCAAGTGATTTTTAAATGAAAGTATTAAATATTTAAAAATTAGTTATGCCTTTCTTACTTTATATGTAATTATTACTCACATCTGTGATCCCCTTCTAGAATGGCCACCCCTCTTAAAAGACCACTTTCCTGCTGCAGAATTGCTGGTGTTATAGGAGGGGGATGACTGAAAATATTTAGTTGAGTTTACCAACAGAACAGCCCAAACTTGATACTGGAGTCCTACAAAGACTTGGTCCACCCTATGAGACAACTCGAAGAATCTTTATGAGCATGTACCACCAGAAATAATCTAGAGAGGTCCTTTTCTGCTTCCAAAGGGCTTGCCTTATAGGAGGTGGATCACTGTAGCAAGATTTTTAGTCAAATTTTTACCAACAGAACAGCCCAAATTTGATATTGATTCCTTACAGACTTGGTCCACCCTGCGACAGAAAATTTTTATGTGAACTCTGAAGAATCTATATGAGCATTTAGCACCCAAATACAATCTTTGACTTTTAAGGGGTTCCAATTTTTGTGGGTGAGCTAGACCACAAATTGAAGTCACAATGAAATAAATATCAACCAAGTCAACATGCACCCCCCCCCCATACCCCCTCCTCCCCCCCCCCCCCCCATCCATCATATGCAATGGAAAGGCATTACCTGTTTCTTTCTTTGTTTTAATACCATGACTATCTGTAGTGCGGAGAACGCGAAATAAACATTAGGACAAGTACATGAATGACGAGAAACACTGAAACTGATTGATTACAATTTAATTTGAATGCAAAATTTTATGAACATGAAAACTTGTGTAAGATTGTAATGAATCTACCTAATGTACAGTAATAAATGTAAATGCAGATTTACTCGCTGTCTGTGTCCATCTCTATTTTTCAAAACACATATTATTCCCTTTTATAAATACATTTTTGCACATATCAACTAAATGCTAAATAAACAATAGCGGATTCATCTTACTGTCTCTAAGACCATTTCACAGGATTCCTACAGAGTCTGGAAAGTCGGAACAAGTATGGGGAAAAGTGCTTTTTCCCTTTTGGCAGACCTAGAGAAAGTATGGAAAATAAAGATTTTGCCCGAAAGGTCTGGAAAATGTATTAAATTTTGGGTTGCTGTGTTGAATTTCTTTTTTTTTTTTTTGCTTGAACATGTTCCATTGTTTTTTGCGCAGGTGTATATCTTCATGGAGTTGGATGGGGTGTCAGCTGTTGCATAGCACTTCAGTGGGGGTGTGAGACACGCATGACCTATCACCCACTCGTGATTGGTGGATACTATTTTAGATCGTGCAGATACCACATGCTCATATATAGTGACCCCGACTTCGAATACATGAGTCAGAGGGGTCTGGAAAAAAATTGCAAGCCTGTTTGGAAAAGGTCTAGGATATTTTTTACTAACACCTGTATGAACCCTTAAAATCAGGTCTCTGAAGCGCTGCTTTGTCATGTGTGCCGATAGGCCACTTTGCATGAATTGGCTTAAGGGTAGATGTTTTCAGGTCAACCGAGACCTGATCTGAATGTACATCTCCACTATCCTCCAGTTTATTTAACTGCTCAGTCACCTGTGTTGAATACCACTCATGAATTAGTGATTTGAGTTCCTCCTTGTAAAAGTGTTAACAGTTTAATCAAGGTTTCACAGCTTATCCGTACATGTGGCTGGCACAAATATTGGTATAATTCCGTTTTCCTTTAAGTGAGACATCAGCCTTTCTCTGCGATGCACTTTGAAAACATCAAAGATTGCTACTGCTTTTTGATTATACTTAGGGGAAGCAAGTCACATACAGAGTTCAAATAGGGTATCAGAATTCAGTGAACAAACTGAATCATGGAATCCTTGTTGCTCCAGTGAGTTTCTGTAAATGTCATGTGCCAGTCACTTTTCATCGTTTAGAAAAAAAGAGGTTTACACTCATTGACTTTTGTCAAGTACCTTATCCCTAATTATTGAGAACTTTATGCATTGGTAGTGGTCTTTAAGAACACCTGTCTTTAAGAACCAAATCACTTAAAGTAACAATGGTGGTATTAAATGTGTTAGCTCAGACGTGTGTGGAAAAAGAAGTCAGCATTGTCTTAATGATCTCTGCATTTACACCAGATGTTAACAATGAATAACTTAATTACTGCAGTATGGATTAAACCTGTTTGCACACAAATGCGTGGAAATGAATGTTGGTGTAATCTTTTACCGAGATATATGCATTGTTGTTGTTTTGTTATTTGGGTTTTTTGGTAAATAATAGAAACACGAAATTAGGTACCCACAAATATGTATTTTTTACCCAAACCACAAAATGAAACCCACACAAATGAAGTGTTTCACAGTACATGTATATAAAAAAATTTGACTATGTTTTTAGGATTTTACATTTTTTTATCTTTATTTTTTAAATTTTTTTTATACATTTTAGAGAATTTTAACAGCTTTACCTTTTAACTCTTATTGTCTGGTACCTGATCATGTTTATTTGGAGTGTTTTATGATCTTTAGCAATTCTTTATATTTTAATTTTTTTTGGCTTTACTGTTATACTGCACCATATAGCCAGTATTGTGCTAACATACCATTAAACCCTCGTCCAACTACTACTACTGCTTCTACTACAAAGACTTAATTTTTTTCCCTATTTTAATAGGACACCCTAGATTTTGCAACCAGCTCTTTGGTGGTATGGATGAATATTCCCTTGCTGGTAGCTGGCTTACAGAGGTCTTGAACACGAGCCAGTGAGTATATTGTTATTATTATATCAATTGAAAGAATCCATATATTGATCATTATCGTATTTAAGCTTTAATGATTCTGTTTCATAGTTTTAAATCTGTTATTGTTAAAGTTAACATTGTTTTTTTAGAGATTATGCATATAGCATCTTTCTTGATTTAATGTTGGTAATAATCTATTCAAAGATTGAATCTTTAAATAAACTAGTGTAAGTGTACAAAATTTTTATAGTAAATGTTCATATTTTTCACAGATATACCTATGAGGTTGCTCCAGTCTTTACCATTATGGAGAAGAGCATCTACAGAAAATTGCTGTCCTTTGCTGGGTTTGAGAATGGTGAAGGAATCTTTTGTCCAGGTATAAAATAATTAATCTTCCGAAATTCAACATTAACATGGTATTGTAGCTTGTAATGGGAACATTTTTAGGAACCATCATTCTCTCATGTTGTGGCTTACACACACATGTACATGCACACACACACACACACACCAAAAAGGGAAATATTTTTTCCCCCAGCAATTAAATGAATTTATATTTTGGGATATAACAAAAACAGGGCCTATTCTAGAATGTGAGATTCAGCTAAATAATCCTAAGAAAAAATCATCCAGAATGCATGGAGATAGAACATATCTACAGTGTTGCACCTTGAACAATCACAGGGGACATTCTCCCACCCCAAACTGCCAGTGCCCCTAGATGTTAACAAATCCCCATATCTTGATCATTACATGGGTACATAGATACATAAAATTTATCCCAGATAGCTCAACAAGGTGCAACAATATATCTGCAAGTTATACCTATATTTCTTTGTTAATCTCTCTCCCCCTCCCCCCCCCCCCTTTAATTTGAAAATTCTCAATTATTTTTCAAATGGAGGAGTGGATTTATACCTTAAATTTTCAATTCTAGAATACACACTTCCAGATTGCTAAAGCTTTGAAAAATGCCACCTCCTTTTTTTGGTTATAGGAATGAATATAGAGCCTGCATTGTGGTGGTGGAGGGTGGTGTTAATATGGGTGTGTTTTCCCAGGGCACATGAATAATGAATACAATCTTGCTAAAGTGAAGAGTAATTATGGTAACAGTGTAGATCTTATGTACAAAAAGCATAGCAAGAATTCAGATTTTCTGGATTTCTGTTCTCTTTTACAGGTGGTTCTGTGGCCAACATCTGTGCTGTCAACATCGCCAGATACGCGAGACATCCTGAGGTCAAAACTAAAGGCATGACTGCTCTGGAGAAGCCACTTGTCCTCTTGACATCAGAAAGGGTAACTGGACTATTTTTTAAGAGAGATTTGGTATTTTATATTTCATCTTGGTTGCTCATTTTTACTGCCAAGTGACAACTTAGTCAATCCAAGCCTTCATAAAAAGCACTGTAAATTCTGTTTTACAGTTGCATACATTATGTGGTCATAATTGTCACCCTCCTTTCACAAAATGCAGGGAATCTGATATCTACATTTTCATTCATCCATCACACGTTTGTTTACACTTGATACCTTTACAGCTGCTGAAGATTAAAGGATGAAACATGGTGTCCTTTGTACAACGTCATTAGTAGATGTTTAATACAACATTGCGGGGTTTCTGCTACACTTTCCATTTTACAGTTGCATACATTATATGGTTATAATTGTCACCCACCTTTTCACAAAATGTAGGGAATTTTATATCTAAATTTTCATCCATCCATCGCACATTTCTTTATTCTTGATACCTTTACAGAGGCATAAGATTAAAGGATGAAACATGGTGTCCTTTGTACATCGTCATTAGAAGGTGTTTAATACAACATTGCTGGGTTTCTGCATCACTTTCATTTCCACTACAAATTTAAAGCCATTTGAGATCAAGCGATGAAACTTGGTGTACTTGTTAGGGTTCTCTCTTTAAGGTAAAGGTCAGTATTTTAAGTTTGACTTCACACTTTCCATTCCACTCCGCAAATTTAGATCAGTTTGAGAATAAGGGATATAACTTAATATACTTATTAGGGCTGGATTGGTATACCAATAAACCTGTATAGATCAATATTACACACCAATAGGTTAACCAAGAATCATTCTTAATTGTATAAGTACAAAAAGAAATTGTAATATTCCAACAAACACTTGACATAATTTATCATTTTACAATACATAGAATAAATAAGAAAACAGGTGTTTTCTGTATGAATCTGTTAGTCATACACTACAGGAAGTACAGTAAAACCTGTACAAATTCAAATACTTGAAAAAAATTTTTTATTGTTGCTTAAATTTGTTTAAATTGTCCTGTTAATTTTTTTTTTTTAATGACCATATGATGACTGAAATTCTCAAAAATCCAAGCACAAACAAAATGTGGGATCTTTGGTTTTATGTCAGTGGCTGGGACTAACATTCATTAGTATTAGTCCCAGTCCTTAATAATTCTGTAATTACCGCTTTGAAAATTGATAGTTCAGAACTTTTGGCTAAAACCCAATAGTCAAAAACTTGAGCCAAAAATTTGGTTAGCTTTAATGATCCAAAATGTACCTAAAATCTGGCTAAGCCTTCATAGTCCAGAACCTTAGACAAATTTGGCTAAATTTCGCTAGTCAAAAAACTAGCCAATTTTTTTTTAGATTTATTGGTCCAAAACTTGGCTAAAATTTGACTAAGCCTTCATGGTCCAGAACTGCAACCAAAATTTGGCTTAGCCTCGATGGTCCAGCTTATGAAAGAAGCTCCCCTAACTTCTCTCTGTATTGTTATGCAGTTATGCCATCCTCCATTTTGCTATACATAAATCTTCCCTTTATGGTTTCACAATTATTCAACCTCATGTGTTATGAAAGAGTGCTGTATGCTTGACGTATCAAATTATATTCATTTGCTGTATGCACACTGCAGAAAATATCCTCCTGTATTTTATAAATAGTCCAGGCCCTGCAACTGTATATCTAAATGCTGACGATTCAGATTATTCACTTGTACAGACTGTTCACATACCTGCCATATTCCCAGACAGTGTGTGGGTGGGTGGGGTTGAGACATAAACAGTGTTTTGAGGTCCCAAGGGAGGTCAGTACATGTGACCACAAAAAAGTAATGTTGTTCAATTGAGAATAAGCTATCTTTTCTAGAAAATTACTGGAAATTCAAAGCTGAATAAAAGAAAATAACTCCTCTGTTTCCTTTCAAGCATTTAATTCACTTACAAACAAAAAATAGTTCATAGACTTAGCAATCTCAAATATCATCATACACATATGTGCAAACACTCACAAAATACCAACCACACTGACATTAAATAAAAAAAATACACCAAGTTTCTGTCTTTAAAATCCATTAGATGTCAGAATACAGTGTTAATTAGAAGCAGTCTTTGCTGTTCTCAATAGCTCAGTAGGAGGTTTGAAGGTAATGCAAGTGTCATTTGTGTTCATCTTTGCATCAATTAGAGACTGTATGGTACTGTTGTTAAAACTTCCCTTTGATTTACAAATAACTTCAAACGAATTGTGTTGTTCCACTTTGTGAACTTTATGCAAAATAGCCTAATGGGCTACCCCACAGCAGTCCTCAAAGGACTTGACACATCACTCTAGCTATTTGCAGCCAATTAAATAATATGTGAAATGGTGGTTGTTTATACCTGACCGCCTTACCTTTTAATTGCCTCTATGACAATTAGCTCTATAAACTGCTCCAAGGATAGTTTTACATGAGCTCTAAGCAGGGCTGTTTACCGTTTGTACATACTACATGTTATCGGCATATATTAAGGTGGTCGTTTTTTTTTTTTTTTTGAAGATTACTGAAAGTTGTGGGGTTTTTACACAAGACTGTGTCGGGTTGTTTGGGAGTAAAAATGTGTTTTTTTTTAGCGTGACTCCGTGTTATGGCATGTATACGTTTGTGTCCCCTGAAATTTGAACTTCCATTAAAAAGTTATATTTTTGACCAAAATTATAACATCCTTATGATTGATTATCTCTACAAAATCTAGGGGCCCCAGTGGGTGTGGATAATCAACATTGTCCTTTATATATGCAAACTAGACATTTATGTAAAATTTCAGTTTTTAAGTTTCTGTGAAAATATAATCTAAATTTACATTTACACCAATACAGACCCATTCTTAAGTCAACTCTCTAGACACGCATTTGTAAAATGTGTATGATATTGATGTTTGCTAATTCAGATTCTGTTGTATTTTAAGGTAAAAAAGTGAGGTGAATGTGAGAGGTCTTAAAGTATTCAGGTCCATGTGAAGTCAGATTCCACGTATATTCAAAAGTTCAATATTTTATGGTACTAATTTCAGTATTTTGTATTCCGCAAACAATATCAACAGATTACCTCAATATGTTATCAGTACTGCATTATAGCTGTTGCACTCTCACTTTACTAAATCTTTACCATCCAGTGCACAAAAACAGACTCATATTCTATCTGTGTACCACATTCAAAAGGTTCACTTCCACAACCAAGATCAACATCTTGGTTGTCTGCCACTTATAATTATAATTATAAATACTTCATGAAAACCAAATAAATAACTTAGTCCCTTTGATTTAAATCCAGGGTTCATAGTCAAACACAATAAATATAAATAATGGCTCTGACAAGTATAGACATTACTCCCTACTTGCAATCCAAAGACTCGGCAGTCAGAGGTGTTAATTAAACAATAACCTCCCAGCTCTGAGGTCAGGCAGACTTCGGAATAGCAGGAAACAGTCTAAAGATGTCCATATCCAGTCTTTACATCCAAGTATATAACTTTCAATGCTATAACACATTACCCAAAGTTTAAAAGCGGAACTTGATCTCTCCCTCCTCCTACCCCCAATAAACTGCCAGTGAATAGATGGTTACCATTGCAGTAGTAGTTGCACTGCTAAAGTGTAATGGTGTGTGGATTCTGGTTAGGGTGAAGTCCTCACAACAGGATACTAATTAAGTGTGAATTGGAACAACTACACAGCTCCAACAAATCAATATCCCCCATTGCAATGATTGTAGGGCATAAAATATGATTATCAACAAGTAAACATTAACTTAATTTATGCTAACTTACCGTAGTGGATAATTTTTCAGGGAGTATGACAAGAACAGTTTATATCTCTTTAATAAAGTAGACTCTGATTTGTGGTCACATAATGTGCCAGCAGATTTGGGTCTATGCACTTTGTTAGAAGTTGTCAGTAGAACAAACAACAAAGACCCTGATCTGCCGGCACATTATGCGACTGCAGATCAGGGTCTGCGTTGTTTGCAGTTGGACTTATAAGCAAGTAAATACATAATTTTTTTGTCACAGTATTATGACAGTGTTGCATGTTAACATTCTTGTAACATTACTATGTTCAGATGTTTTATTAATTTTTTTTTTTTTCAAAAGAAAATCATCTTTTGGGTAAATATTCCTATTTTCCCAGAGCGGTATAGTTATGATTCCTAATGTACAAGAAATTTTAAAGTACAAAATTTAATTGCACAATAAGAATTTAAAGAATCATGGAGAAAATAATTATTGAAGACTAGTTGAACTCTTCTGAATGTATGTCAGCAATTTTGTCATTTTGTGTCACAGAAAGAAAATCTCTTAAAATTGTAAGTTCTCATTAAAAGTTGAAACTTCATGCAATTTATATTGGCCAATTTTGTAGATACTTTTTTAGCTTGTATTCTTTCCAAAATTTACAGAAATACACTTTATGTTGACTATTGTAATTAAAAAAGCAATTTTGGAATTGATTTGCAATGAAGTTTAAGTTCGAGATGCCTGAGCTCCTGTTTAAGCAGAGATGTTGATCCCTACCAGCTGTAGAGTATGTAATTGGTGTATCCAATGAAGTTCTGTATCTTTCCGATTAATGTTGCTACTAGAGAGCTATGGATCAGATTGGATGATTTCTATTATCTGATACTGAATACAATAAATGTTGTTATCAGGTTGGTTCAAATGTTTAGACACTGGGGTCTCCTTATTATGGATGTCCCTTAAGTGGTATCACACTGCTAGATTTATTAACCTTGGATTAAATCTGAAGCATGTTTCTCGAAGTCCGATTCTTTAGTACAGGTATGTTTAATTTGTAACAGTTGACTGTACTGACCTGATTCCTTGCAATGGTTGGGGTGGTAGGAATCATAATGTAGATAGCAATGTTTATCTGTAGGTTTACAGTATAAATCGAATAATATTTTATTATTTTCCCGAAATACCGTTGTAATGAGGAATGTGATTTTTTTCCTTTGAATATTCCATCGTAAATGTAATGGTTTTGTGATAACTATTACAGTATAAACAGAACTCAGATCCTGTCCAGATCATAAAAATGTCGTCTATAAACCTCAGATAGATAAAAGGTTTATATGATGCTGAGTTCAGCAGTTTTTGTTCAAGATCACCCATACAGATATTGGCATAAGATGCTGAGTTCAGCAGTTTTTGTTCAAGATCACCCATACAAATATTGGCATAAGACGGGGTAACTTTGGTTTCCATAGCAGTGCCACCAATTTGTAGAAAATGGGAGTCATCGAAGGTAAAAAATTGCAGTGTTGCACCAGTTTTAATAGGGCTAAGATACTCGGATTGGAGAGACAACTTTTAAATGCTGCTTCCATGTTATCAAGTTGATCCGGAGGGCAGTTATCTCTGAGAGTTTTTCTGGCCTTTTGAAAGGCTGCTTCATACTCATCTGTTTTGTTGAGTGTATGGGTAAAAGTAATGCTAGTTATTTACCTCGAGGTATCCAAAAGGATAGTGTTCCACGAGGTTACAAATTCTGGGCAATATGTAAACCTCGGGCGCAAGTTGATCTCTAGCCCTTGAGCTATTCTGCCTTTTTGGCTGCACATTTGAAGATAGTCTGCTACTTTTTGTAGTTTGACAAATTTTGATAGTAGTTTCCTAGCTTCTTTGTAGAAAGGGATTGAATGGTTTGGTAGTAGCAAATGCTTGACTTGTTGGCGTTCTGAAACCAGGACATCCAGTTTTCTCTTTTTTGTTGATGTTCACAGGGCTCGAATTTAACACAAATTTCTTTGTAGCCAGAAGGAATAGTATACTGAGAAATTTACTAGTCCTGCCAAATCTTTACTAGTCCTGTCCACAAAACAATGTCACACACTCGTATTGAGATTAACAACAATTTTATTTCATAAATAGCATTATCATATGAAATGCAGAAGTACAGAAATATAAATCTTGCTTCAAATCATCAATCAGTCAATTCACATTCCTTGTTTCTCAAGATAATCTGGATCCAATTCCAGAAAGGGATCCAGGTCTCCTTTCTTGTCCTCCACCTGCACTCTAGGTCCATATCGGGTTTGTTCTGGTCTCCTTAACCGTCTGGATGTTTTCTCTTATTTGTTTTTGCGAATTCCGTAACCCAATTATACCGCATAACGTTCTTCTCCTCATCATAATTCAGCCATTCCCTGTCTTTTGACCATGTCTTCTGAAATGTTTGATTACGCTTTTCCCTATCATAACAGTTATTCCTCTCTTTTATGTCATTTTCATTCAACTTCTGTTTTTTTCCGGTGGCTGAACACCTTCTATAAAACGCCACATTCTGCCTGTCTTGCAAGGAGGGAATTGTGCCTCGTTTTAAAATACGAGATGTTACAGCATAGCTGATGCGGATTATTTAAAGTAAGAAAAGGAATGGCACAGTGTCCTTTATATAACAAAATCAGAGCAAGAAACATGTTTCAAAGCATGTGCTTCTGCCCCCCCCCCCCCCTTAAAATTAAATGGCCTCTCCCTAGTAAAGACTTGACTTCAGTGGATGTTCTGCAGGATCAAAGCAGTGGCCATTGTAAACACTGTTATAAAATATTTGCATCAGACGGTAATGTTAGTTTCAGCTTGGAAAAGGTGCGTTCCTATCAAACGAAGCCATCTGACTCTGCGCGTTGTACTTAACAGCTCCAATTATGGTCTCATCATTAACAGCGGAAGTTTGGTAATTGTTCTTAATTAATCTGACCTCAATGTATTCATTCGTTCTTGTAAGGGAAAAATATAAAAACTATTTTTATCATCATAGAAAAAAGTAGTTATATGGAAATGATGTGTCAGTAACGTAATCGTAACATTGATCTAATTCTTATAATTATTTAGATGCAAATGTAAAATATGCAGTTTCCCGTTTGTGACTGTTTAAGCGTTTGGCTAGCGAGCCAAAAAAAAAAAAAATTAAACAAACAAACATACAAACTAATTTCTTTGAATAGTTTTTATCGTGTTTCTGTGTGTGGTATACCACTTTGTAGTTTGTTAATGTGGTCGAGTGGATAAAGTGTCATACCAGCACGCACACACACGCAAATGTACTTGACTCTGGAACACAAGGTCGGGAGTTTGCGCCCAATGGTGGGAATATTCGTTCGTGCTTTTTGCTCCATGACGCTACGTCTAACACAGTTTTCGTATTAATTTTCTTACTTTTATGAACTTTTCCAAATTTATGTATGTGTAGATTTATAAATGGTCAAATTTTAATATTTTTTGAATATTTCCTAAAAATGTCATCGTATCATGCACTGAAAAAGTAAAATTTGGTTATAATTAATAAGCATTCTAGCGTTACTTTTTAAATGTTAACTTTGGTGAAAAAATTGTCTAAACATTATCAGAATCATTAAAAATCTATCACGGAAGACACATCCTTATGACTTGGTGTGAACGATGAGGTCGCTAACTGCAGAAAGCTTGGCAATCAGGGAATACGTAAACTCTTACCGAACTTATGATTTGGATTCCATGTTGTATCCGTGCGTGTGGGAGAGAAAGATAGAGACGCTTTAAAACAGGTTATTCTACATTTTATATATTATATATAATGTGCAATAGAAAAATGAAGAGAAAAAGAAATAAGTAAAACAAAAGTACGATCGCTTCACTATCCATGTCTAATATAGTGAAGTTCAGCTCCTCTATAACAGCGTGCTTTGCAATCAGATGATCCAAAAGAAACACAAGAAACAAAATTGTTTTTATTTATGGTTGAGGGGAGAGATTTTAAATCTGAATAACTTCCGCATATAAAGTTGTAGAATGCCATAAATTTGTTGGAAATAAAAATCTCTTAAGAACTAACATTTGACTATTTCCACGTCATTTTTCATTTCATTCGTTATCTGATTAATTAGGATCAATTACGAAACTTCCGCTGTTAATGACAGGACCATAATTGGCGCTGTTAAGCGAAATGCGCAAAATCGGATGGCTTCTTGTTATAGAAACGCACCTTTCCGAGGCAGAAATTGACTTTATCTTCTGATGCTAATATTTTATGACTGTGTTTACAATGGTCACTGCCTTGATTCTACAGAACATCTGCTGAAGTCAAGTCTTTATTAGGGAGAGGCGTAAACAAACGCTGACTGTTGATAACCGAAACTTACTAGCCCACCGGACTATTACATTATGAAAGTTACTAGTCCGACAGGAAATCTACTAGCCTCGGGCTAGCGGACTACCGCTAATTTCGAGCCCTGTGTTCACATCTCTTCTAATGACTGTGCTTGTGGAAGAGCTTGATAGAAGCACTGATGCACTTCCGTAGAGACTCATCAGGCTCTCAGTGGAATTGGGATCTAAAAGGTTGGAATCCGGAAGAGGGTCGCATGCAATAAAGTTTAAACTTTTTTTCTCAGTCTTACACTTTATAAAATTTATCTTTAAAAAAATGTAACAAGAAAGAGGATATTTTGAAAAGTTGGGTTTTAAGAAGAATACTTCTCCATTTGAACTAAAAGTCAGTGTTGTATGTTTCGAGAAACTGAGATATTCTGTGAATTCTTTAAGATAGAAAACAGGTCAACTAGTATGGAACAAAGAAAGGTTAACAAGATTGTATTGTTTGGAAGGTAAAGTGATTGCCTTAAAGAACTATGAGGAATAGAGAGCGAGTATCATCTTGGCAGTGTTTTGAATGGACTAAGGTATGGATGTACCCTTCCCCTTGACTGACTATCATACAAAGCAATCATATGTATATTAATAAATTAACTAATATATACAGTGTATATACAAACTACATATCCCTAATTTAAATGAAATCTCACTCTGAAGAAAAAAACATATATATAAATCTCATACGATACCATAACTTTCGCAGGGTGCAAGGAGGGGGAGGGACAATATGTTTCATATATATATAACAATTTTGGTGACAAACATGCAATATTTCATCCTATTCCTTGCATCACACTGCTATCAGGCAGTGGCTTTACACTTTTAGTCTCATTCTTGATATCCCCGAGCATGGCAGACAAGATCTAGTATGCTTTAATTGGAGATTGTGAAAAGGATCTATTCTGTCTTGGGGGTGGGGAGGGGAAGCTCAGTCTTTAAACTTTAACTTGTGTATTTATATATTTGGATATAATGATTGGATATGGACATGTTTTGGACTGTTTACTGTTATTCCAAAGTGTGCCTGGTCTCAGAACTGGGAGTTCAAACTTTAAAACATGTCAAATCAGAAAAACCCCAAATCAATAGTGCTTTACAAATTTAGAAAGAAGAACATGAGAGGGGTAATACAGCACTCAGGTTGAGCACATGGTAAGGATCATTGCAGAATTTGTGGAGTTGACTTTATGATCATTCAGCGAAAGTTAGACGTGTAGACTAGTTAAAGTGAGTGTTGTGTATATATAATTTGTCAATATGTTTTGTGGTTTGTATTCTGGTACTAATCCATGTAGATTTTGCCCATTTGTGACAAGAACTTTAACCAGCTGCAGATCCAGATTAGTAGCAAAACTAAATGTACATTTTTCATACAGTTTGTAATTATGGCATGTAATATATTGATTACACTTTTTATGCCCTGATTACGCTTTTTTGCCACTTATGTTATGCTTATACCTCTGTAGGGGTTGGCAGGTATGTAAGTCTGCTCTTGGGCATTGAATGGTAAAGATCAAGTAAGGTGCTCTTGGGCATTGAATGGTAAAGATCAAGTAAGGTGCTCTTGGGCATTGAATGGTAAAGATCAAGTAAGGTGCTCTTGGGCATTGAATGGTAAAGATCAAGTAAGTTGAGAGTGAAACACCTATGATACAATACTGATAACATCTTGAGGTAGACAGCTACCTACAAGTATCAGTAAATATAAATTGCATCAAGTTTCAAGTTTTAATGAGAATGTAAAATTTTAACATATTCTTACTGAGACACGAATTGTCAAAATTTATTAAATACATTCAGAAGAGTTCATCAAGTCATCAATAATTATTTTCTTAATGATTCATTAAAGTCTTTTGGTTCGATAAATTTTATAATTTAAAATGTCATATATATGTATTATGAATCATAAATATATTATGCTTTTTACCTTGACAAACGTCAGAATTCTAAATAACAAACTTTAATATCATACACATATTTTTACAGATTTTTATCCAGAGAGCTCTTTGTTCAGAATGAATCTGTATTGGTGTAAAAGTAAATTTAGATTATATTTTAATAGAAACTTAAAAATTGTAATTTGACAGAAAGTTATAGTTTGAATACATATATGGGGCTCTCTCAATCAGTCTATTAGAGAATTGTATGACTCTGTACCAAAGTGATTACAAGCTATGATAGGAGCAAAGAGATTAGTTAACAACTATTAGATCTGCAAGTACTATTTTCTTTCATATTTTTTGTAAGGAGATTCTTTAGAAACAGTAATGATGTTAGTTTACCTCCTATGATGTCAGTGTAAGTGACTACTCACTTTTGACCTGGTACTGTAGCAATGTTTAAGGTGGAATATTAGTGAAACCATAAAGGAAAGACTCATGTATGGCAAAATGGGGGGTCAGGTGGGGTGTGTATGTGACATAAATGCATAACAACACTGAGAGGAATTATGGAAGTTACTTTCATGAGCTGGACTTGGGCACATTTTGGTTAAAGTTCTGGGTTATGAAGTCTTAGCCAAATTATTAGCTAGTTCTGGACTATGAAGGCTTTGCCAAATGTTAGCGTTCTGGGCTATTATGGCTAAACCAAATTTTGGCTAAAGTTCTTGACTATTGGGTTTTAGCCAAATTTTGGCTAAAGTTCTTGACTATTGAGTTTTAGCCAATTTTGGCTAAGGTTCTGGTCTATGAAGGCTTTGCCAAATTTTAGCAAAAGTTCTTAGCTATCATTTTTCAAAGCAAGTAGCCAACTTTTGGCTAAGCCAAATTATCCCATTGCAGATGCCTGATTTGATTAAAATGGAAAAACTCGCATGAAATCGGAAGCTGTTCATAAATGAATGAATGAATAAATTCTTAATAAGTTACTATAAAAGTGCCCATCAGTGATTTTCAGTTAACCGTTTGCTTACTGCTTGTTCCGATGTACTCGAGCATAGCCAGACCTTTCAACCCTTACAATTTAATTGCAAATCGTGCTAAAATGACCTGTAAATTGTGAACATGCAGAATAAAAACAAAAAATATGAAAAATATTATCATTGCAATAAAATTCTGATATGGGCTTGTCCAGGTTTGATATGAGTCCAGGTTTTCATATTAGATTCAGTGGAGTTGGTCAGGGAACTACACTAAGTTTACAGGAGCACTTTGGATGATTTAATCTCCCCATGTTTTTCATGCAAAACGCTTGCATGATCAAGCTTTTGCTATTATGTTATAGCATTATCTAGAAATTTGTCCAACAAATGAAAAAACATTGAAGGTGAAAGGAACAATTGACCTCTTAAAAAGTTCAAACAATCTGCACAGAAGTATAAAAAGGAGAATTCAGATTCTTAACCGTGCTTGAAAAAAAGGCAGGAAAGGCAACAATTTCATTTATTGGACATCCATATAAAGTCATTTGGAGTGTTGCTCGTGGTGGGAGAGATTATTGCTGCTGCCATGTGAAATTTGAAAAAAAAAATTACATCAGGTTGAGAGAGTCTGCAAATTGACCTCCATGGGGCCTGGAACTGCAGTTTCTGAAACTGAACTGGAGGCCATCAAGGTCTAAATATGCTTTACAAACTTTTTATTTGAACATAATGTTGCCTTTGCTGCATCAGGTCACACTTCTGAAATTTTTAAATGCATGTTTTCCACGTCGACAATAGCAGTGCATGATATTTCATTACATCTTATTGGAGAATGGTCTAACTTTAAGAAAAATATTGACACTCTTGCTGAGGTCTTGTTATGGTTGGCAGGTCAAGCAGTGGATTATCCCAGCATTTGTTTGACAGATAATTCAGATCCTTTTGCTCTTTGCAAATAGCTTTGACAGAAAGCACGTGTATGCTATGGTTTTCCAGACTAAAAATTAGTTGGGATTTTCAAACTTACTGTATTCAACATAATGTACACAACTGCTGACATTAAGCAATCTCATTACCACAATCAATATCATGTAGTACATCCTTGATTAAATAGATAGTAAAAGAGACATCTGTTGCTTGTATATTGCAGTTGGAGCCACTACGTCTAGAGTTGCAATCTTAGGCCAAATATTATACAGAATTTGATAAAATAAGTGTTGTGTTATGTCTGTAAAACTGGCAGTATTTCCTGAAATAGTCAACAAAACTTTAAGCAGATGCAGTTGTCATTTGCAGTCAGTACTAGAGAGATAACATTGATATCTGTTTAATTGACTATTAGTAAAATAAATGTAAGAAAACTAAAATTTTAAAGCAAAATGTCAGGGACATTCACAAGTTTTATTGCATTTGTATTGAGGGTGTTATGATTAAATGCCATCATAATTGCCCAGCAGTTCAGTAATAGAGCAGTCATTGGCATTCAGTTTACTGAGAAAACATAACTATATACATTTGAAATAATGCAGAGATCCACAGAACGAAATAATCAAATTATTCTTCACCATGTTTAGATCTAAAAGTTGTATAAATTGTACACCAATCTCATAAATTTCTGACTGTGTTTGACTTTGCAAGGAAAGTTCATGTGTTAACCTAATTCATGATACAAGTTGTAAAAGATTGCACCAATACAATTTCCAACACAGTTTTCAGATTTTATAAATCGGCTTGGTCTCAGAATGTTACATCTTGGATTCTTACAAAATATTGGCAGCAACTGGAAAAATGGCTGACATCGTCTACATCAAGTAGTGTTTATTTTACAATATCTATATGCTACCCATTTACGATAACCTGATATCATTCAAAGCGCATGCTTTTTTTGTTGATGGCAGAGGAAAGGGAAGTATACCTACTTTTTCACCACAGATGTGTCTTTGTAAACAAATGTTTGTGTATGTAATTTTTGCTCCGTAAAGATAGAAAATAGTATAAATAGTTATAAAATAACGAATGAGTTAAATTTGCAAGGTATTTTGCTTTAAATTAATTAGAAACAGTTCGAGTGTTGCAACTGATTTTCAAGAACTTCAGTTTTTCCAGCCTCTGTTCCTACTGGATAACCAGTATTGTTTGTATCCATTGTTACATACTCGTTAGATTTTAAGTTAAAATAATACTTTTTTATATTGGATCGAGAATGTTTTCATAACTGTGATTCTTTCAAGAAAAATGAGAGTCGTCATGTGCAATCAATATGGGTATAAACATTGTTATGGGCATATTGGATAACCATGATGTAACATGTACCACACTGTCCCCAGTCCATGAAGTGATAAAGTGGAAGGGTTTGACATCACATTTCTTCCAAAAGAAACATGAATGGTTATGACTTATCTGTAAGAATAACAGAAAATGGAGAGAAAAAAATTACCCATTGTGCATTAATTGTATTAGATGATGTGATGAGACCATGGGTGATTTAAAAACATCAGATGGGGAAAAAAATCATTTCATGGATGTAACAAAGGACATGAAAATTTAAATTACCCAATTTAAAAATATTAACCCAATAAAACTTTCAAAATAAGGATGTGAAAAAATTCTGTCAACTTGAATCTTTCAAGTTGATGATTATTCATTTGGAGAGTCCTCTAATGTGTTTCATAATCTTTGGTGAAAAAGCAAAAATGACATCCTGTTACATCTCCAACCAATTAATAATTACAGTCGTTATTGATCGTAGTAGTTCAGTATTGTAAGTTTGTTTGGGTGTCTGTGTTACCACACAATCACAACATCAGTTGGATATTGTCAGTGAGGTTTAGAATATTGTAGGACAAAGATCCCATTGGTGTCCTATGTTCCATCTTTTTCTGAACCAAAGAAAGTTAATTTTTTACATAGTACATATGAAGAATTATCTCCATTAATGTGAAATAAATTGCTACAAATCTGGTGTTTCAAAATTAACATGGTAACTTCAAATAAGTATGACATTTTTGTCTGAGATGTAACACTTATTATAAGACGTTGAATTCTGCACCATATAGAAATCGTAGACAAAATAATTGACAGGTCACCCTTGCTCAAAGAATTGTGATGGCTTTGAAGTTGTGTATAATAGAAACATTGTTCCCACTATGTACTTGCTATCAGATGATGTGCATAAGTTCTTGTCATTGTGTTTCTCTTCTTCCGAAATTTGGCATTACTTGATAATGTTGAACCAAATGAATATCTTGAATGAAATAGTGTATGTTATGTGGGTCAATTATCTTTTCTTGGATTAAAATGCCCAGTTTAAGAATTAAACATAGTACAACTGTAAATATTATTTCTCTTAAACAAATTGAGTAGTAATGAAGATATGGTATGTATCATTGCAATTATCTGTTATTGTCACTTATAACCCTGCTCACAATGCATTTGCCAAGAAACAAACATTCGCAGTTTATGGTGAATAGTCAGTGTAGAGAAATCGGATGTGGTCCCTTCTCAACATTTGGTTCTTCAAGGTATGTGGTTTCTAACTCATATCAGCCGTGTTTGTCTTCCTCTCTAATGCATTGACAGTATTGTTCATGTGTTGAGAAGGCGTCTGCCACGATGTTCATTTTGGAGATGGATTTTCTTCAACTCCTCAGCTTCTTTGTTGTGGTGGCGGACCTGTTGTACCTCTGCCACTTTTATGTGCACCCTCTGCAGATATCCATCTGGCACAGTAACATCTGATCTCAGGTAGTTTAGATCACAATATTACAATCTTTATCAAAATCAAGCACTTCCTGCTCCAATGGCAAGACAGGGAGTGGCTAGTGGTGGGAATACTTTTGGAAGCCCCACAAATCACAATCTGTTTAGATGCCAGTTTGTTGACTAAAGAGTTTTCACCAAAATACTTCTTATGATGTCTAATTGGTCCCAAGTGAAAAACGGTGCCAATCTGACATCTGATATGGCCACTATGGTAGCCATATTGAAATTGAAAATCTTGTTATGGCCACTCTCCTTCTAATCAAAAAGTCATATCAGCAATGGGTTTTCACCAGAATACTTATTATGATATTCAGCTGATCTTAAATTAAATTTGATGCTGATCTGACATCAAATATACCCACCAGTGGCCAATTTAGAAATCTAGTCATCACTGAAGAATGTCAGACATGGCCTCGACACTCGGCAGCTAAAAAGAGAAAAATGGTCTTATCTTGAATTCCTGGAAACTATTTTTGGACAACAGAGCATTTTCCCTTTGGGGACTCTTGCTTTTAGCATGAAACCAGAAGCGTGCATATTATTTTTTTAAGCCAGAAAAACAATGTGGCATCTTAGTGTTCTAAAGTTTTGTTTCCACTCCACAGATTCAGTGCATGTATGAATTTGCTTTCACAAGCTGGCTTTTGTCAGTTACTCAAGGTGAACAATATCAGACCCACTTGGGCCTCTTGTTTAATTTACTTGTCAGTGAACAACTGAAATTTAGCAGTATTTCAAACCCCTGATTATGTAATAGTCCAGGTTTAATCTTCAAAGTCTAGGTTACTGATCAGTTTCTTCCCCTTTTCTGCAGTTTTTTCCTAATGTCCTTAAAGATAGAGCCATAAAATTTGTTTACTTTCCATGTCTCTACAGTTGCCACAAGGGTCAGTGTCAAATCTCACTGTATACATTATATTGATGATCTCAACACAGTAGGTGGAAGACAAAGATTCACTGAATTTGCCGTTTTATCTTTATATCTGTTTTGTATACATCGGTGAACTGAACTGGAAAGGATTTTTTTTTCTTTCTGACCCCTTCTGATATGTTCATGCATATTATTGCAAATAACATCCCACCTTTTCTCTTTTGCAGTGCCATTTCTCCATTAAGAAGGCAGCAACACTTTTAGGTATTGGTGCTGAGTATATCTACACTGTGAAAACAGATGTGAGAGGTTGTATGATACCAGAAGAGCTTGACAAAAGGATTGAAGAGGCCTATGACAATGTACTTATTTGTATGCTTTTTCTTGTTCTTTTCTATGTAGATAAAGGTAATGAAAGAAATAGTGTAATAGAAAATTTGCATTGAAGGAATAGATTTCAAAGGTGGAGATGAAGTAAAGAAAAGGATCTAGTATTTTTAGCTCTACTTGTCATAGACCAGAAGAGCTTATTGGATGGTCCATTGTCTGTTCATCTGTTAGCACAAGTTATCGCTACTTTTCCTAAACTACTAGGAGGATTTCAACTTTACACAAACATTCATCCCATAGTTTAGTTGGTCTTAAAAGAAAATGGTGCTGCTAAGATGTCCAATATGGCAACCACAGCGGCCATCTTGAAAATCTACTTTGTCCCAAATGAAAATAGTGCCAAGCTGACATCCAATATGTGTACCACAGCAGCTAATTTAAAAATCTTGTTATTGCTGAAGAATATCATAGATGGTTTCAACACTCAACAGTTAAAAGGAAGAAATGGTCTTACCTTAAATTACTGGAAATTCTTTTCACCCAATAGACCGTCAGTCCTTTCAAGGGACTTTTGTTTAAGCATGAAACCGGTAGCACTTATATTTTGTTAGGCCAAATAGACGAAATAGGAGCTTTGTGCTTGACATCTTTCTTTCAGCTCCACAGTTTTGCTACATGTATGGATTTGCTTTCACAAGCTTACATTTGTCAGTTTCCCAGATCAGCAAATCAGGCCCACTTGGGCCTTTTGTTCATATGCTGGACTCTGATTTATTGGAGTAACATAGTCCATTAAGATTTCATTTTCAGAATCATACTGAGAGCTCCAGTTAAACATAGGGTATTTTATCTTGTTTGCTTAGGGCTTGGAACCCTTCTTTGTCAACGCTACAGCTGGTACAACGGTCAGGGGAGCCTATGACCCAATTGACAAGATAGCTGATGTATGTGAGAAACACTGTATTTGGCTCCATGTGGATGGGGCCTGGGGTGGAAGCGCCCTTATATCAAGGACGTACAGGCACTACCTCAAAGGGATTGAACGGTGAGTTCTTTTTGTACAGCCTGTATTTATTCTGGGGTTCTTCAACAAATATCTCATCTCCTATGTTATTATACATCTGCAAAGGGGAGGTGGTTATACAGGAATCTGCTTGTCCATCCATTCATGTCATATTTTTAGCTCACCTGGCCATAAGAGTAAGTGAGCTTATTGTATAGTACTGCTTGTATCAGTCCTTTCAAGGGACTCTTGTTTTACTTGTCCTGTGTTTTTCAATTTCATGATTTTCTTAAATTTTCAATATCTAATGTCTATAATGTTGTCTAAGGGTAGCATTTGTAATTACTGTATTTTCTGACCTATGTGGAGTATAAGACAAAGCCAGATCGACACCTTGCCATCGTCTTTTTTGCTAGTAACTTCTGGTTTCATGAATATTAAAAGTATCACTGTATGCTATTCCAGATTAATTTGGAAATTGCAGTCACTGACACTAACAAGCATTTTCCCCTATTTCGTTTTGGAGAGAGAGGGAGGAAGGTTTCAGGCAAGTGTAATCTGTATTGTTCAGTTACCTGAAGATTGTAATCTTCCTCATGTACAAGGCCACTACTATATTCCATTATCAATTGACACCTCTGAATAAACAGTTCATTCTTGTTTTAATTGTGATATCCATTGTCACAAGAACTACATGGCTGTGCAGTGTTATTTACATGCTAATTAAATATGCCAAGAGTTTTGCCAGGTTATTCCAGTTGACACCTGTTTGAGAGCAAGATTTGACAGATGAGATCAAATTAGTGTGGCAACCAATAGGGAAATGAGGCTATCCGTAGGGAAATGAGAAAAAGTAAAGAAAATTAATGATACAGAGACAGAAAGAAAGAGCAATGTCACATAATATTACTATACTATATTATTGGCATTTTTAGTGAATATATGACAGTATTGTAAATATATGATAACCATGAGTATATAAGTCGATTCAGAGTATAAGACGAAGCCCAGACTTCCAGGTCAAAATGTATTAACTTATAGGCCAGAAAATAGGGTATGTGAGTATGTCTGTTATACAATGTATTATTATATACTGAATTGTAATGTAACCGATGTTTATATGTGACATGCTGTTGTATATACATGCAGTTCCTATTTGTTAGAGTAGCAGCTAATTTTTATTGTTCAAATTGATCAAAAGTATGAATTAGGTTTCCCTATTCCAACCAACCAACCAGCCAAGCACACACACACACTTACACCATAATATTGCAAAAAGCATATATAAAATCAAGACTATTTTAATTTACCTCTCAAAATCAGACTCAAAATTAATTGTAGGTCATGCAGGTATCTGGCATCAACATTAGCCTAAACCCTCTGTACTGGTTGTATACACGATATAATCATCAAGCAGTGGTTCACAACACCTCTGGACTTTGAACAATTCAGAAATTACTAACATACATGAATCTTCTTGAATATATTGCAAAATTGGGACACCGTATTTTGAATAGATGAGACTATACATAGACATGTTTAGTTTCGATTTACCTGCGACTTGCGACAAACTGATTACTAATTTATGTACTACACCTACTGTGAAGTTGAGAAGAAATATGACCCCAAACAGACATCATTAATTATTGACTGACCTGTCTATTCTTATATGAAATAGTTATTTGGTTCTAATCTTGATAAAACAGTCTTTCTTCATCTGTGGATGTCTCTTTTACCGATGTTAGGAAAGTCACATTTCAGCAGACCATATTGGCACATACTAAGAGTAAAAATAAGAACTTCACACCAGTAATAACACAGTTAATGTTGACCTGGAAAAGAAGAATACTGGAAAAAAGGCGGTGCATAAAACTCAAATGAAATGAGGACTTTTCATTTGTGAAAAGTGCATTTGCCCAGGACTTCAATTCTTGTCAATCACTTGTTCCACATACAAATTTATTCCTGTGCATTCGGTTATCCAATTTGTACAGCCTTGATTTTCAGTTATCGAGCAACTTTACGATCAACAAGGAGGTTGAATTAAGTTGTATTTTTGTTTTTCTATAGAGCTGACTCCATGACAATGGACCCCCACAAAATGATGGGAGCTCCTTTACAATGCGCAGTAATCCTAACAAAGCACAAGGTAAGGAAATTAATTGGATTTTGTGTAATAAGTCCCGTTTATAAAGGACTAAAGTATGTAATTCATGTACCAAATTTTTTTCAGTTTTCCTTTGTATCCCAGATTTGTTCAACATGGTCCACCAATTTTAAAATATGCTGTTGGCCCCAAAAACTTGCTTTCTAAGAAAATTATGTAGATTATATTTCTGCACATTGAAGGAGATTTCTAAATCTGTGATTCTGTCCCAAAAAATATGAAAAGATTGCTAACAGATCAGTTTAATTTTTAGCTCTGCTGGTCATACTCCTGGTTGACCTTTTTTAAATCATTCCTCTCTGAATGAGGTCATGAAAGCTGACTTCTGGCATTCTCACTCTACTTTCTTGCCATTTTACCTTCGTTCAGCAATGCACCAGAGTGAGGGTATATATGCTTTGGGTCCAGTTGTATCAGCCCAACAAGTTGTCAAGCCATCCTCTACTTTGCAGTAGAACAACCTACTGACAACAATGGTAAGTTCACTTGACATCTTATCTTAGGCCATCAGCCTCCGACCAGGCTGGCAAATTCAGTTATGCAATAATAGCAGGTGATGTATTGCTGCTATTGAAATGTAATTTGGGGGGGGGGGTAAACAAATTTTAAGAATGTAATACTTGCCTGCTATGATTGCACAATTCCCTCCTCACTGCTCTGATGCTAAAACACTCGAGTCCTGGTGGACAAGGAATTTACACAAAATCTTCTACCAATTTGTATGTTTCTGTGATATCTGAGAGGTAAAATGACATATTGGGGTTTATTTTCTCTCGACCAGTCTCCAATATATATATAATGTACATACAATACAGTAAAACCTGATTTGAGTGACCTCTGCTATGAGTGACTGCCTGTCATTTATGTCCAAAATCATTGTGCATTGATCAATTTTACTGTATAAATGCACTGTTGAGAGCAACCACCTGCTAAATGTAACAGCAATTTATTTTTTTTTGCAAAATGTGTTTCAGTACTGTTATGAAAAAACCGTATTGTTCTGTGCTTTTACCCTTAAACTTTGAAAATAACTTTGTTTATGAGAGAGTATAGCAATTTTTTTAATGCACAGAATTGTGTACACTGTATTGACTGTTGCGATCTATCAGTGGCCATTCATGTCATATGCAAAGTGATTTCAATGAGAAAAAAAGTTACCTCCTGTCCTCTCTTTTTTCACGAATCTACATGCTTCACGAAGCACTGGCTGAGGAGTGACATTTTTACTTTGAAGCCAGCCGCTATGCCTGTTGCTGTAGTTTCCTGCCTTGAGTCAACAATAGTCAGGACAATTCCTACATGTCATCAGCTAATGTTCAGTGTCGTGCTTCGATGTTTCAAAATGTACAGTACAATAACTGTTGAATGAAAATATCACTAAATCACACACCTTAAAACTAAAAAGATGTTAGTTTGTGAGAAGAAAAAAAAATTTGGACTGAGAAACACATTTGATGTTAAGTTCTCATATTATCATGTAAAACTGGTCTCTAGCGTTATATGAAAAACTAAATAGAATTATTTCTATTTTCCCATTTAAAGAACTACCATTTTTAACTTAAATTTAGACGAAAAAAGTGTAATGGCCTCGATGCAAGTCTAAACTTCATTCTGTTTTTTCTAAAACTCAGAACAAGTGTATTTGTTTCAAGCTATATCCCATCCCCTCTGTCTCTGTTTCTATTCCAGCCTACAACCCCCCGACTCTGTTGCGTAATAAGCAAATAGAGTAGAAGTCTTAAATTACTTAAATTAGGACAATTTCTAGCAGCTACTGGTCAGTATCACACTTCAATGTTTCAAAATAAACACCGCTGAATGAAATTGTTCCTTGTCACAAAATCGAACGTTTTAAAACTAAGAAGATATTGGTTTGTGAAGAACGAATTTAGATGGAGAAATGCATTGCCATTAAGTTTCGATATTATTTTATAAAACTGGTTTCTAGTGGTATATAAAGCAAAGTATATATAGTATTTTTATTTTCCGATAAGGGACCAAGCATTTAAATGTAACAAGCTGCAGTGGTCCTGATTCACATCTAAAATTATTAATATATTATTTTCTAAAAATCACAAGATATGTAATTTTGTTAAAGCTAAATCCTATCACACCCTCACCCAAATTAGCCCAAAGAGTAGAAGTTAAATTACTTAAATCAGAATTCACGCATATCATGGGAATATTGTTATGAAAACACTAAGGGCTTCTATTTAATGAAGCCACTTGAGCTGGGATAACATCCTGTACTGCAAGTGCTCAAAAGACTTGAATGAAAGAGTGTTAGATATACAATTAGCATGTCAACCCTGCCCCTGGGCATTACTTTTATATGCATACCCATATCCATATATGTATATAAATACCTCTTAGTAGGCAAAAGACTGCCAGCTGTATGTGAATGTGTTTTAGTGGGTGAGTGTATGAATATTTAGATCCATATACATGTACTATTCTGCATCAAATGGTAACTTCAGTGTGTTTTCTCAATAAATGATATTTCATAAAAGAGCCGCTTGTGCTAGTTATTAATTTGTCATAGTTTCCTTTTAATGTGTACACTGTTTCCAAAACCTTCTTTAAAGAAATTATTGAAAGCAGGATACAAATACTTTTATCTGTAGACTTAGAAAATTTCATGCGCCGAATTCGTCTACACGGTATTGAAGGCTGCTCTCTTTGAGTGGCTGTTCATACCATAAAGGAATTGATTTTTATGAAAAAGGTTACTTTCTTCGTCACTTTTTTGTGAATCTATCATCAAGCACCATCCGAGGAGTGACATTTTTACTTTGAAGTCAGCCGCTACGCTTTTTAACAATGGCCATTCAGGAAGGTGTTGAGCTTGGATCTAATTTTTTAGGCCCGATGTTTCAAAAGAAGCATTAACTTCTGAATGAAAATGTTTTTGTTGTTTGTGGAAAAAAACGAATTTTGGACTTGTAATATGAGAAACGCAATATGGTCAAGTTGTGATATTTTCGCGTAAAACTAGTTTCTTGCGGTATATAAAATAAGCCATATAAAATTTGTATTCTCTCAATTAATCTTGCAATGCAGCGCAAATAACGTAAGTCTATCACAGCAACACGAAGCTATGACATGTTTATGAAAGCTGTATTACACTACAGGCTTTCTTTTTTTTTAAAGTGCATCTTTTTTTGTAATAAAATGTGTATATTACATGCAAACTTCAGAAGGAGGGAGAGAGATTATGCACCATAACTTTCTATCAACATTACCCATAGCTTTTATCGCTAACTTGGAAACAGGCATTGATAATTAGAGAGTATACATTTTTGAATGTGCTACATTCAACTTCATTTTGGAATTTGTCTACTGACAAAAGTTAGACATAAAATGTTGATTCCACTCTTTATTTAAATAAGTAAATAGGTAAATTGCTGCTTAGCAATTCATTTGAATTAACAAGAATTTATATAATTCATTGGGTTATTAACCTGCTATTAGTGTACTTTTTCTTATTTTCTTATTATCTGTTGTCAAATCTGGTCACAATTAACCATGTACAAACTTAATGCTTCAGAAATTTTAATAGACTGAAAGTCTAATGAGTGAGCATTACTACAACAATCAAGATGAACCTGACAATATTCGCAACGACCTTAGAAGTAATATGAATAGTTACAAATAAACAGGAAATAATTGAGATTTACAATCTCTGAAGCCAAAACCTTTCCACATCCAGGTCGGAGTAGTTAACGAAGTTCTACCAGCGATCTCAGTTTAAAGCCATGAAAAATAAGAAGCCACATATTTACAGCAATTGGTGCAATTAGAGATAGATTTTATAGCCTTGGCAAACATGTGGCTTAGCAATTTCGGGTGATGAACAAGGCATTATTGATGGTTATGATGTGTTCAGCTTGTGTGTAATACAGTACAAGTTAAACAAGGGGGAGAAAGAAGTATGAACAAGAAGAAATTTCACTTGGATAAAGCTAAAACCATACCGAAGTACAAAACTGGAGGCTATTTTTATTATACAGTAAATGCAATCGTATCCACCACAGTGTTGTTTGGACGATTATGGGCATAATTTCAGTAATTTCACATTGTTGGCCTAACTGCTGAACCTAGTATAAATATGTGTTTGAATCCATGTTCTTTGGAGACAAAATGTTTTGTTTTTTTTATTCACATCAACTTCTTAAAAAGGATAATTGGGTCAAAATGTAACAAATTTGTAGCTAAACTGATAAACAATATTCGCTTGACATTCGGGGACAGTTTGCAGCATTTATCATATGCATTGAAAGAATGTACTGTTCCAAATAAATTGTATCTGCATTAATTGAAAATAATACATACAAGTTTATCTCTTACTGAAAATGTTTAAATGATTACACTTTTTCAACACTTTTACCCGTCCATTTGGTATTAAACCAGCAATACTAAATATATTTTGTTAAGTTGTTGGTCATAGAATGCAGCATCACATGCTTCGTAGAGTCTATGGTAAAAGTAAACATGTCTTGTTCCTGAGAAAATGTGTCGCATGGACAGGTATATTTGAGTCGCAAGTACTAAACAGGCTGGACTAGTAGAGGTTGTATATTGGATAGTGCCATGTATATTCCATTGTGTGGGAGCATGTTAACCAAACAATGTAAAAGTGAGGGAGGGGTGATTAAAAAATAAATCACAGCATTCCTCGCATTCGTTTATTTTAATAATGGAATGAAACCCGCCAATGCATGTATTTACATGTGATTTCTTTTTCCTTTTGTTTTTTTAAAAAAAACAATCTCTCTCTCTCTCTCTCATTAAAATTACTATAATTAAACTTTGTATAATTTGTGAAGCCCGTAAATAGTCTCTTGGCTCTTTGTTCAGAAATTTATCTTTCATCTCTTGCAATACATATATGTGAATGCGTTTTAGTGGGCACGTCTTTGAATATTATACAGCATTGTTAACAACTTAAAAAGAGCATTCTGCACTGTCTACTGTCACTGAGCCAACATGTAAGTTCCACACGAGGTAGCGGGTGTCCACTATTACATAATTATATTGCTGCGTTTTTCAAATGGCAATAAAACTTCACTACGAGCCACGACGTGGGCAATACACGACGACCACTATATCCGTTCCATGACGGACACAGCATGAAAAGGATTTAGGTCCACCGTAGCAACGTGGATTTTCGCATAAACACTATGCATGTACTGTACATGTCAGAAACTGCCATTGGGGTGCCATGGTTATTAAAATTCCTATTATGATTAACTGTTCCATCATTAAAAGATTAGCAATCATGGATGCACAGTCAGTTCAAAAGTTCATGTTTGTTTATCTGCTGTGAAAAGCTGCACACAATGCTGATAACGTCATAATGATAGATCTTCTCATTCTGCTTTCACTGTAGTGCAATGGGTACTGCTTTGAATCGTTTGTCTGTGGAGTTACAACACGTAATGACCAGGGTGAATGACATCTTCGTCTTTTTTTCTTATTAAGTTTTTTGCTTTTTGTGGAGGAGTTAATTCTATAGTTATAGTAAAGGTATGTACGTTTCATTGCTTTATTGATTTTACTCTTATTCAATCCTGCACACTAGGCTGAACATGCCACATTCAGAGATCTCATCATCTGTTCATCTTAATAGCACATTGTTTATTGAATTGATACATTTATTAATTATTTTGATAGTGACTTATGTTTTGGTTTTTTTTCTTTAAATAAATTTATAAGTGTTATCATAGCTAACTTTACAATTTACAGACAGGATAAGTGTTATCTTGTAGTTAACTTTGCAATTTATCTGTCATAATGCCAGTAGACTAAACTTCAAATAAAAATCATAATGTTTATGATCAATATATTTTAGTGCAGTAAAAAAAAATTTTGTGTATGAATGCATGTAATATTTTATGTAGAACTACGAATAAAGAACAAAATATGTGTACAGTATAGTGTATCCCACAAGCCATTTTAGAATGGCATTGTGCCATACTGTTTTATTCCCGAGCCTGGCCAATTTTGTTTCATGCTTGGACGTTTTTCTTTTTCTGTGCCTAGCCATTTTTTAAAATCCCTTTTTTCTAACAACTTGCCCTTTTTTTCAGCGGCAAAATGCCCCTTTTCATGTCTTGTTAACATAAGCAGTCATATAACTGCTTGCTATAATTTCTGTGATTCTAAGCAGCAGAGGTCTTTGTTTATTTGAACTGCTCGCGGCAGCAAGTCCACTTAATGAACAGCATTTGACATACAGGTGAATAGATATGATTAAAGGGAATATATTTCCAAATTGAATTGCCCTTTTTGTGTCTTGCTAACAAAATCGGTTGCTTATGGGATTGAGATTATTTCTATGATTGTAAGCGGCAATACATTTGTGCCCAAAGTGGATTAACACTACACAATGAAGCGTAAAAGAGGTATTTTTTTTATTTGAACTGCTCGCTGCAGTGTGTCAACTAACTGAACAGCATTTTGCATGCCAGTGAGTACGTTAGATATGATTAAATGGATTATCTTTTCCAACTTGAATTCTCTTTGCGGATAACTTGGTCTTGTGAAATTTCTTTATTCTTAATGCTCAATAATCGAAGAAGCTAGAACTTATTGCAGCAATTAGGCAGGGTTTATATTTTACAACATGTATAGACTCATATGTCAAACTGAACGAACAAATAAGCTATTTAATGAACATATTCTATTCTTATAACATGAATACTGTAGTATCATTTATTTTCATGGGTCTCAATTTTCGTGGTTTTGTAAAAAAGACATTTTCGTGGATACTTAAATTCGTGGTTTTGCCTGTCAAAGTTTGTATATTACTAAGTATTTAATTTCGTGTTTTAACCTCTACAAATACCCAAAATAAAGAATAAAAAAAGAATAAAACTCTGCCGATGCAAATGGCGGTCACTTGAATGTTTATAACAATACTTTCACATGTATGAGTACAAATCAAAAACCTGACAAGTTCAATACTGACACTGTGTTTTTGTCCAAGTGAATAACATCAATGGAAGCCAATACAGCCAACAACACTAAACAAGACTACCTCCTCTATGATCACAAATAACACTCATGTCTAGATCAATCACTTACACCCGTGTTTTCGTCTGAGTGCTCAACATCAAAGGAAGCCGACGCAGACTAAACACTAAGTCAATCGGTTATTAAAGTAACCTGTATGATCTCTACCTTAAACCACTATCCAAAAAGGAAACAAAACACGTGACTGGCTTCCCTTTGCTCAATGCAATCAGCAGACAGCGGCAATATTTGATGTGTCTAGAGCCCATATATGTAAGAAGATGCTAACTAAATTGAAAGACAGTGGAATCACGCGTTTGTTTGTGCCTGCCTCATGTACAGACCAACTTCAACCATTAGACTTGACAATAAATAAAGAGTACAAAGAATAATTAAAATCACACTTCCACAACTGGTATGCTAAACCGGTCATGGAGGCCATCACGAAAAAAAGGAAGATGCTCCTGGTGATGATCACTGATTGCAACCTCATTAATCAAGCCAATTCGGGCTGAAAGGATAATTGCAGCTCAAGTGACAATGAGTGAAAGATGGGACCTAATTATCAGTGGTTTGGAGAAAGCTGGACTTGTTTAATTCTGTAATTTGGGGATTATTTACCTGACAAGCATTTGTGTGTACATTGAGCCTTGTTTGACACGATGTTGATACAGTGGCTTTGTCCGAAAATCAGTGAAGTGTGAGCTTTAATACTCTGCTGTAAATAGTGTATATACGTAGTGTTTCATTAATTATAGTGCTTCAAGCAATAGTTCTAGTATTTTACAGGCTTGTTGTTCTTTTGGATTAAAAAGGCATGGATAAAATGAAATGTGGTTTCAGGAGGATTGAAATTGTTCAACAACAGTTGTACTCGACTGAAGGATTGATTTGAATAAGTATTTAATTTAATTTTCATATAAGGGTACTATTATTTTTTATTATTCTTTCTTTCATTTTCAACATTACTAGTGTTTGAATACCTTAAGCTTTTTCTCATTTCTCTCTATTCTTGCTTATCTCGCATATCGATTTAAGGCAGTGAGTGGAAATTACAGCTATCGGATATCTTATCGACATGTGTGCATTGAAACAATACAAAATGCTTTATAATTCTTTTTTCAAAGGTTTAAAGTAAAACAAACACATGTAAAAAGCTAATATTTTATTTCCAAATTACAGTATTGACATTGATTTATGAAATACTAGTAGGTTCCTTAATTTCTAGGAACAACACACAGTAAGAAAATGAGCATGGGGGGGTGGGCGTCATCATCATACGTGGCTAATTTTTCGTTGGGTATTTAAATTCGTGGTTCGGGACAACAACGAAAACCACGAAAATTGGTCCCCCACGAAAATTGATGATACTACAGTATATAAATCATAATCAAACATTTGACTTGACATCTTATAGTTAAAGCTTTGTATGCTATTTACAATTGTATTAAATATGATAAAAACTAGACATTTTTCTCCTAAAAGTACCTATTCAACTTAATCAATGAGTAACATAATAATAAAAATAATAATAACAATAATAGTAATAGTAAATTGTTGCCAGTAGTAGTAGCAGTAGTAGTATTATAAACTGAATGGTACATTGCATAAAAATAAGGTTGTCCTTCAAAATGCTAAAAGCATGCTGAAGGGCCCTCTGGAGAGGATGATTACCATGCCTTTTACAGATTCTGTGGGAAACACTAACAGTAATAATTGTATTTTTCCTTCTTAAACCCAGTAGAATTTCAACATCGAAAACTGGACATCCTGCACAGACTTATTGTGAGAGACCACCTATCTTGAGTCACTACTTTTTGTTGGCAGAAGGGGTGGTTTCTGTAGACAGGACAGTTCCTTCTTATCGTTATTGATAAGAAGCTTTTTCTGCAGAATTATAAGTGTTTTATCATATTTTTTTTTCTCTTCAGGATCTTCTAAGGCAGTGCAATTCAGCCTGTGCTACATACCTATTCCAACAGGACAAATTCTATGACATATCATATGACACAGGGGACATGTCCATCCAGTGCAGCCGCAAGGTGGACGTTCTAAAACTCTGGATGTTGTGGAAGGCTAAGGGTGACACTGGCTTTGAAAAGGATATTGATAATGCTTTCCACTGTTCTCGTTACCTGGCTCAGAAACTCGAGAGAACACCAGGATTCAGACTTCTTGATGAGGTGAGTTGCTTTAACTGGGTTAAAACAAATGAACTCTTGTGCATTTTTTGTACGCACAAGAAACTAGAACTTGAAATAGATGTCGAGTATCAGTATATTACATTTAAATTCACACATAATAGTTTCAGTCTGTCAACTAATGAGAACTGGACACAAGTTTTCTGATGTACAAATGTACTAAAAAAATTTGAATCTCTTCCAAAAGATTTTGTTTTTCCCTGGAAAATTGAGGTTAAATTATTATTATCAGTAAACCATTTAATATAAGAGTCTGAATTTAGCTTATGACTGATCGTGTTCAAACTTAAATGTTTCATATCTCCCTTACAGCCACAGTGTACCAATGTCTGCTTCTGGTATATCCCACATAGCCTGCGTGATCAGCCGGAAAATGAAGAATGGTGGCAGAAACTCCATAGAGTTGCACCAATAATAAAAAGGAGGATGATGGAGCATGGTAGCATGATGATTGGTTATCAACCAGATGGCAAATTTGTCAACTTTTTCCGAATGATTGTCACCAATCTGGACACTACAGAAGAAGATATGGACTTCTTGGTTGAGGAGATTAGTAGACTTGGTAAAGATCTATAGTTAAAGGCCCGTGGTTTCACTAGATTTTCTGAAATTTCCTCTTCGAAGCGAGAGTCTTGTATCATACTATTTGCTATTTTCATAAACAAGTAAAAGTTTGAAAGACCTTAAAATGTATTTTTTAATTTTTTTTAAAAGCAGTTCATTTTATTCTTATAAGTATTAATGATATTTATCCAGAAGAGAAACTCTAAATTTTAGTTTAAAAAAAGTGTAAAGATGTGATAAGACATAGATTAGATCCACATTGCCTTGTAAATTTCTTGTAAAAACAGCGTGTTTTTAATTGAAAAAAATGTTAAGATGATACAAAGTCTCACATTGGAGGAGATATTGTTTGGAAATTTTAGTGAAACCTGCTGGGCCATTTAATTCCACAGAGCCAAAAATAGGTAGAAGCAATGGTTCCAGGACATGGATCACATACTCTTTTGCCTCATGTCACAAGAATGTGTCAGTTAGTCTTGAAACCATGGATCTGACTTCACCAGTTTTAGCTCTATGAATTTTTTGCTGTTGTCTCGTACCATACATGTTTATTGACATTGCTTGCTATATACTTGTCATCGCTACACCTTCACAAGTTGACATTGATCTCCACATTTAGTATGTTGTCATGAAGTTTAATGTGTATGTGTTTTATGTTGGTGTAAATGCTCATAGAAAGGTTGTTGTGTAAAACCCATATTGTGTAAAACCTGTCACAAATATCTCTTGGTTGGTTTCCAACTTTGTCATACAAATAGAGTTCTAACATTTACAATTAAAGGTAAATTGTAGAGTCTTTTGATAAATGTGTATTGAAAAGTATTTGCTTCAATGAAGCACAAATTCATGTACTGGGTATTTATTCATGGAAGAAATCTTCTTGAAACATTAATTTCTGCTTTTGGGGAAAACAAATAGAGAGGGTTGACCCCCCACTTTCAGGTTGATAGCAGCTCAAAAATACAAGTACATGTGCCTTATTTCGATACCAAAATATAGTGCAAGATGCAACCCTGCATTTTTATCTGGGTGGGTGGGGTGTTCATTTAAAAACCAGGACATAACAAATCCACTTGTCCAAAGCCAGACATGCTCGTATTCTGCTTAGGCAAGCTCAAGTTTGCAAGGTGTTTGCTTGTGTAGATTAAGAAAATTGTTAGATATATTAAAACATGATTAAGTTAACACAGTTCTGTTCTTGATTCAGTTCAAGTTCTGCGGCCTAAATCTCTCTCTCTCTCTCTCTCTCTCTCTCTCTCTCTCTCTCTCTCTCTCTCTCTTTAAAATCCAACTATTTCCAAAACCAATATTTATTAATTTATCTATCTATATACATGTATCTATTTGCTGTTCGAATTGTATATGCATTCTAATCCTTTTTTATTTATTTTTTCATCATCTACATATCTAGCTATTTGTACTATTTACATGCATCTTTTTTTACAATTTAATTATCAGCATATGGTTTTAAGGTGCAAACAAAGATAAAAAGAAAACAAAAGTTCTTTATTATTTAGGTAAACATATTTTATTTTACCACATTTTTTAATTTTCATTGTGGCATTATGTTGTTATATTTTGGGGCAAGCTCAGATCTTGCAAGGGCAAGTTCAATTTTAGGGCAAGCAGACATTTATAAAAATGTGTAAAGCCCTGAAAACATAAATTTGCAAGAAATTTCAACTTGGCAGTATTTTTTATCAGATTCACAGATTTTATGTATTGGTGTAAATGGCATCTAAAAAATTTGCCTTTGACATGTAATACTCTTCAGGATTGTATGGGTTTCTGCATTCAGGTTTCCAAGATCATTTGGATGTCTTAATTTCTAACAGTGTATTTGTATGCAGTCGTTAATGTTCTATTTAAATGTTATTTTACAAGAAATTTGAGCTTGACGCAAAATTATGAAGAGAATTTCTCCAGTGATGTGTAATCATGTGGCATACCAGTATATCATCTTGTAGTAAATATATAAACTTGGTCTCAAACAAACATAATGAAGGCATATACTTCAGAAACATGTACATGAAATTATCAGAATATTGTCTAAGCTGATATGTATATATACAACTTTTTTTTAGATTTTTTATTTATATACAGAAGAAACTTCAGTTAAGAAAATAAACCATAAAAAGTAATTGTTGTCTTTGTCTCAGTTCTCTCTCTCTCTCTCTCTCTCTCTCTCTCTCTCTCTCTCTCTCTCTCTCTCTTGTTACTTTCTATAAGCTGAGCAGTGCTCTCTCTCTCTCTGTTCAATTACTTTCTATAAGCTGTGTCCTCTCTCTCTCTGTTCAATTGCCTTCTATAAGCTGAGCAGTGTCCTCTCTTTCTCTGTTCAGTTACCTTCAGTAAGCTGAGCAGTGTCTAGTTGGTCCTAAATGAAAATGATGCCGATCTGACTTCGAATATGGTGGCCTCTTGAAAATCTTTTTATCGCTACTCCTCTTGAATGGATGGTCAAATCTGCATGGTTTTCACTAAGACTAATTTGTCTTAAATAAAAATAATCCTGATCTAACATACAGTATGGAAATCTTATCGCTACATCTCCTGAATGGATGGCCATATTGACTTAATGTTTTCACCAAACGACTTTGTAGAATATCTAGTTGATCCTAAATAAAAAATAGTGACAATTTTGTTATCACTACAACTCCTGAATGGATGGTCATATTGACATGGGGTTTTCACCAAAAGACTTCTAAAGATCTTTAGTTGGTCCTAAATAAAAATCGTGCCCATTACATCTAATATGGTTGCCACAGCAACCAATTGGAAACCTTGTTATTGCTGAAGAATATCAAAGATGGTTTCAACACTTGGCAGTAAAAACAATGAAATGGTCTTATTTGTGTATAATACAAGACTGCAGAATAATTAAAAATAGTGTAACTGCTTTATAATTCTTAGTGCCAGCTGAATGTTTGGTGAAAAATATATTATGGTGAATCAAGTAATAAGAAAGATACTTTTAACAATCTACTATTGAGGAAGAAAATTTGAGATGTTTAGTGAAGCCAGGGCCTATGAAAGCCTATTGAGATTAAGTTTGCTTTTTCGTAAAATATATTTTGTTAATATGAGTAATTTTAAAGAAAAGTATATATTTTGTTATTCTCAGAAATATAATATGTAATACATTTTTATCACTATCAGGAAAAGCTTTTAAATGAACTTATGAAACAATACTTAAACTAGCTAATGAAACCAGGAGTAAAAGGTCATATACCCTTTTTCAATTTGTATATCATCCGAAGAGATTGCGTGGCATTTAATTTGCTTGCTCAAATCTCTAGGTCAGAGGAAGGTGAAACATGATTTTATTAAACCAACTATGTGTTTGCCCTGCAATGTTTTGACTAAATATAGTTTAATAAGATGTTACTAAAAACTGTGGTATATGCGGAAGATGTGTATGATTTGCTCACCATGTTCAGATCCTATCTTAAGGGTCATTGTTGCCAAACAATGAAATTGTTTTGTTTTTTTATTTCCTTATAACTTTTAAACCACAAATAATATTTGGATGGACCTTTACCCACTGATACATCTTCACTAGATTGTGTTTGCTGTTGCTCGTTTAGGTTGTCGCTCAAAGGTCAATGTATCATAGGGCAAACTATAACTCTGGAACCAATTTAGTTTTCATCATGTAACTTTGTAACTACAACATGCAGTTGAATAAATATACAAAATGATGTCACAATTACACGAATGTATTATACCACATATCAACAGTCAAGATTATGGCATGATAGAACATGATTTTGGAGCCTTTTTCTTAATTTTTTATATAGAAGATACCACCTATTTTGAAAACAAAATACACACACACATCAAAAACAAAACAAAACAACAAAAAAAATCATTATGAAATGTATATCAAAGCACATATACAGTGTCTAGCTATGGGTCAAGGTCACCACCGAAGGAAAAAAAATCTTTTACTCATTGTGTCCACGATGCATCTTTTCTATGATTACAGGTACTTCAAAGAAACTTGTCAACTATCACATACTGGTACCATTCAACCTCTGTCTGACGGCGTATGAGTCGATCTGATTAGGTCATTCGCATCTGTACTGCTATAATGTGGTTACACAAATGAGTAAACATATGACTGAGTTTAACTACGATGTAAAATTTAACTAAATCTATATAAAATAGATTCTTCCACATAACTTATAACCTTGCCGTAAAAATCGTGGTTGAATAATACTACCACATCCAGGTGGCACGCTTTATGGTTAAGGTCGCTGATAACATAATATTTTCAAACCGTTTTTGGTTATAATTTTTGCTATTATTATTTTTATTATTATTATTCCCATTAGAGACATTTTAAAGACCAATTTACTCAGGTAATAACACAACTTGACAGTGTGTTGTTTATAATCACATATATATGCCTCTTTGTGGTACTGAGGAGATTTTTGATTATGAAGGAAAGGATGAAGTTTAGTAGCCATCCATGATCGTACCTGGTACTTCTGCTTCACAGACAAGAACATATACCATGAAAACAACGGAACCACAGCATCCAAGTGGCCTCAAATACTTTTGACCTCCGCTTCTCTCACATTACCCTGAGAAAAGTCCTCATTCAGATTCTTCCTCAAAGGTCACAGTATATCCACCACTGAGGATTGAAATCTGCTTCTCTGAATCAGTCATGGGCACATACCACATGGTCAGTACCAACTAAATTGATCAATAAGTGGTCTCATACACCCACAACTGCTACAGCTAAATGTGTGACCCATCATGAGGCTTTTATCCTTCTAGTATCTGACCCTATTTATGTAATTATTTATGAATTTATTAATTTATTTATTGAACAGGCAAAACAAAACAAAACAACCCCAAAAAAAACAAAACAAGTCCTCATATTGTAACTGCACTTATGATTAACGCTTTACCTAGCAATATTTGTAATGGTCAAGTACTCCATCCTAAAGATTTGCACTTAAATAAAGTCATCAATCATCATTAATTGTCTAGAAAAACTGACAAGTCTAAAGAATGCATTTCCTAATGATGATCAGATTTTTTTTTTTTTAAATCACATATCAAAAACAAGTACCGTATATTGATCATGCTTGAAAATAATGTGATGGTAATCTCTGGATTTAAATAGTTTGGAATACTTGACTACATCGGCCATCTTGAAAATTTTGTTATCGCTACTCCTCCTGAATTGATGATGATATCAACATGACGGTTTCACTTAAAGACTTCTTATGATGTCCAGTTGGGCCTAAATGAAAATGGTGCCATTCAGACATCCAATATGGCCATTAAAAAAAATGAAAATGGTGCCGATCTGACGTCTAATATGGCCGCCACAGTAGCCATCTTGGAAATCTCATCACTTCTCTTCCTGAACGGAAAGTCATATCAACATGGGGTTTTCACCAGAAGTCTTCTTATGGTGTCTAGATGGTCTTAAATAAAATTGTGCCGATCAGATATTCAATAGTGGCCATCTTGAAAATCTTATAGCTACTCCACCTAGATGGAAAGTCATTTCAACATTAGGTTTTCACCATAAGACTTATAATGTATAATGGGTCCTGAATGTAAAAGGTGCCGCCCGGATATCCAATATGACGACCACAGTGAACATCCTGAAACTCTTGTTGTCGCTACTCCATCTGAATGGATGGTCATATCAACATGGGATTTTCAGTAAAATACTTCTTATGATGTCTAGTTTGTCCTAAATGAAAATAGTGCCGATCTGTCATCCAATGTAGCCACCACAGCAGTCATCTTGAAAATATTTTTATTGATACTCCTGAACAGAAAGGCATATCAGCATGGGATTTTCACCAGAAGACTTCTTATGGTGTTTAGCTGGTCTGAAATAGAAATTACGCCGATGTGATATCCTATATGGCCGCATTAGCGGCCATCTTAAAAATCTTATCGCTACTCCTCTTAGATGGAAAGTAATTTCAACATTGGGTTTTCATCATAAGATTTCTTATCATGTCTAGTTGGTACTGAATGAAAATTGTGCCGATCAGACATCCAATATGGCCACCATGGTAGCCATCTTGAAAATCTTGTTATTGTTACTCCTCCTAAACGGAAAGCCATATCGATATGGGGTTTCTTCAGAAGACTAATTATGATATCTAGTTGGTCCTGAATGAAAATGGCGCTGATCTGACCTAAGATATGGCTGGCACAATGAATATATTGAAAATCTTGTTGCTAATTCTCCTGAATTGATGGTCATATCAACATGGGGTTTTCACCAAAACTCTTCTAGTGTTATCTAGTTTGTCTTACATGTCTTTTCCCCATTAACTGCTGAGTGTTGAAACCATCTTTTATATTCTTCAGTGATTACACGATTTTCAAATTAGCTGCTGTGGTGGACATACTGGATGTCAGATTGGCAACATGTTCATTTAGGACCAAGTAGACATCATTATAAGTCTTTTGGTGAAAACCGTATGTCAATATGACCATCCATTCAGGAGGAGTAGCGACATTAAGATTTTCAAGAGAGCTGTCATGGCAGTCATATTGGATGTATGATTGGCACCATTTTCATATCAAGAAAATACAGGACCAACTAGGTCTCATAAGAAGTTTATTGATGAAGACCACATGTTGATATAACCATCCATTTGGGAGGAGTAGAAATAATATTTTCACGATGGCCACCATGGTGGCCATATTGAGAGTCAATTTGCATCATTTTCGTTTAGGACCATTTAGACACCATAAGAAGTCTTCTGTTACGGAATTATGTATCATTTCTTTTAAATAATGATATAGTTTTATTAGTTTATGACCTCTGTATAATAGTGTAATAGGTGTCGTTTTGCAGAGTACACATATACGGTAATTTCAATGTGACCCAGTACATTGGTCCTGGGAAAATCAGTATTATCGTTTAGAGCATTAGTCATGTCACGTGATTCAGCGCGTGAGTTTTGCACTTGACCTGACCTGGATTTCGCAATTCAGGAATGATTCATTTTGTTGACCAGAAGTTAGATAGTAAGATCGTAATATTCAGGTGTTGATTTAAGATGGAACAAGAATTTGGTTTGTTTCAATGATGCAGTACTGAAACCTTAAAATAAGATGTAATTGCAGCGTTCGTCATCCTACATAGTTTCGTCAGCTTGAGAGGTCTTTAACGAAATTGGTTCTTTGGATGTAATATTATGCTGCAGAGGTATTATTATACAGTACATTTTGGATTTAGTACTGCTATTTCAGAAATATTTTCAGACTAGATTTTTGGGATTAAATACTGACATTTAAAGATTTAAGAATTATTCAGCTCCTTTGGAATTATTGGAAACATTTTTTAGAACTTGTATGATATTCTACATTCAAAAGGATTTATTTGGAATTAATAATATTTGGATATAACTGATTCTTGTTAGTACATCAGCACAGTGGTGTTTTCATTCAGAACATTCTTCATTCGGAATATTTTGGATAACTTCCGGATCTGTGAACAATAGAATAATTTAGGATTATTTAGGAATTTCTAAACTGTAAGTTAATTTTAATTCTTTTACTTTGTTTGTTTGAAATATTTAATATTTTAAGAAACTAAATTTGTGTTTGTAAATCTTGAAAGCTTGTTTGAGTAATTCTTTCTTTTGTTACATTACCCCTAGTCGTAACACTTCTGATGAAAACCCCATGTTAAAACGAGTTTCCATTTAAGAGAGGCAATGACAAGATTTTCAAGATGGCCACTATGGTGGCCATATTGGACATCAGATCAGCACCATTTTAATTTAGGACCAACTAGACATTATAAGAAGTCGTCTGGTGAAAACCCCTTGTTGATATGACTTTCTGTTTTTGAGTAGTAACAATTACCCGATTTTCAAAATGGTGGCCTTTTTGGATGTCAGATGCATACCATTCTATTTAGGACCAACTAGACAGCATAAGAATCTTCTGGTGAAATCACAGTGTCGATATAATGAGCCATCTGGGAGAAGTAGCCATAACAAGATGGCCATTGTGGTGGCCATATTGGATGTCTGAGCAGCACATTTTCATTTAGGACAAACCAGACATAATAAGAAGGCTTTCAGTAAAAACAAAATGTTGATATAAGCATCCATTCAGGAGGACTAGCGATAACAATATTCTCAAGATGGCAGCAATACTGGATGTGCGAGAGGCACCATTTTCATTTAGGACCAACTAAACATCATAAGAAGTATTCTGCTTCAAATCCCATGTCAATATGACTTTCTGTTCAGGAGGAGTAGCATTAAGATTTTTAAGATGACTGTTGTGACGGCAATATTGGAAGTTAAGTCGGCACCATTTTCATTTAGGAAATTACATTGTACATTTCGCTGAGAGGTCCCTTCAATCATGTTGCAGACAGATTTGCCTGCGTCAATTGCATGATTTTATGAAGAGGTGAGATTAGAGTCAAACCGTACATTCGTATCAGTACAGGTTTGGTGGCTGATTTAATGCACTATATATGCTTCACAGGAGTTTGACGTTAGATTCTAGATTATTGTTTCTACTAAGTTGTATAGTTTGCTTTTTAACCCAGTGACGAGAAGGGACACTGTACAATGGGGACACCTCAGAACGGACATGGAAGAATTTATCCGATTGAGCGAGAATATTGGGGACAGGTAGGTTGAACGGGATTCAAATCGAAAATCTAATTTCCGACTCCAACATCTAATTGTAGACAACTTTAATTCAGTTGCAGAATATACCAATTGAATAACTGTTCATATCTGGGTACACGTATGGCACTCTGCATCTGTTTAGCAATAACAGCACAGCCAATAGGAATATCCTCGGTTATATCTGCGAGAGAAAAATATACCTCGGATGTATGTCGGTGCAGTAATTTACCGAAATAATCAAACAATTTGTTCGCCAGAAATTTCTCCACAAAAAAAAAAGAAACTGCAATCTATTCAGACTGATTCTGCTATTTGTACAATTGGATTAATTGTAGGATTGACCAAGAAGTTACGAATGAAAAAATAGTTTGATGCATTCTCTGTCAATCCTTGTTTCGTAAATAGCCGAGGTGGTCCGAATACAGCATTAGGCATACATTCGAGGTATGATCTGTAGAATTGACCTAAAAGTTACGAATGGCAGCACTGCCTCGTTGGTAACAATGGCTGGAGTGTACATTAGTCTAGTACAACTTTATTCAATTCCTGCCTCGTTGAATGGAACGAGAATAAAGTTAGGGTACCCGACTAGCGTGTCTGTTTACATGTCCAGTCGGAATGTCCTTGGCCTCTTCCATCGCATGCTAGAAGAAACTTCCATACAAACAAAGGCCATTTTGAACTAATCTCAAGCCCGTGGTTGTTATTATGTCACAATAATTTAATAATGTCACAATGGCTAGATGTATCAGCACTAACAGCAATGTAAGCAATCGTTTAAGGCTAATGAAACCGAATAATTACTTCGATTTTTTGTTCATTACAAAGCGGCAGGAATAATATTAAAAATTAAAAGCGCAGGTATTTCATTAATTGTTGAAACGTCATTGAGTGTTATTTTCAGCACATATTATTTTGGAAGAATCTGTTGTTCGCACATCTAGCCGTATGTTCGTCTGGCCAAAAACTTACTAATTTAGGAAGTATCACTACGTATACTTCCGTGTCTCTTTCAGTCGAAGTTATTCGACTCGCATCGGAAAGAGACGATGATGTTATACATGTCTATCTGAATATGTACATTTCTAGAGCCCAGTCTGAAGTTCGTATGCAAACCAATATCAAAGGCCGGTAAGTAGTCAAAGCTGTGTCTCCCGATAGACTGGTCCCTTGTCATACTGTTGACTAAAGTTACGACGGAGCATTTGTTAACTTTGACCTTTCCTTAAACAAAATGGCCACGGGCACTCTGTCTATCTATCTATCTATCTATCTCACCGTTGATGCAGTCACACTTGACTATTAAACAACGGGTGGTGCTCGGTCAAGAATATAGGAAATACAATAGCGGTAGGACAGTTTGAAGAGTAATAATAGGAAAGGTAGAAATTAGTGAAAGAGTGTCAATCTACGTTTTCGTCCCTTCATACCCAGTCCAATCCGGCTACCGTGGCGATGAAGAGATAAATGAACCTCAGCCGACATAGTCCTGAAATCACTAGGTCTTATTTGTAGCTGACGACTGCATTAGAAGGTGATGGTTGAAAGCTCCTGCTTGTGAGATACCATGTCAGGAGCTTCTGCAACTGTTGCAGGTAATTTATTCTATGTCCCGATGCTGCGCGGAAAGAAGCTGAACTTGAACGAGTTTGTCGCTGCTGACTTTTGTATGAACTTCTAATGTTAAAAAAATTGCTGATGTATGAATGATTTCGAAATTTCTTTGTACTGATAAAAAAATTATGTCGCTAAAATAATTTTCTTTGAGAAAATAATAAGTGAAACTTTAAATCTAGTGTTGCATCAGTTCGTGTTTTAACTTTTTTACTGAGGGAATGTGTTAAAAAAGTCACGCATGTCTACAAGAATTGATACAAGCGCTCGGGATGAAAAAAATCAGTTGTGACAGGGCTCAGGATTTTTTTTCCCAAGCACTCGTCCCTGGGACGAGTAAGTTACTGTAGTTACTCGTCCCTGTCTTCATTATACTTAACACAGTACACTGCTGACACTTTTTCTAAAGAACCACATGCACCTGACCCATGCTTGATGCTAAAATGGGTGAAAAACATGAAAATATTATGTTCTAATACGTGACCCCATAGATGAAAATATAAAGGTTTGTAACTCGAGAAATTGTTACATACATAGCCCTTGATTTCTTAGCGGCATTCGCACTTACAGTGATGCCTTTCAGTATTCTAGAAGTTATTTTAATGTCGATACATTTTCCTTTCAACGAGATATCACACATCTTTATGAGTTAGATAAGTGAAAAGTTAACAAACAAAAAATGGCAAAATTTTATGCTTTTCATCTGGTCGGATATTGTTACGCTTGTCCCAGATCACTGGTATTTTCAAGACTGTGTAGCTTTTTTAAATACATTTTCACACCAAAGCAAACATGCAGCAGATGTTTATATAAGTATGTAAATACTTTTCACACAAAAATGTAGGTAACTTGCAGTTGAAAGAATTCCAATTGTCTCAATTTCCACCAACTTTCGTACTAAATTATCGGCCCATAGAAAGACCGGAAAACTCCAAAAATCGCCGGAAAACGCCAAAAACAGCCGAAAAATGCTGGATATAACACACTCTAAAAATAAATATTGAGACCGAACAAAGCTGCCCGGCTGATAAATGCTGCAGGAAAACACCTTTTCATTTTGTAAACACTTATTGTTTCTATGATTATCAAATGTTTTAACTATCATCTATATAATGATAACATTTCTAAGTTTGATACCTCTCGAAGCGAGTTGCTCAGTTAAGGTATGTAACAAAATGGGTAAAGAGGGCATATGAGAGATGAATGACAACGGAGAGCTCTTTGCTGACTTTTGTGCGCTGAACGACCTTATGATTGGCGGAACAGTTTTTCCTCATCGTAGAATCCACAAGGTTAAATGGAAATCCCTAGATTCAGCAACCGAGAATCAGATCTACCACCTTGCTATCTCCCGCAGATGGAGGAGGACTCTGGTAGATGTGAGAACCTGTAGAGGAGCAGATGTTGGCTTAGACCATGCCCTGGTGATGGCAAAACTGAAGACCAGAATCAGCAGCATAAAGAAGACAGGACTGCAGAAACACCCACGATGTGACACCTCCAGGCTCATGACTGTTGAGAAACAATAGGAGTTCACCATTGCCCTCTCCAACAGACTCAATGCTCTTGCTGACCTTGATGATGGCTCCATATAAAAGAAGTGGGAACTAGTTAGAAGTACATTCTCGTCAACCTGTGACGAGATGTTGGGATTCAGAAGACGCAAGCTCAAGAACTGGCTGTCAGAAGATACAATCAAGAAGATAAAGACAGACGAGAGAAATCAAGCAGAGACTTGTACAGTCAAAGACAAGAGCACAGAAACAGCGTCTTCAGGAGGAAGAGAAGACAAAGAAAAAGAAAATCAAGGAGAACGCGAGGAAAGATAAGCGGGAACTTGCCAACAAACTTGCCACAGATGCAGAGAAAGCTGTGAAAATAAATGACACTAGAAGACTCTACAACATCACACGGCAACTATCAGGGAGGAAAACCAAGTCAAACATGCCTGTATGCGGAAAGGATGGGAATATCCTGAGCAAACCGTCAGAACAGCTCGACAGGTGGAAGGAACATTTCAGCAGTTTGCTCAATTGGAAAACCCACTCATCATAGAAGATGTAGAGGATCTGGACATCAACATTGGACCCATTACCAAGGAAGAGGTCATAGGGGCAATCAGAAAAATCAACATAGTATAGCCTCTGGCCCGGACAACATTCCACCAGGAGCCTTAAAAGTAGATGCCAAAGTTACAGCGGACTCCTTGATTGACCTTTTACGGGAAATATGGGACAAAGAAGAGGTGCCGCAAGAGTGGAGGAAGGGCTACATTGGCAAGATTCCCAAGGTAGGAGACCTTATCGACTGCCAGAACTGGAGAGGTAGTCAGCTCCTATCCCTACAGAGCAAGATTTTCACAAGGTTGATTTTGGAGAGGACCAGATCTGCATTAGATTCCAGGCTGATAAAAGAACAAGCAGGAATCTGGACTGGGAGGTCATGTGCAGACCAGATAGCAACACTCTGCATTATCATAAAACATTCCCTAGAATGGCGGTCACCCCTGTATGAAATTTTGTTGACTTCAGGAAAGCATTTGACACGGTGGATAGAAGCACCATCTGGAAAATCCTGGGATACTGTGGCATCCCAGAGAAGATTGTCATGATTATCCAGTGCCTCTACAAACACATGACCTGTCATGCCATACATAGCACAGACTTGTCTCGTTCTTTCTCTGTTGGCTCTGGCGTCAGGAAAGGATGCTTTCTTTCACCAATGTTCTTTTCACTTGTGATTGACTGGGTGATGAAGATGGCAATGGACCAATCACGAGAAATACAGTGGACCTTGACCCAAAAACTGCAAGATCTGGACTTTGCAGATGATATTGGACTGCTGTCACACACTCCAGCACGTGCAATTAAAGACAGAGAGCATACAAACCGTAGCCCGAACTACCGACCTGGAGATCAATGCCAACAAGACAAAATGCCTGCGAGTCAATACAAAGCAGGATGCACATATTTTCTAAGAGGGACAAGCCATTGAGAATTTCGACAAGTTCACATAACTTGGCAGCATTGTGAACAAGTCAGGAGGAACAGATGAGGACGTCAAGGCCAGGATTGCCAAGGCACGTCATGCCTTTACCACTCTCAGACCAGTCTGGAGGAATGATAACATCCACCTGAAAACAACGCTTAGACTGTGATCTTCCCAGGTGTCATTGTAGATAATGATGTCATCGCTGTATGCGTCACAATTATCTAGACCAGATGTTATCATGTTCATATGATGTTGAAACGTTGCCTGAGAATTTTTCATTCCAAACGGCATGACTTTATATTGATAAAGTCCTGGACTTACAAATGCTGAAATTTCTTTTGCCCTTTCCGTTAGTGGAATTTGGCAGAATCCTTTTAAAAGGTCAAACTTGGTGACATATTTTGAATTTCCAATTTTATCAAAGCAATCATCCATTCTTGGTATTCAAAATGAATCCATTTTGGTGACACTGTTGACTTTTCTATAGTCATACACATGCGGAATGCATTATCTGGCTTAGGCACAATAATACACGGTGAACTCCAGTTATTTTTACATGGTTATATAAAATCGTTCTCCAGTAAATACTGAATTTCTTTCTTCAAATATTCCTGTTTGAGAGAATTCATCCTGTAAGGATGCTGTTTCACAGGCGTAGAATCTACAATGTCAACATAATGATAGAAAATGTATTTGTTCATTTAGGAACATCAGGAAGCATGTGCTCTTACTCATGTAATAGCTGTTTTACTTCATTTGTTTTACTGTTGTCGTAGATGTGAAAGTTTTTGGTCCAGATTGTTCAATATTTCTGAATTCCTAAGGTTGGTTAAACCATTCCATCGTTGACATCCTCACTGTGTGGACAGGTAAAACTAAATTAGCTGCATAATTAATTGGGCTATCTCTGTCAAAATATTCTTTTAACATATTTATGTGACAAAGTTTTTTCTGTTTCCGCCTCCCAGGAGTGTTAATGATGTAATTTAAGTCATTTACTTTTCAACTGTATAAGGACCATAACATTTAGCCCGAAGAGGAGTTTGAGGTATGGGAAAGAGAGCCAGGACTTTCTTACCAGGCTTAAAACTCCTTTTCTGTGTATTTCTGTCATACCTTAATTTAATTTTTGAATGAGTAGAGTGAAGATTAGTTCTTACTACTTCGCAGACCTTTGAGAACTTGTATTTGATATCAAAGACGTAGTCAAGAAGATTATTCTTTGAATCTTCATTTGAAAGAATTTTCTCTCACAATAATTTCAATGGTCCACGGACAGTATGTCCAAAAACCTGTTCAAAGGGTCTGAAACCCAATGACTCTTGAACTGATTCCCTAACAGCAAACAACAACAAATGAACACCTCATTCCAATCCTTCCTGTATCAAAGCAATACGACCGAATCATATTCTTCCAAGTTTGATGAAATCTTTCCAAAGCCCCTTGACTTTCAGGGTGATATTCAGAAGATGTAAACTGTTGGATGCCCAGTTCATGCATAACTTGTTGGAAAACTCCAGACATAAAATTTTACCCTCGACCAGACTGGACAGATTTGGGAAGGCCAACAAGTGTAAAAAAAAACTTCACCAAAGCTTTCAAAATGGTTTTAGTTTTAATTGCTCTCACACGAATTGGCTCTGGAAACCTTGTATACGCACACATGATGGTCAACAAGTATTGGTTGCCTGACTTGGTCTTAGGTAAGGGACCAACACAATCCACCATTATTCTGCTAAATGGTTCGTCAAATGCAGGAATTGGTTGCAGCTGAGCCTTAGGTAGCTTCTGATTGGGTTTTCCTACCATTTGACAAGTGTGACAAGATTTACAGAATTTAGAAACACCACTTTTTAGTTTCGGCCAATAAAAATGATTCAAGATTTTGTAATAAGTCTTATTGACTCATAAATGACCAATCAAGGGAGTTTCATGGGCTATACAAAGAATTTCCTGTCAATATGACGAAAGAACGATAATTTGATAGTTCACTGACCACTCGTCACCAGCTGGTACCTCAATTGGCCTCCATTTTCTCATAAGGCCCCATTTTCACAAAGTACAACACTGGAATTTGCGTGGCTTCAGTTTCACTAGTAGCATTCTGAAACAAACAGGAGATCTCAGGATCTTGTTCGTGTAAGACACAGAGTGAGTGTCTTTTGTCACCCTGATTATAATAGAGAGAATGAGTAGTAAAAAGGGGATCACTGGGATCAATACCAAGAGAAAAGGCGACCTCATCAAAAGACTTACCAATACATGTGTCAGCTAAAGGAATAATATCCTGATCAACATCATTCCCAAGAGCTCTTTTTGCCATAGCTCTGGTAACTGCACAAGCAGGCTATAAATCAGGGATTTCAATCTCAATACGATAAACTTTTTGATCCAAACAAGGCTTGTCAGTTACAAGTGGATTGACCACGACCTTATCTCCAGCTAGTTCAATGCCTAGCAACAAATGGATATCTTCTATAGGTAAAGATGTCACTGCCCCAACAGACACAGGTCCAGAAATTAAGTCTGTTGCCAACTTAACACAATGTAGATCAACATTTACAAAGCCGCACGCTACTCCCTGAATAAGTACACTTTCACTAGAAGAAGACTTCTCAGACAAAGGCAAATTACCTGATAACAAAAGACTCTGAGAAGCTCCTGTGTCCCTTAATTTTTTAATAGGGATATGTTTGGCAGAATCATTAATAAGTGATATAGAACTTTCTGACATGAATGGTTCATAAGTCTCCAAAATAGAATCAGACTGGGGTTTGTTTGACCCAACAAATGTATTCCTGTCAATACAAAACCGTGACCTTGACCTCTTTGAAATAAGAGCGCTTGGAATCGTTCAGTCTTCATTCTATTCCTTATTTTTCAACCTGAAGCAATCAGAAATTACGTGCCCTTTCCTTTTACCATAAGTGCACGTAGGAAGAGATACGGATTTCTGATCAGTCTTATCAGATGTTTGATTCCTAACAGTTGTGTTGTTTTGAAATTTGGAAGTAATCGTTTGAGATTGAAATGGGTTTTTTTTACCAGAGAACTGCTGAGAGGAAGACTTATTGCCAAATTAAATTTTGTGACTCAAGGAATAATCATCAGCTATACGAGCAGCATTTTCCATAGTTTCCACATCTTGAAGTCTTCAATTAATACGAGCTGTCTGAAGTTATCGTAATCTTGATCAACCTTTTTGGCTGAGCACCACCTATCAAAAAGTTGTTCTTTTTCCCTTGAAAATTCGACATGAGTTTGCCCAGTTTCTTTTCTACAATTCCTAAACTTTTGTCAATATGCCTCGGGTACCAACTCATAACCCTTCAAGATGTATTCCTTAACCACATCATAATCGGTGTTTTCTTGTACTGACAGTGGAGACTTCACGAGCTTTGCCAATAAGTACACTTTTGTAATAACAAAGTCCAATGCCCTCTTGGCCATTTCAAGTTTTCAGCAATGTTCTCCAAGTGAAGAAAATATTTATCTACGTGTTTTTCCTGAAAAGGGGGTACTAACCTAATATATCTGGTAACATCAAAACCTGAACTTGTGTGTAAAGGAGGGGGTAGGGAGTGCTACGTTTGCCAGTTCTAATTCTTTTAATCTGTATTGCATTTGTCTTTCTTCTCTCTGCGTCTGTCTCTCCTTCTCCTCTCTCTACATTTGTATTTCCTCTCTCTCTCTCTCTCTCTCTCTCTCTCTCTCTCTCTCTCTCTCTCTCTCTCTCTCTCTCTCTCTCTCTCTCTCCATCTGCATTTCCCTTTCCTTTATTTCCCTTACAGACTTGTCGATTAAACCCAAAGCACTATTATCCAAAATTTCCTTTCCCACCAAAATATCGAATCAAAATATTCTTTATCTCTTGCTTTGTCAAAGACGCTTTCGCTTCAGAAAGATCATAATGTCTGACAAGCTCATGCAACTAATCCTTTTTCATGGACTCTAACTCTTCCTGGGTAGAACTTGAAACAAAGTTCTCAGTCTGAGCACTTTAAGAAAATTATGCGTACGAAGCGGGCACGCTTATTTTGACCTACTTTACAGAAAAACGACTGGGTGCTTGACGATCGGAATTTCTGCAAAGTAAAACATGCGTTTGGACATTTTAAATACTATAGTAAATTCTAATGTATAATTTCCGTAAATTTTCGGAAACCGAGCGTGTGTGACGTCAAAGGCGGGAGGCTGACAACAGCGCGCTACCGCTGATGTGGGAAGTCGATGCCGGATGCACGCTCGTTTTAGGAGGAAAACATACTATGCTGCATACAACCTCTCAAAGTTGATGTGTAAACAAGTCACATGATATGAACTCTCATCGTCGATGGATATTTATGTCATCCAAGATCTTTTAATGCTGTTACGTCAGCAAGCTATATTTTATACAATTGCTACTGAGATATATCCTTCGACAAAGCAGGTTTGTTTTCATTTTAAAACGCACTGAAAACATATGATGATTTCTGTTTTTGAACATTTAACTCTTAGGTTAATGATTAAAGGGAACTTAAGTTCTAATCCAAGTGATTCTCTTTCCCTAATACTTGTCCAGAAATTACAATATGTATACAAAATCAGCACTTCGAAGATATGTACTATTTTGGGGTATCAAATACCTTTTAAAAATAAACGTGAAGTTATTTTTTTGACATCATAAGTTCATATTTTAATATTGCAGATAGTGTTTAATATGTGTTCAGAAATTTTCTTAAATGTTTCATAACCCGTTTTGACCTATGCAAGATCGACTGAAATAATTTAGGTGTAAACTATAGGGCGTGGTGTAACTTTTGAATGCAAATTTTTACCAAGTATGGCGTTTAATGTGACGACCCTGTTCGTCTAAGTTACGTAATATTTTCTATTTATGTAAACATAATAGCTAGGGTTCATTTTAACATTTCACTACATAGCTTTTATTCACATTTTACCTTTTTCCATGCATTATCAAGTTTTGATTAAAATATGCAATTACTAGCTGCACCAAAATAAAGGTTTTATTTAAACCTGAATCTGAATATAGTCTAGTATGCTATTCATCGGAAAGAAATGCAACATTAAGCTTTTCATGATATATAAGAAGTAACGTCAACAAAATAAATAAATAAAACAGAGCATCTTAATAGTAACCATTATATAAGGACTGTATATAAGGACCATCTGCGTATACGTGTAAAGGTCCATAGGTCCCATTTATATATAAATCAAAACATGTATATAAAGACGACCTGCTTATCAAGACCACTTCCAGATTGTCCTCAGAGTAGTCTTTGCAGACAGGTTTGACTATACCTTGTCAACGGATCTACATATCGCTATGGATTTTCATGGATTATATCTGATTTATTTTGAAGAAAATTGATGCAATATGAATTACACACAAAATCGCGATTGCTTGGTCGACCTGACATCATGTGATAGATCGGTGATCTGCCAGTGAATTGAAGTTAATGAACGTATCACTGAGATGGACAAGACTAGATTCGGTAGATAGCTTGAACGAGTCATATTCGCGTAGATGAAAAAGATTTCACATTGTAAAAGCTATTGAAATATAATGTATTTAATAACCGTCTAATGCAGTGGTTCCCAACCAGTGGGCCCCGACCCCTGGGGGGCATCGGGGTTATTCCAAGGGGTCCGCGAATTCACATAGCTTCGCAGCAAGTATCGCTCCACCAACCAGTTCTTGCTTTCCTCTGTTATCCCCGCAGCTGGAAGCAAGGCATGTTCGAATTTAGCGCGCCAGGCTGCTAAATGTTTATACCCGCCACAGCCTAAAAGTACAACTATTAGCAGGTGGGGGTCCTTGCAGTTTTTTTAAGGTTAAAAAGGGGTCCTCATATTCAAAAAGGTTGGGAACCACTGGTCTAATGCATATTTATGAGCTCAATTTCACCGTCAATTATTTTCTTTAATACATTTTCTTCTTTGATTCTATCCCAGTTGAAAAATTATGTAACACAATTATTAGTGGAAGTCTTGTCATACATGCATACATTGCAGATAGTGTTTAATATGTGTTCAGAAATTTTCTTAAATGTTTCAGAACCCGTATTGACCTATGCAAGGTCGACTGAAATAATTTAGGTGTAAACTATAGGGCGTGGTGTAACTTTTGAAGACAATTTTTACCAAGTATGGCGTTTAATGTGACGACCCTGTTCGTCTAAGTTACGTAATATTTTCTATTTATGTAAACATAATAGATAGAGTTAATTTTAACATTTCGTTACGTAGCTTTTATTCACATTTTACCTTTTTCCATGCATTATCATGTTTTGATTAAAATATGCAATTACTAGCTGCATCGAAATCAGGTTATTATTTAAAACTGAATCTGAATATAGTCAAGTATGCTATTCATCGGAAAGAAATGCAACATTAAGTTTTTCATGATATATAAGAAGTAACGTCAACAAAATAAATAAATAAAACAGAGAATCTTAATAGTAACCATTATATAAGGACTGTATATAAGGACCATCTGCGTATAAGGTTAAAGGTCCATAGGTCCCATTTATATATAAATCGAAACATGTATATAAAGACGCTCTGCTTATCAAGACCACTTCCAGATTGTCCTCAGACAAGTTTGACTATACCTTGTTAACGGATTTACATTTCGCTATGGATTTTCAATGATTATATCTGATTTATTTTGAAGAAAATCGATACAATTTGAACTACACACAAAATATCGAGTGCTTGGTAGACCTGACATCATGTGATAGAAGTAGTAGATATAAAGGCCGATTCTAGCTCACTAGTTCTATCCTAGTTATTAGTTACACTACTCTTTGACCTTGCGGGCTTGGTCCGATCCGTTACAGTGATAACTAGGATAGAACTAGTGATCCAGGGATCGACTTTTATATCTACTACTAAGGTACTCTCCACTTATGTTAACACTTATGTCATCATAACTACCTTCAATCTGACCCCCATCCTTAATAATTTCAGACAAAATTTCACATTAGGAGAATCAGAACTAATGTGGATTGTGATTAATCATCATTATCGTCTGTTCTTGTAGTAATTGTTGTTATTATTTTTCTTGTTACTGTTTTACCAACAGTTTGTTCATTATTACTTAACTTAACATTCTCCATTTTTGTAGTTACTGTTTTAACAGCAGTTTGTTCATTATCACTTAACTTAACATTCTCCATTTTTTTAACAAGAGAATCGATCCTATTAATTTCAACATACATTTTGAATTTAATTTCCTTTATTAGATCGACAATTTTTTTCAATATCATCAAGTCGTTTGTTGATTACTGTTATTGTTTTCATTATATTTATACTTCACACAAAATTTACATTAAACCTAGTTCTTGTAACAATTCTGTAAAGTCTTCAGGAGGATTATATCCTATTGCAAATGTATCAACACCATTTGAACAGTATCTCTTATCATCATAATTGCATAAGCCCGTTTTATTAACTATATCTATTTCAACCTTATGTCCATGTGATCTTATCACGGTCATTTCATAATGTTTCCTTGATCCTTCTAGTGCTGACTTATAATCATCAAATGTAACTACTTTATCAACCACTTTTTCTTTATGCCTTTTGCTCTCTTCTTAATTTATTCAATTTAATAGAGTACATTTTGGGCCTTAGACCAACAAACTCTATAATAGGCACAAAGTTAGTTTCATCTTTAAATTCACCTATTACTTTTTTATTGTCATTACAATAAAATCCAGAATCAACAGGTTAATCAGAAAGATCAAATAAAAGCTTATCTTGATACATATCAGCATATAAATCTTCTGTAGGAATATCATACCATAAACTATCAGTTTCTGTAAATAATAATGTTGCACCTGGCCATTCATTTTTACGGAATTATAATGAAAGTTGTACATTACTATCTTTGATAGATCAAGTATTGCTTGACCAGCATATACTGGCTTTTTTAGTTTTAAATTTGTCTTTCTTTTCTGAACAGCAATTAAATTCTCATTAAATATTCTCATACTAATAAAAGTATCTTCTGCTACCACTTTATTTCTTCTTCCACATTATTAATTATTTCAATATTAACTCTTTTCCTAATGTTCTCCATAGTCTTACCAAATACGCTGTTATTCATTAACTTGAAAAAATTCTTCTCAAAATCTGTTGTTGCTGCTGCTTTTATCTTAGTATTAAAATCAATATAATCTTTTAACCAGGATTTTTGTTTAAACTCTAATACTCTGTGTACCTTATTCAATACTAGACCATTTTCAAGTGCTTGCTTTAATGCTGCAATATGAATCACATAAAAAAAATTTTGTCATTTAAATTAGGCACTAACTTTTCTACTTTATTATTGCTGATACCATACTGCAACTTTAACAATTGCTGCTCAGGTGACAGCATATTATCATTAACGATCATACTTTCTGGACAAAATGGATAATCATTATGAAGATCATGTAAATCACCAGGGTAGTCTCCATCACATTCAACGAGATAACCTGCATTATCTGGTAAAGTTCTATCAATCTCTTTTAGAAACTTACTATTATCTACCCACTTAAATCCAGCATATGGTAGAGGGCATAACATTGCTGTACCATAAAGATTATTAGTATAAAAGTAAGCAATAAAGTTTGAGGGTTTAGATGGATCATACTCTTTCATATACTTATTATTAGCAACAGCATGTTTCTTTATTATCATTGACACACCACCTCTTATACCTTTTTCGTTGAAATAGAACATGTCAGGATCAGTTGGTAATTCAAATTTTACTCCTGTCAATTTTAACATAGAATCCCAGCTTAAACATGGTGCAGAGTAGTACCAAACAGGATCAAGTTTATAACTGTTCACCAAATTCTATTTCCAAATTACTTAACAAAATTACAACTTTTTACAAGTTCTTCCAGTGATGCTGCCATAAACTGAACACTATCAATGAAACGTAATTTGCCAAGAATAAATGACAAATATTTTTCAAAATTTTTGGAATGCACTTGATCTTGTTATTAGCACTTAATTTTGCTGCTTTTATTACTTCATTATTGCCAAGAGCCTCCACAATTATATGTGAATCATATCCTCTCAAGTTATGAAAGATAACAGGAACAAAATTTGGTAATATGAAATGTAAATTACAATTATCATGTGCTCCACCTCTTTGCTTACCAGTAATGTGACAATGATCTTTTACTTTGTCTCTACCGAGTTGTTCACCACAAATATGACATTCTCTTGCAGAATTAAATTAATTTTCTTCTTCATCAGTTAACTGTAACATAGGAGCAATCTTTGTAAAAAAAAATTTTATCATAAACATCTTCAATTAAGTTCAATAATAGCCATTCTGCAGGATCAGTGCCTCAATATAATTTGATAGGCCTACTGTATTGTTCATCAACTGCACATACTATTTTATATGATACTCCACATGGAATATGTTCCTGTATTTTTGTTGTAGATTATTTATTAGGATCACATAGTACATCAACTACAACATGTTTTAATAGTGATTCAAAATCACCATAAATAACAAAAGCAAATTGCATTTGATGATTAAAATTCTTGAACTTTAATTCTGTTTCATCTTTACCAGGCATAGTAAAAGCTTGAACATTTGTACAGTACTATATATGTTTATCAAGTATTTCCTGTGTCTTACATCCATGCAAACATCTATAACAGAAATACTTTCTATGCTGTGTATTATTATACTGTCCAAAAACTAGGACATTAAAGTTCTTAATCCAGCAATAATGTCCATTATAAAGTAACAAATGTATTGTCTTTTGTGATGCCTTATCACTAATATAGCAAGGATAAATGTTATTTTTTTCATCTACGCCAAATACGTTGATAGTAATATTATTTAACATTTCAAATTTTGGAATCTGACGTTCTTCTACAGGAAACTTAATGCCATCAAACTTGACATTATTTGAAAATGGTCTTTATGAAGATAATCAATTAACATCTGTATCAACAGGAAACAATGCTGATAATACTGACTATCTGAAGCATTCATTATCATTATTCTTAACATTAATAACACATTTAGTGTTCTTTATCTTATCAGGTGAAGATCCTCGTAATGGAGTATATTTTGATGTGAAAAACATAACAGACTTTGTTGCAAGAAACTGCCATCCTGAACCAGATGAAGTATAATTTTCAATTTTATTTTGAATATTTTGAAAGATAATATTAACAAGTTTTTTAAAATTTGTTCCTTTTTAAAATTCTTTTAATGCCGGATGAAATAAATGGTTCAGCAAGCTCTTCCTCAATATCATTTTCACCATAAACATTTAACTTTTTTAGTATTACTTGAAAATAAACTACTATTTTTATTTCAGAATATTCTTGTAACTCTATAACATGTGATAGAATATGAAACAGATCTCTTGCTGTAAAAACTTTTAACACAGTTTGTTCTTCAACTTTAAATCCTTTATCGAAACCTGCATAAGCTTTATTAGCTCTCTTCGCAACAAGTACTACTCTTCTTGATAATGTCTTTAGATTTTTCATTATATATAATATATCATATAAAACTCTAAATGAGCGTAAAATCTATATAATATATGCATGATATACATCATCTGATTATCATATCATAAAAAATTTCAATTAGACTCTATCATATATATATATAATGCAGGATGAAATGATCACATCATGTGATAATGATGCTATGTACAATATACAAGAGAAAATGATATTATTTGCTGATGATGAGTTTATTGCTAGTACAGTATATAATAATAATGCTGCTAATAAATTAGGAATGGCAGTTAACTTGACAGGTGAACAGATAATTGTTGGCAAACAGTCTCCATTTGGTAAAATTATTTCTGTTGGTAAAGTGAATGATCATGCAATTATGACCATGTTCCTGAAGAATTTCATTTATGAGACTTTTAAAGGACCAGTACCGTCAGATAAAAGAGTATCCCATAAAAATGGTAGTATTAATGACAATAATATTGAGAATCTTTATCTTGAAGATGAGTTTAAGAGGCATTCATTTTTTTATCTTTACGAGGCTTCTGAGAAAGGAGTTGTCAGAAATGCTAAGACTAAAAAGATATTAGGAACAAAAGGAAATACAGAATATATGAAAGTAACGGTCAGAGGAACCAGCATTAAACGTGTTACTTATTATGCTCACCGTTTTACATATTAAACTTTTGGTGATACAATTCCTTTAGGCTTTATGATTGATCATGTTGATGGTGATAGACTAAACAATAATTTATTACATTTTGAATTAGTTACTCCATGAGAAAATAGCTTAAAAGGTAAAATACTGGCAAACATAAAAAAAATACCGCGATCTGTACTTTCAAAAAATCTTGAGACAGATGAAGAGAGAGAATTTCCTTCAATATCAGCAGCAGCAAAATATTTTAACATTGAATCAAGATCTATAAAATATGTTGCAGATGGTACTTATAAATCAGCAATGTCAAAGAAATATGATCAAAGAATTGATTTCTTATGCTTAGACTAATTCTTTTATAGTCTTTTCCAATTTTGTTACTGCACTCCAAAGTGTACCATAATAATGTTCTCTCTTAATAAATGTGCAATAAACGTCAAACAATTTCCAGCACATTATGCCTACTAATTGTTTTTTTTTTTGTTGTGCTTTTTATGCAGCATCAACACAATTTCTTCATTTAACAATATAGTCCTTATCAATTAAAAGATCCTGCTCTAAGAAATATTTAAATTTATCTTCATTAATATCACCGTAATCAATTATATTATCATATTCATCGTCAGAAAATATTTAAAATACGCCTATTCCTACTGATGACCTGTTAACAAAATAATTAAAATCAAAATGTAATTTCTTATTATAATTTGAACTAAAATCAAAGTCTCTGATCGCGCACCTTCTAAAACTTGCATCAACAAATGGACCATATGACGCAATAGGTGATACTTCTAGTCCACATAATACTTGAGGTAAATAATGATCAGGCATAGTCTTAATTTTACTTAACATAGGACATGTAAACTCTAACAATAATATCTTATATACATCACCTTCTTCTTCTGGTACACTATAATCAACAAGTTCTTTATTGCGGAATCTACCTATAATATATCCGTCAGGAGAGTACCTTAAACCAAAATTCGTTTTAATGCAGATATTTCTACCATATACTTTTTCACCAAAATCCATTTCAACAAATTTTGCTTTTACTGGCTCGAACATCAGGTCCCAGTGACATGGAACAGATGGAGTAAACTTTATAAAAGTTCCTTTTCTCATACTTAATTTTTCTTTTGCTAATTGATTTAATGTCTTATGAGGATTTTCACCGAAGACAGTAGCTATTTCAGATCCACCTACTGTTACTGACATTAGGTCGTACCACTCTGCTGATCTTTGCTCTATTTTATTTGTCAGAACATTCCTAACAAATTTTTTAATTGCAGTATAACATTGTTGCTTATTCATTATATACTTTTTATGTCACACAAAACGTTTTTTGTTAAGCAAGAATGTGCAAATTGCATTAAAGTATCTTTGTCATAGCAAGTTGCAATTTCCCCATGACGCTCAAACAGATACTTCTGTTGTTGAGTCAATAGTACCTGATCATTAGTTCCATATTCTATTTTAAAATAAAAAGATATCTTTCGTTCAGGATCAAGGAACATCCTTCTAATCTCATCAAACATATCAACTCTATCAACAATTTTACATCTCACAATATATTTTGCCATTATAATTAGTGCTATGTTAAAGTTAATTATATAATGCTGTCAATGTTGAAGAGATTATATGATTCACCTATTGTTAAACATGAACCAGTTGTTGTTGATAAGTATGAACCAGTTGTTGTTGATGTATTACCAGATCCTGAAGAATATCACTATGAACCAGATGACGGTGAAGTTGTTGATCAGGATAAACAGAACAACTTTGTTGATAGATCACATCAAGTTAGACCATCAACTGATAGATATAATGTTAAGTATCATCTTACAAAAAAAAAATAAAAAAGTTTAATTTTAGTGTTGATGAACATAAAAGTTTTTACTCAAGAATGATACATTTTATGAACATAACTATTCCTGGAAGACAAAAAAGTATTAAATTTTATTTTATATTTGTCAAAAAAATTAATTTGATGGCAGAATTATCTGCTGATCGAAAAAGATATTTGATCTCTCTTTGTAAGCCTGTAAAGTGTAAATCAGTATTAATAAATTATGAGTGAATTTATGCTGATATAATTAATAGAATTTATGGTGAACGCCATTGTATGGTCTCGTAATAACAACAGGAATCATGTGCTCATATTGCTGTCCAATTATTGACATTACACTTGTCGCCCTATACTGCTAGTTGGAATCCATTAATTAAATACATCACTATAACCTCTCCATTTTACTAAACATTTTTTGCCTTTTGTTCTTATTACTTTTTCAATAATAAATACGTCCTGATCTGTCTTCTGTAGTTCTTGTTCATAAAAACTGCCAGTAATGTCCTCACCACGTGACAGGTATTGTTGTTAATACTTTATCAATAACAAACACTTCTTCTGACCAATTTGGTGTTGCTCCCTTTTCAAACACTTTTTTTTTGTTAATGATATTCTAACATATTCTAACTTTATCATTCACCTTGTACTTATGTCTTCTGTACAAATTCTCATTAGCAAGTAAAGGATTTTTACTGCTTCATTAGGTGTCATCTTTAGTGTTCTATGTTTAGTATTATTATACTCTGATACAATATCCTGCAATTTATCAGTATAGTTATTAGTACTATTTGCTGTAAAATGCTTATAGATCTTTTCCTTCAGAGTTCTATTAAATCCCTCAACAATAACACTTTTTCCTTCATTTCCTGTAGTGTACTTTTCAATATTATGATCTGTTGCCATAATTCATACTGTTTATTATAAAATTCAGCACCATGATCTGTCCATATTTTATTTGGCCTTCTATTGTTGTTAGTAATTAAATGATTAAATGCTGTTGTTATTGTAATGCCCATTTTATCGTTTATAGGCACACTAAACACAAATCTACTTTGCACGTCAACTATATTTAACAAGTATGTATTACCATTATTATGTTCTGTTACTTGTGACATATCAGCAAGATCAACTGCCCAGATATCATCTACAGCATTTGCAACAACTTTTCTTCTTAGAATTTTTTTTTGGACGATGTAATTCAGTTGCTAGACCAACAAATGGTGGTACACCTACACCTAGTTTATGTTTAGTACCAATTATGCCTTGTCCAAATTTTCTATTATGCCTTGTCCAAATTTTCTATCAACTCTTTCTCTCATATTTTCAGGTTGCATAGCGCTTAATTCATCAAGCATTTTTCTATCACAGCCTGATTTATCACCTTCATTATCGCGATAACAAATGTCGTGCCTCATAGCAATTGCGTCAACCTGATTATAAGGCTCATGTCCTGGCAAATAATTATCATTTTCATCAAGTTGTTCGTGTAAAGGATTGCAAGGTCCTGTATATTTATGACCAGGTAATGTCCATCCACATTTTGGTCGCGGCAATTTTCCTATTATTTTATGAATATCAATTTCACCTTCTATAATTTGACGATGATCGCAGTTTGTACAATATGTTACTATTTTACTACCTTCTATACAAAGATGACGATCATCATTACAAGGACATTGCATTTTATTGACACCTTCACCTACTACTTCTGCTACCTGTTTCTTGAGAAAAACACTTTTCTTTTTGCCACAAACTGCACATATACTCTTTGCCATTGATCTTCCATTTTTTGTTGTTAATACTTCTCTATCCGTATCCTCTGTTTTACTTTTACACTTTAAACAATATGATGTTGTCATATTTATATATATCAATTCACACACAATTTATAGCAATTGCGTCATTATTAGTACTAGCACGATCATAAAATTGCATGATAAAGTCAATAAACTTCATTCCTCTTGACATTTGCTTAATAAACAATGTGCAGTAATAACCACGTGCTGTTGTGCCCATATGCTGAATTTGAGTAGAGTTATAATTAATGTTTCTTTTTTACGTACTGCTTGACAACATCAGAAGGTGGAAGGCCAAATGAGTCAAAGTAATTATTGTCATATAGTGCTACCCTGTGTGTGCCTGAACCATTATTAAAATTGTGTATATTAATTACGCAACAAGTTTTATGTCTCATTGTTCCCGGCAACTGGTCCTTAGAGAAAACTCCTATTAAGTTTTTAATGTCACTTAATTGATCAAGTATTTCAAAATTACTTAGCGCCTTGTACCTGGTTGTGTCAGTCCTCTGCCTATTCCCAGTAGATTCGGTAAAAGACTGCCTGCTATTCCTGCTAACAGCGGACCTATAAAACCTCCTTTTCTTGTCCTCCGCCTTTTTTTTTTTTTTTTTTTTTATTTTGCTGGTGCTGCTCTATTTCTTGGTGCTGCTGCTCTCTTCTTAGGTGGCATAATGTTATTAATAAGTGTAGATAAAATTAAATTGTAACTTTAATTCCATCACCTGATACTGCCTTTTTTGTTGCGCCAGAGATCGCACCAGATGATGCTGCTATACATAGTATGCCAAGTACTGACAATAATTTTGGTATTACTTTTCTTGCTATTGTTGCAAGAGCAGGTCCAAAGAATCCTCCATGACGTGACATTGCTGTTATCTGTGCTTTTGATAAATTGAGTATACAAGGTTTACCTGCTGATATTTTATTCATTTGTGTCTTTAGTACCTGTACCTGTTGCATGTGGTTATATTTTGATTGAAATAGCTTCTCTTTTAGCAACAGCAGTTGAAAGTTTTTTAATTTGTCCTTGAGACAGATTTACTTCTACCTCAGTATACTTCATTATTCTATTATTTTAGATAGAATTACACTACTACTGTCATTCTACTGTTTTTTGCGTCAATCGTTTTATATCTGTCTGATGTTATTAGTGCATAAACATTATAACAGCAGCATAATTAGCTCCTAGTGTCCACTGAACCTCAATATCTTTGACCCTGAATTTCGTTCAGGTTGCTTTGTAACATCAAAGTGAAAAATAGGATATAGGGTTCTAAACTCTTCAATATTAATTTGTGATCCATCACCAGCATCCTGATACTTCTGCATTGCTTCCATTAACATAAGATATGATCTTGATACGTTTCTTGTTGCGGCATTAAAGTCACATTTAATCGCTTCTTCAGGGTATTGACGTGAGTTAATTCTCACATTAATTCTTGAAACAAATAAATTATCAAAGATCATATTATTTTGTAGTGGATCATTATTACGATCCTGTCTTGAAATGCTATGAAAATATGTCTTGGAAGTTGTTCTGATGGTGCTGTTGCTATTCTCAATGTGCTACTTGTTGTTGCTGCAGTAGCAGGATATCTGTACATCTTATTATGTTCAAAATATATTCTTCTAGTGTTCAAGCTGTTTTGTAACTGATGGTACAACTTTTGGAGTCCAGAGTGATAAATGTATCATTTTAAACTGTGCATTATCAGCAGGAAGAACAGCAGCAGCAGCTCTCATTATAAAGTTATTTGCTTCTGCTCTATTAAGTACTATAGTATGCTTTATACTTCGAAATACTTTACGAAAGTCACGACAAAATCTAAATATACTGCTCAAAGGAACCAGTAAGCAAATCTGATTACCATTATCAGTTAAAGCTCTTCTCTTAGCATATCCTTCATTATATTGTGCTCTTCTAAGATTTTCCGTTGCTAGTGCTATACCAGTACCGACCTCAATATTAGTTGAAGCAGCACCTACTATTGCAATAACATTTATAATATAATTATTATTCGGAGCATGAGCAGCACCAGAGGCTGTTCTAAACTCTCTTGAAATAGCACCACCTATAGAAGTGTCTTTAAACCACATCATATTTGTTGCTATTGATCGAGAACAATCTTCTGAAATGAAACTAGGTTAAGAATAGTATCTGCTATTGGTAAGTACGCAGAAATATCTTCTATTGTCTGATTATTAAGTTGATATTTTGCAATTTGAAACAATGCACATCCATTATTAACAAGAGCTAAATCTTCACCTGCATCAAAGACAACAGGAGGATTAGCAGAGTTTAAAATACCGCCTCTTACCTCAAGAAATGTTTTATGTGGTAAAAGATACAGATCTTCGTCTTTAGTACTTACTGTTCTTTGCCCTGGTGTATTTTGATCATTAGACTTATCATCAAGATATTCAATATACTCAAATTATGTAGTAGTATCATCAACCTCTATTGTTTGATCAACAAGGTCAAGATAAGTTTTTGTTGACATTTTATTCTGATAGTTTACACAAAACTTTAGTTAAAATGCAGCAATATTTGATAGTGCTGGTTTCGATCTTGTTATAAGTGAACGAACTATCTCTTCACCTTTTGGAGATAATAACTTTTTTCTTGAAGCGATCATAGCCTTAGCAGTTTCTGGTGAAGGAGTTATTTGATTAATAGCCTGCTTTGTCTCTGTTGTTGATGGAGTTCCTTTTATTTTATCAGCTATCTTTTGGACAACTGCTGTTCCTGCTGCTGTTGAAACTCCTGTTGTAAAAACCTTTGATGCAAGTTTTTGTGCAATGCCTGGTTCATGTTCAATTACTTTAGAAAATATATTCCCGAAAAATCCTCCTACTATTTTTCTGTTATAAATTTTTATCTCTCTCATTTTATTAATTATGTTGATATAATTTACTCACCACCATTAATGTCCTGACCTGTTGCTCTTACGTGAAGATATTATGTTACCTGCTCATTATTTAGATCAAGTTGTCTCCAGTTTGACATGTTAAGGTCATTGTTATAGATGCTATTTGATTTTCAACATTAAGTGGATAATAGATCATTTGACGAGGTTGAATCTGCAACAGAGATTCTGGTGGAACATTAGGACTAAATGAGTATATAGTTCTTCTTCTACAACCTTTTGCTGTATAAGAACCTTGTGCTATTGAGCAACTGATTAAAATAGAACTTACATCAGTGATGTTAACAGGTAATTCACCTTCAACTATGACTGATGGTGCAACAGTTGAACCATATTGTTGCCTATTAAATCCTAATAATGATCCAATACTTGTTGCTGTACTAAAATTAATAAGAAAATTTTATTTTTTAATGTTATCTTTGCTCGTAGTATATTATAGTTAGGCTCTAGAGTAAAGTTGCTCTTAGCAGCCCCCTGTGAAGTTAATAGTGATTTTATAGTAGTGTTTCGATCAGTAACATTATAAGCACCAGGTGGTATTTTAACTGTTGACCATGCACCAGTAGAGTAAGTAAAATTATCATTATAGTTCTGTTTAACATTAAAAATACTTGACCACATTGTGGTTGAGATAAGTCCTATTTCATATTGAATTTTGGGATCAAGTTCAATAGGTGGAGTGTACTTTACAGAAAAATTTGTTGCGTTCTGCATTATTATTAATCATTGTTAGATAAGATCTTTATGTAATACAGAGTACTCATCTCCTGCTAATAGACCTTTTGATTGTACATGATCAAGTATTTCTACAATTTCATTATGAACCTCTGTTCCAGTATATGATTTAATTTTATTAATTTCCTTATGCTCAAGTGGAATGTCATCAAATACAATTATTTTATGCTCTGTTGCATCAAGTTCTTTTACTGGTACTACATCTTATGGTTCTTTGATAATAAAAATATCATCATCAACTCCAAGTTCACATTTTACTGTATCATTATAATCATTAACTAATTTATACTTATCCTGTGGTGGATTAACAGTATAAATATAAACTCTATCATAATTCAGATTATCATTAAGTAGCAGATTAAGTAGCAGATTTGTCTTACCAAAGAAAGTTCTACCAACAATAAGCTAATGACAATTTGGAAGATCTTTTTTATGATGTTGTACTATCACATCTTCTGTATCAAAATTAATTACGCTCATTATTATTGAATTTGATTAGACTAAGTTAATACATGTTTCATACAAAATTATTGCGCAATAAATAATAACGAGTATTGCAACACATATCATTATTTATTAATAATAGACTTAATTTAATCTGCAATATTTCAATAATGAGCTACTACACAAAATTCGGAGCATTAATAGGTGAAGTAAATGTCGGGAGTACTTCATCAACAGGTGCTTTCTAACCAATTATGTTAAAAAGTCTCGAGACTCAATAACAGGTAACCTTAATATGCAAGGTAAAAAAGTAATTAATCTGGAAACAGCATTTCCACCAGCAAATGTTGATAATACTCAAGCAGCAAGTATTGGGCAACTAAATACTGTTGGAGTTTATAAGTTAAGTATATCAGGTGGAACAATGACAGGAGATATCAACATGAACAATAAGAAGGTTATCAACCTGCAAACAACTTATCCATTACCAGGTGGTAATCCATCACAAAATGTTTGTCTTACCCAATTAAATTATGTTAACAATACAAAAGTAACAAAACAGGAGATACAGTGCAAGGTGTATTAACGTTTATTAATGGTGGTAAGATAACAGGATTATCAACAACTTCTCCTCCTGGAGATATATCAGATGCAGCTAGTATTGCACAATTTAGAAGTGAGTTAACAATATATGTACCACTAGGTGGCGCGACCATGAAAGGATCAATTAATATGGATGGTCGTGTCATTATCGGATTAAGTCAAGATCCACCAGCAGATTTAACATATACTGTTAGCACTAAGTATTTGCGTGATTATGCTGTAAATAGATCTTGTGATTTAATGCAAGGTGAACTTAGTATGAATGGTAATCGCTTATACTTGCCATTACATAATCCTGCTAATCCTGGAGACGCTGTTCCATATTTAAGTTTAACAAATGCATTATCATCTGTCGTTAAAAAAGCTGGAGATATAATGACAGGAGCACTTTATATGGGCACCAACAAGGTAACATCATCAGCTGACCAACTATTGGTAATGATCTTACTAATAAAACATATGTTGATAATGCTACTGGAGCAACAAAAATAGTTAAAAATAGTGTTGGTCATTTTCCAATATTAACAAGTGATAGTTGTAATAGAACAGGATTTATAGCAAGTGCTTCTTCTTTTTATCCTGGTTTTAATCCTTGCTATGCTTTTCAATGGCACTCAACTGGAGCAACTGGTGGAGTTGAATGGGCAACAAATGGTCAATCATCAAATTTTTGGATTAAGATAGAATGTCCAAGTGCTGTAACAATCTGGAAATTTATGGTAAGAGGCAGAGTATCTGGTACAGAAAAAATGTACAATTGGAAGCTAGAAAGATCGAGCGATAAGGTTACATTCACTACACTTTTCACAGCGCCTAATCCAACAAGTGTTGGAACAACAGCATTAGAATTTCAGTTAACGACACCAGTTGCTACAACAAAATATAAATGGTTTAGGATCTTTTGCATTAATGCTGAAACAGCTAATCTAGGATTAACATCATTTCAGATATTTACACTTGATGATTTAATGTAACACTAAATAAATAATGGCAGAGATAGTTTGAATTTTATGATAAAATATTTAATCCTGATGTTATCTTGGTAACAACTGTACCAGATCCTGCAGTTGCTGCTACTCCATTAGATGAACTACATAAATTACAAACAAAAGTTGTTACTGGTGTTATAGACGTTGATAATATTGCGGAAAATAATTACTTTTCTGTACAGAATGCAAGGAGAACAATTGCGAGATCAATTATATCGTTATGATGCTCTTTGTTAAATTTTGTTCAGATAGAGCTATAGCTGAAATGGAACAATTGTTGGAATATCTGGTGCACAGGATAATCCTCGAATTTGAACATGAACTGTTCTGTTAATAATTCGTTCAAAAGTAATTGACAAAAGAAAGCTTGATGATAATGCAAAAAGAAATAAACATACATCAAACTCAAAGTGTCTTGAAGACCGCACTTCAAAAAATAAATTTGCTTTTAATAAAAATAAAAAATTAAGAGAAAAATTTTCGAAACGCAGACTATTCAGAGAATTAGGTATAGAATATAATGATGTTGATACTGTGTTAGACGAACATGAAGAACCAGAAGATGTACATGCTCTTGCAACTTCATATTTTGTATTTGTCGCTACATTTGTTGAAAAGATTAATAAATTTTCTTACACTGAACAGGAAATCTATACTCCTATGGAAGCCGCAGAGCGTATTGAGGACACAGTTAAAAAATTATTAAATACAGAAAAATTGAGAAAGAACTTAGTGGACTGAAAGACGTTGAATGGCAACTTGAAAAAGAAGAAGATTATAAACCATTAAAACTTCAAAATATGAGATTAAAAAATTATACCAGAGATTTTCATAATAGATTAACGAGCAAAAAAACAGAGGATGCTAATCATCACAAACTTGCGCAAGTTATAGCAGCTAAACTTGGATTCGAATTAAATTATATTCCTGTTTACAAAGAAGTTGTACCAGAGGTAATAACAGAAATAGATGGTAGTAGTAACGTTTTTAGTGCAAATGCATTAGCATCTTCATACTATGTTTTAGTGAAACAATATCATGATAAATTTCATGAGGAAGTAGATCCACATCAAAGACGTGATTTAACTCGAGATGAAAGATTTAAATTATCTAATATTTATACTGAAAAAATTAATAGATATTGGAATGCAATGGCAACTGTTTTCCAAATGGAACATTTATTAAAATCAATATCTGGAGATGAACTAACAAAAATGTATAATGAAATTAATAATTTGCAAGATATTTCAACAAGTGTTATGTTTAGTAATATTAGGACTGATGAAATATTTCTACGAGAAGTTGGTGAAGGTGGTATACCAGCAATTGAGGAACATTACTTCAGAAAACTAAAGGATCTTTATTAAAACGAAATATTTAAAAATATTGTTGATAAAATTAATGCTAAGTTACCTGTCACAATAAAATCATTGATAGATCCAATAATAGGACGATATGCTGCTGCTTATGCAACACTAAGACAGTACTTAGTATTAGGAAAGCCTATAAATGCACAAGAAGAAAAAGTAATAATTAGTGCTTCAATCTTCATAGACAGATTTGAAAAATATGTTAAGGACATAGCTAATGATATTACTGATGTACCTAAAACATTTGATTATAGAGATAAATCAGTTATCATAATAGCTGAATCTGCAATTTCACATTATTTGTCACCAGAAAAATTTGAAAAATATAAGACAAGCAATTTGCTGATTTTAGAAAAATAGTTGACATAGCAGCTGCTGATAATAGATATTACATTCATAATTAAATTTTATAAACCTGATAAAATTAATGCACAAAAAAAAAATGTGATAGATTTCAACCACATATCTTACAATATTCCTGAAGGAGAACGACGTGAGCTAATAGAGTACTACAATTATTATCATAAGAAATACTATTGTGCTAAAAAAGCCTATAGGTACTATGGTAGAATACTAAAGTTAATTGTGTATGTTCCAATGGTACTAACAGCAGGTTGTGTGGCATCAGCTGGTGGTATGGCTAATCCTTTTATGTTGATAATATCAGGAGTAGGTATTGCACTAAATGCTGCTAGCAAGAAGATTGAACCTAAATTTGAAAGTAAAAAGTTGCTTGCAAAATGACATTAATTACATACAATAAAATTTTAAATCAGTTGCGAACATACTTAAGTGGTGAACGTTACATTATGTTAGATCTTATACAGGAGTTTAGAGTTAAAGATGACATGTTAAGTGATTTGTTACCATTAAGAATTACACATTATGAGGAACAATATGAAAAGAAGCATGTTGTTTATAAGGATATAATAGATGATTTTGTGTGAAATATAAGTATAATGGAGACAGCAGAGACGATAAGTGATCAAACAATTGATTTTCTTGCTCAACAAATAGTTAAGATAACAAATATAAAAATAATAAAAAGAAATAACGAGAAAACTGTTGATTATGATGAATTAATTAGAAAATTAATCAATTGCCTTGCAATAATAAAAATGGATGATAATGATAAAGATGATGATGAATATGATGAATAACGTGTGAATTTTGTGTGAAAATCTATATATAATGGAGAAGATAAATGACATTGAAGATGAAATGATAAGCAAACATATAAAAGAGCTTAATGATTAAATAAAAGAATTATTTCCAAAGATAAGATATGTAAAGGCTATGGTAACAAAATTCAGTGATAGAAATGATTATACTGAAGTAATGGCCAATCTAGAAAAAAAGCATGAGCTCTTGTTAGAATCATATCATGTAGATAAAGAAGATAGAAAAATATTAGCTTCTAACTTTGAAAAGGTTGCTAAAGAAGCAGTTGAATATCTACCATTTGGAAAAAGATATCCAATAGCAGATGATGAAGAAGATGAAACAAGTGCCTAAACAGCATTGTAACCACCTGATCAGCTACTCCTAATATGAATTTTATGTGAATTATTTATAGAGGGGGGGATGTAGTAGAGATTTAGATAGGAATTTTATGTGAATTATTTATAGAGGCGGGAGGCAGTAGAGAGGTAGATATGAATTTTGTGTGAATTATTTATAGAGGGGGGAGGCAGTAGAAAGGTAGATATGATGATATATGTGTATATACATGTGTTAAGTATCTTAGTAGCAGATATAAAGGCCGATCCCTGGCTCACTAGCTCTATCCTGGTTATCACTGGAACGAAACGAAGATCGTAGCGGGAAGGGCCTGAACGTTAGTGAATGCCCTGATCCCGCAAGGTCGATGTGCAGTGAAAGTGATAACCAGGATACAGCTAGTGAGCCAGGATCGACCTTTATATCTACTACTATAGATCGGCGGTCTGCCAGTGAATTGAAGTTAACGAGCGTATCACTGAGACGGCCAAGACTAGATTCGGTAGATAGCTTGAGCGAGTCATCTTCACGTATACTATCTGGCCCTTAGATGAAAACGATTTCAGATTGTAAAAGCTATTTAAATTGCATTTAATAACCATCGAATGCATATTAATGAGCTCCATTTCACAGTCAACGATTTTTTTTAATGCAGTTCCTTCTTTGATTCTATCCCGGTTGAAAAATTATGTAAAAGCTATTGAAATTGAATGTATTTAATAACCATCTAATGCAAGGGTGTCAAACTCATTTGCTATGGCGGACCAGATTTGATATAAATACTAATAAATAATAATAAATAATGAGTCTAACCTGCCGTATGTTTGACACCCCTAATCTAATGTATAGTTATGAGCTCAGTTTCACAGTCAACGATTTTCTTTAATGCATATTCTTTATAGTGTGTTCACAATATCAGTGTACCGGCAATAAATATAAACAGCGCGTCAACTCTGGAATTTAGGATTGTCGTAATAATGTATGTTATGAATGGTCTCGCTGATAAAAGTCATCAAATCACTAACTGAAGCAGGCATATACATATAAAAGCACAATGAATACATATATTAGTTTATGATTGCTTGCACACAAGTCTTAAGAGTGCGGTGATGAAAAACACATATCGCTGTAATGAAAGTATATCACGGTGTCGTCTCTTATGAATTTTATATTGGTATGTGAGGCCTTAAAAATATATAATCTAATAATACTATAAAGTTACCAACATTACATGACTTCATAGAATTACAAGCGTTGTTGAACAGATAGTTTTCTCGTTTCTCAGGATAGTGATAATTTGTGTATTGCATGCAGTATGTAGATCCAATATCTTGTCATTTAATAGAATGTATCTATGTTGGTCTTCCAAATAAAACAATTCTATTTTATTCTATTCAATATGAAGTGTTCTTGTATAGAGTACAAGTATGTCACGTACTGTGCTTGGTCACGTCTAATGGCAATAAAATGAGGTTACCAAGTTCATGACGTTGTCATTTTGCAGCAACACAAGAGCGCCCTCGGGTAATATAGCATACATCGGGTAGAGAAACAAAAACAGGCGACCAAAAAAAAACAACATTTACTATCATCAAAGCCAATTACTGTATACAAATACAGTAAAATAAAATGAAATGGTATGTATGTATGTATAGTCAGAGAGAGAGATGTATTCACATGTTTGTGGTTAGAACTGTGCTGATCTAACTACAATTGATATAACTGGTGTGAAGGTTTTCTTCGCTTTCTTCCTTTATGTATCAATGTGAACAAAAATAGACCAGTTTAATTGGTTCAGACGATCAAATAAATAGCACAACTGGTTAAGTCCTTATCAGAAAGCTGTATTGTTCTTTCTAATTTATTATTGCGCAAGGAATGTTGTTAATTGGCTTTATTTGTGAATAAGAAAAATTTGTGCATGTGCACATTTTAGCAAAATGTGTACATGTACAATGTTGTAGTTTTTCGGTCGCTATCGGCCGTCATACTTATATCACCTTGTCAAATAGATTACATAGTTCTGCTGATCTAAACACATTTTTCCATCAGTATTGTAACCAGATACATCCAAACTGGAGAATAGAAAGTCTGTGCTTGTTAACAATATTCAGGCACTCAAACAAAAAACAGAGAGAGAGAGAGAGAGAATTTATAATGCCATAATCCCGATGGTATTATCGTCCTGATAATAACCATTTAAAACATATCATTGATGGTAAATTGATTTGATTGCTTAATAATCCCATCATATGCATAGAGGATAACAAGATTATTAACGAGTACCTTCAATTTTAAGGTATTTTTTTAAAATGCTGACGATACTGTTATTCTAGCAGATAACGAAAAAAATCTTCGGAAAACTTTGAATGAATTATGTATATACTGCAGATAATGGAGATTACAAGTCAATGTTTGAAGAAAAAAAAATATTTGGTATTAAGGCAATCTAAGCCTTTCTCTTTTTATTTGGAAACACATCACTGGGAAATAGTTAATTAGATTTTATATTTAGGGCAACTTTTTTTAAACACAATAGTTCATTTCATCCGGTAAAAAAGAGAATCACCTTAGATGCTAATAAACAATAAATTTGCTTTTATCACTGGATTTACAATTCATACTTTTTGAAAATATTTCTTTGCCGTTGTTATTACATTGATGTGAGATCTGGAGTTTTATTGATAATCATGTTATCGAATATGTACATACAGAATTCTTACGAAACGTTGTATTTTTGAGAAAACAAATCCAGCTATGTATGTTGTGTGGAGAGACCAGTAGGTTTTACTACGAGCGTTTTTATCAAAATTACAGCTGATATATTTTGGGATCAATATGTTAATGGAAAAAGGAGTAACATTTAAAAAATATTATATGATAATATGTTACACTCTGTTGCTGTCCAGTTATGCGGTTTTAAATGGCTTTCCTTTATCGAACAAATTATGCGTGATTTAGGACTGAATAATTGATGGTTATCGCAGTCATTCCCACCTATTGGTAGGCTGACAGAGAAATATATACAAACTTGGCATTTTAGTGTTTTTGTTTCCTCTAAAAGTTGAGCTTATCGGATATTTGAAAAATTCTTTTAAGTTTGAACCATTTTTAACATTTCCGTATAACGAATCCGACGTTTCCAAATGAAACTGGAAGGTATCAAAATCTGGATATATCTGAAAGAAAATGTGAATGATGTGCCTCACAAGATATAAGTGATAAATTTAACAATCTTTTTCAATGTCAATATTGAAAAAAGAAAATAATATATAAGACGTATCTCAAAATTATTAGTACATACAAATTTAGTGATTTGCAAAATAATAAAAATCTTAACATATAAATAAGAACAAGTAAATGTATGGAACTGATATTTAAATCATTTTGTACCCATATAAACTCATAACAGTTATGTCTATCACCATTTTATCATGTATGTCCCAAATTTGATGAAAATATCCATTCTACCTTTTGCTTCTCCATCCGCTATACCGCTACCATTAATAATTTATATTTGTACTTAATCTCATATGCCTATTGTTAGACCTAACCTAGCAATAAAGTTTAGTTCTGTTCCATTTTGTTTCTGTCATAATTGTTCTATTGGTTCTGTATTTTAACTATGTAACTGATTTGAGGGTTTGTAAGGGATACTATATTAGTAAGAATTCATTGTTTAATATATGAGAAAGAGAGAGGGGGAGGTGGGCAAAGAGAGAGAAAACCCTCATTCAGAGTACATGAACGCTACTTGTTTGCTCATTCTTCAGTGTGTATTTTCACCAAATATATTTTTGATATTTTGATATTATGATTTATTGGACTAAGTAGTAAATGTGCTTGTTTTATTTTCTCAACATATATCCCTTCTCCATAACACGAATTTTTGAATTTTCAAAATGGTTTTTGCCTCTGAAAGTTCACAACTTTATATGAATAAAAGCTATAAGAAATGATCGGTTATGGTTGCAGATTAAACACCTGTATTTTCTAAGGCTGAAACGTTTACACGTGTAAACGGCTCTGTTTAGTTTACTGCCTGGAAATGTTCACAAAATCGGTAACCGTGTAAATGATCATACATGTGGTGGTACTTGGAGTGTTAGCCAATCCGCATGTCCAGGCATTTTTTTCCGGTTGCATTATCAATATGTTCTTGATGCACATATATGTAGCAGTATGAAACAATGTCACAACGATCCTAAAGTTGTTTTACCTAAATTGTCGGTAATATTCAACACGAACTTTCTTACAAACTGAATCATGTCATACTATTTCAAAATATATTTTGTTTTGTTTTGTTTTTGTTGGCTTTAACAGTACTTTTAACACTTTATTGGCTTTATCATGCAGCAGAAATGGGAGTTAAGTGCATTTTTCAAGGACACACGGAGGCAGACTACCCGGACTGGCATGGGTAGGTATCAAACCCGCGATTTCATAATATACGAGTCCGACGCTTTACCAGATAAGCTGAGACCTGTTAATATTCGAGCAATGACGATTTAATTCACTTGTATCCAGGCCGCAAACCTGTACAATTTTTCAATTAAGTAAATGAAATTAATCCTGGAGACCAACATAGCTCTCTTTATTCAGATATTGTAAAGACGAAAATCTAAATCGATAAAGCGCTTTTCCCAGTCTTTATCTGTTCAGTAAACTATTTCCCATTAGTATTGCAGTACATAGCACGTGTTAAAATTATCAATGCAACTTTAACAGTTCCCTTGTTAAAATAAGTTGAAAGGTAAATTCAATGCTTTTTGTAAGGATATTTGCACAGATATGACAATTGATCCTAATTGGTGAACTGTGGCGTCAGTTCGAACTGCTTTCACACCTAAAGGCAAATACCTCTCTGATGATATCCCCGGCCTCCTTGGAGGTCGGTACTAAGAATAATTATTATCCACGGAGGAAAATGTGCTCATTGAACTCATACCACTTGTAAAAATTTTGTAAGTGAAATATCACAGATGGTGTGATCGTCTCCTTTCAAGCAAACTTACAATCTATATTGACACTTTGAAGGATGAAAAAAATAATATATTAATTTCTTAGTCAACCCTTCAAAGGTGTATGCATCTGTTCTCTGAGTTAGAACACCGTTATATAAACAAATTACTGAAATGAGAATTGCTTGCTACTAGACTGCTGTTCACATACGTATTTTTTTTATCACATGTACATTACCATTTAAGTTTTGCAATCGTACCTCAGTATAACGGTATAAAAGATCAAGGAGATTCGTCTTATATACGTCAACCAGATTTAGCATTTGTGATAAGAAAAAAGGACTTCTTCGATTAAGCTATAAACAAAATATTACCTATTATCATGGAAGATAAGATACATTTTTTAAAGAAAGGAAAGCCGACTGTTTCAGTGCTGTGAAAATTATCTTTGATGTATTATGAGTGTATGATGATTACTAATAGAGCCATAGTGATTAACAAGTTGAAGAACAAATATTTAAGTTGTGCTCAAATCTTTCAAAAACTGGTGCTATTTCTCTGCATTTCTTACAAAGAATAAAAAGAAGTAAAGTAGAAAAAGAAAGAAAGAAGAAAATTTAGGAAGAATGTATATAATATTAAAAGTACCGACTAAACAGAGTAAGGAAAAAAAGAGAGAAAAATAAAGATCGAAAGAAAGAAAAAGAAAAAAAAAAGAAAAGAAGTATTCAACAATATAGCTTTGAGTCAACAAGAATCATATAAATATTTTGCTTTACATTATTTGTACTGATACATGCTTGCCCATTTAAGATACATACAGAAACACTGAATACAGTTATGAAAACTGTTTTATATTTTATGTCGTGACTTGTACCAATTAGCTTAAGATCGACTTGTCAGATTTAACTCTAACGCTGTAAAGTGGAAGAACGGAACAGTTACCATTATTATTTACTTGATTACTATGTAGACAATTCATATTTATGCTCCTTTACAACAATGATGATGATGGTGGTGGTGGTGGTGGTGATGATGACAGTGCTGCTGCTGCTGATGATGATGATGATTTGTAGTAGTAGTAGTCGTCGTAGTAAACTTAATGGATGCAAAAATACCAAGTTACTGTTGTTACAAAGTCTTAACGAAAACTCAATTCATAGCACATATACTTTGAAATAGACAGCAACGATCTTCGATATCACAAACTACATTTCAAGCGTTCATATTTTACAATGTATTTCGTTTCGAAACGCAAATGGCTATTATGTAAATAAAAGATAAATTTGTAAACGGGGACTCATTTTTCCGACTGATACACACGAAATTTTAAGACTAGTCGGACATGTGTATTTTTGTCTATGGTATGATGTGAAAAGATACCGACCAAACGGGGACATGCTCAGCTACGCTTAGTTCAAGGTTTTTATAACTAAGTATGGTCGTGGCAATCCATTTTTGCCGCTATTACAAAATGGAGACGTCCCCGTTTCGAGGTGTGTCCCCGGTATGTTGGTATGTATTCTCACCAATGTTCCCATTTAATACCATTTACACACACACACACACACACACACATGTAACCGAGATTCATTGATCGAACTGAGATCTCAGGTGTCGATATTACCGTTGCCTCACACGTCAATCAATGGTATGATATAGACTGTTTTGGATTTAACAACAACAAAAAGAACAAAATTCTGCCCCCCCCCCCACTTGAAAAACAATACTTTGCTCCAATTTGTAGAAAGAAAAATAAAAAGAACTAATTCTATCCATCAGATTATTTTTTTTTTTTTAAATTTCGTAAGATAAAACAAAAAAAAAAACATCCTGGATGGAAAGAAAACCACGGCCCCACCCACCCTACCACAAAGTCTAAATCGTCGGTTCCTAACTTAAAAGAAATGCTTTACGAAGGCTGGATACATAACAGCAAACATTTCTCCGCCATTGTATTTATTTATTTATCTGCCACATTAATGGCTGTGTTGTCGTAGGTCGTATACAGTTGTTAACGATTGGAAAAAAGAGCTCAAAATGTATGACTTGGAAATACTTTTGATGCAACTTTGAATGGGACGGAAACTGGAAAGGGGGGAAGGGGGATGTTGACGTGGATAACTACAAGAAAATCAGATTGAGAACTTACTTTCTTTTTGCACAAAAACATAATAATGTACACGTGTAGTTCAATATAAAATGAACACATGCATTTCTTCACGATTCAATCCAGTTTTCAAACTATTTATGAGCATAGTAACAAAACGTTTCAAATGCACGAATATGGGACATTTTTTTTAATTCGTAAAGATTTCTCAGCCGCAATTTACTAGATACAACCGAAACAAACCAGTTCTATATGACGTATCCAACTTTCGATGTAATGGAGATAACTAATGAATTATTGATTTTGCTTTGAAAGCTGAGAATCAATAACACAGCAGAAAGTACCACGTGACCACCTTGCTGCTTCGAATTTAACGTATATACTTGTCTTTTTTTTCCCTCACGATGATTTGTTGCTTAACCCCACCCCCCAAAAAAGACTTAATATTAGCGGGACTGTTCTAGTTACCGCACAGCAAAATGCTTTTCATAACAACATAATTTTGTAAGTGGGCACGAAGATTAAAATAAACCAATACCTATATGGCATACTATAATGAAATTGTCCAGAAGACAACTTAATCATATGAGAACGGAGAAGACCATGTTTTGAAGAAACACATACAAACCAACGACTACGATGAAGAATTAATTTGATGTGACCTTCAGGCTCGAATTTCGCTTTGAACGACCTCTATTGCAGCGTCGCAAGTCACGGGAGAGAACCCGCTATGCTCATTTACCACCCGTGACTGCCTGTGCTGAGATTTCCTCGTTTTTTATAAGTGCGCATAAACAAAAACAATGTGACAGTCTCCTACACATCAATGAAAATGCCCGTTTTATCGCTCAGTGACTGTACTTGCTGAGAAACTGTGATTGGGTCATTCAAACAACGTGAAAGGTCATGTTAAGTCGCAATGGCGAGAAAACGTTATTTGCCCTCGCATCGATTGCTTAAGCAGGTTTATGCATATTCATGAGAAACGAGGAAATCGCCGCGCAGGCGGCCACGGGTGATAAAGGAGAGTAGCGGATTATCGCCAGTTGCTTGCGACGATGCCTCTTCATCGAAAATGCGGTATATAGAAGCAACTAACATTGTACGGCGACTAATTCTGCGCGAGAACAAATCGTCCGCTCAGATATTTCTCTAGGATAAATTTTATGTTCATGTAGGCAAGTAACAAAACTAAAGAAAGAATGTGCGGTACTCAGGTTCCATGAAACATATGATAGATGCACAGAGAGAGAGGGGGGGGGGGGGTATTTATTCTTGTTTCTTCGTGTTCCATAAGATATAATTATTATGAAGCAATATGGCTCTTATTGTATGTATGTATGATTGATGCATACAAATACAGTTTTCGTCATGAATACAATATTCATCCCAAAATTGCAAGCATCAGATGAGATACAATAACAACAACAATACCATCACAGTACTCTGTCCAAAAACAACAAAAGTTTTCATAATCAGGGGTTAGTACAAAAGAACACACACACACACACACACACACACACACACACACACACACACACACACACACACACACACACACATATATATATATATATATATATATATATATATATATATATATATATATATATATATATATATATATTCCAAGATCTGTTTGTAAGGTTCTCAACTTATGTGCCATACAAAGTAGATTTAATTTTGACATAGACAGTTCCACCAGTCTCTAATTCTGAGATTTAGTAGATCCTGGACGAGAGAAAGAAAGATAAAAATGCAAATGTAAACGAAATATCACGAGTGATAGAAACATTCTTCAAGCTGAAAAGGATTTCTATCTAATAAATAAATTTGTACAAAGTGAAGGTGGGCTCTAGGCAAATTTCAGGAATTACTTTTCATGGGTTAAGGGAAACGACTCACTTTCAAACTCACAATACTGTGTACGAGTTGCTTCCCTTCATATGTGAAAGGACCCACGAGTATTTTATTTTCCGATGGACAATATTCGTGTTCATTTTGCCCCAAATATTTACTTTAATATTTTGGTCTTTAAAACAGGTCCAGTTTTAATTATCTGAACAATTTTAAATTTTACAAAAATAATTTTTCTCTCATGATACACCTCATATATACACTTAGCACAAAAATATGCTTTTGCAATGACCATATTGATGTTCTGAGTTTAACTAACAGTGTTTTCATTGCAAAGATAAATTTTAATTTTTGCATGAAGAATAACCATATAAAACTTATGATAATACTTCGAGATTATGCACACTACAAAAATTTATTGCAAAGATTTTTCATTCAAATTGATATTCATTTTTGACTCTACTGATCATAGACCAGAAGAGCTTATGGGATGGCCTGTTGTCCTTTGCTCGTCGCATGTCGTCCGACGTCCGTCCGTCCGTTAGCACAAGTTTGTTATCGCTACTTTTCCTTAACTACTTATAGGATTGCCATGAAACTTTAAAAACACACATTTATCCCAAGGTCTAGCTGGTCCGAAATGAAAATGGTGCTACTCAAACATCGAATATGGCCGCCACAGCAGCCATCTTGAATTTTTTTTTATCTCTACTCCTCCTGAACGGAAAGTCATATCGATGGGGTTTTCACCACAAAACGTCTTATGGTGTATAGTTGGTCCTAACTAAAAATGGCTCTGTTTGGACATCCAGTATGCTGCTCTGTTTATTATTTCTTTATTTTTGCTACAATGTTTCCTTCAAATATCTAGAACTACTGATGTAAACTAACTAAAGCGGAATCGGTAGACGCAAACATATATATATATATATATATATATATATATATATATATATATATATATATATATATATATATATATATATATATATATATATATTCAAATACTCAAAGATACCAACATAGCCAACGACCTAGGCTTGATAGGTGTGGGATTCCCAAAAAGTTCGAAAGAGACAACATGAGAAAGCAAACCAACAGCACAAATATTATAATTTTATATAATAACACAATGGTTGGAAAACGGCGGGAGCAAAAATAACAAAGTTTCCCTAATTTAGATCTAAAGTAAGGTCTTTCTTACTGGACAGGAAAGAACACACACGCGCGCACGCACGCATGCACGCACACACACATACTGACATGCATAGAGCAATACATATTTACATTTTGGCACTGAGAAGAGAAAACTATCCAAAATAATGAAGAGAACTAAGAGCACTTTCTAGACATATAGTTATTTCTTGTCATTTTCTTCTTTTTATTTAGTTTCGACCTCTTCATTACTCTGGACAATTTTTCTTCTCCGTGCCAAAGTGTAAGCATTTATTGTTTTGCGCATGTCACTCTTTCTGTGCGTATGTCGCTGTCTATTTTCTTTAATGTCCCCGAGAAAGACATTGCTTTAGGTCTAAACGTAAGGAAACTTTGTAATTTTCCCCTCGCCTTTTTCCAACTTCTGTTTGAAAAAAATACTCGGGCATTTCGATAATTACAACGAGGATACTACGTCACATCAATTACGACAACAAACTTATTAATTCTGTCAACAATTGGTAAAATTTGAAGCGTATAATTTGGTTCTAAACAATGAGATTAAAATAAGGCAAACCTTGGTACTGTGATTTTCGAAAACTTTACCAAAACCACCGGCTGAACAAGAGTCCCTTGAAGGGACTGAAGCTCTACTGCTCGAAAAGAATTTCCAGAAATCCTAGATAAGACAGTTTCTTCTTTTAACTGCTGAGCGTTGAGGCCATGTCTGGCATTCTTGAGTGATCACATTCGCCGCTGTCGTGGCTATATCGGATGTCAGATCAGCACGATTTTCATTTAAGGCTAAAATGGTTCTGGTGAAAACCCCATGCCAATATGACTTTCCGATTAGGAGGAGTAGCAATAACAAGAGCTTCAACATGGCTGCCATGCGGCCATATTGGATGTCAGATCGGCACCATTTTCATGTGTGAGCAACTAGACATCATAAGAAGTATTTCGGTGAAACCCATTGTCGACATGACCATCCATCTAGAAAGAGTCGGATTGAACAATCTTTTCAAGATGGCCACCATGGCGGCCATATTTGAGGTCAGATCGGCACTATTTTCAATTTGAACTTACAAAATACCATAAGAAGTCTTCTTATGAAACCCCCATGTCGAAATGACTTTCCGTTTAGGAGGAGTAGCAATAAAAATATTTTAAAGATGACTGACATGGCGGCTATATTGGATGTTAGGTATGCACCATATTCGCTTAGGACCAACTAGACGTCGTAAGAAGTCTTTTTGTGAAAACCCCATGTTGATATGACCATCCATCTAGGATGACTTGCTATAACAAGATTTTTTTAAGTTGGCCGTCATGGTGGCCATAGCTGAGGTCAGTTCGCACCATTTTCACTTAGGACCAACTAGACATCATAATAAGTCTTCTGGTGAAAATCCCATGTCGATATGACTTTCCGTTCAGGGGTGGTAGCGAAAAAAACTTCAAGATCGCTGTCATGGCAGCCGTATTGGAGGCCAGATTGGCACCATTTTCATTTCTGACCAACTAGACATTATAGGATGTCTTTGGTGATAACCCCATGTTGGTGTGACCATCTATTCAGGATGCGTAATGAAACAAATATTTTCACGCTGGCCGCCGTGGTGGCCATATGGGATGCCCGAGTGTCACCATTTTCATTTAGAACCAACTAGACCTTAGGATAAATGCGTGTGTAAAGTTTCATGGCACTCCTCCAAGTAGTTTAGGAGGAGTACCGATTACAATCTTGGACAACAGGTCATTCCATAAGCTCTTCTGACCTATGACCAGTAGAGCTTTACGTTTTTTTAAAAAAAATTTATCAGTAATTCATATACTATTGATTTACGTTCGAAGTCAAAATAATGAAAACCACTTACGGCTATAGTTTTCCTAGGAAGGTTGCCTAGTACATGAATTGCTTAGTTATTTTGTAATTTGAAAGATGCTTAAAAACTGTAACGAGAACTTGTCCCCATCCAGGAGTGCTCTTTGTCTTGCTTTGGAAAGTTTCTGACGTCAGTCATTTAAAACGGTATAAGAATATCCAGATAATAATTTATGCTTCATAAAGTGTCTTTTGGTGTTATCAACAATCAAGATAAAGTGTCTTTTGGCGTTATCAATAAGCAAGATAAAGTGTCGTTTGGAGTTATCAACAAGCAAGATGAAGTGTCTTTTGCTGTTATCAACAAGCAAGCATGGCATCCATCTACAAAAAGTATTTTATTTGGAATAATTTGCAACGTTTCTTCATTCCTTTCAAACGTATAAATGACTTAAGGTTTATGTCAAGTTTATGTCAAATATTCATTCCTATCGTTGAATCTAAAAACAGCTACTTCAGTCAACAAGTGTTGTTTCAAATCAAACTTTATACTCCATAAATTATTCCCCCTCCCCCCCCCCAAAAAAAAAAATAAAATAAAAAAAATTAAATTAAAAACAATTATCTGTTTTTATTGAATCATTGTAATTGACATTGTACAATTTTAAAAATCTTGAAATTGTACTGTAAATTTAGCCGTATAAAAAATTTTGTATTTACTAACATCAAATATGTAAGTTCCTCCATTTTCGTACAGCATAGTTTTAACCATCTGACTTTAAAAGCTACTGCTGCTTATTTCAATGTTATTATCATTAAATATAATCTGTAAATCTGCATCTTTTCTTAAATATTGCAGGATATCTTTGATGTTTCAAACCAACAAATCAACATTTTTATTACCTTGAATGTTATTTTGTAACACACAAAAACTCTGACCTTATTTTTGTATCCCATCCAAACGTGCAAACTTCTAGAATCTTCTTGATAACGACACTGTTGCTTTCATGTTAAACTCATTAAATATTTCAATCACGTCTCTAAAAAGTTTTGAATTTATCATATTGTAGTTTTGTGTAATAATTTATGATGTGCCAAAAAACTGAACTTATTTTGTGTTTGCGCTCCTCCGCTTTAACCATTTCGCTGCGCTAGCTGTTTAGTCTTTCGGCTCAAGTGTTTTAGAGTAGATAGATATACGGCATTTGATGGTGTATCATTTTTATAGTAAGTTATTAATTAAACTAATATATAATGTAACAGAATAGTGGGGCGAAGACCCTATTGCATTTAATGGTGGTAATTTAATACTTTGCTAATGCGCTGCAATGCCTTATATCAATCAACTCTTGTTCACTAGGCAAAAGTATTGAATATTCAGTTGACAATTTTCGCATCTGAGAGTAAACGTAAAAGTGTAGTAATTTTTTTTTCTCTAAATGCATTTGCTATGTTAACTTTGTTCAGGTGAGGTTACCAGTTAGTATGTCAAACTGAATCGTACAACAAGGGTAAGGTGCTGTGCTTGTTATTTTTTATTTTTTTTTATAAAGTATATTATTTAGAGTTTCAAAATAAAATATGAAGTTGACTTTATTTGTGCAACACCATTAAACCTGTATTTACTGATATTGTTTTTTTTCTACATTCACATCTAATTCTTTTATGATTTTTCTCTCTCTCATCTTTTCATTATCTCAACCTTAATACAAGTTTAATCTCACACATTCTTTACATCTCTGGTAAAAAAAAAATTCGTTTTTCCATTTTCTACATCATTTGTTTTCACTGCAGCATTTGTACCATTTTAAAACTGATTGTACCATTTACTTGCTTCATTTAATTTCAAATATTTCCAGAAAAATCGTATCTTCAAAATACGGGTACCAACACACTGGGTACCAACACACTCTGAAAAACGTGCTGGATTTTACTTCATCTATGTGGTGTAAACACTCCTCCCATACAATAGATTTTAGTTACTTTGGGGTAATATTTTGTGAATAATGGATTTATGGATGCATTGAAACCGTACATCATAAAAATGTTATCTAGGAAAAATGAATAGTTTATGGTGGAATTGTGCGAAGCGCACGTGCCTCTTGGTACTGTTTATGTACTTGTTGGTATAAAGTTTGAAAGAAGTTTAAATTTCCTCATCATTGGAGATATCATACACAGTGGCTATAGTTAATAGGTAATTAAATAAAGTAAACTAAGTAAATAAACGGAAGAAGTACAAAATAAAGATAGCGGCATTTTGTTTATTGCGAAACACAAGCAACATGACACTTCGTGTTCTTGTTACCATTAATTTTTCAGTGGTATCTGGTTCATTTAATTAGTTGTTTCTTTTGTCAAATATCTTTAAAAGCAAACTTAGATTATTTATTTATATATTTATTTTTAGTTTTTAAGTTTCTCATTAGTTGTTTGGATTGTTGAAAAGATCTGTTTAAAGAAACATAATAACGTAGGGTAGGATGCTCTAGACGCGTCAATATTTATACCAATATCAGCTACGAAATTTGTCTCCCTTGATTATTTGACTCGTTGTATTTTGCCTTTATTTATGATGTATAATTTAATCTTTTTTATTTTGTGTTCATTCAGTAAGTTTCGCCGTTACGCTGTACTTGCTCTGAAGTCGAACCAGCTGCGCTAGTGAATCGAGACTTTTTCAGCGTTTTTGTATCTCCTACACGAGTGGGTGTGTTTGTTCCGGAGTGCGGTAGAAATTATGGGGTTTTATTTTAGTGTTATCGTATCCGTGTTATTTAGTTCCCCGGTGTCAGTGTGAAAATATAAAGCTGTGCTAGAACTCCCGATATAGTGTTATGTATATTTCATCTATAATGTGTGTTTGAATCTAGTCCATGAAGGTAAGCTGCACTTTAGATTCTGGTCTCTAGTAAACAAAATGTTGACAACCATTTGAGTTCAAGACCAGTCATGTTGACAGTTAGACTGTTTTTTCTGGGGGGTTTTCTCCCCTTTTTATTGCTTCACATCCTGTTGATATAGGTCAAGTGAAAACGTGTATAAATAGGGATTTGGTAAACAAATAAGTAATTCCTGTTTTAGATGAGTCTGTGGGAATCCATTTGTGATCAGATTTTACATTGTACCGTTGAAATCATAAATAATTTTAGAGGAATTATTTACTTAATATATTCACTGGAATTACTAAAGTTCTCATTGACTTTTCAATTAATACATTACTTTGAACTTTTGTGAACTCATTCAAAGACATTCAGAAGAGTATCATTGTGTTATATTAGAACATTCAAGACTATTGGAACTCATTCGGAATATTCTATATTTTAGGACTTGTGATTAGGACATTTAGGATTATTTGGTATTTGATTAACAATATTGTAAGAATCTCTTGAATTTCAATTTTTGTTATAGGAAAATAAATTGCTTGTTTATATTACTTACATTGTTGGTTTCACTTTCTTTCTGTTATATATCTTTTAAGACCTAGTGTCGTAACAGAAATTGTGGGCTCGTCCGGGATCTGAATTTGTTTAAAACATTTCAGAGATATTAACAATTGACGTTAAAATTTAAATTGACTTTATTTCGGAATTTTCATTGTCCCTGGTAAAGATTTTTATTTCACGCATTTGAGAAATCTTTAGTGAAACCAGCAAGCATTCACAATGTCATCCAATGTTTAGAATTTTCTTTCAAATCCTACCCAGGTAGGGTTAGAGTCTATGAAAAAGGATGAGTTTCTTGAGCTTGTCAGACATTATAACATTTAAGAAGCGAAAGCATCCTTAACTAAGCATGAGAAAAGAAATATTTTGATTTCATTATTTGGTGGGAAAGGAAATTTTGGATAATAGTGTTTGGGTTTGATTGGGAAGGCTGCATCTGGTTTTGATAGGAAATTAAGAGAATTACAGATGAAAAACCAGATGGAACTAGAATTAAGAAAGTTTCAACTTCAAAGAGAAATGATGCAAATTCAGAAAGAGAAAGAAGAAAAGGAAATAAGGAAATGCAAATTCAGAAAGAGAAAGAAGAAAAGGAAATAAGGAAATGCAAATTCAGAGAGAGAGAGAGAGAGAGAGAGAGAGAGAGAGAGAGAGAGAGAGAGAGAGAGAGAGAGAGAGAGAGAGAGAGAGAGAGAGAGAGAGAGAGAGATGAAGAGAAAAGAAGGGGAAATGCAATATAGAATAAAAGAATTTGAACTGACGATCGGAGCACTCTCCCACCCTTTACACACAAGTTCAAGTTTTGATGTTACCAGATATATTAGGTTAGTACCCCCTTTTCAGGAAAAGAAGTAGATACATACTTTCTTCACTTTGAGAAAGTTGCTGAAAACTTGAAATGGCTCAGAGAGCATGGAACTTATTGGCAATGCTCGTGAAGTCTACACTTCACTATCGGTACAACAGAGTGTTGATTACGATGTGGTTAAGGAGTACATCTTGAAGGGTTATGAATTGGTACCTGAAGCACATCGACAGGAGTTTAGGAATTGTAGAAAAGAAACAGGACAAACCCATGTCAAATTTGCAAGGAAAAAAGAACAACTGTTCGATCGGTGGTGTTTAGCCAAGAAAGTTTATAAAGATTACGATAGCCTCAGACAGCTCGTACTAATTGAAGGGTTCAAGAAGTACATCCATAGTGATATCAGGACCTATCTTGATGAGCAAAAAGTGGAAACTTTGGAAAATGCTGCTAGCATGGCTGATGATTGTTCCTTAACTGACAAAGCTTCATTTCTCTTCCTCTCAGCAGGTTTTGGTAAAAAAAAACATCCCAGTCTCATACGAGTACTTCTAAATTTCAATCCGCTACAGCTTTTAGAAATCAAACATCTGATTAGACTGATCAGAAATCCTTATCTCTTCCTACGTGCACTTATTGTAAAAAGAAAAGGCACGTCATTATTGATTGCTATAGGTTGACAAATAAAGAACAGAATAAAGACAGAACTATTCCAAATGCTCTTTTTTCAAAGAGATCAAAATCACGGTCTTGTATTGAAGGCAATATAGTTGTTGAGTCAAACAAACCCCAGTCTGATTCTATTTTGGAGACTTATGAACCATTCATGTCAGAAGGTTCTGTATCACTTATTGGTGATTCTGCCAAACCGATCCCTATTAAACTATTAACGGACACGGGAGTTTCTCAGAGTATTTAGTTATCAGGTACTTTGCCTTTGTATGAGAAGTCTTCTTCTAGTGAAAGTGTTTTGGGAAGGCCAGCAAGTGTAAAAAAACGCAGTTTCCGGACCTGTGACTGTTGGGTCATTGACTTCTTTACCTATAGAAGGTATTCATTTGTTGCTAGGCAATGAACTAGCTGGAGATAAGGTTGTGGTTAATCCACTTGTAACTGACAAGCGTTGTTTGGATCAAACGGTTTATCCTATTGAGATTGAAATCCCTGATTTGTATCCTGCTTGTGCAGTTACCAGAGCTATTGCATAAAGAGCTCTTTAGAATGATGTTAATCAGGAAATTATTCCTTTAGCTGACGCATGTATTGTTAAGTCTTTTGATGAGGTCGCCTTTTCTCCTGGTATTGATTAACCAATAGGTATTGATCCCAGTGATCCTCTTTTTACTACTCATTCTCTCTATTATAATCAGTGTGACAAAAGACACTCACTCTGTGTCTTACATGAACTAGATCCTGAGATCTCCTGTTTCTTTCAGAATGCTATTAGTGAAACTGAACCCAATCAAGTTCCAGTGTGTTACTTTGTGAAAAATCGGGCCTTATGGGAAAATGGAGAGCACCTGTGGTACCCACTTGTGACGAGTGGTCAGTGAGCTATCAAATTGTCGTTCCGAGGTCATATCGACAGGAATTCTTTGTATAGCCCATGAAACTCCCTTGATTGGTCATTTAGGAGTCAATAACACTTATTACAAAATCTTGAATCATTTTTATTAGCCGAAACTAAAAAGTGATGTTTCTAAATTCTGTAGATCTTGTCACACTTGTCAAAAGGTAGGAAAACCCAATCAGAAGCTACCTAAGGCTCAGCTGCAACCAATTCCTGCATTTGACGAACCATTTAGCAGAATAATGGTAGACTGTGTTGGTCCCTTACCTAAGACCAAGTCGGGCAACCAATACTTGTTGACCATCATGTGTGCGTCTACAAGATTTCTAGAGGCAATTCCTTTGAGAAATATTAAGACTAAAACAATTGTAAAAGCTTTGGTAAAGCTTTTTTTTTACACTTGTTGGCCTTCCCATATCTGTCCAGTCTGATCAAGGGTCAAATATGTATGGAATTTTCCAGCAAGTTATGCATGAATTATACATCCAACAGTTTAAATCTTCTGTCTATCACACTGAAAATCGAGGGGCTTTGAAAAGATTTCATCAAACTTTGAAGAATGTGATTCGGTCATATTGCTTTAATACAGGAAAGGATTCGGATGAGGTGTTCATTTGTTGTTGTTTGCTCTTAGGGAATCAGTTCAAGAGTCATTGGGTTTTATTACTTTTGAACTGGTTTTTGGACATACTGTCCGTTGACCATTGACGTTATTGAAAGAGAAACTTCTTTCAAACGAAGATTCAGAGATTAATCTTCTTGACTGTCTTTGATTTCAAATATAAGTTGTCAAAGGATTGTGAAGTAGCAAGAAACTAATCTTCACTCTACTCAGTCAAAAATTAAACTAAGGTATGACAGAATACACAGTAAAGGAGTTTTGAGCCTAGTGAGAAAGTTCTGGCTCTCTTTCCCATACCTTAAAATCATCTTCGGGATAAATTGTATGAAAAGAAATGAAATGACTTATATTATATCACGGGAGACCAAAACTGAAACAACTTTGTCATATAAGTATGTTAAAGGAGTGTTTTGACAGATATAGCACAGTTAATTATTAAATCAATTTAGTTGTACCTGTCCCACACAGCGCGGATGTCAACGATGGAATTAAATGTAACTGTAATGACTTTGATTTAATCAAACTTCAGAATTCAGAAATATTAAACAATCTGGACCAGAAACTTTCACAGCTATAACAACAGGAAAGGAATTAACTAAAACAGCTATTACATGAGTATGAATACTTGTTTCCTGATGTTTCAACACGAACAAATAAAATCGATCATGACGTTGATATTGTAGATTCTACACCTGTTTAACAGCATCCTTACAGGTTGAATCCTCTCAAGCAGGAATTTTTTTTTAAAAAAGAAAAGAAATTCAATATTTACTGGAGAATGATTTTATATAACCAAGTTAAAATAACTGGAGTTTACCATGTATTCTTGTGCCTAAGCCAGATAATACATTCCGCATGTGTACTGACTATAGAGAAGTCAATAGTGTCACCCAAACGGATTCATTTCCAATGTCAAGAATAGATGAGTGCATCGACATTATTGGAAATGGGAAATATGTAACCATGTTTGACATTGTAAAAGGATTCTGGCAAATTCCACTCACGGAAAGAGCCAAAGAAATGTGTGCATTTCAACTCGAGATGGGCTTTATCAGTATAAAGTGATGTACTTTGGAATGAAAAGTTATCCGGCAACATTCCAACGTCTTAAGAACATGTTAACATCTTGTCTAGATAATTGTGACGCATACATCGATGATGTCATCATCTACAACAACACCTGGGAAGATCCCTTTGAAACCATTCGGAAATTCTTCAATCGACTCAGTGATTGCAGATGCACTCTCACGTGTATAGAAGTACCATATTCCTTTATTTTGTGTATATTTCGTGTAATTAAGCTGAGTTTCATTCATAAGACATCTTCCTATATATTTTTTTATTATTATAGTATCATATGCATATTTGACAAATATGTAAAAGAAAGCTTTATTACATAAATGTTTCTTTTCCTTTATGATGGGAGGTGTTAGTATATTTAATCTATAACGTGTGTCTGAATCTAGTCTATGAAGGTAAGTTGAACTTAGATTCTGGTCTCTAGTAAACAAAATGTTGAGAAGCATTTGAGTTCAAGGCCAGTCATGTTGACACTTAGACTTTTTTTCCATTTTATTGCTTCACATTATGTTGATATAGTTCAAGTGAAAATGTTTATAAATAGGGATTTGGTAAACAAATAATTCATTCCTGCTTTAGATGAGTCTGTGGGAATCCATTTATGATCAGATTATACATTGTACCGTTGAAATCATAAATAATTTTAGAGGAATTATTTACCTAATATATTCATTGGAATTACTAAAGTGCTCATTTACTTTTCAATTAATACATTACTTTGGACTTTTGTGAATTCATTCAAAGACATTCTGGATTGTATCATTGTATTATATCAGAACATTCAAGACTAGTGGAACTCATTCGGAACATTCTATATTTTTGGACTTGTGATTAGGACATTTAGGATTATTTGGTATTTGATTAACAATATTGTAAGAATCTCTTGAATTTCACTTTGTGTTATAGGGAAATAAATTGCTTGTTGATATTACTTACATTGTTGATTTCGCTTTCCGTTGCATATTTTTAAGACCTAGTGTCGTAACAATAGTTAGTACTCTTCTAGCATTGCATTTTAAAAATATTTTTTGGGGGGTCACACTTTCTGTTGCATATTTTTTTTAGACCTAGTGTCGTAACAATAGTTAGTACTATTCTAGCATTGGTTTTTTTTTTTTTTTTTTTTTTTTTTTTGTCACACCTCCCCAACCCGCCCTACCCCCAACCCCCCTAAAAAAAAATAAATAAAAAACGGGCGTCAAACGCTATTCACAGTTCATTATCTTGTTGCAGAATATATCAGTTCCATTAGGCTGTTGTGACCCCGGATCCATTCGGATCATAACTAGAATGTATGTCGATAGCTGCCATTCGGACTACTTCGGCTATTTACGAAACAAGGATTGACCGAGATGATCAAACTATTATTTTTTTTTTCTTCATTTGTATCCTTTCGGTCAATCTTACAGTCAATCCAATCGTAGAAATATCCAAGGAGATCCAAATAAATTGGGTTTCTTTTTTGTGGAGAAATTTTCGGCCAGCAATTTTTTTCTTCTGTAAATTACTGCGCCCAGATACATCCGAGGCATAATGTTTCTCGTAGAAATCGCTGAGAGTTCCGAATCTCTTCACGTTGTATCATGTGAACGAAAGTAGTTCCAAATATAGTTCTCAATGGCGGCGAATTACATCTGAGGTTTCTTTCTCGACTTGACGGAAAAGGCCGAGGATATGGCGGCCATCTTGAATTGAAAAAGTCAGGTTTAAAAAAAAAGAAATATATGCAATTTGTTTGACGCCGGTTGACCCTTGTATCATTAAAAGCAAAGAGAAATATATAACACCTGTATGCCTGTCTAGGTAGAAAAAAAGAAAAGATTTAAACTATATTTTGTTTGAAACGATTACAATGTTTGAGATTTGAACTTTTTATTGGAGCACTGAAAATGTAACAACTGAAGGTGCATATGTGGCCAAACATTTAAAAGGAAGAGGAAAACGATAGACTCATATATACTATGGCGCTTGACGGTTAAGTCCAGTCATTTTGTGGTTGCTGCCCTTGCCAGACCTTCAACGAATAACGGAAAACTCAGAGGTCATCCAAAACACTCTACGTAGAATCCTCCGAGAGATAACAGAAAATGCAGCTTTGTTTACCTTTAATTTTCTAGTGAATTTTGAGTTTCGGACTATCGATCAATGGAGAAAGTGTACAATTTGTTAGGCTGGAAAGATTTCTTGAAGAAACGAGCCTGTAGATACCTTCTTCAGCATTATCTTGGCCAGTTTTTGAAAGAAAAACTGACCCTTGATCAGCTGAGCATTGATTTATACAATGGAACTGGAACGATATCAGACCTTGAGTTGGACGTCGAGGTACTATATTTTATATTGTATAACTTGTGTTAGCACGTATACTTTCTATTTTGTACAGAAGTATTGGTTTTGGTAACAATAGGGTAGAAATTGTTTTTTTTTTAAAAATGGTTTACCACCAGACAACCATACTAAAAAATGTTGTTACCCAACAAAAATATATGCTTGTCTGGGTACCGAGACGTTTCGCCCCAAGGACGTTTCGGCCCAAGACATTTCGCCCATGGACGTACCTGGACGTTTCGGCCCAAGACATTTCGCCCCACTTCAATGGACGTTTCGGCCCAAGACATTTCGCCCTACATTCAGTGTACATTTCTACATTTCTTAACTATCATTCCCAACAAATATGTTTACCCTTCATATTAAAGTGCATGTAGTTAAGCAGCATTTCGTTTGATCTTTGCTCATACTAGTTGTCATCTTGAATTATTCTGAGACTTCTGTCAGCGAGATTAAAGAATGTGTCGCTGGTTGAGAAACTTACTCGCGTAAGCACCAGGCATTTCCTTGAAGTTTGTTTTTGAAATTCAGCACCAACACCTTACTGAAATGCTTGTATGGCCCATGTTAGACCGATCAACATTAAAGCAGGACTGAGACCTCATCTTTTTCTGTTACACACCAAGTACATGCCATTTGTTTCTTTCTTGAATAAAAGATTATGCCTTTGAACTCTTCTGGACATATTTTAAACAATAATATCAGAATTGTAAATCGAACAAAGAAGAAAACATTGAACTCCTTTTTTGCAAATGACCATCACCAAAAATGGACTTTCATCAGTTTTCGTAACTGCGAAAATAAAAATATCGCAGTATAGAAAATAATGATCACTCTAAACGATAGATTCATTTTCTGATCAGTCTTAGTACATAAACAAAGAAAAAGGGAAAATATTCTCAGATATAATGACAGGCCGAATGAAAATCTAACAAATTGAAATGGGTATGTCAAATAGTCTAAGTATAAGCCTATTCTTCTTCATCTTCTTCTTCTTAGTATTATTATCAATATTACTATCTTATTCTGATATGAGGATAACTTGTCTTACTATCTCTTATTTTCTATACTCTTCATCACGATACATGGAGAAAAGAACACCATTTTAAACGAACATAATTATTTATTAAACAATGTCATGGTCCGAAACGACCATTCAAGTGAGGCGAAATGTCCATTCTTTTTTTTTAAGTGGGGCGAAATGTCCATTGAAGTGGGGCGAAATGTCTATTGAAGTGGTCCGAAACGACCATTCAAGTGAGGCGAAATGTCCATTCTTTTTTTTTAAGTGGGGCGAAATGTCCATTGAAGTGGGGCGAAATGTCTATTGAAGTGGGGCGAAATGACCATTGAAGTGGGGCGAAATGTCTTGGGCCGAAATGTCCATGGGGCGAAACGTCCCTGATTCGCTTGTCTGGCTAACATTCTGTAGGTAATTCCAATTTAATTAACCAATTTTTCAAAAGTTGGAGTTCTTGCAAATTATGTGAAAGTGAGTTCCAAAATTTCTCTTTTGTATCAGTCATTTCATGTATAGAGCCCATTTGATTTGAATGCTTTTGCATCATGTGTAGCACCCTTACTTAAAACCATTTTGCCATCAAAGCTGGTTGTCCAGCTGGGTTTTGAATTATTTGTTTCCCAATCTTTGATTTTACATTCTCATTGGTTATTGGGAAATGGATTTTTCTACCTCTGTAACTATTAGAGGATGGTATGACCTATCCAAGTTACGCTACCACCTCGATCTTAAAAAGCCTCTCTTTTGTATGGAAGTTGTATAAAAGAAACTACACTCTTTTTCTCTGTCTGTCTTTTTGTCTATTGGTTGTGCACCCTTGATCACTGAATGCTTTATATTTTCATTGAATGTTGGCTGGAAGTGTTCTACATCTGGATGGATCTAGAGGAAAACTTATTTACAGTGTTTAGAGCAGTATCAAATCACCTTTTTATTCATGCACTGACAGAAAGATAAGTAAAAGTTAGATTGTAATATAAATTGGTTGTCTTCTAGATCTGTGAAAGAGATACAAAATTAGGAGATTGTCCAAGAGATCCATCATTGTTTTCAATGAAGAGTAGGATTTTACATATGTAAAATGCTTATAAGATTAAGAAAAAACAGGCTTCCAAAACAAATATGTTGCCAAGAAAATTAAAAGGTATTTGATTGGAAGTGTTGCTCATTGTTTCTTTTTCACACCCTAGAAACGTCATTTCGTTTTGATGCATACAAATGATATAATTCAGTTGTAATCAAATGCCTGTTGTTACTATTCAGCCTTCTCATTATCAACTGACTGTCGGCAAATTAATATCTATATATTTCCACCTCAGCCATTTACTTTTGCAACACTAACATTTTTATTGCTATATTGTTGCACTGACTTAGCTTTGTACTTCTAATTTTGAGCAAGCTACTTCAGAAAGATAATGAGAAGGCTAGCTGCTGTTTCAACAGTTCATTCAATTTTCAGGTATAATAAAATGCATATGTTTTTGTTGGGTAACAATACAATAAAGCAGAGGTAGTCTCAAAAAGTAATAATGCAAAGTAGGGGTAGTCGCAAAAAGTCTAGTCAATGAACAGTGTATTTATCTTGAGATGTTAACATGTTTCTTGACTTTGAAAAGGTACTACGTCTGCTTTTGTGTGAACAGGTTGTGCAGTGGCCTTCATCAGTCAGTTATCTCCCAATTAGATGATGCCACAGAAAAAGCAGGCCCATATTATATTAACTCTAATCGTACCCTGATGTAATTTTGAAATACCAAACACCATTTTCATTTTTGTAATTTTCTGAATATTTGCTATTGATATTCAGAGTATAGTTGCTTTTTGCTACCATCAATAATATTTGTCAAATGTGATGTCCTGTTATTCATTTTTAAAACTACCATCAATATGAATTTTACATTTCTGCATAACAGTATTTACAAATATTTCAACTCATAATCAAAACAGGGTCTATGTATTTTAAAAATGGAACTTGTCATTGCTTTACCTTTGGGATAATTTTCATATCAAGATTGTATTCTTTGATGTGAAGGTTCCAGTTTTATACAAGAAATATTTCACAATCGATTATTTAAAACATTTTAAAAATCAAATATTAGAGAGTATTATGCTAATTGAAGTTTTCATATGAGTCTTTCAATGTTATACTCTCATAGATTAATGTCTCTCCTTCATTTTGAAATTATGTTTTTGTTAATTAGCTAAAGATATAAACTATTTAATGCTAGGTTTTAAAAATTTTTATGATATCGTAGGTGACATAATTTTCAAGCATTTATTTTAATGATTTTATTTTTTATTATTATTATTATTATTATTATTAGTTCATTTGACCATAATGCCAAGTGAGCTTATGGTATGGCCCTGTGTCTATCATGTGTTTGTCAACAATTGATATTGTAAACTACTTCTGAAAAGTCACTGGACCATTTTTGACCAAAATTTGGGAGAGAGAATCTGGGGCTTTCAAATTTGTGCAAATGATGCTGATCCTCTATTGAATATATCCACCACTACTAAAAATATAACATAAAACCCGTTAAACAATTTCTCTTGAAAAAAAAGTCTGAACAGAATTTGGTCAAATTTGTCTGAAAACATCTTGGCAGGAAGACCTTTCAAAGTTATACAAATGATGCCTGTCTACCTTCAAATATGGCCAGCATTTTTAAAAATAGAAAACCATGTCCATTATCCTTCTGTAATTACGGTTGTCAACTTCTTCTCAAAATCCATCTGACCAGTTTCAACCAAACTTGGCACAGAGTATCTGGGCATATAGCCTTTCTAGTTTTATACAAATTATGCAGATTCGCTATAAAATATAGCCACCATTACTAAATATAGAAATTTTATTTAAAACCTTCTCCAAAAAAACTGCTGAAGAGAATTTTATCATATTTGTCAGAAAGCATGACTACCTTTTAAATTTTGACAAATGATGCCAATCTGGCTGCCATTACTAAAAACTATCAAATCACTTCTCCAAATTGCTGAATAGAATTTGACTAAACTTGATAGACGGGATCCTGGAATGAAGACCTTTAAAAATGTTTACAAATAATGCCAATTCATAATAAAATATGGACAATGTTACTTAAGATAGAGAAAAACATTTTAACGACATCTCCAAGCAAAACTGCTGAACTGAATTTGATTTAAAAAAATTTGACAGAAGGCATCCTGGCATAGAGGGCTTTCAGAATTGTACAGCTGATGCTGATCCGCAATCAAATATGGCATCAATCAGCCTTTCAGATTCATACAAATAAAGCTTTTCTGCCATTTAATATGGCTGCTGTTACTACCGGTATTAGGAGAAAAAATATACAGTTTTATATATAAAAAAACCCTCCAACTTTTGAACAGAATTTGACCAACTGTGACACAAATCATTCTCTGGTATCAGGGCTTTTCAATATTAGACAAATGATGCTATCAAATATAGATGAATATACAAAAACTAGAGAAACCTAGAAACAGTTATTGTTCATACATGATGTAACATATGCAATCAAAAGCATTAGAGGAAATTTCAACAGAAAACATTCTACTGTTCTAGATTTTTTGGCAAACTGATGTTATTATTGTTATTAATTTATTATTATTATTTTTGTTATGATGCACAAATTTACTATCCCAAATTGAAACTGCAAAACATTGTATCTAATTACACAAGAGTTGTGAAAAAGACAAATGTATTTAGTGAAGATTTATTGTTGGTTTTTATCTTAAGTTGTTCATATTTTAAAAAATTATTCAGAAAGTTTTTTTCTTAAAAATTGTTCGCTGTCAAGCCATGGTTTAAAGAGAATGATGGTATTTCTAGAACCATTATTATTATTATTTATGACATTAACGAAGAATAATAATAGCAATAATATAAATAAGAGGCCCAAGTGGACTTTAAATCACTCAAGTTCAAAAGTCAAAATTCATTATTTCAGGTATGTAGGCCACAGGCCCAAGATGCATATTTTGACACCTTTTTGGGGGTTTTCAAGAACCAGTCATACATGGAAAAATATTATATGATGACAATGATGAGTTTACAGTAAAGAGAAAAAGGATATATTACTTAAAAAGGACTTTTTTTTAAAACTAAACAGTGATGTATAAATTCAGACAACCTATTTATATACTTAACATTTAAACTCCTAAATTTTTCATACACATCAGTTTCTGAGTTGAACAAGAATTGATGACTTTCCTTTATTTTTGCATACACTGAAGTAAGCAAACCACTGGTTTGATGCAACTGTATTAACATTTTTTCTCAGAGGAAATTTTTTTCATTTGCTTCCACAACTGATTGGTATCAAGATGGCATATAGATATGCTACCTGGTCTTTGGAATTGAATTGTGTCTTTTTCATGCACAATTTTTAATTACCAATTTGGCTGATAAGTATGCTTCTAAATCAACATCAAGATTATTTGTCATAAACTTATTTAGAAGGTGATATTTCAACTGTTTTGCCTTTTCACATTCAGGATTCCACCAAGAGGGTTCTGTTCAAGATATCTAGCCCTTACATTGCAAGTTTGACCCTGCATATTTAAACATTATAATCAGATCTTTAACAGCTTCATTGATGTTATCATTTAATAACTCGTACTAAATTTGGAAAGACGCTCTGTCACATTGAAATGTGAAAGCCTATCATCAAAATCAACTTTCATTCCACTTATATCTAGTCTATTTTTATGCATGTGGGGTTCTAACGTTATCTTGTACATGAGAATTATTTGAAACTTTTAAATTGCAACAAATGGGAAAACAATGAGGAGACTTTCTTTTGCAATACCGGGAAATTAAAAGTTATTGGGAAGATAATTGTAGGAATAATGACATAATCTGTACACTTTTCCCTCGCTGTGAGATAATATAAATTCTCCATTTGTATCAAACAAACCATTTGCCATTTAGAACATGCATGTCCAAGTTGTGAGAAAGTGATGGTAAGTGATTTCCAAAATTATGAACTATTTTATCTTTAGAATTTCTCACAGTGCAAAAAGAATCTTGTATAAAGTATTCCTGGAATGGTATGTATTTGGAATTTTCATCAGTTAAACAAATCTTGCTATTCACCTATTTGTGCACTGGCTAGAATAACCTGTACATCAGAATTATATCTGTTTAAAATTTCATTGATACAATTTTCAAGTATTACTAATCCAGTTTTTTCAACTGTATCTTTGTAATATTTGGACCCCTCTAGTGGTTCATATATTTAGCATAACAATACATCATTAAATGTTTTCGACAATAGTTGGTCAAAAATTACAAATACAATATTCTGATAGTGGATATAAACCTTGACAAAGGCAAGTAACTACTGTCGCACATACAAAAATACTCCACCCATATCTCTACCAAATATACTAGTTCTATTTGCTATACATGTAGTTTGAAAATATTGAAAGCAAGTAAGAATGTTTTCACAGTCAGCTACATTCCCTGCCCATGTTTTGCAGAGACCAGTAATACTATAATTTGAAAATTCTGATCTTAGTTTATTGTAATACATGTATAACAATTTAGAAACACCCACTATATTCCAAGAGCAGAATGATAGGTCCTAAATAAACAGGTTGTGGTTATTGTTTCGGCCCCTATTTAGCCTAGGCCAAAAAAATATTATATAAAAATCAAATAATATTTCAAGCGCTTCAAAGTACTGGGCAAAATAGACTCAATTAAATGCAGAAATCAATTTTGGCAATGTGATTTGGGTGGGGGGAAAAATTTCAAGAGTCAGCCATGAGAAACAGGGATGGTCGGCCGACTGGAAACAACACATTTTTTTTTTGGCCTTAAGTCTTTGTTTTGTCTGTCCAAACTGCTTCAGTAGAACACTTTAAGTCTTTATTCCAAAGCAATGTGCAATTTCCCATGACAGAAATCTTGTCAAAGTGCAAGCAAAAATTTAGCTCCTTGATGGTACTGTTCTTATCCAGTCACTCTCTTGCTGCAGATAACACATTCTCCTTTTGTTTCCATCATTAAATTTGATAACGATGACTCTAGTTTTGTCTGGTTGCTTTAGTCCCTAATCTGTGAGTGCCCTCCATTAGCAGAAGAATATTTTTCAGCACTTTTTTTATGTTCCATATGATCACATTTTATGTCCGCAATTGGTCCTCTATTTTATTTACGTTGTCTCTTAAATTGTTGTTCTCTCAGAAAATTTGTTGGTTTTTATCAGTCAGATCTTTCTGACATGTGCCTAGAAAGTCTTTTAAACTTTCTATTTCCATGAAGAAAGTTTGTGCTGCCAAAAATATCTCGGTATTAATTTCATCCGAGTGGGTGGAAATGCAGAATAGTAATGTCTTAATTGTAAGTTGATTTGGTTTATGCTTATAGAACTGTATAAGTTTCGGCATTCTAATAGATCAGTGTTCACCTATTTTGATATACCTGCATGTAGTGTACCTACTGTTGGAATGATGATTTAAGAGTAAATCGTTATTTAAACTACTACATTTGGTTTTCAGTCATGTATGTACCAACGTATTCCACATTTGAATTGTGGAAGGCAGAAATGAAATTTGATGCAAGTTTGTTCTACACAAAGAAGCAAATTACATGTACATCGTGTACATATTTCAGAGCAAGACCATTGTGCATTTTAAACTATTGAATTATTTATGGTTGCAGCATATAGAGTTCTGGCTTATGGTTTTCTTGTTTAGTATTGGGGACGCACTCTTGGTAGCATCCATTACTATTCTCACAGCTTCCGAAACATTTTTTCCAGTGATTCTTTTTCATGCATAGTACAGTTATCCCAGTTATAATCTGCATGGGGAAACAAGGAAACTATATAAGATTTATACATTCTTTCCAAGGTCAAACAATCCAATCTGTATTTCAGTTTCTTTAAAGTAATAACTTGCTCCCAGCCCTCTGTAGGTTTGATACATAAATAAAAAAAAAACTCTGGTCCCAGGGACAAAGCAATTTCAAAAAAAGATCATTGTGCTGCACAGAAACCACTCTTATCATTTTCATTGGTCCCTGTTATGCTGTGCTCATTAACATTTCACCAGCTAAACATAACAGGAAATGGATAAAGTGATTGTTGATTCACGTATATATTTGTGTGCTGAATTGGCTATTTTCTTTACATTGGAGGGGTCTATTTGAACAAGATTGATAATATCTCATAACATCATGGAAATCTTTTGCATAAGGGCAAATGTGTATTCTTCGTTTATGCAAAGGAATTGTGTTGTTTTTTTCTTCCCATTTTGTGAAATGTTAATTTCTTCAATGAAGATTGACACTATTTTAAAAAGTTGTGGAATTGTATTAGGAAAAATTTGCCTTGTCTGCTTTTTACTGATCTGAAATTTGCATTCAATGCAGAAATATTCCTACTTAGAAAATCTTGAGAAAACAAGAAACTGAAAATCCAGAAGGGAAATTTTTGTTTATTTGATGGTTGATGTATTAAACAGTACCTTAAAAGCCAACTTTGTGCTGTTCTTGCTGTTAATATCGGCTTTCACTGCCTCATGTGAACTGTTTTATGTAGCAAGGTGATTTGATAAGGCAAATACATTAATTGATTCAATAGATGACCACTAGTTGCTATTCATTTGACAGAAAGTTGAAAAATTCACAACACTGTAAATTCAGCATTCTTTATTTCCAAACTGAAAGTGTGAATACAGCATGAATAATTGTATTGTTGTAGACTTAGCAAAAACAAAAATATGTGCTTTTGGTGACCACAGTAATCTTAAAAATCAATTGTATTTCATATTTAAAAGAAATTCTAAAAAGTAATCCTATGATATGACAATTTGTCTCTGATTTGAAAAGATATGTTGTGCATGCACTTCTTGATATATTTTGTTTGTTATCATGTCAATTGAATGGATAGATCTGGACTGAAATATATACTGTATATGCTCACTTATAAATTAAGTCTAGCTGCAAACAACATAGACCCTGATATACCATCGCATAATGCGCTGGAAATCAGGGTCTGTGTTTGTTCTACTGATTACTCCTAACAAACTGCATTGACCCAAATCTGTGGGTGTATTATGTGATGGCAGATCTGGGTCTGTGCAGTTTGTAGTTGGACTCGACTTATAAGTGATTATACATGATATGCATCTAAACCTAGATAAGATGCTTACAGATTAGTTGGGGTTCTTGTTTTAGAACTGGCCATTTTCTTATTTTCGGATTGTCCTCCCATTCTTAAGCTGTTGCATGCGATTGTCAGGTTCACATATACTTGAATATCCACCATGTTGTTTATAAGGTCGGGGATCCTGGACCAAAAATCCAGCTGCTTCATGCAGTTGTCAGGTGCTACTTGCTTATAAGTTAAGTTCAATTGCAAACTGCACAGACCCAGATAGATCTGCCATCACATAATGTGCCAGCAGATCTGGGTCTGTGCAGTTTGTTAGGAGTAATCAGTAGAACAAACAACATAGACCCATATCTACTGGTGCATTATGTGACGGCAGATCAGGGTCTCTGTTGTTTGTAGTTGGATTCGACCTATAGAGGAGTATATATGGTAACTGATTGGTGGATGTTTTGGAGCTCTATTTTAATATAAAGTGTTGACATGGGAATGGGGAAAATATCTGGGTAAACTAAATGTTTTCACCTACTGGAAACAGAATCCTGACTTGTATGCTAAGTTATGAATTCAAGACTGTATAAGGGTAAATAGGCCGCAGTTTTTGTTGGCTTGTTATTAACCTTGTTGACCTGCAGATTCTTTTTGAAAAATCTAGCATACTATTTGCCATATAACCTCATTGTCAACATGCTTACTGAAAGACAGGTTGAGACTTTAACATTTAGGTTCTGTACCAGGAGGGAGGGATTTGTGTACTACCTGATGGAAGGTCTTACTGACATCAAGGACTGCAACTAAGTTGTTCTGTCAGCTGCTATGAATCTTGGTTCTCATTACAGTGAGTCAACGATGACGAGAAAAGAGGTCTCCTTGACAACATACTTCTACTTTCATATTCTGATTGTAATTGGCTAAGTATTTAAGAGACATGGTTTTGGTAATAGTTTTATCATTAAAATGGTATGCAGAATTATATATGCATATTTACTTTTCAGACTCTAAATGAAAACCTGAACAGTCTCAGCATCCCAGTAGAGATTGTAGATGGCTTCATCAGTCGTATTTCAGTGTCAGTCCCCTGGGCTTCTCTGGTCCAAGACAGTACACAGGTGGACATCCATGGTTTGGAGTTGACCCTAAAACCAAAACAACGCTACCACAATGGTAAGGCACAGTCTGAATTTCAAATTGGCCAAGAAATGTTGAAAGTTTTAACTGATGTAAATATATGACATGCATCAAAGGTCCTAGTGATTTGCGAGTATAAGTGGTTTTTTTTAGGCATTGAAAATCACATTTGCTAAATTTGTTTTGACAGGCTTGGAAGATATGTTTTAGAGATTTAGCAAAGAGATAAAATAAATGCAACTTCTGTTTATCCAACAATTATATTTACATCATGATACCATGGAACCACTGACAGCAGGATACTAGTATTTTACAATGATGTGAACCACTGACAACAGATTACTGTGTGACAGCATGATGGGAACCACTGACAGCAGGTTACCTGTATGCTACCATGATGGGAACCACTGACATCAGGTTTCCAGTATGATACTATGATGGGAACCACTGACAGCAGGTTACCAGTATGCTACCATGATGGGAACCACTGACATCAATTTTCCAGTATGCTACTATGATGGGAACCACTGACAACAGGTTACCAGTATGCTACAATGTTGAGAACCACAGACATCAGGTTACCAGTATGATATCATGATGTGAATCACTGACAGCAGATTACTGTTATGATACTATGATGGAAACCACTGACAACAGGTTACCAGTATGTTACCATGATGGAAACTACTGACATCAGGTTTCCAGTATGCTACTATGATGGGAACCACTGACAGCAGGTTACCAGTATGTTACCATGATGAGAACCACTGACATCAGGTTACCAGTATGATACTATGATGTGAATCACTGATAGCAGATTACTGGTATGATACTATGATGGGAACCACTGGCAGCAGGTTACTGATATGATACTATGATGTGAATGACTGACAGCAGGTTACTGGTATGATACTATGATGTGAATCACTGACAGCAGGTTACTGGTATGATACTATGATGTGAATGACTGACAGCAGGTTACTGGTATGATACTATGATGTGAATCACTGACAGCAGGTTACTGGTATGATACTATAATGTGAATCACTGACAGCAGGTTACTGGTATGATACTATGATGTGAATCACTGACAGCAGGTTACTGGTATGATACTATGATGTGAATCACTGACAGCAGGTTAATGGTATGATACTATGACGGGAACCACTGACAGCAGGTTACCATTATTGCCATATGAAGAGCAGTACACCACAATACTTTAACAAGAGTAGACCCCAACTAATGGCTGTGATAATACTGTTGTACCTGATATTATAACATTGAGAACTTATAGAGCTATAGATACTCTAGAAGTTGATAAAACTAAATATGTAGATCAAGTAGGCCTTTGACACTTGTCTGCCTTTCCTCTGACCAAGATATATGGACAGTTATGTTGCAACATGTAACACTGGGTGGGAAAAGTCAGAGGAAACTTGGACTACCATAAAAGTTGGGATCAAACTTGCATAACATTAGAAGACATATACAGAAACATTTTAGAACACCAAGAGTAGTAAGGAAAGTTATGATAATTTTTTTGCATCAAAGATCAAATAATGCATTAAATATGCATCTTATAAAGCAATTACAAACAATGTATCCATTACTTTTTTTTTTTTTATTGAACACAAGTTGTCAGGATTTTACATATTCCAATACATCACCACCTGACCTGGTGTATGGGGCATTACCTTACATTATTTTGCATTCTGATCTTTATGTTTATTCCCTTACTTAGACACAACACACGCACATTCAAACACACACAGACATATACATTCACAATTATTGTACACAAAGACACACTCGCATACAAACCCCAAGGTGTTTTAAACTGCCTGTTGTTGTTTTTTACAAAAAAGGAATATTGTTTTCTTTGCCCACTACCAAATGAAAGTAAACAAAATGTAACAAACAGCTATTTTTAAAAAAAAAAAATCATGTACCAAAAGTTCACAATAGGGTCCACTTTTTCTTAAACTCATCACTTCTGTTATTCACTTTGGCAACATATTTTTCCAGCGTTTTATATCATAAAACAAAATTTTTGTAATAGGTGAGATTTAGGATTTTTGACGCATAACGTGATCTGTATATAAAATATTTTTCAAGCAAAATTAGGAAGTTAATAAGATCATCAAAGTTGTTATTTCCTATAAAGACATCTTTTCATGTAATTCTAAAATTTGGATCATAAGTTTGGATCCATTCCACAAATAGTTTCTGTTCAGTAACTGAACAGTCATAGAATAAGTGCTCAATTTGTTTTATTCCCTCATTACAAAAGGTACATTTATCATTATCACTTCAATTAATCTTTTTCAAAAACTGCTTTGTGGCAATATTTCTATGGAGAAATCTAAAATTAAAGCTAATCAGTTTTGTGTCTTTTGTACAAAGTTAGTAGCCAAAACAAAAGAGTTGGTCCATTCATTTGCACCAATTGCACACTGTAGCTGCCTGGATCAAGTTTCATGTTTACCATTTGGCTTTTGTATCTTGGTTTTTATCAGGTCTTTATAAATAAATTTATTCTTTGCTCTTACCCTTAGGAGTGATGTTTTGTCCAAAAATACATGAAAACTATTTCCACTTTCAAAAAACATTTATTTTTATTTTTCCACTGCCCTGATATCTTTGAGATAAGAGCAAAGTACTGTATGAAATTATTAGTTTATGTTTTTTGTTTTATTTCATCTAAACTTAATATAGATCCTTGTTAATCAAAAAGATGTTGAATAAGTACAAGACCATTTGTTTTCCACCTTGTGTATGATTTAAAATTATCTATAGTAACTAAATTAAGAATATCTTGAGACAAGTATTCATGAAGAGTAGATGATTTCATTTTTCCATTGTGATAAAGCATACATAACATCACATGAAATTTTTTTTTTTTTATTTTGATTTTTCTTTTAATTTAGTTTTTCCTAATTTAAAAAAACAGCATACCTTCATTTTTCATATTTTTTAGTGCTAAACCACATTCCTCAAAAGTTAACTTACCTTCACAAGAGCTTCTTTCAAAATTAGAAAGTTTTTTTTATCATGGTTAAAAAATTCATTATGAGTTTGTACATTATTTTTGTTTTTGCTTTGGTATATTTTTTCATAAAAATCTTCCTGTTGATTTAATATATCTTTTTGACCTGTTACCCTTGTTCCATCTTTCATAATTAATTCATTTATTGTTTTGTTTGTGTAATTTCTCATTTCAAGATTAAGAAAATATTTTTAGTTTTTTTCACCAGACTCATACCACCTTGCTTTTGATCTTAAGATTACACCTTCCACCTCTTTTTTCCTCATTTCTTCTAACTCTGCTTGTTTATTGTTCAGTTCTTTCATCATAGTGGGGTTATTATTTTAATTCACTAAAGTATGTAAGGTATGTATTTCAGCTTCAATTTTCCTGAAATTTTGTTTTTCCTGTTTTGCATTAGCTTGTGAATACCTAATTGATTCTGATCTTATAATCATTTTAAGGATTTCAAAAAACAATTGATCATTTCAAGTTAATTTCACCTGATGTGGGTTTTTCTTATTACCTTCACAATAGTATTCTTCTACTGTGTTGGTTTTACATTTCTTTACCAAACGAATATATTCATTTTGCTTTAATAGCTTTGAACTGAATTTCCAGTACCCAGGACCTCTAGGTAATGCATATATATTCAGTTTTAGTGTTATTGCTGAATGATCTGTTTTATAGCCAGGAATAATAGTGGAGTCCATACAATTTGAAAACCTGTCCTCAGAGATTACAAAAATAGTCTAGTCTGCTCTGTTTCACAGGGTTTGCCTGTCGCCAAGTAAATACTCGACTGTCAGGATTGACTGTTCTCCATGGATCAAGTAAATCAAGTTGATTCTTGATGTCCTGGACTGCTGCTTGGGCCATGGAGTGTTTATCATGCAAGATATTATAAGAGTTGAGCTCCATGTCTTGAACAACATTCCAGTCACCACAAATAATAACAGAGGAATTGTCCAAATTTATAACATCCTCTTTCAAATTTCTAAAAAAAACCTCGGCATTATCATCATTATGACCGTATAGATTCGCTAGCGTAAATCTCTGTCCATTAACTGATAAATCTAAGAGAATGTATCTACCGTGACAATGACATCTGTTTCTGTGAATAAGAAATTCAAAATTATTTCTAAACAGGATAACACCACCAGCACTACTGCTAGATTTATGGCTAAAAATACACGTATAACCCCATTCAGCCTCCCAATACTTTTCAATCTCAACTGTACTATGTGTCTCCTGTAAACATATAATGGAGGCATTCTTTTGTTTTACCCAGCAGAAAATATAACTTCTTTTGAGATTGGAACTGTGTAGACCCCTAACATTCATTGACAAAATTTTAATCTGGGTATCCATTATTAAATTCTGTTTTGAATAAAACTTTCACAGAGCTTGTATAAATATGCATCACAAAGCCAGTATCATGAAAAACACTCACATACACCTTGGGATACACTCTCACACACACAACCACGAGATGCTTAAGAAAGTGATAAGTGTAGTACAATGTCATGCACCACTGGGTACATATATGATGTTGCCCAATATAGAGATATAGGAGGTCTATTCTAAACTGGAATGTTTGTATATTAAAATTTAAACATCAATTCAGTGTGGCTAAAAAATAACACTTTTTGATCATCCATTTTCTCCCTTTACCAAAAGATTTCAAGCCATAACATACAAGTTCTCTGTTTGTTGGTTCTTTCTATATATGTGTATAGGATAGTGAAAAATAAGACAAATATATTTCTTTTAGTAAATAAACCCATGATCTAGTCCATTTTTAACAAAAATTAATGATACCATTTTGTGACCAAATTTTTTCTTTACAAATTAAAAATAAGTCTAGTAACCGAACTTTAAGGAATGATTGAAGAAAAAAATACATCATCATGTAAACATACTAAATGACCTTGGCAACTGTACCTAAGAATCTAGCACCAAAAATTCAGAAGTAAAAAACAACAGCATATGACCAACACTTGCAAGTTATATGCTCAATCTTTTCAAGATTCAAACATGCATATTTCAAAATTTAGCTGCAAGATTATACGAACATTCTTACCAATTACAGGCTTTGCCCTTCTATGAGAGTCACTTTTCTAACTTAGAATATACATAGCTGAAATTAAAACTATACACATCCATTTTGGTACAAAGTTCTATACCTCCAAGTGTATCCAGAATCAATAGGGAAAGTTATTTCACTTCTGGGTTGGATTGATTGTTTCATTAATGTTGTCAAAAAGTTTAAATTTTTTTTACCTTTTACTGGCTTTTGTTTTTGTGTTCACACTTCAAATGAAATACCAGGCTGATTCAATTTTTGTTGGGTAGTTAATCTACTTACAAGTCCCATATTTTGCCCAGTGACATCTTTCACTATTCTTACATTAAATTTGCTCTTAAAATCCCTTTTCTTCTTGGTGATGTTGACTTTGGATTCTGCATTCCAAAATTTCACAATTAATGGTTTAGGGGCACTATTCTTCCCAGGGATCCGATGTATTGCGAGAACATCCCTCTCATCTATGTCATGACCAGTAACATTCTTCACCATCTCTGCAAACTTTGCTCTGACATTTTAGTTTTGTGATTCAGGCAAGTTGAAAATTTTGATGTTATTTTTTCTTGAGTATTGCTCACTGTGGTTTGCAATCTTCATGGCTTCCTTGGAGCGATCTTTATTATCTTTTATTTCTTCTTTTAGCTTTTTACGTTCTTTCCTTGAGTCCTCCAATTCTTCTCTTAACAGGTTATTTTCAAAGTTCACTGACTCAGTTTTGTCTTCTAACTCTTTTGTTTTGTTAACAATTTGTATGTCCACTTCCTTCATTAGTTTGACTTTCAGTTTCTCAAACAGCTGGAATACTATGTCAGAAACAAAGCCCCCTAATTCCTCTCTGGTCACTAATAAATTAATACCAGTTTTTATTTCAAGTAGATCCCTCTGGATTAGGGCAACACTACTCACCTCTTCATTATCAACAATCAAATCCCCTGACTGAGAGCTAGTAGCGGACCTTGTTAGTGGCTTGCTGATTTCCTTCCTAGCACTCTGAAAACTAGTGTTCAGGGTAGACTGAACAATTTTATTTGGACTGCTCATTTTGTCACACTAATTCTGACAGATTAAGAGAGTTCAGCACAGCTTATTGTAATCCTAAAGTGTCTCAGTGAAATTGTGGAGCAAGTAGTGTCATTTGTGCAGCTTGATTAGCATGGGGGTCTTCTCAACAAGGTGTAAATTGACACAATGGTTCACATACAAGAGAAAGAAAACTCACTTTCAAAATGCCAAAAACCACAAATTTGCAAGAGACACATAATCCACAGATGAACTGAAACTATATACTGAAGGAAAAAAGCTTCACATAGACACTAGTCTAAAAATGAATCCCTACATCGCACTGCAAACTATGTAAATATCACCAACATTTGAAAGAAATTTTTCTAACTACTCGCCCTGGTGGCCATCTTGCTCTCTCATTTATCCATTACTAGCAATATGCATTCAGTTTGTATAATGATAGGAAAAGAAAATTCAGCAGTACAGAAAATAAAGTTGTGGAGCTGGGAAAAAAAAAAACATTTTTTTTTTATATGAGATCACTTTAAAAGTCTTAAAATCAATGAATAAAAACCATCGTATGTTAAAAGAAAAATGGATTTTTGTTTCATTTGTACATGACAGTAAAATTAAGTCCATTGCAGTTGATGGTATGGCTGCTGATGGGTTTTGTGTCTGTCATTACATATGTCACATTTATACATGTATTTGTTAAATTGATTCTTACTAGCAACAGAAATTGCATATATTTGTATTTACATAAAAATATGTGTGACATCTTCATTTAAACAAATTTAAAATGAGAAAATTAAATTAGTTTTCTATTATGCCACCTTAGTATGACTTCACTGCATAAACATTATACTCTTCACACACAAGCATAATCAATATAATTGTTGTTATGTATAATAATTAGTATTTTACCTTCATGGTAAAGTTAAAACAGGTGGAGTACATTTTATTATTTGAAGAATGAATGCTGTTTTTATTTTGATGAAAGATTCTGCTTATATATTTTTTGTATTACATCTTTTTAAATACTTTCATCCTTTGTAAGACTACATTTGATCACCATGGTAACCAATGTAAATTCTAGAATTATTTATCTTTTTTTTATATGAGTTATATTGGTTTCTTATCATTTAAATATAAATAATTGAAAAGAGTCATATTTCATATGGAAACATTATGTGCTTAATTAAAACACTATGGATGTTTTGCAACAATGAAATATTCGAACATACTGAAATATATGGACATGTTAAAAAATAATGCTGTAATCGTCCAGCTTAGACCTATAAATAATGAACTGAGGATATAAGTGATATGTAGACAAAAATGTAACTATCCATATACACATTTTTTATATTTATATGTAAAAGAAAACTTTAAATTATATTAGATTTTTTTCTTCTAATATTTTTCAACCCTATTTTCCTGTTTGGTTGCTGTGGTAACCATGAACACACATCAGTATCACTGACATATTTTGTGCTACCAATCTGCATGCACATATGCATCACTTGTTACAGTTTCACACCGATCTGAATATAAATACTATTTTAGCAGCAGTTACATGTATATCGATTTGGCAAAAAAAAAAGTATGTATTGTTCTGAAACAACACAGCACTTTGGGGATGGGACAATTAGAAAAACAATCAGCTTAGGTAACAGGGTCATGCAAAAACAACACAGCAATACCAAGGTAATTTTATCATGTGAAAGGTTGTTTTCCAGAACTTATTCTGTGATCCTTTTAAGACCAGTTGTAAATAATTATAAATTGAGACCACTGATATGCATTTTATTTAGTATTAGAAAGCGCACTGTGGGGGTACACAGCAGTAACATATTGTTTCAACCCACTTTCTCTCTAATGATAAAAGCCCCCTCACATTTGAATTTGACATACTGACACTTTTGAGTTACATATTATATGTTTGACTGGAGTAGGGGTGAAACGATTCATCAATATATCGATGCATCGATACTTTTGCCATAGCGATACACATATCGATACAAGAGGTGAAGAATCGATACAAAACGATACCTACCCTATATAAGTTACTTTAATCTTCAGCAGTCATGAATAAGTATTAGTCATTTGCCATTTTATTCTTTAAACTGAGAATCGATAATGTATCATATCATAGGCTGTGTATTGTAAATCGTATCGATACGCGGCACAGGTGTATCATTTCACCCCTAGACTGGAGTAATGTTAGTACAAGCGAGATAGGAAATGTTCACACACTAATTAATGTGCTATTCCTTTATCTAAACAATGCCTTCCTCATCAGACAAAAGTTTAATTTCCTCCAGTGACCACTTAAAGCAGGAAAAAAACATTATTTAGTTAGGAAACACATGGCCGCTGACCATAGAAAGCAGGTGACCATTATATACATGATTTTTATATAGGAAATTTGTTGGGCGAAATTAGGACAGCCATTGTGACCAGGTGGCCACTATATAAAGGTGATGTTTGGACAGGTTTGACTGTACCATAATTAGAAAAATAGTGCAGATGTTGGGACTTTGTGGCATTCTTCCCTGTAATGTAATTAATTTGTTTTGTATGTCAGAGAAATATGAACTCCCATGTAATAATCATAAAATCAGCCGGTTTTTTGTGTCATGCTGATATATGGTCTACTTGACTTTATCCGATTTCTTTTTAATTGATGATCACATATATAAATATGAAACATTTAGCAAAATGATTCTTTTCCCCCTTAAAACTACAACACTCCCTCACTATAAGACCCTTTATTATAACATGATTCCTGTTTTAAGGCAAGTATGGTGATGGATTCCATTTTATTATGTCGTAGTAAAATCAAATGTATAATATGCTTCATTATTAGGCAGTATCACTATAAGGTACATGTAGTATACTATATGGTTCCCATGGACAGCATTATAATGAGGGAGTATTATATATGTTTAACCAACAGTCTCAAGTTCTGAATCCAATGTCTTCATTTGGATACAAAATGCTTTCATTTTTTATTATCAATTCATTTATCCAACATTAATTATCCTTGACCTAATTAATCCAACAATCTGATGTCCTGTGACTTGCTTTGATATGCCTTAAGGTCAAGCTATATTGAATTGCTGACAGAAGCACCTGAATCAATGGTCAAGGAGTGTTACAGTTACCTACGACCTAATTAAGCCTAGTACCAATAGGTAAACAAAACAGAAGTGTTAGATAAAATTTGTTTTTCTGACCAACCTATTTATCTGACAATTTTTAGTGCAATGAACTTTGTCAGATTAAAGGCAGTAGAATACTTTTATTTTCTATGGATTATCAAATGTGTAATTTTCTGTTTGCAACTTTACATACTTTCTTTGGTACCATGTGCAAGGCTGCAAGTGAACACGATTCTTGTGGGACTGTCCAAAAGAAAGTAGATATCTAATTCTGATAAAGAAAACAGAACACCTAAGAAACATAGATTCAAAGAATGAATGATGGAAATGAACATTCCCATGGGCTGCAAAGTGAGAAAACAATGGAACAGTATTAGCTATATACAAGTGGTGTCATGACTGTGAAAGGAAAAATGTAATGGCAACAAAATAAACTTTCATACTTTTTTCATATCTTCTGGCTGCACACAAAATTAAAGAATACATTGTAAATCCATTGAGAATTTCTGTAACATAACAAACAATCACAATTTATTACAGTTCTCGTTTGCCTTAGCTTTTCATTCTTGTATAATAATACAAAATATTTCACAATGAATGAGTATTAGCAATCTGTTGAAATTTATATTGGTGACACAGCAATACACACATGATGCCCTCTATTATTGCAAAAGATAAAAAAGGTCTCATTATTTGGACTCCTAATTTTAGGTCTGGAACTCCAACTTTTTTCAAGGAATTTTATATTTTTGACTGTACTATGTATGCTTTAAAAACCCTAAGCCCATATACTGTAGTTTCCCAGTCGGGTAAAATGACACTAACAAGTTCAACAAAGAAGGGATTAACAGTCTGGTTACAACTGCAAACAACATAGACTTTGATCTGGCATTGCATAATGTGCTGGCAGATCAGGGCTGTTTTGTTTGTTCTACTCATTACTCTTAACTAACTGCATAGACTCAAATCTGACCGTGCATTATGCAGTTTGCAGTTGGACCTGACATATAAGCAAGAACATACAGTAGTAAGTCTATTGATATAATATCAACAAGGTGTGTGTTTAATCATCATTATTACCTGATAAGTTATACTGGGTCTACATGCTTAGTTTTCCAAAGAAATAAGTGCTTAAACATTTTTGTTTTTTTCTGATAGATCTTGGCAATTTGATTCTTTCTAGTTTTACAAATATGAATAAAGGTCACTCCAGAAGAAAAAATAATCATCTTTGAGAATTATGCAATGCTAAAATTGTATCTCTTCTTTAAGACTAATTTAGTATATTTATCAAATTCAGTTTGTGATTTAAAATGTTTGTTTTTGTTTGGTTTGGTGTTTTATGGCACAGCAACACAGGTAGGTTATTTAGAGCCAAGGCAATTGGAGTCAAGTGCCATACCCAAGGACACACCGTGGTAGCCGATCTGGACTGATCCAATGGTAGGATTTGTACCTGAGTTCAGGATGCTAACCACTGACCCACCGTGGCTCCTGCCCCAATTGGCCACCTCTTACAACATGCAGGAGAGTGCCTAAATCTCTTTGGTCACCAAACTGTACTCTGGAGTACAGAGTACTTTTCCATTTCAAAGTAAGAGTATGAGTCCTTTGACTCCTTAAATTATATGAGTATGAATACTTGGAGTGCAAAGTAATTGAGTACAGTGCACTCTGTCCCATGTGTGCATGCTAGACCAGTTGTGATGAAAATAGCAAAAATAAAATGGCAGTTAGCATTCCTGGTACAAAGTGTTTGGAATGGGGCACGTGGTTTAAATATATTATAACTGAATGCACATGAATTAGAAATAAATATAGGATTCCACACTGTTCAAAATATTACCTCTAAGATTTACATGTTAATTTCTGTTCTGCAGTGGCCCCCCTGGGAGAAATGTTTTGCAGTATGTCTATGACCTCCAGTCTCCAACTGGCTCAGCACTGTCTGGAGTCAGAGAAGATCACCATGGACAGACAGATGGATGGGGCTGAGAAGATTGAAGGAGTCCAAAAGTTTGCTCAGATGATTGATTCAGGTAGTGTTCAAAACTGATTTGATCATATAATACCATTGATATGACATATAATCGTATTTCATACAGTGCAATATCAAAATGTCAGGACATCATACAAAATACTGTTAAATTTGTGGGTATCAAATTTTGTGGTTTGGTTAAAATATGCATATTTGTGGGTCCCTAATTTCATGGATTTGTCATTAAAAAAACCTAACACAAACATGATAGAATATTGAGTGACAGTGTATACATCTCCCTAAATGATTATATCATAATTCACTTTCACGTATTTCTGAGAGCACAGGCTTAATCCATACTATAGTAATTTTATTGATTAGGTAAGTTATTTGTTGCACTTAGCTTAAATGCAGAGATCTGAATCTAAAATGGTGCTGACATAATTTTGCATGTATCTTAAAATCAAGCAAGCTTAATGTCACCACTGTAATTAGTTGGTGTGAAGAGAACGGGTTAGTACTCTATGATGTTAGGGAGAGGCTGCTTTCTGATTTAAAAGAAATGATATGATACCTTTGTGCCAGCTGCATGTATGGAACCCCCAAATTTATCTGTCAACAGATTCTCCAAGGAAGAACTCAAATCATGCTTTTATGAGTGGTATTTATCTGAGGTGATTGTTCAGTTAAATAAAGGGGAGGACTGTGGGGTTGTTCTATAATATCGACCAGAAAAACATTTACCCTTAACCCAATTAAAAGTGGACTATCTCCACACATGACAAAGTATCACTTTGGATGGATGTGATTAAAATAGGCTTAGAGAAAATATGACTGATCTGCTGATTGTTTATTCAGCAGTTATTTGAATGAAACATAATTAGTAATAACAATGTGCTTATGTGTTCCATTTACTCAGTGGAATAGTGAATAGGAATTGTGATCAGTAGAATTAAAATTATAGTGAAATCAGCGTCGAAATGTAGATAATACAGCGCCTTCATGACCCATATGTTGGATATTTTAATGAATAAACAGTTACTAATGTTATTTAAGGATATGTGTGCTTAAAAAACAGGTACAAACTGATTTACATTTTACTTTCTTAAACTTTAGTGCTTTTACATCTCTCAGGTGTTTGCAAATTTTATTGGATTGTATAAAGTTTTAATGAGTATTCATTATTATAAATGGATATAATATTTGCTTTGTGAACTAAAGAAGGACACAAATCATGAGTAATTTTGCATTTATAGCATTAGATAGTCATTACATTAGTTTAGAGCTTTCAAGTTCACAAAATATTTCATGCAAATTGAATCATAATCAGTAAATTTAATTGTTCATCATCTTGCATTAATGCATCATCATCATATATATATATATATATATATATATATATATATATATATATATATATATATATATATATATATATATATATATATATATATATATAAATATATAAATATAAAATATATATATATATATATATACACAGTAGGACACCGCTATAGCACGATGGTCGGGGTCCACAAAACGAGATCTTGCTATGTCCCGAACTGTGCTATAACCAACCTAGACAAAACCAAGTCATTTAGCTGAAGAAAATGATGCATGCACCAAAAAAATGGAGGGTGGAGGGTAAATTGTGGGCTCAAAACAACGTGCTTCATTGGCACAGTTACCATCTTAAATCAATGCATATTAAATGAGAAATACACATGCAGTGAAAACAGAGATTGCACATATAATATTTTACTTTTTTTAGAGAACCATGCATTGGTACATTTATATGTACATGTCTATTGAATAGCATGAATAGTTAAAGGATCAACACGTGTACTCACCAACCGATCTCATGGCATGTGTAGGAGTGAGTCCATAATAATTCCGTCAAAAATATGCATACAGAAGTATAATATCATTGTCTGATAAAGTTCTGAAATCCTACATCGTCGTCTAGTCATTGCAAATCGTCGTCGTCTAGTCATTGTAAATCACGTCTGACTCCGAATCCTCAGCTTTACTGTTATATGCGGGTGCTTATGCAGAGAATGAGCTTGGGCTCTTGCAAGTAACACTTTGATCATAAAGTCAGAAATCTATTAAAGGATGCAACTGGACACGTGTCAATTGTGCGGCAAGATCACAGGGAGTTCAAATAACCACCCTCTGTTACTTGGCACTGAAAGTATCAAACTCGCGGCTTGATCAAAAGGTTGTCACATGGGAAAACAAAGAGTGTGGTGCCTTTACCGGCTAAGGGATTAAGGTCAAAGTATATGTACAGGAAGTTGTAGAACACTACTTGGCACTGAACAAGTATTAGAATCGCGACTCGATCAAAAGGATTGTCAACTTGAAAACAAAGTGAGTGCCTTTACAAGCCAAAGGCTTATCGACCCAAGTGCACTGGCAGATAACTTGGGAAATATCACTTGGGAATTAAATCTGACTTGTGGAAACACCAGACTTAATCCTGTCCATGGCTTCAAGCTTCTCTTTAACAGTAAAAGCTTTATGTTTCCGTGTACTGTTATCCATTGTAAATAACTACTAATTAAAACTCTGACACCTGCTTGTTTGAACGACAACAGCAAGAAGAATTGTTAATCAACAATGGGGTCATTTTTATAGGGAATGTACAATATTATTCACTGGTCAACCGATTGCGTGGCGATTGTCTAACAACACCGCCAAGCCACGTGTGTGCATTGGCGGCTTTCATTTTTTTTTATGTTTTATAAATCATTACCGCATGGTTTGAACAACCTTTAGCTTTGAGATTGACTTTGATGATTGTCAATGACTTAAATTAATTGATTTATAACTTCAGGTGCGAATCTTTTATCAACCACCGCATTGTTTGGTGCATGGCTGTGTATGCAGTTGAATGAGCAAACATATGTCAGCTATTGTTTGAACAACAATTGTACACATAATGTATTGAAGACAAACACAAAGAATACTTAATGACTTTTGTTCATGTATCAGTAATAATAAGATTAATACTTATCAGCTTTAAAATGAGCTGACATCTTTCAAAAATAAACTAAGATCAAAGTGCAGTGAATGACTACTGACACATTTGAAATGAACATTCACAAATAGAAATGTTCAGAATCTTTATTCATATAATAAAAGATGCAATCATAAGACACTTTTTCTTCAAGAATACAATACAGCTTGCCAAATTATTAAATCAAACTCTTCTTTATTTTGGCACAAAACTTTGCAGTAGTTCAAGAAATTGGCAAAATTATTGTAAAATTTCGGTAGCCACGCCACGATTGTATTATATTTGAATTCATACACGATCTCTTCCCCAAAATGATAATTAATTTTTTACACAATATTTTTCGTACTTTGAAAAAAAATATTTTAAAAATTTCATGTACGAAAAAATAGATGAAATTTCGGGAGCCATGCCAAGATCGTGTTATATCCGAATTCGTACTATAACGAAGCGTGCTATAGCGGGGTCCTACTGTATATATATATATTTATGTATATATGTATGTATGTATGTATGTATGTATGTATGTATGTATGTATGTATGTATGTATGTATGTATGTATGTATGTATGTATGTATGTATGTATCTATGTATGTATGTATGTATGTATGTATATTTATATATATATGTATGTATGTATGTGTATATATATATATATATATATATATATATATATATATATATATGTATATTTTATATATATATATATATATATATATATATATATATGTATATTTTATATATATATATATATATATATATATATATATATATATATATATATGTATGTATGTATGTATATATATATATATATATACATACATACATACATATATATATATATATATATATATATATATATATATATATATATATATCAGTACTATAAATACTATTGGTATTACCATGGTCCTTGGCATAGCATACAGCATTGGGGGGGGGATGATTGGAAGATCAGTTTGGTTTATATTTTGTGACTTTAAATTCATGGCTTAGCTTGCCCACATAAACCAAGCAGATTTGTACCCCACGAATTTAAAGTGATTCACAGTATAGGGAAACCCTGCTATAATACAATGGTTGGGGTCCACAGAGTGCTGTCGTGCTGTGTGACATGCAATATTGAGACAAGTCACTTACCTGAAGAAAATGTTACACGTGAATCCTCGAGGCTATACAAGAAGGGAGTTTGAGTTGGGTGCAGTGACACAGTTACCAACATACATTGGTGCATGTATGTGAAAGAGAGAAAGCACAATTATTATATATTTAATATTTAATTTTCTGCAAATAACTATGCATTGGTACATACATGTATAAGAAAACCAGCAACTGAATAGCATGAGTAGTTACAGTACATATGTACTCACCAACCAGTTTCCTTGCATCCATAACAGTGAATCCATAATATTTCCATCAGAAATGTGCATACAGAAGTATAATTTTTGATCATTCCAGCATAGATCATATTGTGTTTGAATTTAGTGCAAAAATTAATATAAGAACGATGGAAGGAAAGGTATAGCTCAGTTACATTGATGTATGCATGTGTGTGTGTCAAGGTCACTAAGCAGTGTCTGTGTAAATTTTGAACCTTGAAAATTGTCTCAGCTAGATTCCAGTAAAATCTGAATACATAATTCATTGCTAATAAACACACAAAAACTTGCTAAACACTATATGTCTACACAAAATATCTTGTACTACTTATGTAGGGATTGACATCAGGGATAGAGTTTATAGTTTTACAAAAACTGATTTATTTTCAGCTCCTGGTCAGATGATCTTGTGATGATAGGCTGTCAACATGGCAAAGCCACATATGCATGATGGCAGCTTTCATTTTGTGACTTTGTTTGTTATAAAGCAGTGCCCTGTAGTTGCAACACCTTTTGTTGTGGAATTAACTTTAATGTTTTGCATTTACATAATTTAATAGGTAAATAATTGATATATCAATTCAGGTGATAAACTTATTTCAACAGCAACATTACCCCTGGGTATAGTGTATGACATAATCTTGTGAATACAGCTAGTCTTACAGATTTCAGTAGATCACCCAGAAACTTTTGGACATGTTATGGTCATCATCTGAAGATGCACATATTGACAAGTCACTATGCTTCTGTGAATTTTGTCAGAAGTATTTCCCTTTGTGACTTGGAGCCTGATGAAGTGTATGACAGAATATTGTGAACACTACTGGTCTCACAGTTTTCAATGGATCACCATGAAACTTTGTACATGTTATGGTCACCATCCGAAGATGCACATATTGACAAATAACTACGCTTTTGCTATTTTTGTTAGGGTTATTGCTCTTTTTGCATTGCAACTGAATGAAATTGTAAGACAGAATCTTGTGAATGCAACTTATCCTGCAGTTTTTTATGGATTGCTGTGAAACACAGTACATATTATGGTCATCACATATAGACAAATCTTTGTGCTCCCATGAATTTTTCTATGTGCTATTACCCTTTTTGACTTTCAGCCAGATGCAATATATAATAAAATTTTGTGAATGCAACTACGTTCGCAGTTTTCAGTGGATTGCTGTGAAACTTTGAACATTTTATAGTTGTAATCAAAAGATATGCAGGTTGACCAATGATTATATTGACACTATTTTGCGGAAGAGCTATACACTGTTGTGACTATAGACTAATCTCCAGCAATCCATTAAAAACTGCATGGCATGACTAGTTGTGTTCACAAGATTGTGTGACAGTTGGAAGGACATGGTTGGAATGTGGGAGAGGTGGGGGTATATTTACGTGAGCAAATTACTCATGATTGTTTTTGGTTTGATGTATTGAATCTTGCATTTGCTTACATATTGTATGGTTTTACATTTTTCGTTGCAGTTCTGACCAAGGTGAAAGTGACATTCACAGACACAGTTGTGAGACTGGAGCAAATACCAATGGAGTCAGAAAAAGGTGTTGCATTGGAAGTCAGGATCAAGAGGTATAATAGCTGATGAGTCACTTTATAATCCATTCTAACATGTTTGCAAATGTAATATGCTGTCTGATTGATGAATTTCAAAATTAGCAGCAGTAAAATGTTGAAAACATTGGCATATTGTGAGAATATAGTGCGCTTGAGATTGAAAGTTTCATATAGTAAGTACTTTTTAAAAAGTTTTATCTGTAGTGGGGAAACTCTGACCAATGACTGTTTTGCTTTGCTGATTTAAGTGAGTGCATGTGTATGCAAATAAGGTCATGGTGTCAGTGCTTGAATCAATGAAGTCTGGCCTCAGTTACCTATGTTTAATCAAGTGATGTCACTCAGTGAGGATTAGTACATGTGTAATTATAGTGCACAGGTGATATCTGGTCCAACTATCCTCAGCTTTAGTGGATGAAAAAAAACAATCAGAGCCCACTATTATTGACCTTACATCAAGGTAAACACACTGCTTGTAAAGTGCCAGCAGCTAGAGTCTGGTTGTCTGGTCAGGCACAAGCTTTGTGTACTTTGCTTGCCTAAACCTAAAATTTGGTTGTCTGGTCAGGCACAAGCTTTGTGAATTTTGCTTGCCTAAACCTAAAATTTGGTTGTCTGGTCAGGCACAAGCTTTTTTAACTTTGCTTGCCTAAACCTAAAATTTGGTTGTCTGGTCAGGCACAAGCTTTGTGAACTTTGCTTGCCTAAACCTAAAATTTGGTTGTCTGGTCAGGCACAAGCTTTTTTAACTTTGCTTGCCTAAACCTAAAATTTGGTTGTCTTGGACTGCAGACACTGAACTTTTCTGCCCCTGTTGTTGTCCATTGTTCATCCATCAATTAACACAAGTATATTATTCCTACTCTACTTAAGCTACCGTATATACTCGCGTATAATCTGGGTCCAAAAGCAAACAACATAGACCCTGATCTGCCATCGCATAATGCGCCGGCAGATCAGGGTCTATGTTGTTTGTTCTACTGATTAGTCCTTACAAACTGCATAGACCCAGATCTGCTGGCGCATTATGCGATGGCAGATATAGGTCTCTGCAGTTTGCAGTTGGTATCGGTTTATACGTGAGTATATACAGTACTTGGTGAGTTGTCATGAAACTTTACATACACACATATTTATCATAAGGTTTAGTTAGTCCTAAATAAAAATGATATCACTCATACAGCCAGTATGAAATGGCCATTTTGAAAATCTTATTATCGCTACTCCTTCTGAATGGGAAGTCATAGTGACATGGGGTTTTAATAGTAGTATTATAGTATCTGCTATTATTGGATTGCTATTTCTTTTCCAGGTGTAAGACCCCAGTCCAAAGTGAATATTCCTTCCTTCAGTTAGTAATTGGAGGTCTAAAACAAAAAACATGACTCACACATGATTCCTTAGTTATTTCTGTTACTCAGAACATGGTCCTTATTTTCTTTGGACTTGGTGTAGTTCTCATGTGTCTCTGGACACTCAACAATTTTCATCATCGAAGTAGTGTTTTCACGTATATATTGTCAATCATATATTTTTTTGTTTTATAATTGATATTTTCACCCCAGTCCTTGCGTAATTTTTGTTTATAAGTGTCCCTTTTTGTTAAATTTGAGGGTTTTTGTAGCTCACTAGAGAAACTTGTTCTTTGTATTTTATCCCTCTCTTAGTACCTGGTGTTAGGGTAAGTATTACCCACCCATTTCTTGTTTAGTTTTGTGTTTGCATGGGACACTTACCCCACCTGCATGGCATGCATTTTGTGTTCCCTTGGTCTGATGAGGTGTGGGACTTACAGATATGCCAACTCCTCTGATTTGGTCGGAGCAGCAACGAGAATCAGGGCATCCTTCCAATAAAAATCAGAGCTCTGATCGAAACATGAAAAACTCTGATATTTCTGATGTTCAGAAATGTATGGCATTGTTTGACTATTTTTCTATCATCAAGCATACGTCTTTTCTTGGTAATGTGTTTTTTTGGTTAGGAAAATGTCAGAGCCACGGAACAAATGGAAAGCTCTCAATTCCATATATCCGGTATTAATTAATTCCCGGATTTTCATTGGTCGAAATTATATCTTGCTTTTAGCTTTATTGTTTTTGTTCAGTTGTTCATTTCCATTGTTTGCATAAAGTAGTCGTCTGTTGGCCGTGAACTCTTGGATTTTTCTCAAAATGCCATCTCCTGAGTTGGATCGGTAACCAAAATGAAAAAAAGAGAAAGCACGAACAGAAGTTTCATGAGAAGTACGCTGAAAATTTTCCTAGCATGACAATTCTAGACTTGGTGATGAGTTTGCATTTTGCACATGGTTTAGGACCGATGTTAAGATAGCTTGTGGTGGACAAACAGAGACACACTAAAAGTTTAAAGCATAAGAGCTATACACTTTCTCAAGAGAGTCATAGCTGTATTCCATATTTTTTTTGGCTGGAAATGATCTGTCAGTTATAAATGCAGAAACCGTTTTTATAAACTTTCTTGTCAAAAATAATCTACAGCTTGCCGTTGCTGACAAACCTGGGCCTATGTTTCCAGATTTAGCTATTGCCAAAAAATACAGGTGTGCCAGAACAAAAACCAGTGCAATTATTAAAGTATTGGCAAAGGAGGATGTGTCTCGTGTGGCCGAGCGTCTTTGTGATGCTCCTTTTAGCATTGCAACAGATGTCAGCACAGATTTTAGTGATACGAAGCTGTACCTTATTGTGGTTCTTTTTTTTTTTGAGCCAGCGCTTGGACATGTAATCAGTTTTTTACTTTCATTGCCAGAAATGAGAGTGGATAGCACTGGTGAAAATATCTTCAGGTAAACTTACCAAAATTTTTTGTTGTTGTCCTAATGTATATCTTGCTTTGTTTAATATCAGTAATTCACTAATTGAGTAATTAAAGATTTCTTATTACCTCCACCCCATTCTCCCGTGTGCCTGGCCCATGAATTCATGTGTTTTTCGGGTATTGAAAACTTGTTATTTAACAGATAAATGCAAATGTATTTAATTTGCAAACTGAAAATTTCAAACAGAAATTTATTGTAGGCTTATATATTATTATATTTTTATAGTATGCATGTATTGGTTGTTATTATTGTTATGACAATGTTGGAAAAGTAGTGGACCACAGCACTTATTATCCAGAAATCTTCTCTATGTAGTAGGACCTAAAATCATTATTACATATTGTTGAGAGGTGTAGTGAATGAATGTTTGTGTTTTTTTACTTGTCAAAAAAAGATATTATCATAGCTGATGATGACCATGACCCTAACTGCTAGATATAAGATTCACCAGAACAATAAGAAGGTGTTTTTTATGCTTTAAATATTTTAATAATCTGGTTGAATAATGTAAAATTCAGAGGCTTATGAAGGAGTATTTGGTCTTCAACGAGTTGTAATCAGCTATTTTTTGCATTATTGTCTTTTACTAAACCTGTTTTCCCCGCATTTTGGAACTAGAAATATGATAAGAATTTTTTAATTATTTTCTTTTGTTTTTACAGGGTGATTGACCATGAATTTGAGTGTCTAAAAATCCCCTGGGAAAACTGTGTTAGCTCTTCCTCAGATAATGCTAGTGTAATAAGTGGTTGCCACAAAGGTGTTGTCAAATTTATTCAAGATAAACAGCCAGGTGTATACTTATGTGGTTGTGCTTGTCATCTGCTGCACTTTACTGCTCAGAAGGGAACACAGAAACTTCCATATGATCTGGAAAACGTCCTTGTAGATGTTTACTTCCACCTGGACAAGAGTTCTAATCAGGCCAGAACTTTGATGAATCTGCAACAGATGTGCAGTGTTCCTATTCACAAGATCACCAAACGTGTATCAACAAGATTGTTGCCTCTAGATGATTGTCTTGTCAGACTTCTAGAGCAGTGGGAGACATTATACAAATTCTTCTTGAATGAAATAAAAAAAAAAGATGTTGCCTGCTACAATGAAATCAGTGAACAGGATCTTACAGTCAACATCTTGCAAGTTTGCAACCCCCCCCCCATCAAGTCTTCTACTGTCGCCAGAAGTAAGTCTTCTACTGCCACAACAAGCAAGTCTTCTACTGCCACAGCAAGCAAGTCTTCTACTGCCACAACAAGCAAGTCTTCTACTGCCACAACAAGCAAGTCAGCTGCCACAAAAAGAAGGTCTTGCACTGCCACAACAAGCAAATCCTGTGCTGCCACAGCAAGGAAGGCTTCTACTGCCACAACAAGCAAGTCTTCTACTGTCAGTAAGACTGGAACCAACAGCTCATTCTATAACAGTAAACTCCAAGCTATTGTAGGCTTGCTTGTTTACACAAGCACAAAGCTGTACTGCATTTTCTTAAAGTATGTACTGCCAGAGTTTAATAATGCCAATAAAGCTCTGCAGAATGATAAGCCATTGATCCACCTTATGCGTCCCATCTTGTGGTGGTAGCAGCACCAAATCATGCCATTGGTGTGTCAATCTCTAGAGATAACCAACGTGAAGATGAAGAGCTTTGCATAAGAAGTGAGACAAAAGCATTCATCAAATGTAACCCCACTGTAAATATTACAGTGTTTTCCTCTTTAGTGAGAAGTTTTTTCTCTGAAGTCGTCATTTACATGAGAAAGAAATTCCCCCTGAATGATGATTTTCTAGCAAATGCTGTACTTGCAGATGTGAAGAAGAGGAGACAAACAAAGTTCAGTGCTGTGGAGTACTTCGTCAACAGGTTGCCAGTCCTCAAACAACAGAAGGTTCCAGAGGAAACAAACAAGTTAGAGATGGAATTATCCCAGTTTCATGCAGATGAATTATCTGAAGAAATACTTTCTTCAGAAAGAGCAGATATAGCTTGGAATTTGGTGGAACAACTGACTGATCCCCTGACTGGTAGTCCAGGGACATATCACAGAATGGCAAGTGTGGTGAAAGCTGTTCTAGTCGCTTTTCACAGCAATGCAGATTGTGAACGATACTTCAGTTTCGTCTCAAAGACAAAAACAAAATTTGGAATAAATTTGCAAGAAGAAACCCTAAGTAGCTGTTTGATCCATAAAATATACATGGACAATATGGGGTCTGGCTGCATCACACCTCTGTCTGATGCAGTGCTAAAGAAAGCAAAAAATGCCACTTAATAAGTACTAAATGCATAACTGTTTACTTAGAAGAAAAGCATAACATATGAAGGACAAAGGAGTTGATGGAATTAGAATTTCTGAGTGTGCATTTTAATGGCATTGTAGTCGAGTGGACAATAGTTTTATTTTATTCTTCATGGATGTGTTTTAATATTATAATAATGGCAGACCGCCCCCCCCCTCCTTGATGTGCCGTCACACCTCTGCCACCCAGCAATGTTCAGATTTTATATTCTCAAATGTTGGCACCTCTGGACTTAGCCGAAAGCTGCCATGCCTATAGAGACAGGAGGAAGGGACCTGTTTCCTCCACTTCTTCACTGAAAGACACCTTCCATTCCCAGGAGGGGTTTAGAGCACTTCCTGATGTAGGGGAGTCACCAGCTCCCATACGGAAAGGTTTTTTTGTTTGTTTTTGTTTGTTGGTTTTAACACATCATTGGCTATATCATGCTCAGGAAATGGCAGCTAAGTGCTTTTCCCAAGGACACACTGAGGCAGCTGACCCAAGCTGGCTTGGGTGGATATTGAACCGAGACCCTTGGATTATGAGTCGGATACTCTTTCAAGTAAGCTACCATGGCTCCCCTGATAAGGAAGGGGTCTGTGGCTCTTTCCTTGGTATGGAAATTGTCTGCACCTGTAACAGTGGGATCATGGACACTTCCTGGAGGAATGAAGTTGTCAGTTCCCATGAGGAAGAATCCTCAGCACTTCCCAGTGGAGAGAAGTTGCCAACATCTGGTAGCAAAGCCTGCCTTCTCAACACAAGGGAGGTGTTTTCGTTTTCTTGCTCAAGTAGACCCATTTACAGATTGAGGGAATCTCGTTCATCAGACTTGAGTTCCCCAAATAGAGACTCCCCAATCAGGCCTTCATCGCATGTCCAGTCACAGGCCAGTGACCTGGCACCAGGCACTGGGCATCAGTCACCAGGTAATGCATCTAATACCAGTTACCAGGTATCTGTCACTGGTCACCAGGTGCCAGTCACCGGATAAGGTGATTAGTACCAAGTTTCCCAATGGCTGTCACTGGGCACTGGGTTTAGACATTGGGTACTGTGTCTTGACCAGTGGATGTGGTCAGTATCCTATCCCCCTCTCTATGTTACCATTTAATACCTATGGGGAATGGGGTAGGCTCTATTCACCAGTCTAGGGAAAGGGATTGGGTCGGCAACCCTCCTGTCTCGGTTCCCATTCAACCCCAACTGAGCTTGCAGACTACCACCACCTGGTGGTGAGTTGGCCATGTCTCCCTTTCTTCCCATGTCACCATGGATAACTTTCCCATGGCTCCATGGGTTGGTGGACCTGGCAGGCTGTAGACCCTCCCTATCCTTTTTGGTTTCATTGTCAAAGAAAAAGGATGGTGGGGTTGCCACTCACCTTCTGCATCAAGAGAGGATCGTCAATCCACTTCTTCAGGGAGAGAGGAACAATATGTTTGTGATCAAGATATCTCCAATATTATAGGACCAAACCTGACTTGATTTGAAACACAGAAGCCTCAGTAGCTTCCCAAGATCTGATTTGGCTCTAGTGACCTCAACTCAGTTTTTCAAGGACACAGAGTTACATTCCATTGGTCTGGTTGTGGGGGTTGGTACATTTGCTTTTACAAAAACAGTTGTTTTGTATTTATTGACTTTTGTTTTCTTTACAGAACTGAGTATTTTGATGAGCTGGCCAGTGTTCTGACATCTGAGGGGACTTCAGTGGATGGAGGGCAAAGGAATCTGTGTGAACCACCAGGAATTGCCCACAAGAACCTGCATATTGAAGGCCTGCAGATCTTTTTTGATGAATTCAACAACGTAAAGGTCATGCAGAAACATTCCATGGAATCCATGCCAGAAGTAAGAATTACTGTGAATTCATATTAATTGTGTGGATTTTTGTGGATTTAGTGGTTGCTACAAATAACAAAGACCCATCATACAGTGGTCCAGCTGTGAAGACTGTAAGACCCCCTTCTCCAATCCATGAAATTAAGTACATACAGAAATGTCATTTTTGCAATCCATGAAAATTGATTCCCACAGTAATGAATGAATTTACAGTACTTGATTCCTCACAGCAATAGCATGAGGGGACATTTTTTAGATCTATGTCCTTCCATCTATTTTTTGCTGCCCTCAACATTTCAAAAGGATTACATAAATGACTTGGTATACCACAGTAAAAAATTATGTTCCTGTAAATATGTTTTAAACTTTTTGTTGTTGTTTAAATTGATTATTCAACAAGTTTTCATAAGATATACAATGCACATGATAGTTTCTGATATTGACATAAATTGGAGGAAACTGGAGCACCAAGACAAATCCACAGACCTTGCATGGGTGATGACCTTATCCTTTAGGGACAACCCATATAATTTTCTTGGAGGATGGGTCCTGAGATTTTATTAAAGACAAAAAATGTCCAGCTCTCAAATCACTTGAAAAAATATTCTTGCTCTCATTTATAGCAAGAAAAACCACTATTATACCCATTATATTAGTTGAAAAATTAAATTCTCTTGAGATAAAAGAAAGAAAGAAAAATATCCCAGCTCAAAAGAAAGGGCTGACTATCACTGTGTTCATTGGAATCCAACTAAATGCAAAATCTAGTCAAAATTAATTTCTATATGTACAAGTCACATTGTTTATAAGCTCATTGAGTTACAAAAGTATAATAATATATCACTACAATGATATATGATAACTTCACTAATACCCATGCTCTGCATACCAAATTGTTAAAAATGTCAATACTGGAGAGTGGACCAATGCAGTAGGAGTCTCATAGTGTACAAAATAGCTGGAGGCTGGTATCTCTGCTGTACGCTGTACATTTTATCATCTGTTGTTGTAAATTTTAGCTCTTCTGGTCATAGACCATGAGAGCTTATGGGATGGTATGTTGACCGTCATCCATCTGTCCATTAGCACAATTTGTTATCATACTCCTTCTAAACTACTTGGAGGATTGCCATTAAACTTTACATACATATTCATCCCATGGTCTAATTGGTCCTAAATGAAAATGGTACTGCTCAGACATCTAATATGGTCGCCACAGTGGCCATCTTAAAAATCTTGTTATAGCTACTCCTCCTGAATGGATGGTCATGTCAACATGGGCTTTTCACTAAAAGACTTCTTATGATGTCTAGTTGGTGCTTAATGAAAATGGTGCTGATTTGATGTCCAATATGGCCCCACATCAGCCATCTTGAAAATCTTGTTATCACTACTCCTCCTCACTACTCATATTGACCTGGGGTTTTCACCAGAAGACTTCTTATAGTGTCTAGTTGGTCCCCAATGAAAATGGTTCCAATCTCATGTCCAATATGTCCACCACAGCAGCCATCTTGAAAATCTTATTAACGCTACTTCTCCCGAATGGATGGTCATATCAACATGGGGTTTTCACCAATAGACTGCTTATAATACCTAGCTGGTACTGAATGAAAATGGTGCCAATCATACATCCAGTATGGCTGCCATAAAAGCTGTCTTGAAAAGCTTGTTGGCACTACTCTTCCAGAATGGATGGTTATATTGACATAGGGTTTTCACCAAAAGACTTCTAATGATGCAATTATTAAAAATAGAAAAAAACTTTAAACAACTTGTCAAAAATTGCTGAACAGAATTTGATCAAATGTGACAGAAATCATCCTGGCATGGAGACCTTTCAAGTTATATTAATGATACCGATCTGCCATCAAATAAAATAGGCTGCCATTACTAAAAAAAGAAGAAAAAATGTAAATTACTTATCATAAATTGCTTAGCAGAATATGACAAAATTTGACAAAAAGCATTCTGGTATTAAGGGCTTTTAGATTTATACAACTGATGTCAGTTTGCCATCAAATATTGCCATGTTTACTAAAAATTGAATATCCTTTAAATGACTTCTCAAAAACCACTCAGCAAAATTTGACCAAATTTTAGAGTACACATTCTGGCATGAAGGGCTTGTCAGTTTTACAAATAATGCCAGTTTGTAATCAAATATGGCTAATATTGCTAAAAATAGAGAAACTTTTAATAACTTCTTCTAAATAACCATCAACACAATTTGATCAAATTTAATGGAAAGTGTCCAAGCTCGAATTCCTTTCAGATTTATATGAATTATGTCATTCCATAACCAAATATGGCTGCCATTACTAAAGTAGAAAAACATTTACACAACTTTATAAAAAAAAGAAAAGCTGAAAAGAATTTGACCAACTTTGACACAAAGCATCCTGGCATAGGAGCCTTTCTATATTTGACAAAAGATGATGATGTACGATCTAATATAGATAAATATATAAAAACTAGAGAAACCTTGAAACAGTTGTTTTCATAACATGTGAAATTAACAGTAATGGAAAAATAGAGAGAGATTTCTTGGCTATTAGGCAGATTTCAGCCAGGTGAGTGATCTCAGTCCTGCTTGGGCCTGTTGTTACACCACATGATACTGTGGGTTTCCGTCAGCATTGTTTCACCCTCAGGCATTGATATTTTTAGTGATTTAGTATGCAGGGTGTGATACCAGCTGTTGTAGGCCTGGTTTCATATGAATTGCATTGTACGCTAAATTTCCTTTTCCCTTTGCAGCTGTCCAGGAATATGTGTGACTCCGTGTTTGGTGCCCTTCCTGAGGACCCACCAGAAATTGAGTCTAGTCAATCCTCAGCATTTCCACCAATCAATTCTGAGCCTGTTTTGGTTGCCATAGTAACAGGACAGCAGGAATTGAAGTTAAAGCTGAAACAGAATGACTCCTTACAGGGACCAAAGGCAAGATTTTGTTGATATATATGTCTTAGATATCTTTGTAAGGATATTTACTTTATTTTCTATAATAGCATGTGCATGTGCTGTCAATACTAAACCTTGTTCTATTAAAAAACATGATGATCAATGTAAATTTTTTTGATGTAGCTCGCAAAACAAACTGTAAATTAAAAGCAAAATTTAATTATTGACCTGGTAGAAAAAAACTAACAAACAAAAATGACCCTTGAATGAGTTATCTCTCTTTATGTACATTCATTACTTTACAATTTGAATATTTGTATGAGAGATTCGTGCAACCAGGATGGTATTATTCATCATGCCTAATATTGCAAAGCAAATTACTTAATGGAGGTTCAAATTATATAACGTCATTCAGTTTCATGCTGTAGGTGGGAATTGATTTTGAAAAAATGCAGAAACTCTTCTGTACACTATTGGATCTATCTATTTGCTCAATGATGACAAATTTGAAAACAGCACTTTTTAGCCAATCTGTGTAAAATTCAAATGAAATAACTTTTTTCAAGTCTCAAAAAGCTGGTGAAATATCTTGTATAAACAAGTCATTTTTTCTTCCTTCTTTTTCTTCTTCATATTGACCTTTAGTTTAGATACGTTAAAGACAAATCACACTTTTGTTTATGAGAATTCCTAAAGCATAGTGTAAAATTACATCATAGCATCACTAGATTGCATCAGCTATGCTTTTATTGGAATTCAGTGTCATATCTAAAAAGGAAAAAATGACACATCTCAACAGCCAGTGCATACCTGCTAGAACAAGACGTGTCGTGCAAAAAACATGATATTTGACTCCCAAACCTTCCCCCTAACGATTTTCAGTAATCTTATGAAGAAAAGAGAGAAAGAGACCTTTCTTGACAACATGATAAATAACTGTAACCTGTAGCCTGTATAAACAGTAAATGGCCATCCTTAATGCTAACAGAAAATTATCACCACACGGCAGTTAATACAGTTGATTGTCATATAGGCAATTAAAAGGTAAATGCGGTTAGATATAAACAATCACCATTGCACAGACTACCTAATTGACTGACAACAGTTAGGGTGATTTTGTGTTAACAGTCCTTTCAGCACTGCTCTGGAAGAGCCCATTTGGCAAATTTGCATAGGTAAAGTACAGGAAGTGGAAGTTAGGTAAATTAAAAAGATGCATGTTGAAAAGACAAAAGTTATTACACTTTATTGCCTTGTATGAGAATGTTTAAGCCTTTATTAAAGATTATTGGCTAATTCTTGATCAGGGACAATGCTTCTTTGATGTTGGGTTTTACTCCATATATAAAAGCAAAACATGATTATTTTGGTAATTGGAATAGTGTGGAAGTGAGATTCATTTTTGAAGGCAAAATGTTGAAATTCAGATGTGATTCAGGGAAGGAAGAGCCAACTGTGAAGTGAGCAAAGCGTAACAGAACTAAATTTTAGAACTCCAAGTTGATGGAGTTTGAGTTTGTGAAGCTCAGTAGCAGGGGAAGCATTTTATATTTTTCACATACTGCAAACACCATTTCATCATTAGTCATTCTGGAGTAATGTATATCACATCCATCAACATAGCAACAACACCCTACATTGGGGTAGATGCAGAATGAGACTTTTTTAATGCTCAGAAAAATTCAACAAAATATTTGGGAAAGTTTGAATAACAGTACCATCCTGTCTATTACAGGGATTGACCAAATAATTTGGGGATGGGGCATGGGCTTTTCCTTCAAATAAGGATATTTTTTGTTTCATTTATATCGAGCTACAAAAAATGTTCAGCGTATATGAGGGATAGAAAAGTAGTTCTTTTTTTCCTACAAGTCTGAGAAAGAGTATTTTTTAAAAGTTTTTTGGGAGCCGTAAATGAGTGTAGAAATGAACAGTAATGACACTTGCATCACCTTTAAACCCTTCAATGAACTATTGCGAGAAGCAAAGTCAGACAACTACAAGTTCATACTGTATTCCACTGTCCAAGAAGAGCTTGTGGGATGGCCTGTTGTCCGTTGTCTGTCATAAGTCCATCTGATAACACAAGCTTGTTATTGCTACTTCTCCTAAACTACTTGGAGGATTGCCATGAAACTTTACACACACATTCATCCCAAGGTCTAGTTGGTCCTAAATGAAAATGGTGCTGCTTGGACATCCAATATGGCTAACACAGTGGCCATCTTGAAAATCTATAGCTACTCCTTCTGAATGGATGGTCATATCAGCATGGTGTTTTCACTAAAAGACTTCTTATGATGTCCAGTTGGGCCTAAATGAAAATGGTGCCACTCAGACATCCAATATGGCCATTACAGTGTCCATCTTAAAAATCTTGTTATCACAGTACTCCTCCTAAATGGATGGTGATGTCAACATGGGGTTTTCACTGAAAGACTTCTTATGATGTCTAGTTGGTCCTAAATGAACATGGTGCTGATCTGACATCCAATATGGCCACCATGGCAGCCATCTTGAAAATCTTGTTATTGGTACTCCTGAACGGAAAGTCATTCGGTTTGGGGTTTCACCAGAAGACTTCTTATGATACCTAGTGATGATACTGATCCTTCAGATGGCAGAACAATCAATATGATCGATATATGTTTGATCAAGTATCTTCATCTGAGAACATATTTAACCCAACAATCAGTTGGACAATAGAACCAAATAAAATTTAATTTAATTCATCTGATTCAGCCAGCTCTACTTTTACATTCAGTTTCACCATTGACAACTGAAACTGGGAAAACAGATATTCCATGTGTCAACCCAGTGGATGGTCTAACAACCCCACAAAGAATCAGGTTACATCAGCAAAATGATACTCCAGCAGATTCGAAAACAATTTGGAACATATACCACACCATGGTGGTCTTATGCTATTGTATTCAAACTCTACAATAGTTGCTGTCACTAACAGAGTATAAACTCTTTATTATTCCATAAATAATCCGAGAGTTGTTTAGCCACCTCTTCCCCCCCCCCTCCCCTGATCAAATATTTTTTTTAAATCACTAATTACAGTAGAATCCCAGCTGCATAAAATAATATTATCATTCAAACTGAGTGCATCAGCAGCAGAACTTTGGTTTGAGATATCATTGCCTAGTACCAACCAGTTGTGAATATGTCACATGGCCCTAAAGGCAGCTGTGCAAGCTGCACTGGCTGTTAGGGGGTATATAAATCTCACACCAACAAGACAGTAATCAGTTGAACCAATGCATCAAGCTGAACTTTGTATCCTCTCTGATGAGTTACAAGGATAATGAAATCAGTCAGGGACCACAGGTGATGAACCCACCACAGCAGATGGGAGGGAATGCCTCCTCTTTTAGGCAGCTTTTTCTTCCAGTCTTAACTTTGTTAACTGGAAGTGAAGGCAACCCTCTGCAGGATATCACTCTACTAGATTTCAAATATACAGAGAGCATGCGGTAAAAAATATGTAGGTGAGACCAAAGGGAATTTCAGGTGAGAATAAACGAACACCTGAGGGACATCTGTAAAAAGAATACCCCAGTATCTAATCACTGCAATGTAGCTGGTCACAAACTGTGTTCAGTATCAAATAATACAAAATTATTTTGTCTGACCACAACCTTTTTAGTAGCAACACTGAGCATAAAAATAGAGAATATTTTTGGATACACCAATAACACACTTTACAATTCAGATGGGGATTGACATCTATGTTTAATTGGGAATCCAGACATTATATTTTATTTATTTTTTACTGTTTAAGAACATATCAAAAAATCTAGCAAAAATAATGGAATTATAAACCTTTGGTGCACAGAGTAATGGAAATGAAACAAAAATTGTACAGGTTATGATACTTTGAAAATTGGTCCTTGGGGCATGAGATGGGGATGGGGTCTATGTTGTTTTAAAGCCTGTGCCATGGATAGATGAAGAACCATCAAGAGAGAGAGAGAGGGAGAGATGGAAATTGAGGGTGATCAATATTAACTATTACAGTAAAACCTGACTTGAAAGACCACTGTTTTGGAAGACCATTCTGTCATGAAAGGTGACAGATTTCATGCATGGATCAACTAAATAATATGTAATATAATATTATGGCTTAAAGAGAGACCACTTTATGTTGGCAGAAGAACTGATCTGTCAAGATAGATGTCACTGTAAATGCTGTAATTAACATAAATTTTCAAATTTTCCGTACACTATATTTTCAAAATTTGTAATAATTCTAAATAGTACACAAATATTTCCAGTCACTAAGCAAGATTTTTTAAAAGCTGATGAAAAATACAAGATTGAAGTTGGAATGTAAACTAAGGAATGTTTTACTTGTACTCAGAAACTGGTGATTGAGTAGTCAACAATCAGGCTGTGAAACTGCTTTGATTGCCCTAATTATTTCATGAATTAACTGAAGGTGTTGCCAACATCTGACATGCTACACATCTTGTGATCAAGCATTTCCCTAAATAAAACAAGTCACAAGCTTGTCAGAGGTAATGATAAACTAAAAAATTAACTTTTCATTTCAAGACAGTGGGCAGAATTAATTAATCACTATGATAACTGTAAAATCAGTGGTGATCAGTGTTACATTGAGCTGACATGTGAGATCGCATGCTTCTTTTATTTTTTACTGCTGGCTGGCATACAAAGGGAGGCAAAACAGTCATGCACATCAGATTTAAAAAAATGTGAGTACTGTAAATCAAAACCATTAACAAATGATTTTTTTCCAGTAAACTAAACTGGGTTTACATTTATGTTTGAAAAAGCAGTCAGCATCTTCGACATGTGAATTTCACAAGTTCCTGTTTCAGTTTTATTCAGTGACAGAGTTCCCTCAATTTGGATGTAATCAGTTGAGTCTTTACACCTATAATAGCAATACAAATAATGGTATTCTGCAATTAAATTCCTGAACCAGTCTAAGTTATTTGGTTATTTAGGATAAGCATAGTGGTATTTGGATTTGTATTGTCAAGATCACTTCAAGCATTGTTGAAGGAAAATATGGATTGTTTCTTTAAGATTTTTAGAGGTAAAATACTATGAATAGATGTATATTATTTTTGTGATACATTCTGTTGGAAAATACAATGTTTATGTCATTCAGCAATATCGATTATATGACGATATTAGAACGGAGTCACATTTGTAGATAATTTTTCTAGCAATGATTGAGACTTATCACCAACAGCAGTACATGTACATGATGAATGTAGTTTTACCAACAAAAAAAGAAAGACAAGCACCAGAAATAGAACCAGAATTCTTTATTTGTAAAAGAAAACACTGAAACATTAGCATGAAAGTATTCTTAATTGACAGGCAGGGATATAATGCAACCTAGTTTACCTACCTAGACCACTTCTGACCACTTACCAGGCACATCGATATACATAATCCTGACAATAAAGATATTAATTTTTTAAACAAAATATTTGGGAAAATTGATAATTTTCATTAGTACATGATCTATCTGGACAGATAGAAAAGTAATTCTTTTTTTAATGTCTAGATCAGGCATCGGCAACCTTTAAGAACTGCTGTGCCAGGTCCGCTGAATTGTATAGTACTGTGTAGAGTGCTGCTTGCCATGAGGCATGTCATATTCCAAAGACTTGGCACTTTCCAAAGAGTCTGGCATGCCACCATTGGCATACGTACCCTAGGTTGCTGGCATGTGGTCTAGATATTTAGATCAGTGAAAGTACATCTTTAACAAGACATTGAATAAAACACAGTGCCAGAGAAAAATATACTCAGTAATACTTCACACTCATTTGTCAGCAGAGTTATTAAAAGCACAACATAAAATACCAGTAAAATGTGTAAAATAAAGGCACAATATCATTTGAATTGTATCAATACATTATTGAACACATTTCACACTACATGTATATACATATTAAGCAGTCAAGTAACTGACATTACATTTCAGTTTTCAAAGGTGTACAAGTCTTTTCCTCCATTCTTGGGAGATTTCTTTATGAGGCAGTGGATACCATGTCAAGGCTTTGTGCATTCATTGTGTTTCTGTATCCTTGCATATACTCTACATGATACTCACAGGAATCGTACACCAGGCTCAAGCAAAAAACTCCATCTGTAGCTAAGAACCCACTAATCATATGATACAGTACATTTGAGTCAATTAAACAGGACACCAAAGGTGACAAATATTTTGAAAATTCTGTCATTCTAGCCTTAGATTAAATATATGTATGTATGTATGTATGTATGTATGTATGTATGTATGTATGTATGTATGTATGTATGTATGTATGTATGTATGTATGTATGTATGTATGTATGTATGTATGTATGTATGTATGTATGTATCTATGTCTCAAACTGGTACACTACCAGTTTCACTGAAAACTGTCAATCATAACAGTTTAGTGTTATTAAATAGTTATTAAGAAAAATACAGCCAACCTGCCCTAAATGTTCTCTATTATGTACATTGAAATCTGAAAATAACAGACTTTCACAGGACTATACAAATCTGTCCTCACGAGGGACGAGTGTCCTTTACTTACAGGTTACAAATACAAAAATGATCATAAATATAACAGAAGGGGCCCATAAATATTGTCCTTAATGATCAGGTGTCCTTTACATATCGGTGTCCCGTACGACAGGATTTATTAAAATCACATGTCTTAAGAAGTCACATTCTTAAGATCCCTACAACCACATTTTAGAAGGAATGAACCTGTATTAAACAGCTATATGACTTAAAAAAATTTTATTATAATTCCTGATGGTAGCTGCTTAAAACAAGTTTGACTGTATATGCAGTCATTACAGTATATACTCCCTCACTGTAACGCTGTTCAGGGGAGTCATTAAAGACTACCATGATATTGGCAAGGTCAACTTATACTGGGCTACATTATATGGAAATATATAATTCAACCAATAGAATAGGATCCATGACCATACCTGTATTATACCAGCAACGGTATTATACTGAGGTGCTTTATAGAGAGGGCCCACTGTACTGTATTTATCCATGAGAAATGGGAATCCAACTATGAACAGAGCACTCAGATCTGTTCCTAGTTGATGCATGTTATAAATAGCTAAATATGCTAAAACATAATCAGCAAGTTTTTGTGAATTAAAATTTTCTTGTCTTGAACTTGAAGGGTACCATGTATACTTGTTTATAAGTTTGAGTCAAACTGCAAACTGCACAGACCCAGATTTGCCATCCCATAATGCATCGGCAGATCTGGGTCTATGCAGTTTGTTAGGAATAATCAGAAGAACAAGCAATATAGACCCTGATCTGCTGGCACATTATGCAATGGCAGATTAGATCTATGTTGTTTGTAATTGGACCTGACTTATAAGTGAGTATATGTGGTATATACATGTAGCAGAACACTTTGATCTTTTGATACCAGATATACACTGTACTAGTAAGAAAAGTTGCACATTAGTAATGATAATATAATGTTATTTGGATAAAATATTGAAGGGCAAAAAATGATGTTTTTTTACAGATTGAAAGTGTAAACAAATTGAGAGGGTATGAAAAATTACAGATAATTTGGTAGTCTATCACCATATCAATTAATTTTACAAGAAGAGCCATCCAAAACTGAGTCTCTGTGTTATGTTAATATCTCAGGAGTAGGTCTAAAAAGTATATATCAGTTAATGGTCATTAATAATTTTCCGTCTTGAAGATCCCATACATTACTATAGTGAATGACAATTTTCAAAATGTTTGTCATCAAACATGTACAAGTAAAATTTCACTTTTGTTGGAAATTAAAAATTTTTTTGTTTTTAAAGGCAGATTTTTAAAATATTCAATTGGTCATATTGAGGAGGTCATTAAATATATGTACTATAAAATTTGTAGCTCACCAGACCTTGTGGCGAGGTGAGCTTACAGAATGGCCCCTGTGTCTGCTGTGTGTTGTGCAGCTGTTGCATGTCGTTCATCAATATTGCTGTTTTCAACTTCTTCTCAAAGTCTACAGGGCCAATTTCACTCACACATGGTAGGAATATTTCTCAGGACATAATCTGCCGAAATTATATTTGGGTGGATCTCTTAGCAATGATGTGGTTTCCATAGCAATACGAAAACCCAGGCATACAGATTCCTGTACTGTGAATTTTGATCAAATATGGCAAGAATGTTTCTTAGGAGATGTCTATCAAAAGTTTGTCTAGGGTGGTTCCCCTAGCAATTTTTTGGTTTCCTAAGCAACTTTGTGGAAAACCTATTTTCATCTTCTTCTCTATAATGGCTGAACCAGTGTCAGTCAGACATGGTAGAAGTATTTCTTTGGACATTCATTATAAAAATTACAGGGCTCCCCAAGCAATGGTGTGGTTTCCATAGGAACCAAATGGAAAGCCTATTTTTATCTTCTCTGGAACAGCTGAGCCAATTTTGATCAAACTTACCGGTAATAAGATTCTTTCTTGGGACATGCTGTATCAAAATTGCAATATTGTTGCTTTCATAGAAACAATATGGAAAACCTGTTTTTAACTTCTTCTTGAGAATGTTTGAGTTGTTTGAAGGAATGGTTTATAGGACATACTCTGTCAGATTTTTAGTGGGGTGGCTTCCCTAACAATAGAGTGGTTTCCATAGCAACAATGTGGAAAATCTATATTTAACTTCACTAAAACAGTGAATCCAATTTTTATTAAATTTGGTATAAGCAGCTCTTAGGACATATTCTACCAGATTTCAGTCTCCCATATCAACATTGTTGTTTTTTAAAGAAGTAGGTAGAAAACCTATTTTAAACTTCTCCAGAATGGCTGAACCAGGTTATAAAACTTGTTTATAAACAATCTTAGGATATGCTATACCACACTCCCCTAGCTGTTGTGTGGCTTCCATAGCAACCATGTAGAAAACCTCTTTTTTTAAACTTCTTTTCACTCCAGTGGTTTTCAGCATTTCTCAGTCAACTTTGATCAAGCTTGGTAGGAATGTTCTGTAGGATATACATTGCCAGAATTGTTGTTGATATGGCACCCCTTGCAGTGACCTGGCTTTCCATGCAACTCAGTTGAAAATAAGGCTGCAACATTTACCAAAAATGTCTAAACATGTGCTTGATATATAATAATCGGATTGATGCCGTTTAATTGGACTGATTCAAAACTCAACCTTTTCCATGATTTTCACTTTGGGGTTACAGGTGACAGCTATTTACATTGTAAACCACTGACAATTTGCACATATACCTAATAATCAGCTTGTGATTGTTTCATTTGCTATACATCTTTTACCTTTTAGTTTGACAGGATTCAGTTTGCAAGACATATCTTTGTTGAATATATCTGACAGGATTCAGTTGGTAAGACATGTCTTTGTTGAATATATCTGACCGGATTCAGTTTGCAAGACATGTCTTTGTTGAATATATCTGACAGGATTCAGTTTGCAAGACATGTCTTTGTTGAATATATCTGACAATTTAGGTGCAACCTCCAAGAATCGTCATGATATTGTTTCATACCATGAGATACATGTACATGATGAAAAAATCAATGATGCAACCAGATGTGCATGGGATGCATTTGTAGATCTACAATGACTAAAAACTGCAGTGTCTTATAAACATGAAACAAACAGTGTTTCTTTAAAATATAATGTTACACATCAAAGGTTCTATTAACAAACATGTTTTTCTCAAGGTAATTAATACAGTTTAAAGAAATTTCTTATCAACTTTCCCTTATCTCTAGCAATGCCACATATTAGGTGAAAATTGTCCATACTTTAAGAAATTTATAGAAAAATTGTACTAAACAGTCCTCTTAAGTGGAGATGTGGAAATGTATTATTTAATCGGAGCAGGTAGTTCCTGCATCGCTGACAGCTATGTGCATGCTTGTTTACACAGATACCAATTTTGTAAATGTTTACAGGCAGTAAACTAAATTGTGCCATTTACATGTAAATATGTTGCATGCACCAGCATGATACTCATCACCCATGAAGTATGGCTATTGTTACTAATATATCAGACAAGAGGCCCAAGTGGTGCTGAGATTGCTTACCTGGCAGTCATCTGCCTAATAGCCAAATGCAAGAGTACTTGCCTGAGAAATCTGGGCCAGTAGGGTACTGTCAGTAGAAATTTCTTCCAATTCTGTTGACTGCATATATTTGAAAACAATTGTTTCAAGGTTTCTCTAGTTTATATATGTTCATCCATATTTGATGGCACATCTGCATCATTTGTCCAGTATTGAAAGGCCTATGTACCAGGACACTTTCTGTCAAAGTTGGTCAAATTCTGTTAAGTGGTTTTTTTTAGATAAAGTTGTGTAAAAATTCTTCTAATATTTGTAATGGTGGATCAGACTCATTTCTATATATATGTGAAATGCCTTCATGTCAAGATTCTTTCCGTCAAATTTTGTCAAATTCTGTTCAGACACTTTTTAGAAGAAGTTATTAAAAGTTTTGTTATTTTTATTAACATCAGCCATATTTGATGTCTGCTGAGCAGTTTCTGAGAAAAAGTCAACTGAAGTTTTTTTTCAAAAATTTTATAGTAATGATGGCCATATTTGACAGTGGATCAGCATCATTTCTGCAATCTTGAAAGGCCTTTATGTCAGGATGCTTTATGTCAAATTTGGTCTGATTCTTTTGTGTGGTTTGTGAGAACAAATTGTTTTATTCATAGCAATACAATACCTGTTTTTTTGCATTGCTGTATCTTTTCCAGGTGCTTGCCCCCATTCCAAGGATATTATTCCCTCTTCAAGTTAGTAATTGGAGGTCTAGAATAAAAGCAACATGATTCCAGTCTGATACCTTAGTCCACTTCAGAAAATTGGAATATCCTTCTCTTTTCCTTGGACTTCCATTTTCATTGAATTCGAGGGTTTTGAGTACATTGCACAGTGAAGCGGTGCTTCTTGTGTTTCATCCCTCTGATAGTAACCAGTGTCAGTTTAAGTAAATCCTACCCTTTTGCTATTCTGATTCATTGTTGTATTTATATATTTTCCTTTCAGCCGTTAGTAGTGTCTGAAGTTGTTGACAAATGTGGCCATAAAAAAGCAGTGGGGACACTCACACCACTTGTCTTGCATGCACAGTACATATACAAATGGACAGTTGCCCCATTTGTTGTTTGTGGCCTGACAAACTTTGGCACTTGGCAGAAAGTTGCTGGGCCTGTAGATCCAGAAGAAGGGTCCTGCCTCTTCTTCTTCTCTAGAGGACCCCCTCCATTCCTGGGGTGGGGTGGCTATGGCACTTCCCAATGTATAGAAGTCACCTGCTTCAATGAGAGAGGTGTCCAGAGTTATCAACTTGCTCACTTCCTCTAGAGGGGATCTCTGTGGGAGGGATCCATGGCACTTCCTGGTACAGGGAAGTTACCGGCCCCAATTAGCAAGCTCCATCTTCCTGATGCAAGTGAAGTGCAATCATTGTCACGCTAGTAGACCTCAAATTAAAGCGAGATAATGTTCGTTGGAGTCTAGTTCCCTGAACAGAGACTCTCCAATAAGGTCTACATCATGTGACTGGTCATTTGCCTAGTGACCAGTCAGTAGGTGCCAGGTTCAGGGCACTGGGTATTGTGTCAGGTGACAGTCACAGAGTTTCTGTCACCGGGGAACCAGGCAGCGAGCACTGGGCATGGTGTATGGTACCCATATTCTGTTTTCAGTCTAGAGTAATTGATCATGGAGCACCGAGCACTGGTTGCTGAACACAGCACTGGGCGCTAAGTGCTGATTGACATACACCAGGCATCAAACATTGGTCTTCAGACAAAGTACCAAGTTTTAACCACTGATCTTGAGGAAGGGATCAGTTTCATAACCCCCTTTTCTCTCTCTTTCCATTTAATCCCTGCGGGGAATGGACTCCCAAGTTTTGAGAACCAGTCTGGGCAAATGGATCAGGTTGATACCCCTTCCTTTTTGATATTCCCTTTCAACTCCCACTGTGCTTTGGGACTTGCACCACCCAGTAGTGAGTTGGCCATGTCTCCTTTTCTGAACATGCCACCATGGATGACTTTGCTGTGGCTCCATGGATCGGTGGACTAGGCATGCCCTAGATATTCCCCGCTGCCTCCAACCACATTATCAAGGGAAGGGAAGGGGGACTGCCACTTGCTGCCTTTCATGTCAAGAGGGAATCACCAATCCCCTTTCTCTAGAGAAAGGGAATCAATAGGCTAGTTTCATCTCTTTTCATGAGTACAGATGTGCTGATGAATCCTCAGTCAGGAAGTCCACTTTCTCTATAAATCAAATGAGACAAAAACGCCTTGCCTCACCTCGAGAGCAAAGACAGGACAATGAACTGTCGATTTTTGTGGGCACAGTTGAATTCCCAGAAGAACCTGTCACACTGGGTCCATATAAGGTGGTAAACTGCCTCCTTCCCCCAGATATGTGTCCTTAGCCTTCAGGCTCATTGGAGGCTAGGATCCTCTCCTGTTTGGATAGGCTTTCTGGGGCACAGCCTAGGTTGCACCTGCTGTTGCTTGCTCACTTAGTGATGGTGAGGGAGCTGACTCAGAAATTGACTAAAGGCCAAAAGGAGGAGAGACAGCAGAAGGGGAGGTCTGCCCTTCTTCTGTGCTTTGACCCCTGGTCTCAGCTAACAGCTACAGGGTCCATTCACCTACTTGACCATTTAAGCCCCCTACATTAGATTCAGGTGCCTCCCAGGTGGGAATTTTGGCAGAGACTTTGGCATATCTCCCCATCAAGACTTTCGAAGCTTTGGAACCAAAGGCATGGACACTAGTTACCATAGACTTGCATGCCAATCTTGTTTTGGTCACCTTAAGTCTGTTAAAGCAGGAATTGTTGTCTCCAACTGTCATGCAGGGACTGTTAGAGGTGTGGCCAAGACATCCTTCACCATTGGAGAGATGTGACCTTGGAAACATCACGGGTTTGGCAGGAAAAGCCTACAGAGAAGCTATTCAGAAAGCTAATCCCAACAGTGGCCTCTCAGGATTTAAGGGATCAGCAATACTGGTCTCTTGCTGCGGTATTGGGTCCAGTTAAACCAGTGAAGAAATGCCCCCATCCTCGTTGTAGATGGCCCACAGCTCCCTTTCCTAAGTGGTTTAAACAGGGAAATAATCAGAACTGAAATCAGTCTCAGTTTAAAACCACTTTCCACCTGTCATTCTCATTATGAGGTGGCCAGAAGGACCAGGGGTTGAATCTATGGATCCCTTCCCTAAGGAGGGAGGCAATTGCTCAGAGGGAGTCCCACCCTCTTTTGCAAAGACCCGCTCTTCCCAATGTCCCAGTAGGTGCCAGATCAAGGTTTTTGCAGCAGCTTGATTGAACCTCTCAACAATAAGGGAGGGTTTACTGGCTTCGCTTCTGGGACCGTCCATCTCTTTCAAGGATCACCATTTTGTTCCACCAGTCTCAACTGGTATCTCTATTAGAAGAGGTGTACTCTCTTCCTTGGAATGGTATATTAGAGAGGGTGAAAAACATAAGAAATGTGGGATTTTATTCCCAGATTTTCTTAGTTTCAAAGAGAGTGGGAAAGTTTTGACTCCTTATTGATCTTTCCCCTTTGAGGATTATTCCTGTCAAATTGAGTCAGATTCTGTGGAGATGTTTTTGAGAAGAAGTTGTTTAAAGGTTTTCTGTTTTTAGTAATAGTGGCCTTATTTTATGGCAGATTAGGATCATTTGAACAAATTTGAATGATCTTAATGCCTGAAAGTTTTGTTCAAATTCTGTTATGCAGTTTTTGAGAAGAATTTTTTTTGATGTTTTTCTATTTTTAGTAATGGTTGGTTGCCATATTTGATGGTGGATAAGCATTGGAAGAAATCTAAGAAACTATTGCCAAGATTCCTTCAGTCAAATTTAGTCAAATTCTGTTGAGCTGTTTTTAAGAAGTTGTTAGAGGTTTTTCAAGTTTTAGTAATGGTGGCTATATTTAATTGCAGCAAAATTGAAAGACCTTAATGCCAAGATGCTCTTTGTCAAAGTTGGTCAAATTATGTGGAGCTTTCTTTGAGAAGTTGTTTAATTTTTTTTTTTCTTCACTTATTAGTAATGGTGGCCATATTTTATGGCAGATCAGTATGAACTGAATACATTTTAAAGACACAAGTTTGGTCAAATTATGTTTAGCTGTTTTTGAGAAGTTGTTTCATGTTATTTTATGTGTTTGGTAATGGTGGCCATTTTGGATGTTGGATCAACATCCAGTGAACAAATCTAAAGGCATTGATGCTGGAATGCTCCCTTTAAAATCATGTGCAAATCCGTTGTGCAGATTTTGAAAAGAAGTTGTATATAGAAGTAGTGAACAGATGACAGATGATGCACAACAGATAAAGGACCACAACATAAACTCACTTTGCCTTACAGCCAGGTAAATTCAAAATGCACAGGGATTTGCAATTATAGTAGATTAGTTATCCCCATAAATTTTAAAGAAAAGGTGTGTAATGTTGTGCAACTACTACACTGTTTAAAGGTCACATTCATTGTAGAGACAACCTATATTATATGAGGTCCTTGGGCAGTCAATAGATTAATTTTTCATGGTATGGTCTGATTCGTCAAATGGTAGAGTTGATCAAACATTTTTTTATTCAGTACTTTATCCACAGCTAAATTGGGAGTTTTGATTTAATTCCAGCATGCTGAATGTGTGTGACGTCATTGGCGCCAGAAGGCGATCCTGCACTATGATCTGTTATTGCTATAATGGGGGTCAGCATTGGTCTGTGTACCAGTGAATTGTTCCAATCGACAAATAAGAGATAGATACACAGGTGTATGCAATTGAAGAGAAATTATATGTTTAATCTGCAACTTTGTGATGAAAATGATACTTGATCACATCTAAAAAATTATCTTTATTGCTTTTGCTTATATAATTTAAGTAAACTGAGGTAAGTGACTTTTCAAAAAAATGATTCTACATTGCACTCGAGTATTAATCTTAATATAGAGCACAAAAATAAATGTTATTTAATCCCTTTAAAGAAAAGAAAATTAATGAATTTGTCGAGCCACTTTCTTCCCTTCTAAAAGTTATTGACTACCTCCTCCAAAATATATAATTCTTTGTGAGAAATCATTAGTTGTGAACATTTAGTCTTATTTAGTAAAACAGAAAAATTTGAGAAAAACTTCTGTCTTTTCTTAGTGTGGCAAATAAAAGATGGTTGCTCAGGAACAACATTTTTGTATTGATTGAGAGAGAGAGAGAGAAGGAAGTATACATTTAATTATTACTGTATGAATTGAGGTTTTACTGCATTATTTTAACTTTATCATTAATTATCTAATTAATTGTGCAATTTGAAAATGGAACACGGTACTTGTAGGAGTAAGAAATAATCATGCATAACATAATTTCAAGGGAATTTGAAAGGAAATCATTGGAAAAAGGTAATGGATGAAAAGTCACGCTTTAACATGGGGAAAAAAGTTACAGCAGTCAAATTTGGATGAGATAAAATATAACCACATAGGACTTAAAGCAATATAATTTTATTATTTCATCTATAGGCTGTCAAATGTAAAAAAAAACAATGCATTATGACATAACTTATACAATTGTTAGGTGTAAATTAGATGAATGACAGAATGTTATTTTTGTTACTTTAGTGTTTTCATTAGCAATTATGTTAGCTTCTCACCCTTGCTGCACACAATAAACTTTGAACTAAAGCTGACAAGACACTAATCTCACTTAACTAAAAGTGTTAGGCAATGAAACAAGTCATCATTTTATGTAATCTGCAACATTTGGCATTTATTTTATCCTTGTGAGTATTTTATACACATTTAAAATAGTGAAAAGACGTCATGAGTGTGGAAATCATCTAAACATAATAAGTTGATTGATATTATTATACTGGCAAGAATTAACAACTTTGATTAAGTCAGATATTTATACTCACTTGTATGTCAAATCCAACTGCAAACTGCACAGACTCAGATCTGCCATTGCATAATGCACCAGTAGATATGGGCCTATGCAGTTTGTTGGGAGTAATCAGTAGCACAAACAACATAGACCCTTATCTGCTGATGCATTATGCAATGGCAGATCAGGGTTTTTGTTGTTTGCAGTTGGACTTGACTTATAAGCACGTATATGGTATATATGATACAAATATAAACAAACGGGTTAGAGAGTTCTAATTTATTCCAAGCAGGAATAGAACCCATGCTGCAAGAAATCGCTTACAATGACAATCGATTTGTTGCACGAACATGTTTCACTGTTTCATGTTAACCGAAAGAACAAGTTATACATTGGTATTTTTGAAATAGTGAATTGAAAAAAAGAAAAGAAAACAAAAACAAAAACAAAAAACAGGAGTGAAAGGTATGGACAAAATGAGTGCCCAGATTTGAAAGTATGTACAATTGTTGTCTTAAATTTATAACTGATGTCCTGAAAATTGATATTAGGGGACATTATTACCGGTTCAGATAAGCAGTGATAAGTGTTAAATGAAGAGTGGCACCAATGACATCATGCTAAGAACAAGAACTCTGATAGTCTTTACCGAAACTTAGCTGCGCTTTCTTGTGGGGTAGGACATCGCTGTTTAAAATTGTAATTATACTTTATGTTTACTAAACCAAGTAACTAATTGAATCAGTTTAATAAGATACTGTTAATGGTACATGTATTTATAGAAAACTTGCTAAAATTTGACCAAACTTAACCTTTATGATACAGTATTCCCTCTTGATAACACTGTTCATTGGAGTTATAACAGTGACCTGTGTTATAAGTGAGGGAGTCTTATACAGAGAGATGTGCTAACAAAGCTGACTGTCTTGATAGTGCATTAATGTACCACAAATGTAGAGTATTTAATAATGTGAAATCACACAAAAATTGGTTCTCATGATCCAAGAACCCAAAAAATAAAATCAAGTAGTAATGTTAAAACAAACTTTGATTAATTCAATGGGATCCATTGCTATACCCAAAGTATACTGAAGGGCTTTATGGTGAGGTACCATTGTAGGGATATAATCAGGGTGGTCTACATGCAGATGTGCACAACCATTTCAGAATTCTGATGTGGCCTCATGTATGTTTATGGGCACTTTTGCATACAATATGTTGTGATTTCATGAGTTGTATAATGTTATAAAACCCCTTATAGATGGAGATACACAACCTTGGGATGTGATTAGGGATAAGATGTGCACAATAGTTTTTGAATTTTGTCCACTCCAGAGTGAGGCATAGGACACACTTTGGGGTTTGGGAGTTGGGTAGTGATAACAGAGAAAAGTGTGGGGATAACACTGCTTTGCTGCAGACTTCTGGTCTCGTCGAAAAGAAGATGGCTGTAGAGTTTTCAAATCTAGTACATGCATCTGCAGACTGATCTGGAAAGTTTTCAAATCTATTATGGTTTCTACAAATGACTACTGTCTGAAAAAAATGCTACTTCAGCACAGAAGTTATAAAACAAACATCCAGTCAATATGACTGAGCAACTTAAATATAAACTGAAATTGTTGTCTGCTTTTATCTAGATACAAGCAATTATTCAAACATGCATGAATGATTTTTTTAGAAACAAATGTGATGCTACAACATTGATAGTGCACTTTATGTTATCATACTGACAGAAGTCCTTGATACTGAACAATGAATTTAAACAAAATAATAATTACAAATTTGATCTAGTATTTGTTCAAATAAGTGTTTATTTTGTACTAATATCAATACAAAGACATGTTTGAAAACAGATTTAATGGCTGCATTTGAAAGTAAAATGTGTTTGTCTGACAACTGCCATTATTACTTTTAATATGAAAAATGTTTGCTAAAAGTCAGATTTACAAGACAAGTCTGTATATACATGTACTGACCTTAGCCACACAACATGATGAGTAGAATTTCACTCTGCAGTGTAACCTCAGCCAGAGTTCCCTGAGGTCAGGAAAAAGTTGGGGAGTTTTCAATTTTCAGGAAAGTCATGAAATTTGACAAAGTTAGGTGAAACTAAATTTTAGAAGTCAGGGAAATTTAGGGAATTTTGTGCCCTCAGTCAGGGAATTGTTAATATGGACAAGTGTGTCTTGTGTTATGTCCATGACTAGCCTTGTTTTCCTATCCATGATTAGCCTGTGGGGAAATGTGTTATGTAATGTCCATGTTTAGGGCTATTTTTTTAATTAATGATTTCAAATTTGAAAAATTGGAGGTGGGCTACTGACAATCATAAGACATTGCTTTCCTAAAATATTTCTTTAACACTTGTTAAAGTGGGGGTTGTCTTATCATCAATCATTGGACTTATTATTTGAGAAACATGGTCAATTCATTTGTCTTATAGGTTTAACAATGGAAAGTGTATTTCTGTGTTTGATATGAAACATGTGATCATGGAAAATTTATCTTTGGTCAGGAAAAAGTAAAGGAATTTTTATTCCAGTGACCTGTGGGAACCCTGTCAGTAGAAACCTCAGTATAAACTACACCTTCTCATAAAGGACAACATTCATGAAGCCATTTCCTAAATTTCACGTACATAATTCACTTGTAATTAAAGGACACCTTCTTACAAAGTAAACAATTTTATAGTTTATTTGTGTCCTTTGTAAGACTGAGCTCATTAAACTTGATGAATTGTTTTAAACATACAGATACTTACATGTACCCATGAATAGCAGTCTTGTCACTGATTATTCCATTGGAAATTACGTGTAACCTCTTTAATGCAACTGACCTTTGGAAAATTGAACAATTTCCCAGAATACTTAGCTCAGACCTTTGAATTTGAAATTGGTAACAGAAGACCAAGCTTATGATACAGTTAGTCCTTCATTAACATCCTCATGCATTCACTGGAAGTTTCAACTCTGATTTACCTTGAATAATGGCCTTGAAGGCGGCACGGAAGTCGCTCCTTAGCCAACAGTAAATGATGGGATTTACTGCGGAGTTGCACATAGCAAGGGTCAGAGTAAAGCTCTTTATAATCTCAATCATTATTCGGGAAGTTGGAATGTATTTTAGGAAGCTGCAAACCAGGAATGGAAACCAGAAGAGGAAAAACAAAAAAAAAATGAGAAACATCACTTTGGCAGCTCTCGTTTCTCTTGTTGCTAATTCCTGCTGACAAAATTTCTCCACACGCTTTTTGTTACGGCTGGCCTCTCTGAAAATTTGGATGTACATAAAGCTGGAGACAAACAGACAGATGAAGAGCATAAAAGGGACTGTGAAGATAGTGAATGGCTTTGGAAGGACGAGAAAGAAATCGCAGATTATCCCATCTCTCCAGACGTTGACACCCATGGATGGCATTAGACTGACAGTGATGTTGTAGACCCATATGACGATGATTAATTTAACAACATTTGGCTTGGTCATCCAGCTTGTGTAGTGTAAAGGATATAAAACAGCAAAGTAACGATCCACTGTGACAGCTGTCAAACTCATGATTGACCCACTCAGACCAATGAGCACAGATCCATACTTGACCAAACAGGCATACTTTGCATTTTCAACCAGGCTACTATGCAGGTAAAAAAGGACATACATTGGAACTGTGGGGGCAGCTACAAGAGAGTCAGCCACAGCAAGACTTACAAGGAATGTGTTCATTTTGGTTTGCAGCCGTTTGAACTTGGCAAAAGATATAATGACAAGTCCATTTCCAAACATAATTATTGGAGCAATGATGATCAGGACAATTGCATTCATCATGTCACAGATTTCTTGTGTTGTTTTTATATCTGCTGTTTCTAGTATCATATTAGTGACATTTTCAAATTCAGAAATGTTTGATTCACTGGCATTGGTTTCCAAGAATGAAAACTTACTTTCATATGTGACAGAAAAAAGCTCTGTTGTATTCATTATGATTAAATTTGTTGTCTCTAATTTACACCTGTTCAAAATTAATAAAATGCAGGAGAATATAGAAAAATAAATTCACAACCACAAGGTTCCCTGCAGGAACAGCTGCTTTTCTGTACTTGAAAGGGAAGATATGACAGCATCCAGGGGCAATGTTTTTTATTAAATTTTTCTTCATTTTGTGCAGAATAAGTAAAGTTTATACACCTTCACATAATTATTACACTTTCATTGCTGTTGAATTTTTAAAAAATAGTTGCATTTAGTTCATAGATGCTTCTGATTTTCTCTTAATAAAAAAATCCATGAAAATTATTTGAAGAATCACAATAGTATTCATCAGTCAGTATTGGCTACTTGAAATAAATTGCATTCAGCTAAGAATAATGTTTTAGAGCTGGGTAAGATTCTTTATATCTTGATTCAGAGAAAGACTTCTTCTTCTGTGCCATATGGAATTCAACCTCACTGAAACAGTCCACAGAACATTTCTTCATCGAATATTTGTTGATTTCATCATTGCTCGGCCTCTTGGTGTAATCCAAGTGTTGGAATTTATCCTATCTGCACGCTTTGTGTTGCTCCTTGTGGATGTAATCAAACCTATTTGTTTGCACTATGTTGCATTTTGGTAAGGTACACCATGCAGTGTTTGATTTGAAATTTCATCCTTCACTTATCTGGATGTTCCAGATCAGAGCTGTTGACAGGTGTGATTTGTTGGGAGTTACAAAAGTATAGTATGGAGTAATTCCACTAACACTCCGCCTTCTTCACACCTTGAATTATAACTTGGCATGTGATGTTAATTTATGTCTGAGGCACTGAGATAATTGTAATAGCATAGACACAGATCTCTTGATGCAGAAGATGTCAAAATGCAGATCAGTTCTCTATTTTTGAGCTAAAATGTCTGTGGACAAAAAAAATCTGTGGCATGTTATTAAGTAGCAGATATGAGTTAGATGGTTTTTTTGCCCTCCCCCCTTTTTCTTTTTTTCTTTCCTTATTCCTGCTTAAAGAGAGTAAGGGGATGCATGAATTCTAAATATACTTACCATATATACTCACGTAAAAGCCGGGTCCAAATGCAAACAACATAGACCCTGATCTGCCGTCACATAAAAAGTAGCCCATATTTTGTATGTGTCCCTGAGACTAAGAAACATTTTACCCCTGGTGTGTGTGTGTGCGTGCACTTGTTGGCATGTGTTCATGTGCATGTGAACTTTTATTGCAGGGTTCAAAAGGGGTTGCCAGCCCTCCATTTTTACTTGTTTTGACTTAAGAGCTCAAACTTGTGTATGTCAGTATTGTAGTCTGCATATGCCCACATGACTGAGGGGAGAAAGGGACCAAACTTTCAGTTTTAGCTTTACTGGTTGAAGACCAGAAAAACTTGTGCAATGGGCCTGCATCTGGCATCTGGCATCACCCATTGTTTGTTAGCAATTGCTTGTTATCACTACTCCTATTTAACTACTTAGAGAAAACCTAGGAAACTTTGCATACAGTTTTATCCAGAGGTCAAGTTGGTTCTCAAGGTTCCACTCTACAGTTATTAAGAATTTCTGAAAGCAAGACAGGTATAAGGTGAAGTTGTGTGCATAATGGAGAGAATGTTGGCATACCTCTATGCTACTTTCATGTACTGTGACTGAAATTTCTTTATATGTAGTATTAGGGAAACAACACATTGCTTATTAAGCAGATGGCTGTTTTAAATGGCTGCTCCCATGTGCCAGAGAAATGAACTTGAACTAATCCAAAGTAAACTAACTTTAGCAGTTATTAAAATAGGAAAAATGAATTTTGCAATAGTAGACAGTACTAACTTCTGAAAGTGCAATAAATGAATTATTAAATATAAAAAAATTTTTAAAAAGTTATTGCCAAGTTTTTTTTCTTCTCCAATTTACCAAATGGAGGTAGCAGTCTTTTGAGAGATACGCATCTAAAGCAAGCCAAGCTGTATACTCTATAACCCAAATTACTCCCATCAATCATACACCAAAATAAAGGGAATTAAAAGTTATTTTAACAATACCTAAGATATACAAGGTCTTTTTTTAAATAACCAGGATAACAAGTAAGGAAAACCTGGGAAATTATTTTTCTTTAAAAATCAAACCCTGTGCAAAGTATGAAACTCTAGATTGGAACCAAATGCCCCTTAAAAATCCAGTATGGCCACCACAGTGGCCAGCTTGAAAATTTTGTTGTCACTACTCCATCTGAATGCATGGTCATATTGACATGAGGTTTTCTCAAAAATACTTCATATGACATGTAGATGGTCCTAAATGTTCATAATACTGATCTGACATCCAACATGGCTGCCAAAATAGCAATATTTAAAAACCTTATCATTACTCTTCCTCAATGGATGGTCATATTTACATGGGTGTTTTCATTTAAAGACTGCTTATGATGTTTATAAATGAAAATGGTGGTGATCTGATGTCCAAGTCATGGCCACCACAGTGGCTGTCTTGAAAATCTTGGTATTGGGCACAGACAACTAATGGAATTACCATAGACCATAATGTTAATATTTGGCCAAATTACTATGCTTTCTTGGTAAGACTGGTTATACACTCCTGCATCCTATGAACAATCTATCAAAGAGGAAACTTTTAAAATGATGAAAATAATATGCTGCATGGCTCATTTTTAAGAACATTCCCGTTGTAAGTGCCCACAATAAATATCTGGCACATTGAGAACTCCCTGTTTACATCCAGTAGTACCTCTGCGTTGATGGCAATAAAATAAAAATGTTTTAGGTTCAAGCCTTCTGTTGTGTACAATTTACCCATACATAGGCTTATTCTGTCAAAATTGCATTAATTTGTTCCTGTAATTATTTTCAGTCAATCATCGACCATGATTTATTTAAATATGGTATCTCATATACCACCACACATAGGCAGGTTCCATAGCTCATTCAATAATTAGTTGCCTTTGTCCTAAAGCTACTCTTCCTAACTGGATGGCCACATTGACATGGGTTTTTCAATTAAAAAACTTTTTATGACTTGTAGATGGCCCTAAAAATTATCATAAATTAATTGACAAGTTACAGAATTGAGATACCAGATGTAACAGGTAGTATTCAGGTAACCTCATTTACCTGTTGGGGCTTTGTCCAGGTAGATGTACATGTACCTGGTTTGACAAAACAGGGAAGAATTCAATATTGTTAGACATACTTTAGTATAAAACTGTACATTTTTTTTCTTTAACCTTTAATAATTGCAGTCATCTAGTTCCACTTTTGAAAGTAGCATAAGTAGTACAAACATTTAGAGTATTGGACCATATGGTATTTTCAGTAGGAGTCTTTACATGCAACCAGGGTATATATAGATGACTCTTGTTTTTCTGATTGCTAAGCAATACCAGCCTAGATTAATCATCTGTATTTATCCATTCATCTGTCCAGATGGAATTAAAACTTTGCTCACATCTCATGTTTAGCTCAGTTTCTTAAACCATCTTTCCAGCCATTTGTCCATGTGGTATCAAGGCATAGGTTTATGTTTGACTTTAGCTTAGTTTGCTGGTAGAGTTATGGAAATTGATACATTGGCACATCATTAGTACTACTCTGAATAACACTGGTCACTGTGACTTGTATTTCAGGCACCAGTGAAATGACTTAAGTTTTTTGTGTTTGGTCACTCAGTTTCTCTAACAGAGTCATATGGACATAGGCAGTTTTATCAGTCCATGCAATGAAGGAAACTCTAGTGAATATCCCCCCCCCCCAAAAAAAAAAAAAAAACATTTGTATTCATTCCTTGCACACTGTAATATTATGGTCAGCAGGGGGAAATTTAGTCGGAGGTGGAGATCTATGAAATTATGGAAGTTTCTCAAATGGTATTTGCATTCATTTATGCAAGTTCATATATGAATAATCCAAATAAATGGAAATAGTTACGAGCATTGGTATTTAACAGTCTGGAAGTTTTAGTACATTTTTGCATCTGTTCGGTTTTCCATGTGACAGTATTTGCTTCATACGAGTAAATATTGATTAGTATACCCTCTGTTCTGCAGAATGTCTCTAACACTGAGTATCTACTAAATATTTTTACAAATTTGGGCAAAAAATGGAAAAGTTACTGCAAGATAAATTTGTCTATGTTGTATAGGCAAAATGTCCATGTGTCTAATTCCAGTCAGTGAGGACTCGGATAAACAAGCAGTAGAGAGGTAGTTGTGCATAACTGTCTATTTTGGCTCACAGACCAGTAGGTAAGGAGCCCACTGAGATTTCCCATGAGTTCATTATGTAATAACTGTCTATTTTGGCTGACAGACCAATAGGTCTGGAGTCCACTGAAATTACCCATAAGAGATAATTGTGTAATAACTGTCAGTTGTGGCTTGAAGAGCAACAGGTCAGGAGTTAACTGTGTAATAACTCTCAAATCTGGCTCACAAACCAATAGGTGGGAGTCCACTGAGATTACCCATAAGAGATAATTGTGTAATAACTGTCAGTTGTGGCTTGAAGAGCAACAGGTCAGGAGTCCACTGAGATTTCCCATGAGTTTATTGTGTAAAAGTGTCAATTTTGGCTCACAGACTAATAGGTCAGGAGTCCACTGAGATTTCCCATGAGTTTATTGTGTAAAAAGTGTCAATTTTGGCTCACAGACTAATAGGTCAGGAGTCCACCGAGATTACTCATAAGAGGTAATTGACTCACAGTTGTGAATAGGTAAATGAATGTGGGTTGTGATGTATCCTTTTAATTACCCTTGACTGTTTAGGGAGAACCATTTTGATGTTTGCTTAATAACCCAATACTGAGTTGGTGATTGGATTCCATATCAGATTAGTAATTTCCCTCTTGGAAAAATGGACACTGCTATGCCTACTTATTTGCATATCTGTTTCTTTAAAACTGATCTTTTTTGTTTTGAAAAATTTAACAGTGGTTGAAACAAGACTCATAAAGATACTGTGAAAATTTCATGAAAATTGGATGCAAAATGTCAAAGTTATAGAGAATTAAATTTTGTAAATGTTGTATAGTACATTCCTTCTATTTGCCCTACTTGGATGGGCAAGCTTATATTCCTTCTATTTGCCCTACTTGGATGGGCAAGCTTTTCTCTGGCCATGCTGCCACTTGATTTTGCAACAATGTACACCTATCTGGCAGTCGATTTGGTCAGTGGTTAATGTGAATCTCTGTAATGTGATAGTTGATAGGCAGTTGCCACCAAGTGCCGATTTGTCAGTTTCACACCAGATTAGGGACTATAATGTATTATCATGTTTAATAAAATTGTAGTGTTACAGTTGCAGTATTTTTATATGTTATGAAGCAGACATCATTTTAAGTTTCTTCCTACACAGTCAAAGGTAATAAAAAATGCATTTCTACCTTACATGAAAACTCATCAACTATAGCCACTATTTATCTATCTGGATTTCTTCAACTCAAAGTCATCCTATAAAAATGACATAATTCATTCTTTGACACAGTTAAGGTTCAACATCCAGAACTGCAGACTGTGTTGAACCAAATCACTGAATCCATCCTCATGCACTTGACTAGGTTCTAAATTGAACCAGAGCACACACACATCTATTGCGTTTCTTGCTATGCTGCCACTTCCAGTTCTGCTCTCACTTCTCCCTATTCTGTCCAAAAGGAGAAGTCACTTCTCCCTAAAATTTGAGTCTAGCTTGACCCCTGTACATTCTACATTATTTACAATTTGACATTATTGAATTATTGAAACTAAATTAAATTATTAACTTCTAGAATTAACAAGCAGTAGCAGATTTATCATTTATTGGAAAGGGGGGGGGGGCAAGGTGCGCGTCCCCATGTACTCTGGAGAAAAATCGCAAATTTCATTTGTTGAAAAACAATCATAACCTTAGAGTGACAAGTCTCTCATTGTAATCACTTTTAATTCTGAGAATAGAGTGAAATGTTTAACAGGGCAGTGTCTGTAGATATCGTCTTCAATGTATAGTTTATGCCCCCACTGTGATAGCAAAGTGGGCATATTATTTTGCTGCTGTTGTATGTACATCATTAAGTCTCTCTGTAAATCCCGAATTTGTTTTAGCACTATAGCACAAAACTTTTTCACATCCATGAAATTGTACACACTATATCAGAGAGTAGATGGCCCAATTGGATTTTCATATCATTACAGCAGTTTTTCAGGGGGTTTTTATACACATTTTGTAACTTTTTGGATTTTTGTATGAAATCCTTGTTAGCACAACTGAGCAAAAACTACTTTAGTTAGATGAAATTTGGTAGACACGTTTGTATTCAGATGTAATGAAATTTAAACGGCAAATTTGTTTTTATATTTTTTTCCTTTTATGACCTGATTATACTTTTAGGATGTTGTAAAAAAAAATTCAATTGTTTCACACCTATTTTAACTTTTAGACATTGACTGTTGTGACAAAAGCTTTTTTAGATGGATTAAATAAAAACCACTTGAGATAAACTAACCAAATTCAATAGGCATATTTGTTTTTCTATTTTTTTCCTTTTTATTTACTAAAAGCTGGATTGATGACAAATCCTCCTGATTTAAAGTGAAATCTGATCAAATTTTGTTAATCTCCTGATTTGACTTTTTACAGGTATGGTTTGCATACAGCTGATGTCACAAAATCACATCACATACATGAAACCAACTGCATGAACATGTAAAAGATTTTGTAAGAAGTATTTAATTGCAGATTTTGACATGCTTTTGATTTGTATTTACAGACTTACCGTGTATACTGATGTATAAGTAGAGTCCAACTACAAACAACATAGACCCTGATCTCCCATCACATAATGTTCCAGCAGAGCAGGGCCTATGTTGTTTGTTCTACTGATTACTGCAACAAACTGCAGAAACCCAGATCTGCTGGGACATTATGCAATGGCAGATCTGGGTCAGTGCAGTTTGAAGTTGGACTCGACTTATAAGTGAGTACATATTGTAAGTAAGAGCAATATGTAAGCACCACTGCATCCTGACACCACCCATCTCAATTCCAGATAAATGATAACATTTATTTATAGCTCTCATTATGTGTTATTTCAGCTGGACATATCATGCCAATTTGGGGCTCTGCACATCTTGCTGTCCCCAAGACAACTCCATGGCATTCTGGAGCTGGCATCAGGACTTGCAGCCCCAGGTAAGCAGAGGGTCTACTTGCTTATGGACGATTGTACCATACTTCTGTTGGTTATGTATGTGACCTCAGATAACTATTAGCCCCCACCCCCACCCCCTACAAGGTATGGGAATTATTGTACATTTTACTTACTGTGCTGGATATGAGGTTACCAACCAATCGCTACAATTCAGAAAGGGTATTTCCAGGCTAAATTTACAAGACTGGTACATATTATGAGAATGAGGTCACTACACAACCAATCAGGAAACAGATTTTAGTTGTTACCAGTCTGTGATACTGGCTTGGTACAACCAAGTCTGCTTTAAATCCATCATTCACAATTTTCTCGTTTGCTGTTTATTCCAAGATATTTTTGAAAAAGATTCTTTCAGAGTTTATCAGTAAACAGATGCAAATCAGAAAGTAGAAAGGTATCAATCTATCATTTACCACTGGCATATTTACATGTGTGTTTGTCGTGTTTACATGTATAAAATCAATATTTTGCTTAAACAAAAAACAAGTCGCATATGACATTAAAAAAGTTTGGAATGCTGGTAAAATTAAAATAGCTGACAACAGCAAGTGATTTGAAGTTTGCAAATATTTGACAGAGGTAGAAATTAGTGGAAAACATGAGGTCAAATGCATCACTCAGGTGTTATTACCGGCATAATTTTGAATCATATAAAGCACAAACATAAATCCCTTTACTGAAACTGGTAAAATAAAAATCCTTACTCAACAATAAATTATAGCTTTCAAAACTTCCGTACATTCTTCAATGTCAGTAGTAAAATGGCTAAAGTGCACTGAAATACTAGCCATCATGTGTGCATATGACCTGAGATCTGTCAGCATAGTGAAGGGGGTGGGGGAGGTTCCAAAAATGTCTGCACTGAGCCAAGTTTTTTTTACATGGTTCCCTTGTGTAATTCTTATTTTGAATATTCATGTTGATACCTGGTAAATTAAAATAAGCTTTATATAGCCAATGCCAGCTTTGGAAGTCTTATCTATGAGTGATTGCTACAATGTCTAAGCTTTTTGTGCCATTGTTACTAGTGTGTATTGGGACAACCCCATGCTGGTACAAAGTGACTCGCTGTTGTAATGACATTGCTGCTATTCGAATTAACCTACATTGAGTGTACTTGTGGTATGTGGTATGCACAGCTCTCCCTTGTAACAATGCAGTAGTTGGGGTCCATAACTGTAGTGAGAACCGCATTATGTACTGAACTGTGGTATAGCAAAAACTTCCGTATGTACCGAACTGTGGTATAGCGAGAACCGCATAATATACTGAACTGTGGTATAGCAAGAACCACTGTATGTACCGAACTGTGGTATAGCGAGAATCGCATTATGTACTGAACTGTGGTATAGCAAGAACCTCTGTATGTACCGAACTGTGGTTTAGCGAGAACCGCATAATATACTGAACTGTGGTATAGCAAGAACCACTGTATGTACCAAACTGTGGTATAGCGAGAATCACATTATGTACTGAACTGTGGTATAGCAAGAACCTCTGTATGTACTGAACTGTGGTATAGCAAGAACTGCATTATGTATTGAACTCTCGTATAGCAAGAACCTCTGTATGTACCGAACTGTGGTATAGCGAGAATCGCATTATGTACTGAACTGTGGTATAGCAAGAACCTCTGTATGTACCAAACTGTGGTATAGTGAGAATGATCAAAAATGGGGTCATGATGTTATATCCAGAATCATGTTATATTAAATGATATTGTAGTGAGGGAGAGCTGTATATACATGTCAACAGAGAAATTGAATTTGTAAATGTTTTAATCTCAGTAGCAATTAGTTTGGGATACAAGGTAAATTTTGTCCTACTACTGAAATAATTGCATTGATGAACTGCTTAATCAACAGTAACTTAGGTATAAAAACTAGAGCAGTAATGTATGTTCAACTGAAGTCATTGCGATGGATCTGTATGCCAGTGATATCTTTCAAATTTGCAGGTAAGATGTAACAAATTTGTAAACTTTTTGTTAAGACAAGATGCTTGTATACTTTAGCAACAGTTATAATTAATATTTAACATCAGTCTTGAAGAGACTTATGATTACCTTGCATTCTTAGAAAAAGCCACCTTCATTGTGGTCTAATATGACAATGCCAAATCATGTTAAAACCAATTCATTTCATTTCTTAAGCGATGTGTAAATGTTTAAAATTTGTAGTTCGCATGGTTGTAAGGCCAAGTGAGCTTCAGCTATGGTTGTGGATTGTCTGTTATGCTGTATATGTTGTGCTTTGTCAAAAACTGATCAACCAAATTTGAGCAGATTTGACTAAAAGAATCATGGCATGAAGTTCTTTCAATTTTTTTTTAAAGATGCTGCTTCAACATCAGATATTGCCACTGTTAAAAAAAGTAGGAACAGAACTTGACCACATTTTAAAGAAATCATCTTAGCATGCAGGTCTTTTCAAATATGTTCAAATGATGTCAATCCGTTGTTAAATATAGCCTTGGTTACTGAAAACATATACACCTTTAAATGATTTGACTGAATTTATGCAAAGCATTCTGGCCTGAAAGGTTGTTCAGATTTGTTTAAATTATGCTGATCCTCTATCAAATATGACCACCATTACTAAAAATAGAAAACCTTTAAAAAGCTTCATCACAAAACCACTCGACAATTTGACCAAATTTGACAGAAAACATCCTGGCATAGATGACTTTCAATTTTGAACAAATCATAATTCCAACATAAGTTTTTCATAATATCTAATTTTTTCAAGCCTCTAAAATGTGTAATTTTAACTCTACTGGTTATATACCAGAAGAGTTTGAGATGGCCTGTTTTATGTCTTCCATCTCTATTCCATCTGTCCATTTGCACAAGTTTGTTATCACTATAAAACTACTTGGAGGATTGCCATGAAACTTAACACACACATTTATCCCCAGGTCTAGTTGGTCCTAAATTAAAATATTACCACTTGGTTATCCAATATGGCCACTAGAGGAACCATCTTGAAAATCTTGTTATCATCAGTCCTTCTGAATGGATGATAATATCAACATGGACTTTACTAAAAGACTTCTTATGATGTCTAGTTGGTCCTGCATGAAAATGGTGCTGACCAGATATAAAGGTCATTCAGAAAATCTTGTTATCACTACTTTTCCTGAATGATAAGACATATCTACATGAGTTTTCACCAGAAGACTTATGATATCTGGTTGGTCCTAAATGAAAATAGTGCTGATCTGACCTCCAATATGGCTATATTGGTGGCTATCTTGATAACCTTGTATTCACTCAAGAATATCATAAATGGGTTCCAAACTCTTATGTTGAAAAGAAGAAATGGTCCTATATTGTATTCCTGGAAAATCTTTTTGGCCAAATTGTCAGTCCCTTTGAGGGACTCTTGTTTATAAAGATAGTGTCACCCAATAGTGCATGTTGAAACTATAGTGACCTCTTATTGAAAATGTCTCAAGTCTTAAGTCTCAGACAACTCAGAATCTTTTAATTATCTCTTACAATCAAAAGCCCATCCTTGAAAACGTCCCTCAGGCTATTTACTTTGAGTTCTTAGGGTGTATTATTCCATAGATAATCTGATTATGACAGTGGATGCTCTATTGTAATATTGACTTGAGTTACAACACTGCTTAAATCAAGAGAGATTTGGTACATTTTTTAGTAGCTCAGACAAAATAACATCTTAGATGTTCATTACCTAATTTCTGCACTATATGTATGACATTAGATTGCAATTCAGTAGATATATGACAAGAGCCATTTTCCTTCCAGTTTCTGTGGTATACACTCACATTTGATTAACTGCTCTGAAAAACTTTGTTTGTGCCCTAAAGACCATTCATGATAATAGCCAGTGTAACTTAATGCTAACAACAAAGACCACTGCAAGTGCAATTAGATTAATTAAAAGAAAGCTGATGTAAGCTTGAGTAAAATCATTGTCGTGTAATTTTCTGTATACATTTTTAATTTTGCTCATGACCAAATAGGTTTCTGCAGCATGTATATATACTGTTATACCTAGATAAATGAACCTTGGGAAGGGGATGCATCTTGATAACTATTACTCTCTTATCACTGTGACCCAAATTTCATGCTTCACTAACTGTGGTTAAATTGTGTCTTTTAATTTTATTTCTCAAGCTCTGTTGATGATAGAATCAACAGAATAGTTGGTTGTATGCACCTCTGTTAGTACCACACCTTTACAGCAAAAGAAGGTCATGGTGACCTATATTTCACATTTTACTGATGTACTTTAAGTTTTTGTTTTTAGCAGTCAGATAGGTTGTTAGCACCCTGTATACATACAGTTATACCAAGATTCATGAAATTTGGTGCAGGGATGCATCTTGATGAGTACAGCACACACTTCACAAAAGTAGGTTATTGTGACCAATACTTCATGCTTCTAAGGTTTTTGCTTTATTTTTTGCTTTAAGTTTATTTCTCAAGTTCTGTCAATGGTAGAATCCTCAAACTAGTTGACTGTATGCATCTGAGTTAGTACCACAACCTTACAACAGAAAAAGGTCATGGTGACCTACATTTCAAATTTTACTCTTGGGTTAAGTTTTTGCATTTAGTTCATAATGAATAAGGTTTTTAGCACCCAGTATTCACAATTTTATATGAAGATACATGAAACATGGTGAGTTGATGTATCCTGATGAGTACTACACTCTCATCACAAATGTAGGTCACAGAGACTCATATTTCATGCTTCACTGACTTAGGTTCAGTCTCAAGAGCTATTCATTCTAGTGTAATCAAACTAAGTGATTGTATGCATCTCTGTTAGTACCACACCCTTTCAACTGTAGAAGGTCATTGTGACTTACATTTCACATTTTACTGCTTATGTTAAGTTTTTGCATTTAGCACATGACCACATTGGTTTTTTTATCTACTGTATAATACTGTTATACCTGGAACCATGAAACTTGTTGAGAGGATGCATATTGATGAGTATTACACCTACATCTTAAAAGTAGGTTACTGTGACTCATATTTCACATCTCACTGACTTTGCTTCAATTTGATGTTTTTGCTGTTCATATATTGGTCATTCAACTTGATGTTTGTATCTTAGTACTACACCCATACCAAAAAAGGTCACTGTGACCTGTCTTTCACAGTTTTTGCATTTAGCTCATGACTACATACATTTTTGGCATACTGTGGACATACTATCATATTTAAAATCATGCACTAATCCCTCATTCAGTAATAGGTCATTATGGCCAGTATTGTATACTTCACTGACTGAGTTAAATTTTGTGTTTGATGTTCATTTCTCAGGTACTGTTCATGCTAGAATTGTGAAATTCATGATGATATGCATTACTGTTACTACCATACCCATATGACACAAGAGGCTCATCATGTCCTTTTTTATCTTTTACTGTTTTTGGTTAAGTTTTTGCATTTAGGTCATGACCTCATGAGTTTTTGGCATGTTATATGCATACTGTCCTATTTAGAATCATGAAACTTTGGCGAGTGGATGCATCTTGATAAGTTCTACATTGTTTGTGCAGAAAGAGGTTTCTGTGACCAATATTGCATGCTTCAGTGACTTTGTTGAAATTTTTTTTTTTAAGTTCATTCATTGGGTGCTGTTTCTGCTCTAATCATAAAACTTGATAATTGGATGCATGTCTGTTACTAATATGCCCTTAAAACCAAAGAAGGTAACTGTGATCTACAATTTATGCTTAAGTGCATGGGTTAGGTAGTTGTTTTTATGATCACATTGATTTATTCATGTAGACCTTTCTGATTAACGCAGTTGGAAGTAGGAATAAATATGTTTTTTTTATTGTAGTAATACATCACCTACTATTACTGCATTGCTATATCTTTCCTGGTGCCAGTCCCCAGACCAAGGAGATTATTCCCTCCTTCAATTAGTGATTGGAGGTCCTCCTCCAATTAGTAATTGGAGGTCTACAATAAAAGATGTGATCCCAGTCTGATACCGCAGTCTACTTCTTACAATCAGAATATCATCCTTCTTTTCCATGGATTTTCTGCATTTCTACATGTGTCTCAAGGACACTCAACATGTCAATATTGAAGTCATCTTTTGGCAATTCTACTGTCATATCTTTTTTGCATTGTATTTGTTAATTTCTCCACAACATGGCTTTATTTTCATTTATCTGTGTCCCTTTTAGTTGGTTTTGAGGATTTTGAGTACATTGCTAGTGGTGCTTCTAGTGTTTCATCCCTTTAATAGTGACTGGTGTCAGAATAAGTAGTTCCGACTCAGTTGTTGTTCGGCTTTATTGTTTTATTTCTGTCAGCCTTCAATAATGCCTCAAGGTGTTGGTAAATGTGGGCAGCAAAGGCAGCATGGGACACCCACTCTACTGGTTTAGCATGCACATTGTGTGTATATAGAGACAGTTGTCCCATTTGTTTTTTGTGGTCTGATGACTTGGTGGAAAGTCACTGGGCCTATAGGGCGAGACAGAAGGGTACTGCTTCTTCCTCATTATTTTTGGAGGACCTTCTCCATTCCCAAGAGGGGTCTGTGGCACTTCAAGATGTAGGGACGTTATCAGCTTCCATAAGAGAGGTGTCCAGGGTTAGGAAGTTGCCTGCTTCCACTAGTGGGGTGATCTCTGACACTTGGTAGGAAAGAGTCAGCTCCCAAGAAGGGGGGATCCTTGGCACTTTCCAGCACTGGGAAGTTACAAGCCCCCAGTAGCCTTCCTAACACAAGGCAAATGCAGTTGTCTCACTCAAGTAGACATCAAATTAAATCATGGAAATCTCATCTCATTGGAGTTGAGCTACCCAAATAGGGATTCCCCTATAAGGTCTACATCATCTGATCAGTCACCTGTCACCGGGAACCTGGTATGGGCACTGGTGACAGTTATCAGGTAATGTGTTAGGTGATAGTCATTGAAGATCTGTCACTGGTCACCAGATAATGGGCTCCAGGTGCTGGTCACCGGGTAATGTGTCAAGTGCAAGTCATAGAAGGTTGTCATTAGTCACTGTGCAATAAGCACTGCCCACCAAGCACCAGGCACTAGGTCACCGGCTACCAGACAGCGTGTATTGGACACTGGTCACCAGTCACTGGGTGATGTCCCAGCACTGAGTGACCTAAGTCAAGCATCAGACACAGGTATTGGGTTTTGACCATTAGTGTTGGGGAAGGGATCAGTTTGAGAATCTCCCTTTCTGTATGTTTCCATTCAATCTCTATGGCAAATGGGCTTTGAGTTTTGAGGACTGGTTTAGGTGAGGGGATGGGTCAATACCACTCCCTTCGTGATGTTCCCATTTAACCCCTATGGAGCTTGGGGACATCTGGTGGTCAGTTGGCCATGTCTGCTTTTTCTGACCATGACACCATGGATGACTTTGCCATGACTTGATTGATGGCAGACCAGGCAAAGCCCTAGGTCTTCCCTGCCTCTTCTGACCTCATTATAAAGGGAAGGGGAGAGGGAGGTTCACCAGGGCACAGGCTAAGTTGGACCTGTTGTTGATCCCTCACTCTACAGTGGTGAGGGAACTGACTCAGAAGTTGTCTAGAAGCCAAGAGGGGGCCAGACAGATTTATCTCCTCTTCTGTACTTTGACCCCTGATTTGAGCCTCTATCTACAGGGTCCATTTGCCCATTTGGTCTCTTAAGCCCCGCCCCCCTCCCCCCCCCCACACACTTTGGACTCGAAGGTCTCCCAGGTGGGGATTTTGATGGTGCATGGGACACCCCAATAAAGATGGGTTACTGGCTTTGCCTCCATGACCCTCCATCTCTTTCAAGGACCCCCCATTTTGTTCCACCAGCCCCAACTGGGGTGGAAAGGGTGTATACCCTTCTAAGGAAGGGCACAGTAGAGAGGGTGAAGAATATATAAAGTTTAGGATTGTATTCCTGTATCTTCTTAGCTTCAAACACAGGGTGAAAGTTCTGACTCATCTTTGATTTTTCCCCATTTTAACAAATTACTTCTCAAAGAGTGGTTCAAGATGCAGACGACTGACTCAATCAGAAATGTCATCAAGCCAAATGACTGGATGGTCTCCATATATCTCCAGGAAGCTTATCTTCACATCCTCATCTTCAAAGCCTATGGAAAATTCCTGCAGTTTTGTCTTGGACAGAAGAGCTTTCAATTTCAGGCTCTTCCATTTGGCCTAGCTTGTGCTCCCTCAACCTTCACCAGGGTAATGGGTGTAGGAGAGGCTCATTTAAGGTCATTAGGGATTCCCTTCTTCCAGTCCTTGGATGACTGGTTAATGCACAGTGTCCATAGATGTGCCCTTTCTGAAGGATCTGTCTCTCTGTTGGGAGATGGTGACTTTTCAGGCCTAATCTCCAATCAGGAGAAGTCAGATCTTGTCCCTTCTCAGAATTTAATTTTCATGGGGATGATTTTTCTCACTCATCAAGGAATAGTCCTTGTTCCTCCAGACAGAATCTTACAAGTACTTGCTCTTTTAGCAAGACTGGACAAGAAGAATTCATTGTCTGCTCATCTCTTCCTCCCTCTTCTGTGGACTCTGAACATGGCAGCAAACTTAGTTCTTCTAGGAAGGCTTCATATGTGGCCCTCCAGCTCTTGGCTCTGGCACAGTGGAAACTGCACAAGGACCACCTGTCCACTCAGATCCCCTTTTAGATCCAAGCTTCATCACCATCAGTCTTGGTGTTAAAATCAGGACAGGTTTCTGACTGGAATTCCGAGTCATGCTCCAGAACCTCACTTCATGCTTTATACCAACAATTAAGATTCAGTCTGGAGCTTACCTAGAGCATGATGGAGTAGTACTGTAGGACCTGTGTTAATGGGAAGAATCTTCCCATCACATCAACAATCTAGAAATGTAGGTTGTTTTTGTAGCACTTTAAGAGTGCATTGACTACATAAGACATTGCCGCATCATAGTCACAACAGAAAACAAATCAGTCATAGTACTTCAGATGTCAAGGAGGCATTCATGCCCCCTTTTTTTAGCTTGGAAGTGTGGAAGCTCCACTGTTGGACAGTTTCAGAGGAGATCACTATCAGAGTCCACCAAATTCCAGGCAAGAGAAATATTTTGGCAGACAGCTTGTCCAGACAGGGGCTAGCAGCCCTCATGGAATGGTCTCTAAACCAGTTGGTAGCAGATACACTTTTTCACAATAAGGTTGAACAACAAGATCACTCTTTATATCTCTCCAGTGCCAGACCAGAGGGCATTAGTGATGGATACCTTCAGTCTGAGGTGGGATCTGCATGCCTGCAAGTTCTTCACAGAGTAAAGACTTCCAAGTAATGGCTAATCTTGATAGCTCCCCTATGGCTCCAGTGATTGTGGTTCACTGATCTCAATGACCTGTTGGTCAAGGATCCCAGGTAATTACTGCTAAGGAGCAATCTGCTGTCCCAGCACAGAGGATCCCACATGCACAGTACTTCTCAAATTCTCTACCCTCAGGTCTGGCTGATATCAAATGATATATCCACCATGATCAGTTTTTAAGCAAGGTTGCCAGATGCATTGCTGAGGCTAGAAGGCAATTAACTTCCAAGGTTTATGATGTCAGGTTGAGAATTTTCTCTAATTGGTGCAGTGGGAAATGTATTGATTGTATCTGCCTCCCTTTAACTGCAATTGCAAATTATCTTCTTTTTCGCTTTGACAAAAAAGATTGCTCAGTATCCACCATTAAGGACTATAGAGCAGCCCTCTTTGATACTTTTAATTTCTCTTTGAGTTCCACTATAGGGTTGGACCCACGTCTTTCAGAACTGATCAGGTGTTTGAGCTTGTTATAGTACTTCTACTTTGATATCACAGAAAAGGAGGTTCTTTTTTTATTGTTGTATGTCTTTTATGCCTTGGCATAGTAGGTGGTTAGGTAGGTAGGCAGGTAGGTAGGTAGGTGGGTGGGTGGGTTGGTAGGTTGGTAGTTTCAGATAATGTTAGCACAATACTGGCTATATTGTGCCATCTAAAAGTTCAAATTTTCAATTATAAAATGATTCAAAGTTCTAATGTAAAGTTAAAAGATTGCAAATAAAATCTTTAGTTAGAAAAGAGGCCAAGATCACTTTAGTCTGAGTTTATTTTCTGCATGATAATGTTTACAATGGCTACTGGAGACTAGTAACAGTATAGGTGAACTATGTAATCTTTGATTAAATACTGGTATGTTACATGAGGTCATACAAATACAAAATCATTATTTGTTTGCATGGCGGTAGTATCAACAGTTACATAGAAAATACACAATATTGTATTGTAATACAAATGTTATTACTTCAAGTTTTAGTATGACCCTGTGTCTATTTTCTGCCGAGCCCAGTTAATAATGCTGTTTGTAAAATGGGCATGCAATTTTACATCCAATTACCTTTAAATAGGTTTTCTATCAGCATTGATTCTTGTAGGTGTCTGGGTCAAAATTATGTTGTTTTTATATGATTTCTGTCAAACAATACATGAGACCTTGATAGCACAGTGGTGGCATGTTTTTTTTTTTTTGCAGGGTTAGATTTGAGATTAGTACTTCCTCCAGGTTTTTTCACTTCCTCCACTTTAAAGACCATACTTTGCCAACACCTGAGCTTTCCAGAGCAAACTGTTTCATTATTTTTATTGGCATTTTAAGTGCATATTAATTATCAACTTGCATCTGTCTGTTGGTCTTTAGATGTTTGTTTTGTGTAACTAGAAATATGGCCTTGCAATCCAGAAACTCCAGCATAAATTCAGATAGCATACATAAAGTACATTTATATCTGTTTTGTTTGTCATTCTGGGGATACTTAACTATATTTGACACAACATTGCCAGGATTGTGCTGATGTGCCATTTAAATTCTATACATGCTATCAGGGTTCCGTAAATCCCAGTATTTGCCGGACATGTCCTGCATTTCAAAGGTTTTGACTGGCACATGTTCTGAGCAACTAAACATTTGTTGTAGGATATTCAAAGATATCATTATATCCAATTGTCTTTGATTGTTTATCCATGAAACTGTCAAATATGTTAGCGAAGTAAAATTCAAAGGATACTATGTTTGGTGTACAGATTGTTTCTTTTATTAACAATCAATAAAGGTTCCGCCGACTAAACTTGTTAAGCTCATCTGCCTGAAGGCTATACAGCTCACAGTTAGCTGGTTAAATGGGGGTAGAGATAGGCAACTTAATCCATTAGTGAACAATAGTGTGGTAAAATTCAAAGATTGGCTTCGTAGTAAAGATGTTTTTTTGTTGTTGTAAAGATCTTGTTTTAAATTGGTAGACTTATATACACCTAGATGAGACAATAATAAGTATCAGTTAAAGCATAAGCATAATAATGATGAAAACTACAACCTGATTAAGAAAGAGCTTTGAATAGAAGATGGACAGAGCTATACCCTTGGCAGTCTCAGTGCTATGTTTTGTGAACTCTGCTAAAAGCATCATCAAGAAAACAACTTTGTATCACCTGGATCTACAAAAACTTTAGGAAATCAGTATTAGTGGAGCATGCTGCATGCAGTGCCCTAGTAAGATCAGTGAAAGCCGAAAATACAGCTAAGGACAACAAGCTGGTGACATTGTTAGACAAAGTCTACTTATCTCACTTCACACCTAGACCGAAAGAGAAATTATCACAAATTCATGTTTTTGTTGCACTTTTGTTGTACATTACCATGAAGCAACATGTTGATGGATTTTTGACATTGCTGAAAGCTGAGTACCTCGGAGATACACACCATTTTGGGTCCCTCTGCAATGAGTTTCTTATAGCCATGCATGACAGCAGTCACGTAAAAGGTATAATACTGCAGTGTTTGTCAAATGACAAGGACTTGCCAGCCAAAGGAGTACACTGTGTACAGATTATTCATGCAAATGTACATGATAGATTCCAGGAACATGAGATTTTTAATGCATTCACTATGTTTGAGCCTAATACTTTTCCTGAAAATGTTAGTGACATGCCACAGTTTGGTAGAGATAACATAGACACTTGAATCACTCATTTTGATCAGCCAAGAGAGTACAGTGATGCAGTCAACAGTGCTGATGAAGTAAAAAAGGAGTGGGGGATTGTCAGGTACATTGTGTACAACAATTATAGAGGACTGTCAGCAGCTGAATTACTGACAAAACTAGTTTCAGTCAAAGGACAGTACCTGAATGTTATTTGTTTGATGGGAAATTTCACAGATACTTCCATTATCAAGTGGATTTACAATAGTGCAAATGTGATAACATCATGATCGGTGATAGGAACACAGTGTACATTAAAACACACACACACACACGACTGTTGTGGTGAAATCCATAGCAAAATCATAGGGATAAACTTAAGTTTTTCTGCTACCACCTGGTGAGACCTATGGAGGAGTCAAACAGTTTCTTTTATAATGAATATATATTAATGAATATATATTGCAAATATTAGAATCATGTGTGCCTGTGAAATATGTCAAAATGTCTGGTTGCACTCTGGAAAATTTAAGGATCTCTGATAAATGTGCAGTAGAACTTGTCTTGAAAGACTACCTCTTCTGCCAGAATGTCATAGTCTCTTAAGACAGGTGGTCTCATGAAAGAGTCTTCATGACAGGTCATAACACTATACAATCATTAAATCTGTGCATTGAGAATCTAGTCTCTCTTAGCAGTGGTCTTTCAAGACAGGTTTTACAGTATACCCTGAGTGATTAGGGAGAGGAACCATTACTGCATTCCTGTCTTTGCCCAGGTTAGAGAATATCAGTTGCTTTAGTCAGAGTTTGAATTCTTAGGGACTAGCAGTCTATCCTGTTCTTGCAAGTTTTTGTTAAATACTTAATTTCTATTGAACACCAAACATAGCAATCACTTTGGCATGAATGTGCTTGTCCATCCATTCATCTGTCTTTATGTTCAGCCACACTATAGATTAACCTCAGTTTTAAAGTATTTTACATTCCTTTTATTTTAATACATTTTTATCCCACTCTCTTTAAATTTGGAATACCATCATTCATCAAAATATCAAAACCCTCTAATTTTCCAGATGCCGTATTTTCAAAATTTTTAATGGTTTTCAATAGTATGTACAATTTTTGGACATCAAGTACAGTGACACCTCCATATAAAGACACCTGCTTATAAAGGACAACATGTATATGTCCCTTCTCATGTATATAATGATTTTCACCTCAATATTAAGGACACCATTTGACAAAGGTGCATATTTCATGGTCTCTATAACGTTCTTTATAGGCAGGTTTCACTATGTTATTTAGGCTCATAGAAAAGAAATAAAAGTTCGAACATAAACTAAGAAATGTTTTTCCATACTAAAAACAGGTGATTGAATAGATCACCATCAGACCTCAAAACCATTTTGATAACCCTAATTATAGCCTGAGTTTCTGTGTCCTTTTTTTGTATCTTGCTAGGGCCATAGAATTGTAGGTACCCAAATCGAAAGAATTTTTTTTCTCCGAAGGATCACCATATTCTGGCCACTCTGTCACCTTATTGAAACAATTTTTCATCGTGAACTTGAATGTGGAGAGGGCCAAAATTTTACTTTCAATTCATACTGCAATAAAAAGCAAACTATACTTCCTTATGTAGAGGCCATCACATTTTCAGGATTGAGGTCTATCAGCTCTTTTTACATTTGCCATTGTTTTGACTCGATGGGTACATGCATGAAAATTGGGATGACACTTTTACCAAAAAAGATCACTCCGTTGGAAATGTGCATCTAACTCAACATGACCATTGTGACCACTTATATCCAGTAGCAGTACATCTGCATGAACAACAAGAAAAAGAAACACCAGAACTGCAACCAGTATTTTTAATTTGTAAAAGAAAACACAAAAACATTATAATGTAAGTGTTCTTTATTGGCAAGCATGGATAAAATGCATTCTAGTTTACCTAGCACACTTCTGACCAACACTGAATGTGCCAGGCACATCAGTACACAATAGAGATATTTATTTTCGGTACAAGATATGCTGGAAATATTATAATTTTCATTTGCACACAAATTATCAGAACAGTGGGAAAAGTAATTATATTTTAATATCTGAAAGAAATGGATAAATGGTGGTATAGCTTCAATATGCATGTATCTGTAAATACCTAAATAAATGTTCTCATTTAGAGTGAGTTGACATGCAGGCCATGGCCAGCTTCTTGTTTAAAAGAAAAATTTGCATTTCCTCTTGACATCCACTTGATCCATATGTCCTAGCTTACTTACCACTTACTGGTAATTTATATTTCATTCTGATAAATTAATTCTTGTTTCAATCATGACTGATGACATACATGTTAAACCACATCTTGAAAAAATATTAAAAAATTGAAGTTCCCATATCACCAATGGTCCTATAATTTAACTCTCATTAAGTTTTCATTTGTAACACAAGTTAGCACATGCTTTACATATGCTTAAGTTGGGGAAATAGTAAATTACTTTCTTTTTCACTTTTCCCCGCTTGTGTGTGCCTGTTTATATCTGTGTTTCTATTTTCATGCAACATTGCTGTGCTGCTAAAAAAAATCTCAAACATTCTTAATAGCTAGTGCAAATATTGTGCTTCTAGTCTAATACTGGGATGAAATTTACAACCTAATTTGAGATGTGTATTGATTGTGCTTGATCTCTAATACTGGGATGGGATTTATAACCCAGTTAGAGGTGTGTACTGTATATGTCTGCACCAATATATTTTTAGTGATAGATATTCTTAAAGCTATCCAATTCATTATGTTCAGTAGATTGTTCAGGCTGCCCCATAATTTTAAACACAGTTAAGTTTCTGACTGAAAGCTATCTAATTCATTATGTTCATCAGATTGTTCTGGCTGCCCCATACTTTTAAACACAGTTAAGTTTCTGGCTTAACAGAATAAACCTTGTTTATTTGATTCATCCAGATTATTGTTTTAGCTAAACCCATGTATGTCCACAAGCATAGAGTTAACCCAAACTTCATCATTTATGTGAATAATGTACATATTATCAAGGTGTTAAGACAAACTCGATCTCTTGTTCTGCATTTCCAATTGGGCAGAATATTGATTTGAGAGAATGGAGAAAAACTAGTGTATTCTCAAGAATGATAGCATTATGTGAAGAGTAATTTCACTTTTTAATAAAAAGTTGGAATCCAAAAATGGATTTTTAGGTCACCTGGCTGTAAGGCCAAGTGAACCTATGGTATGGTCCTGTGTCTGTCATGTGTCATCTGCTGTAGTGTACCTACGGGGGGCGTACAGGGAGGTTGCCTCGGGCTCCAGAGGTCTTGGGGTGCCAAAACAGCTGATAAACTTTGGGCCTTGTATTCTGGCCCTTTGGGCCATCATTGTCTCCCCTGGCGCCATTTACCCTTAGTACACCACTGGTCATCTGTCATCGATCTATCAACAGTTGATTGTTACCACCCTGGAGTCCATATTTCTGATCCGTTTTCAATCAGATTTGGAATATGGGCTTATATCATAAAAATCACAGGTGAGTTTGATAATTAGCAAAATCCACTTGTATTAATGAGGTTAATCTTGCATCTGATTGGCTGGCCTTGCTACTATTCTGGAGACCATTTCTGATCTGATTATGATCAAACTTGGAATATATGCTTATATCTTCAAGATCTCAGACAAATTCGCAAATGAGCTAGAATAATGCATATTAAAATGGTGATTATGCATCTGATTAGCTAAGCTTGTTACCACTCTGGAGTTCATATTTTTTATCCGATTTTGATAAAACTTGGCATATTTGCTTACATAATCAAGATTAAAAACAAGATAAAGAGCAAGGTACGTGCAGATTAATGAATTGATCAATCACGTAAATGTTTGAGCTTGTTACCATTCAGGAAGCCATATTTCTGATCCAATTTTGATCAAACTTGGAATATAGGCTTATATGATCAAGATCTTGTGTGAGTTGATAATTAATGCGATCCACACATATCGATGAGGTGATCTTGCATTGGATTGGCTGAACTTGTTACCAATCAAGAGATTGTGTTTCTGATCCAGTTTTGAGTACACTTGGTAAATAGACTTAAATCATCAAGATCTTAGATGGGCACATTTATGAGCAAGATCAATGCATATTGATGAGGTGATCTTGCATCTGGTTGGCCAAGCTTGTCAGCACTTTAGTGATTATTTCTAATCAGATTTTTTTAATATCAAACTGATTAAATAGGCTTATATCAATCAAGATGTCCAGTAAGTTTTATTATAAGCAAAATCTGCACATATTAATGAAATTCAGTATGTGATGTGATCAGTTTGTTTTCTGTTTTAAAATACCTTTCTTTTTTCACAAAAGGAAAGCAAGTGAGTTAACCCATGATATTGACTATATCCTTGGGCTGCCCAGCTTGTATCTTCATAGACAGTTTGCAGATATCAGTTTGGGGGAAAAAAATTGCAAAAATTACACCCCCTTGCAGTTTTTTAACAACAAGCAAATACATTTTAATCACACCCCTTGAGAAAGCATTGATATTATTGAGATGATGACAACATAATGTTTATTATGTCAACAAGATGCATGGCTTGTATACAACTAAAATGTTGTTACAACATTCTTCCTGACAAATTTTGCATTTCTTTACCTTAAAGGTGTGAATTGGTATGCTTTGTTTTCATTATTAATTGTATTTAATCTTACTCAACTCTTGTAGCACCAACTAGTACCTCAAAATTTGGGGCACTTCATTTTAATTTCACTTCATTTTTTCTCCAGGCCTTGTTTTGTATATCTATTACATATTGATGAAAGCCAAAGCTGATCATGTGACCAAGGCTATTTTGACTATTGAGAACCACAGGTGTAGAGTTACCTGGAGTTCTTCCTCTTGCAAAAAAATGCAAACCAGAGTTTAAGAAATATAAATTTTAAAATACAAAATGTATATGTTTCAATAGAACAGTTTATAAAAATTAGCAAAATAATACACATTAAGGATAAAAATTAATAAGTTTTAATTGATAGCTGAAGAAAAGGTATAAAATAGAAATATAACAAATAATACTCTAAGTAGATATAATACTTGGTTATAAAATGAGTTTGTTAAACCAGTGATGCATTACAACTTTGAGACATTATTATAATGATGCATTTGTGAGTGGATGAAAAGATAGTAACTGAGAAAACATTTGAACTGATGCATTTATGTTAGAGATAATATACAATTGCAGCCTTGCATAAACTCTGTGTAATGTTGTAATTAAGGATCAGAATTACTTTTCATAACTATAGATATTTGTTTGCAAGTAATTGTGTTTTTGTCAAAACTTCATTTTGCTCTAACAAGAACATATTTCTTGTAAAAATGATGTCTAAGTTTATACATTTATTTGCAGAGAATTATTTCTACAGAGTTTACCGCATCTGAAATTCTTGAATATATGGTTGCTAGTATTGCCATGTCAAAGTTCCTGAAACATTTGTCATTTATATGTTATCACATATATTGTGCATTATTGTATAGTATTTCATATATTCAATGCAATTACTCACCAATTATTTTATATTTATTTTTTGTTTTGTAAGCATTTAATAATATTTTAAATAAATACTTCAATATGTGTTTCTTCTGAAATACTTCCAGATTTAATTACCATGAAGTAAAGAAACCAATGGCCTTAAAGCACAAACAAACCTGTGAATTATAATTTCAATTTGTTAGAAAGCCATTGACCACAAATTAAAGCTTCATCAGTAAACTTAACGTTTAAAGATTTTGTATGACTTGATTATGAGCAAGAGACTATGCCTTTATCTTATCTTATGAATTTTTTAAAATCAGAATATAGCAAAACATGGGAGATAGTTTACATATGTTTATTTATACTATGCTTAATAAACTTGCGTAATGAAATGGTCAACTGTTATGTACCAAGCCATGTGGGAGATATCAGCCCGAAGTGGGCCTGTTTGTTTTAATGGTCTTCTCTTATCAATGGTGCACAGAGCTATGTAATTTTAGATACTATAAGTAAGAGATGTGTTTGAATGACCATTCTGTTTGAGTTCATAATTTGTATTGGAATCATTAATTAAACTATTTCTGTACAGTACTGTGTTACACTTGTTATTTAGTGGACATTTTTCTAGATGCTTCCTTTGCTAAGTATAAACCTATACCTCAGAAGACACTTTGCTAGGTTTTTACAGTCCAATTACCATATATACTCACATATAATCTTAATCCAAATGCAAACAACATAGACCCTGATCTGCCTTTGCATAATGCACTGGCAGATCAGGGTCTATGTTGTTTGTTTTACTGATTAGTCCTTACAAACTGCATAGACCCAGATCTACCATCGCATTATGCAACAGCAGATCTGGGTCTATGCAGTTTGCATTTGGTATCGGCTTATACGCAAGTATATATGGTACATATGGTACAGATACAGTCTGATGTCATTAATCCAGTGCAAACGACATGTGCTCATTATCCCCATGCTTTAGTACCAGGGATATTGTGATGCCTTCAATCTGTCTGTGCATCTTGCATCTACCCGTTCATACATTTGTCTGGCTTTTACAACACCTCTTCCTTAAGCACTGGGTGGAAGTTGATGAAACTTAATAGTTATCTTGCTTGTAGAGTAACCATGGGGATGAGAGGATTTATTCTTAACTCCATCCATTTGCGTTCCTGGGGAAGGGGTCAAAGATCAAATTTACAAAGATGCCAATAACATCGTTGGAGATACATGTATTTGTATGTGTTGGTGATTGGGGAAGTAATACATAATAAAAAGCAAGGTGATTTCCATGTTTAGCCATAGAAGTAGCTCTAGTTTAAAATGTAAGAATAATTCAACTTTTGGATAAATGGGATTATGGTATGTACTCGTGTATAAGCCGTGTCCAAATGCAAACAACTTAGACCCTGTTCTGCTGGTGCATAACGCGCTGGCAGATCAGGGTCTGTGTTGTTTGTTCTACTGATTAGTCCTTACAAACTGCATAGACCCAGATCTGCCGGCGCATTATGCAATGGCAGATCTGGGTCTATGCAGTTTGCAGTTGGTATTGGATTATATGCAAGTATAGATGGTATATAATTAAGGTATTGATTCACATATATAACATGTGCAACTGCAAACTGCTTTGATCTGATCTTTTATCACCTAATGCTACGATAGATCTGATCAAAGTCTATATTGTGTAGAATGAACAACAAAGCTCTAATGTTCTGTCACATAATGCTATGACAGATCTGACAAAAGTCTCTACTGCACAAAAATGAACATTACAAAGACCTGATCTTCTGGCACATTATAGAATTGTACATCTAGGACTGTGCTATTCAGTTGTGTTTGCATGTAAATATAGTATGCATAAGTAAGTAGTAAGTACTGTTAAATGTAAATATAGTATGCATAAGTAAGTAGTAAGTACTGTTAAATGTAAATATAGTACATATAAGTAAGTAGTAAGTACTGTTAAATGTAAATATAGTACATATAAGTAGAAAGTACTGTTAAATGTAAATATAGTACACATAAGTAAGTAGAAAGTACTGTTAAATGTAAATATGGTACACATAAGTAGAAAGTACTGTTAAATGTAAATATGGTACATATAAGTAAGTAGAAAGTACTGTTAAATGTAAATATGGTACATATAAGTAAGTAGAAAGTACTGTTAAATGTAAATATGGTACATATAAGTAAGTAGAAAGTACTGTTAAATGTAAATATAGTACATATAAGTAAGTAGAAAGTACTGTTAAATATAAATATGATACACATAAGTAAGTAGAAAGTACTGTTAAATGTAAATATGATACACATAAGTAAGTAGAAAGTACTGTTAAATGTAAATATGGTACATATAAGTAAGTAGTAAGTACTGTTAAATCACAATATGATAGATTCCTCCTGGATCTGGATAATGTTATGGTAAAGTACACCAATGTAATTCGAGTAACATCTGGTTCTATTATTAGATTGGCAGGTAACAGGCTTTACTATTGCATGTGGGCTTCATTGCCTGGTATCACTGTTTGATAATTTGATTCACCTTTCTGAAGCTGTTATCTATGGGTTATCTTAAAAAATACCAAAGTTTTAAGTCTTACCCAAAAACAATTATATAATTTTTATCAGACCCCAAAAATAGCAAAAATATTGAAAAAAACAAAAATAGACATTTTGACCAAATAAAAACAGCACACAAGTATGATCCTTTGTATTGTAGCACCAATATAAGTAGCTGCCCCGTATAAATTTATATTCAAGTTGACTACTGCTTATTGCTTTGCAATGGAAGCAATGTCATCTCTCTTTATTAGCGCCCTGCTCAACATTAGCCTTATAGAAATCACATCCATCCATCAATAATTTTGTTTCAGCAAGAATACTTAAATGGAGATTGTTGAATTTTAACCATATTTGGTATGTTCCGGTAACTTTATATTGATGAGAACTCAAACAGTTCAATATCCAGCTTTCTTTATTTAATTGATTTATGGGCACCTGAATGCATACCCCTTCTAACTTTAACTTGTGTAGCTTTACTTTTCGAAGGATTTTGCTCCTAAGCTAAATTTGGCATGCTGCTTGATATTATGAGACTTTTTGAATGAGTTTGATTTCCAGCATCCCATGACATATTTACAGGAGTTATGCACATAATTGCTGCCTGTCATCCTGACTTTGGTTTCTGTAGTGTAATTTTATGTGTTGGAATCATATATGGTATCGGACTTTATATTGATGAAAGCTTTCAATGAGTTCAGTTTTCAGCACTCCATGACATCATTAACAAGAATTGTGCCCCCTGGCTGCCAGTCCTTTTATAACTCTACCAAGGTTTGTTGGATTGGTATGAAGCTTTATAATAATGAGACCTTGAATGACTCTTATTTTCAGTTTTCCATGACATCATTTACAAAAGTTATGCTCCATAATTATCTGTCCTCCTGACTTTGGTTTCTGCAGCATAACTTTACCAAGGTTCGTCAGTTTTCCAAATGGTATAAGGCTTTATATGGATGACATCTTGAATGAATTTGATTTCCAGCATTCCACAACATCATTTATAGGAGTTATGCTCCTTGATTGTCCTTCTGCCTGACTTTGGTTTCTGCAGCTTTAAATATTTTTGGATTTCAATCTAAATTGGCATGCAGCTTTATACTGAATGAGTTTAATTTCCACCATTTGACATTATCATTTACGAGAGTTATGCTCCATGGTTGCCCCTTATCATTTGGTTTCTGCAGCATAACTTTAGTAAAGAATATTGTATTTCAGCCATATTTTTTGTGCACCTTGATATTGATGAGACATTGGATGAGTTGGATCTCCAGCATTCCATATCCACATTTAGGGGAGCTATGTCACCTGGTTGCACATTATCTTTTCTTTGGCTTCACAACACAAGTTTCACTGTTTAAGGCCCTGCTGAGAAAATTGTAGTGAGCACGGCTCTTAGCAATGCATCTGTTGCAAGTAACCCTAGTTGATATCTTGCAAATTTAACTAGCATTCTGTGGGGTTTTTTTCATGTTCAATATTAGAACCATTTATATCAGCTTTTACCTATCGACTATTTACATGCCAAAGATACACAGTGTTTGACTAAATCAGATCTGGTCAAACTTTTGTCTTCATCTGTCCCTACCCCACAAACCTAGCACAAATACAATAGTCGCTGGTGTCTGCAAAGGTTTACAAAACCTCAAAACTGATATTACTCAGATATAGCTGATGCTGATGTTTGAATTGTTAATTGAAATGTTGAAAACGGTGTGTCCAGAATTTATTATGATATGATTGGGTCCCCATTCCAGGCACAGCAGAAGAGTGATCTGGATTCACCACTGTTTGATGCATTAAATGTATAGACTAAAGCCCAAGAGTATGTTTTTATACCCCATGATGAATGTAGTTAGGGCATATAATTTAACTCTAATGTCCACCCATCCATTCATGTCCATTTCAGTTTTGTATTGATGTCAGTTACCAAGGCATTGTGGTTGGATATTCTGGTACCATGAACACATTTCTAATTCATTTAAAATCAGCTTCTTTCTGTAATCTAGGTTATATATATTAACTACATGTATGCAGATGGGTCTTTACCTCCCTACTTCACATATCAATGTTTGTTTTTAAGACTTAAAATATCAACTCTTTTGATAAAGAATGGGTGATGGCACAGGTCACTCAAAATTTCATCCCAAAGCCTGTAATAATGCTGTGTATAGGATTTTAAAAATGAAAGTCCAGGAGACATTTTTCCAGAATTGGAGAGCCCAGTATGAGGTAAACTCTCACTTTGCAGTGACTCAAGCCCGCAGTCATGGTGGTAAAAGTTGGTTCAGTAGTCTGGATGACCAGAGTATAGTTGGGATAGACCTTCATTATAAGTCATTCGCCATCTTCTTACCAATTAATACCGCAAAATGGCATAGATTATTTAGTACAAGTGTCACAGTTAACAACTCTTTTGTCTGATTCCAGTGAGCAGTGACTCAAGCCCCAGTCGAGGCCATGGCACTAAGAGTCGGCCCATGAGCATGGATGATCAGAAGAGAGTTGAGGTGGACCTTCAGTGTCAAATGCTTACCAACAGAATGCTCAGCCACAAAGGACAGTCTATGGACTACCCTCTCCAGTCACTAGGTAAATATGTACCAGCAAGCTGTTAAATGTCACTATGTCTTACTTTTGGGAGAAATTCTTTTGTGAACAGATGGCCTGTGGAAATTCAGCCTTAGAAATTTTTTCCTTTCTTAACACTTGTATACTTACTAGTTAAACTACTTTGTGGGATTAAACCAGAACACAATTTATAGTTGTGGTCAATTTAATATATAGTAGAAAGTGTGAGCCCTGGAAACCCTCCTTTTATGGATAATTAATTCAAGAGTTCAGAGGGCTCTGATTGATCATTGTTTACTGTATCAAGAAATTGAAGGATTGCCAACTCTGCTCACTTGTCAGTCAGACTTTGAGATATGTCAAAATCTAATGTCCACTGACCAATACTACTGCTGCCTAGGTGTGAATCATCATATAATTGCAGCAAGACTGAAAGCATTTGGAGCATTGGACACCTAGATTATTGTTACTATATATAATATACAAATTCAGATACAGAAAACTTCAAGAGCATGAAATGCTATGAGAATACGATTTTTGTTTGAGTTTTCAGTCATTTCAAGCTTATTAGCTCTCAAACAAAAGATAGATTTATTCTTGGTAATCATACAGGAGAATGCCAAGTATTCCAGTAAGTAATGCTTGAATTAACAAAGTTTTACTGTAGTCATAACTTCAGCATTTCTCAACCAATTTTCACTAAATTCTGGTCAGTATATACTAAGAATTCAGATTAATACAAAAGGACAGCAATAATTTTATACAAAAATGCTGATGAGTAGGCAGAGTTATCTCCACCTTTCCATTTAATGAATTTTAGCCTGTGTTGTGTTGGTGATCACCACAATTGCCAAAGGTGTTCAAATATTTCAGTTGGTGATTCTTTTCAGTCAAATCAAAACTTTGGCAATTGAAAAAATTTTAAAGTTTCACTGGTGTCATCTGATTTGCAATGCAGAGCCACTAGTGATTGCTAGCATAATATATTTTCAGGGTTGAAATATGAAAAAAGGGACTCAATTTATGAAGGAAACAAGTTGCAGAAATACACAATTTAGCACTGAATAAATAAATTCATAGTTTTGAAGAGAAAGATGAAATTATTAAGCAAAACACTGGTAGATAATAGGTGAAGACATGTTAAATGAGAACATGGTCCAGAAGAGAAAAGTCCATAGTTCTGTCCTTTTCTGGTAAACTAAATAATTGAACATCTAATTTGGCAACTACTTAGGAAATTGTAATGCAACCTAAGGAGTGTGGACTTGACCATAAGGACATGTTTGTTTAGTCTTTGTTTCCTATGGACAGTATTGTTGTACCCTTGAGTATTGGATTAATTCATGTGTCTCCACTTGATTCAGATGTAAGAAGATTCAGGTTGTGGATTAACCTGCAATGAAGAAATGTTTAATCAAGAGGAAATTAGTATTCAGAATTTTGTTTTGCATCATTTAAAACTGGATACTTTTCATCTTTATAAGTCATAGTATATATATATATATGCAATAAAAAACTTGATATTTTGATACCTTCACTTAAAGAAACAGGGCTGTGTTCAGTGAGGTTAGTCTTAGTGAGCACAAGGTTAACAGTCCAACTATATGGGTTGCCACTTTAAGATGGGTTGTGTAGAGAGTTACTTTAGCTCTCAAAGAGCAATGCATTCAAATTTTGTTTCACTCACAGGAGAGCTTGCCAAATGAAACTTGTAGACAGAGGTTAGGAGAGCCTTGCTACATGGTGAATTCACTTTGAATGTCATTTGCCAGACATCTAAGACCTATTTACCTGACAGTGTTGACTAAATACTGGGGAACTCCACTATAACGCAGTAGTTGGATTCCATAACTGCTATCTGCATTATGCAAAATAGCAAGAATGATAGAAAAATTTGATGAATGCATGAGTGTCAGGGGAGAGGGGAATAAATGCAAGTCAAATGTATAGTAATTTACTACCTGTCAATTTAAAATAACAATTTGGATTAAGATGGCCCCATGCTAGATGAAAATTAATCATTGCGATGTAAAAACATTAAGTTACAGGTTTCTCAAACTTAACTGAATTTTTTTTCCTGAATGAATGGTCATATCAACATGGGGTTTTCACCAAAAGGCTTCTTATGGGATCTAGCTGGTCCTAAATGAAACTGGTGGCGATCTGACATCCAGTATGGCCACCATTGCAGCCATCTTGAAAATCTTGTTATCACTCAAGAATATAAGAGAATATGGTTTCAACCCTCAGCAGTTAAAAAGAAGAAATGGTCCTATATTGGATTTCTAGAAGAAAAAAAATTGCCACTAGAGAGTCAGTCCCATTGAAGGATTCTTATTTAAATATTTTTGTCCATTTATCTGTTCATTCATGTATCCATTATTCACACTCTTGTTTCCAGAGCAAAAACTCCTCAAAGATATATCTATGATACTTTATACATATATTAGATTAGTGGTCTAGATGTGCCTTTTGCTTCAGTTTCAATATTTGTTAAAGTTTTGTCCATTAGCATATCCATCCTTTTATCTATTTCATTCACTCTTGTGTTTCTCTCCTGAAATGTGGTATCCAATCTAATGCTTTATATGCATGGCTCCTGAATTTTTCTTCACTAATTTTGAAGAGAATTTGGGAAAAGAGGAGCTGTTATTTTTTAACAGAGTGGTATGTTGCTCTAATGAACTGTGATCAGGCATGACTGAGGAATGAATCAAAATTACCATTTGCTAACTTGACATGTCAGACATTACCCATAAGGTGCACATGAGTATCCCATGCATTTGTTTGGTCAGCGTATTTGTCCAGTTGTTTAAAAAGTCTGTAGCCACAAAACACAAGAGAATAGAGGTGCGAAAGCTTATATCCTGGACTTATTAAAACTAAAATTGAAAGAATGCCCCAGGGTTTGTACTATAGAAATTACATCAGTCCCCCACACAATGCACTTTTTAACTATATAGTGTGGTGGTCTATCAGCACATACCAGACATTAAAAAAAAAATATGCATCGGCTAGGCCGTGATTATAAAGAAAAAAGATACTATCAACAGCTGTTTCCAAACTTATTATTATCATCCTCCAAGACATGTTTGACAACCTGATCAAATAAAACTTTATCATTGAACTTGACCGCAAATGTTTGTCAATTAAATATTAAATATTTTTTATGTAGTAAGTTGCTTCTTGTCAATTAATTATTAATTTTTAAAAGCAGCAGAGTGGTGAAATTCTATAGTATATCTTTCTATAAGAAAAAATCATTTATAAATAAATAATTTGAGAAAAAACAAGTGAAGCATGGAAAGATAATTACTAAAACTGAAGCAACAGCAAATCTGGAACCAAAAATGACACATTTTCTGGTATATTTAATAATTAAATATATCAATGTTTTCTTTTTGTATTACAACTTTTTATACCTCCTTTGAATGTTTGTTTTTTTTTATTAGACTTTACAAATATCTGGCTGCCATGTTAATTTTTGGGGAAAAAAATGTCCAGCAAGAGTCATTAGAATTTGGGGATCCCAGATATGTACTGTGTATACTAATGTATAAGTCAAGTCCAACTGCAAACAACATAGACCCTGATCTGCCATTGCATAATGTGCCAGCAGATCAGTGTCTGTTCAGTTTGTTTTACTGATTACTCCTAACAAACTGCAATGATCCAGATCTGCTGGCGCATTATGCGACAGCAGATCTGGGTCTATGCAGTTTGTAGTTGGATGTGACTTGTAATCAAGTATATACTAAATATGTTTATGCCATTTATTTTAATTCTAACTAAAAAACAATGTTGTTTACTGGGGATACACTTATGCATGATATGTGCTTTTTGACATTTTTGTACATGCCATTATTACTTGCTTATAAGTCAAGTTTAACTCCAAGCTGCACAAATCCAGATGTGCCATCACATAATTTGCTGGCAGATCTGGGTCTGTGTAATTTTGTTATCAGTAATCAATAGAATAAGCAACATAGACCCTGATCTGCCATTGCATTATGATCAGGGTATATGTTGTTTGCAATCGGACTGGACTTATTTGCGAGTTTATACAGTAATTGTATTTGCACACATATCTCTTTATGGTTGGTATTTATAATGCATTGAGAGATAGATTTTCAACAGTTCTTTTAGATTTATGAAGATTTATTCTAAAGGTTTTGTGTGCAAAGAAACATGTTCTATTTTAAATACAGTGCCAAAAATTGTTAATTTCTATCAACTTAGTTACTTGTTCATATTGTCTGTGAATGTTATTTACATTAGATTTACTGTATATATGCAATACCATAGGACTTCTGTAGTCCTTTCTTCCAGTATCTAATCAGAATTTTTTTTTTATCAAACTTGAATAGCAACTATCAGCAAAGAAGCATATTGAAGAAGGTTTGTAATGTACAAAAACTGAGTCACATTGACCTATTTTTATGAAGCATGCCATAGAAGTGGGAGTATATTTTTAGCTAATTGCCACAAGCATTGTGTCAGTAGGTTTCTAATCTCCTTTACAGAGAGTGAAGATGACCAGTATTTCTCCCTAACAGGGGACAGCAAAACCCATACAGACAATGAGTCTTTAGTATCCAGTAATTATAGCGCTAGCACAGTGCCAGGTAAGTGAGATGACAGTAAGGGTATCTTGTTTCATCTTAGAAATATCTATGCAAAAGAAATTTGCTGGCAGCATGTATTGGATAGAATATTTGTTTATTAAAATATAAAAAAGAAATCCATTCACAAACCATGAATGCCTGATATTCATAGTAAGTAAAGCTTATTTTTTTTTATATTGAGGGATATGTGTAATTCAGTATGTTTGTCTGCCTCATGCACAACCATTTCAGTATTTTTTTGTCTTCTTGTTTTAAAAACTATTGTTTACCTGGAATCAAGAGTTGAAAGATAATAAGACGAAGATTATTCACAATCAAGGGTACATCTAGGTTGTCAGATTGGGTCCTGGGTTGCTGAGTAGTCTAAAGTGCTTGCTTTTGCAGATCATTCACGCATCTCACCTCTGTCCATGTAAGTTCGAGTCTCGACTCCACCAACATGGTATGTGAGAAAGTTTGCCAGTAGCTTCCCATGGGTCAGTGATTGTTCACAGGTTCTTCCTCCACCAAATGTACTGGCCACCATGTATAGCCTATTATGTGCTGAAAAAGGGTGTTAAACCTCACAAAACCAAACAAAACCTAGGTTGTCAGACTGCAGTAGTCCATTCTCACTTGGATTTTGCCATGTAAAACATGGGCTTTATTGTGAGCAAAAACAGCTTTGTTTGAACCAAAGAAGATAATACCGTATATACTCACGTATAATCCAAGTCGAAATGCAAACAACATAGACCCTGATCTGCCATCACATAATGCGCCAGCAGATCAGGGTCTATGTTGTTTGTTTTATTGATTAGTCCTTACAAACTGCATAAATCCAGATCTGCCATCGCATTATGCGACGGCAGATCTGGGTCTATGCAGTTTGCAGTTGGTATCGGCTTATACACGAGTATAGATGGTATTCTGATTAATTTTGTTTGTATTTCATATTCTTGATTTAATAATTGTAGCATAAACATAACCTTTTTACTAAGTTTATTTATTTATTTTATGTTGAAATTTGTTCTTGCAGAATGATTTATGCTTGTGTTCAGGGACACTCAGCAGTCCACCCATTTTATGATTTTGATAAATGAGGGCCCAGGTAGTCTTTGGTCAGAACAATTATATAATTTGTTAATGGCTAAACAATGACCAAAAGTGAAACATGTTCTTGCATACTGTCACCAAAATTCACCCCAGGTCAAATGGATTTCATCCAAATTATATATTTTTTATATAACATACATGATTATTTTCTGCTCTATGTCTGTTTGTCTTTCTTAATTTCTCTCTTTTTTGTCTTTTTTAATCTCTCAGTGTGTCATTTTGTCTCTTACTATCTCTTACTATGCACATCGTTAGAATAAATAGTCTTTGTATTAAAGAAATGTCCAGGAAAGTGTAGTATTTCACAAGCATTTTGAGTTTGTCCTGAGATTCTGCGGATTTTGGGCTGTAATATCAGGTACAGTTTGTCACTGTAATTTGAATCAGGCATAAAAAGGTTTAATGTCTTTCATAAGGTTAAAAGGAATATCAGTATTTCCTTTGATGTAATATCACTTATCCTATAATTCTGAGATTTAATAGAAGTTAAGTTACACATGCATTAACAGAATTAGTTCTTTAGATGAAGACAAAGGAATGAGATGTAAACAGATCTTCATTTATTTCAAGTAAAGGTCTTTGAAGATGTCATGGCAGAGCAAATAACCTGCTTACTGCTTGATATTATACCAGAAATGAGGACATTTTGTCTGATATGTTCACAGCATTCTAGCCATATGGAACTAGTTTCTTATAATGTACTTTAATTAATCAATTGAGTTTTCTTGGTGAAAATTGATCCTTTTTAGGTGTTGGACTCCTGACCAGAATGGTGTGGTTTAATTCCCACCATCTGATTAGCCTTGACCAGCTTCCATGGTTTGTCCTTGGGCAAGGCACTTTACTTGCCTCAGCATGATATAACCATCAAAGTGTTGCCCTGCCATAAAACACAAAAAGCCCAAACCAATCCAAATCCTCATTTGAATGGATATGCTTGATGGTTTAGGTAATTTTTGTGTACATGCTGTATGCAGACTGTATTTTCTTTTGAAGTAATGGGTATTAGTATTGTGCAATTTACTTGACATATTAAGGCCACCAGCATATATTAGGCCAGTCTCAACAAGTGTACTGGATGGACTATATAAAGATATGGAATGTTACTTGTTACACTTGTTCTTTATCTATCCTTGGCTGCAATACAGAGGTGGCTATTTTAGTAGATTTTACTTTATATACCTAGACACATTTCATTAAATCTTAGGAAAATTTATAGACTGAAGATAACTTTGATGGCAGGTAGGACTCTGGTATATATATGAGTAAACACCTTGTTGCTACATGTATAATAGTATTAATGTCATACAAGTATTGTTTTATCAGATAAATTCATTAACCCCCAGTGATGATTCTGCTATATTAATAAGGGCTGTCTGGTGGCACCAGATTTAAAAAAAAAAAATAATACCCTAATCAAAAGTTCATAACTTTTGCTTGCCAGAACTTGTCCCTCATTCCATTCATACCTGTAACATGTGTTACTAGATCGCAACCATAATTTTACCTTTTTCTTTACTATGTTCATATTAATCATAAAGAAGCTTTTAAGTGCATTTAATGATAATAAGTCATGGTCCAAGCTGGACTGTAATATTTGGGTGAAATTACCTCTCCAGCAGGAATAGGGTGAAGTTAGCGAAAATTGGGACAAGCAGGTGTAGTAAGTTCAAAATAGCCTCTTTAATCTAATGTTTTTGCATATTTTCATGTCAGATGATTAAAATGCTGATAAAATACTATTAAAAGTTCATAAAAATTGTAATGCTTTCTTTATTTTACTTTACTTTACTGCAAAGTCAAAAATAGGTTATAGTAAAAATTCTGCAACATTTTTTTTTATAGCAGAATGCCACTTTTCATAACCTGAATGATGCAGTATTGGATACAATGTTTAATTTTATTAGTAATGAACCTGGATACATTCACTGAGTCCAAATTTTATTCAGTGGGAATTCCACAGATAGCAATGTATGATCATCAAATTGGCACCAAAACTCATTACAGAACATAAAATTTCTTTTTCTTTTGTTCCACCTTCCTCTTTGAAGGGAAAATTGACACAAAAGTCAACATTTTAGTTTGATTATTAATGCAAAATTATTAATGAAACAAAGGAAGTGGGGGGATGTTTTGAAATCAATGCCAGGTGAAGTGAACTTCACTTTTTGGGCCTGTTTAGGTGAAATGACAGAGCCTAAAGTGACTATTTTGCCTGAATCACCCCCTAGCATGGACCCTGTAAGTATTCCAATTCTCGAGCAATCTATATGTTACAAACATTTTAGCATCAAATTGTTCTTCAAAATCTTTTACTCAACTATTTTCAGGTTCATCTCATGGTAGCAGTTCTGGAAAAGCACACAGAGGTGAGACAAGAAACACAAGTAAGCTGCATGCATACAGCCAGTTCCAATATAAATAAGATTTATTCACACAATAACCCTTTATGAATTGCCATAAAAATATCACCTGATACTGTCTTCTTTCAGGCAGACTGTTTTAAATGTCAAATATCTGGACACTTTCCACTAATTGACCTACTCAATCCCCCTTCCCCCATGTAGTATTTCCCAACCCTGATCCACTAAGACCTTTAAACCTTAGTGAACATCTTCAGACTACTGCCCATTATAATAAAAGTTTGAAATCTTTATCTGAAATAGTATAGGATTTATAGGAAGAGATGTGCATCATTACACATGTACATATGGGCAGTATTACATGTAGATTCATATAGAGTCCCGTAACTTGGTAATGACCCTGTTGCCAGGACAGCGATAACCACACTGACTCATTAGCGTACCTCATCATACAACATCAAATTTATTTCATTTGACAATTATACCAATATGAAATAGTATAAACACTGAGTATATACAAATGGGTAAATGAAATAATTATCGAGTTAAAATTAGTATTAGCAGTGCATTTTTTATTGTACTTAAAGTATATACTGTAAAACATAGATTATCCAGACCCTTTGGGGAAAATAGATTGCATTTGGATAATTGGTTGTCCGGATGATTGTATTTTGGTCTGAAAGTTGAACAATGAAAAGAAGTATGTGGAGTAAATTGATCCAATAATCATACATGTGACTGTATATGTATTAGTAATTAGGTAAATATTAATGTTTTGTAGACGTTTGACTGTATATGTATCAGTAATTAGGTAAATATTAATGTTTTTTTTTACATTTGACAGTATATGTATTGGTAATTAGGTAAATATTAATGTTTTGTAGACGTTTGACTGTTTATGTATCGGTAATTAGGTAAATATTAATGTTTTGTAGACATTTGACTGTATATGTATCGGTAATTAGGTAAATATTAATGTTTTGTAGACATTTGACTGTATATGTATCGGTAATTAGGTAAATATTAATGTTTTGTAGACATTTGACATGTTTAAGAGCATGATGGAATGATTACATTAGTGTGATGGATGGTGATTTTATGTGTGGTCTTGTGAACAAAAGTGTCAGAGGGCTTTGATCAAAGTAAACTCAACTGAAATGGATTCTATTCATGCCTGTCCTGGTAGGCGATTAACCTTTGTCACCCATTGATCATTGATTGACCGGTAATTATGCAAGCTTGGACTACAGAATCCCTTTGATCAGACTGTTATGAGTCATTAATCATTCTTGATTAGCTTGGTATCATGTATGGCAAATTACATATTGTCATAGCAGCTGTCACTTAGAGACTGCTGGGTATAAAAATAATTTACCATTGTGATTATAATTGTATGGGATTATATTCCATTGTGTTTGAATCTGATTTCTGTTACTCTGTTCTCTGTTGTTAGTATCAAGATCAGCAAATTTGTTTCATTTCAAGATACATGTACTTTGTACTAGGTAAAAATTTTGAGCGGGGCCATGTTAGTCCATAGAAGTGAATAATCCAGATAGTTGGCATGCAGATAATCAGTGTTTTACTGTGCCTGTCAATTTTATTCATGTATCTTGCATACAACTTTTGACAAGTGGTATTCAAAAAGTCAGATTTTTTATGCACATTCAAACTTCATCTTTTATTTCTCATTTTTCAAAAAAATGTTACAATGTCAAAATCAATTACACCAATGCACTCTCACATCTTTTGCCAATAAAAGATACCTTTATTTCATATGTTAATGATGAAATATATGAGCAGTTTGGCTTACAAAATATGTACACTGAATGAACTTCTCTGGCCCACTCAACAGATCTACCTTATGATCTTACAGGGCACTAGAACCTCATTTGCATAACGATAGGGAACAGCTGATATTGGTGGGTTAGGTGGGAGTTTCCAAACCCCTGTATGCTAGTCTCAGATGTACATGATGAAAAAATTGATAATGCAACCAGACATACTGCCTGGCCATGCAGATTGGCTAAGACCAGATGTATCATGTTTGTTTACGTGATTACTGAGTTTGTAAACATTTACAGGCAGTACACCACATTAAGCCATTTACCATATATACTCGCGTATTATCCGAGTCCAAATGCAAACAACATAGACCCGGATCTGCCATTGCATAATGCACCGGCAGATCAGGGTCTGTGTTGTTTGTTCTACTGATTAGTCCTTACAAACTGCATAGATCCAGATCTGCCGGCGCATTATGCGACGGCAGATCTGGGTCTATGCAGTTTGCAGTTGGTATCGGATTATACACGAGTATATACGGTACATGTGTAAACATTACAGCCTTACCATAGTGCCTGTGATAACATTACAGCCTTACCATAGTGCCTGTGATAACATAATGCCTAATATCTTTGTTAGAAATAGCATTCTTCAATGGCCCATGGGCATAAGCATGTGTTTCACTTTGACTGATGTTCATTGATAAGGTAATTCAGAATGCAGTTACTCTGACCCATGCAAATTGTACATGAAAGTTTCATTGTTTATAAGAAGCATCACTGATTTATATATCTGGTACAACTTTGTTAAAAATGTTACAAGTGGACACTGCTGTACAAATAAAGCAGTATCATAAGCAATTATTCCAGGGATGTCACTCTGACAGCTAACCCTGGACAGCAGTGAAACTTGATCCATGTTATTATGTACCAGAACATGTAAAAATTTTATACAATAATCAATCAGACAAAAACTGCTGTTATCTGACTGGCTGAATATGAGAAGGAAGCTAGGCAGATACAGTTTGGTACATAATAACATGGAGCTGTAAAATTTTATACAATAATCAGTCACACAAAAACTGCTGTTATCTGACTGGCTGAATATAAGAAGGAAGCTAGGCAGATCAAGTTAGAAGAGATTTGATGACCACATTGATGTAGTGTTCGTAATGAACATAAAATACAAAAGTTGAAGCCTAAAGAGTATTTTCGTAAGACTGTCCGACCTTTAAAATCCGAGTTAGAGAGGAAGTTATTAATAACCATGTTACTTACTTAAAAAAGTAAGTGTGATTTTTTGTATCTCATTGATTATATTCCACATTTGTGTCATGTATACATTTTAAAGGGTTTCAGTTTAGGTACCAAATTTTGAGTATGGGTTATTCGTTTTATTTCTCACACTGGAACTAATCTGTTGGTTTTCCCAGGGTGTGATTGGGGAATGGATTTAGGGTAGCATTTAGGTTTTTACTCTGTACAAGTTTTAGTTTACAACAAAGTTTGCTTTAAATTTCAAGAAAATACACTGCATGAGAGAGATAGAAAGAAAGATTAATGCAAGCTCATTATTTTTTAGATTCTGGAGTTGGTGCTATAAAATACCATGAAGATCCATCTGCAGAGCTGAGTCGATATCACTTTAGGCTGGCTTTCTTCTCTACTACCATCTTGCATAATAACCCTTTGATGTGTTCAAACAACTCTTCTACTCGTCTGTCCCCTAGCAAAAGTATGAAAGAGGTGTCTAATAAGTTTTTTCAGCGTGTTGGTGGCATCATTTTTGTAGGCCTAGGAGATATCAAAGAGGTGCGGATGAAATTTGAGGAACTAATTGCTCATGACCACTTAAGGTAAGTCTCCTAAAATAGGGTACAAAAGTAGGAGATTGTTAGAGAATTTTTGGAAGGTTTTTTATTTGTTCTATTATAAAGAATTCATTTTAAATAAAGATCTTTTCGCACACTCTCTTTATGTGCTCACAGTTTAGGATTGGAGCCTTGGTTTCAAAACATGTAAGAGTTAGTGTTTGCCCATGATGGTGGATGGTTTTTCTTCTGGTTCTTTTATTTCCTCCACACTAAAGACCACTATGAGGCTGATCTGCCATCAAATATGGCAGCCATTTTTTAAAATAGGAAAAACCTTTAAATGACTTTTTAAAATTCCTGAAACAGAATTGACCAAATATAACCAAAAGCACTATGGCAAGTAGGGCTTTCACATTTGTATAAGTGATACTTATCTGTCATCAAATTTTGACTTTTCTTGCTAAAAATAGAAAAACCTTTTAACAACAACTACTCAAGAACCGCCCAGCAAAAGTTTACTAAATTTGACTGTAAGCATCCTGCAATCAAGATGTTTCAGATTTACGCAATTGGGCCAATTGTTCCTGAAGACCTGTTGACTGCTATTTATTAGAAAGCACATTTAACATTTAAGTCTAAAACCAAAATTGGAATTTACCATCATGACCTTAATGTAGGATGATAAAGTTGGCAAGTTTTTTACTTAACAAAAACATCTTTGTCTTAGATGAAATTCCTAGAGTCAAGACATTTGGATGCAATAAAAATATATAGTTCTTGGACTTTACCTCATCAGACATGGAGAACAAATTATGGAAATATACAAAGAAATGATTAAGTGGTATGATGTCTAATAGAGACACAGTAATGCAGTACTAGTTTCATTTCCTTACAGGTTACTGGGGAAGCCATTAAATATGGAGTGTAACCAAAAGAGCTCAGTAAAGCAGTCCAGTTTATCAGTCCATCTTACTGTGGGATTTGCTGATTTGGTTGAGACACTTTATGCTCAGCAGGGCACAGTTCAAGTTCCTGAAGTCAATGAGGTAAGTGCAAGAAGCAGAGCTTTGTTTTCTCCAAAAATCTGTTGTCATAAGGCTCCTTGTGAGAGCAGATAACAAACATCTCAGGTTAAAAAAATTGCATCACATTGCACCTGTCAAATGGAGGCATAGAATGTTTATTCTGATTCATCTGTTCTTTCTCTTCATCCATTCATGCATCTATGACACCATGGTTAAGTTTTGTGTTTAAGTCACTGTGACAGAACGCTTGTGTTCCATGAACTATATATATGCTGTGGTACTGTACCTGGATTCCCGAAGTCAGAAAGGTAAGTCTGTGTATACAGTGATTCACAATTTCACATTTTCATAAACTCCTGCTTTCGTTATATTCTTGCCAGGGATTCTGAATTTTAATGGCTTTTACCAGACATTTTTTCCTGAAAATTAATGTGGCGAACATATATTTGTGACATTTAATATAAAAACATTTAAAAGAGATATAACAAGTTGGGACATAAAAGATAAGATTCATATAGCTAATTCTTAAATCTGTTGGAAAATGTGTCATTTTTGGTTCCAGATTTGCTGCTGCTTTAGTAATACAGTAAGGATTGTTTATAACGTTTCACAGGGGATGGGGATTTTTATAATGTTATAACCAAGAAACATTATATCCAAATTCATTGTTTATTATTCAAAATGTTTGTGTACATGTTCATGTTGATGTACATATTGATGACATTGGACATACATATAGTAAACAATTTATGCTGGTATGATTACTGTCAGAAAAACTTATTTTAACTCATATGTAATGGTAATTAAATTTTCAAACAACATACATTTGTATAAATACATCTTATCATGAAAAAAATGATAAACCAATAACTTTTACCATTCACTGAAAGTGTCAAGTTACATGTACATGTACTAGCTGGTTAATCATAAAAATCACTTTTATGTGAACGTGTCTGTTCAATAACCTAACAACTAGTAGATTGGTTCTTTATTTGGATGGAGAGAAATTGTCAATAGTCATATGTTTTTTGTATATTATCTGAGATTTTTTGGTTGATATTGTTACAACTCTAGGTCTTAGAATAATGTAACAGAAAGAAAGTGAAACCAACAATGTAAGTAAAATCAAGAAGCAAGTTATTTCTAGACAGTTAAAGTGAAAATTCAAAGACACTTACAGTAATGTGAATTAAAATCCAAATAATCCAATAATTCTAAGTGTGCTAATCACCAGGCCTAAATATAGAATGTTCCGAATGAGTTCCACTAGCCTTGAATGTCCTGATGTGTTAGTAGTCTTGAATGTTCTGATATACTTGAATGATGTAATCCAGAATATCTTTGAATAAATTCACATAAATCTCAAAATCAAGTATTAATCCAATATGAGAATGAGCACTTTTGGTAATTCCAGTGACTATTTCAAATAAATAATTCCTCTCTCTGAATTTGCTCTGAATTTTCACAACACAACTATAAACATCTGATTATTAAAATGATTCTTCATAGACTGACCATTTGAAGAAGAATGAAATATTGTCCACTAAAATCTCTATATATAAACATAAATCATGTGACAGAATATTCTAGAATATGAGTAACTCTAATGGAAAACTAAAGTCTGTGACTTTTCTCACAGAAGCCATGGAAAATTCCAATCTAAGTACTAAATGCTATGTTAACAAGTCTGACCTTGAACTCAAATGCAGTAAACATGTTGTTGTCATGGACACGCATTATAAATTCAATATACATAACAATATGTTTTTCAGTGACATGTAAATGATCATCAAGAATATCATGTGTGTCACTTGAGTCGGTAGGTACAGTCTATCTAAAACATTACTGGCTCTGGGTACAATGGCTGGTACTGAGTAATCATTGACCTTGTCACAGACACATCGGTTTGCTTCCTGACAATAACTAATTTCACAAACAATATCTTCAATTATTGGTATTGCAGATGTGACAATGTCACTATCAGAATTTACATAATCCAAGAACTCAGCATCCTCATTACCAGTCCCAAGTAGGCATAACGCATCACTTGCCGTAGCAAGGGGAACATCATCATCATTGCTATTACTAGTAATGACATCATTTTACTCACTAAACCTTGTCTTAATAAAACAGTTTGTAACACAGTCTGTGTCATGCACATTTCTTTTCATGCTTTAATTGCATTGAACCAGAATTCTGTGATTTTAAATTACCAATTATGAATGAGGTGTGATTATCATGCTTTTGTTATTTACATGACCATGATTTTTATCTGGCTTCATAAAAACATTATTGAGCTAATTTTCTCCGATGGACCACACAAATCAAACACTATAACTAATTAAATGTTGTAACAAAGGAACTTTATAACAAAGCCTTTGGAATATATAGTAATTAGGAATTTGGCTGGGGAAATCATACTCGAATGTTCTAACAGAAAACGTTTTATCCAATCGTTCAATGATTCACTGGTTTCCTCTCAAACAAATTTTTTGTAAAAGTAATTTTTTCTTTCAAAACACTAAGTACCTAAAAAAATACATAACACCTAATTGACGGGCATTTCTGGTAAAGTCAGATGGTGAAGTTTGATTCAATCAGGTCCCCAATTAAGTCTTGGAGGACAATAATACAAGTTAGTTGTTGTTGCTAGTATCTTTTTCTTAATTTGGGTCTTGGCTTCACATATTTTGTTCTAAAGGTATCATGTGCTGACACACCGCAACACAAACCACATGGTGAGAGGAACTGATGTAATGTTAATGGTACAGACTCTGGGGCAGTCATTAAATTATAGGTTCTTTTTATAAGACCTGGAGATAAGCTTTCATACCTCTTTTGTCTTGAGCTTTGTGGTTATAGTGTGTTTAAACAATTGGGGAAACATAATTACTAATTAAGATTAGTCAGTTACACCTCTGTCAATTGTCCAACAAAGAAACAATGAGTAAACATGACCTAGTCACTTCTGAATTAAGCTTGAGGTAATACATTTATTGATTGTCTGACAAAGAAACAATCTGTAAACTTGACTTCGTGATCTTTGAATTTTACTTCTTGTAAGGTGTTTATTTGACAGTTTAATGACTTTGGCTTAACAAATCAAAGACAATTTAATATAATGATATTTGAGATATCCTATGACCAATGTCCAGTTGCTCAGAGTATATATTGGTCATAACCTTTGATCTGATAGACTTATCTGGCAAATACACTGATTTCAGGTTCTCTGATTCTGGCCACATAGTTATGAATTGTCTTGTGCAGAACATTTGAGCTCAGACCTAAAATTTCAAGAATTTTGATGTTAGATAACTTCACCATAAATTTAGCTGGAATTACCAAACTTCCAGAATTGGCTCAATATGGTTTGTTCAACATAACTGCATAATTTCATGATTGTCTAAAGACTTTAAGTACAGTTTCTAACTTTAAGTATGGTCTCTAACTTTAAGTGCAATTTCTATCCACAGAAAGTTTCTTCACTATGATTTTTAATCATAGACTTCATTTTCATTATATTACAGGAGGTGTGTGTGTGTGCACGCGTGTGTGTATGTGGGCGTGCGTGTGTGCATGTGCATGTGCATGCATGTGTGTGTGTGTGTGTGTGTGTGTGTGTGTGTGTGTGTGTGTGTGTGTGTGTGTGTGTGTGATTTTGTTTAAGACCAATGTACTTTTTAGGGCCCCACCTCAAGGTACTGGTGCCTGTAGTAATTGCCTGTTGCATCCATCTGACTGGTCATCCATTTACTCTTCTTCTAAGCAACATCACTCTGAAACTCTTGCACATAATTGGTAGGTGAATTGCCTATTGTATGTAGATGTTCCTTTTAAAGATTTCATCTTTTCATGTCCAGGTTTCTTGAAGTTGTTGTCCTTTTACATCTCTACTACAACAGATCCCTGTAACCAGTATAGCTCAGGAACTCTTTATCATATTCTGATTCAATTTTACGCATACATGGTTGCATAGATCTGAATGTGCTTCTTGTGAATTTTGTCTCATCAACTCTATTTTGGATACAGTTATGACCTTAACAGTTAACTTCATATCTTGGGATGTTGCTTGTAAGCAGCCATAGCTCAAGAACCATTCAAAATATTTAGCTGCAATTTGATGTGAATATCACCTTATATGGGTTTAGTCCCATTCTAAAGAATTATGGACCCCTGATTACTTGTCCTCCCGACTTTTGTTTCTGCAACAACAAAAAAAGCTGAACAAAAATGTGTTGAATTTCAGTCACATTTGACATGTGGCTTCAGATTGATGAGACCTTGAGTGAATTTGATCTCTAGCATTCCGTGACATGTGTAACAGGAGTTATAGCCCCTGATTCCCATCTCCCCCTCCACTTTTTCTTTTGGTTTCTGATGCATTATCTTGCTAAATTTTGTTGGCTCTTAACAAAAAATTAGGCATGCAGATTTATATTGATGAGACCTTGAATGAGTTTAATTTCAAGTATTCTTCACTATCATTTAGAAGAGTTATGTTCCCTGATTGCCTGTCCTCTTAACTTTGCTTCCACAGCATAGCTTTGCCAATGAATATTGCATTTCAGCCAAAATTATAATGCACCTTTATATTGACAAGACCTCAAATGAGTTGGATTTCCAGCATTCCACATCAGTATTTAGTAGGGGTGAAATGATACACCTGTGCCGCGTATTGATATGATTCATGATACACAGCCTACGATACGATACATTATCGATTCTCAGTTTAAAGAACAAAAAGGCAAACAAATAATAATTATTCATGACTGCTGAAGATTAAAGTAACTTATATTGGGTAAGTATCGTTTTGTATCGATTCTTCACCTCTTGTATCGATACGTGTATCGATATGGCAAAAGTATTGATGCATCGATATATCGATGAATCATTTCACCCCTAGTATTTAGAAGAGTTATGGCCCCTGAATTCACTGGTTTTCCAACAGAAGCTCTTTTGTTTACAGCCCTGCCAAGTAAATTGTAGAGAGTGGGGCCCAATGCAGTGCATCCATTGTTTCTTGCTTGTTTTTTTTTTAATACTTTGGAAATAAAGAAATGCAATCAGTCATTGCATTCATTCTGGGTAGTGAAATCTCACCCATTTGGACAGTGTTGACATCAAAGATTCAGGTTATTTAGATATCCATCTTAAATTATAACATTTTTAGGTGCCCCCACCCAATCCCATCCTCAAGGGAGACATACTGGTTTTGTGCTGTCAATCTGCCTGTAACTCTTACATTGTGAGTAATATACCTAAAAAGCTATTGAGCCAAACCAGACCAAATTGTATATTTAGATACCTTGACGTCCCAAGACCTAATTAGGTTCTGGTGACTGTTACTTTATTATCAAGGTCACCGGACAATATTTTGTGTAAAGTGAAAGACAATAGTCTGCAGGGAAGATATCTCCAGCATTGTTTGACTCAAACTGGACCAAATTTGATATGCAGATGGGTGATCATTATGGGGTGAGGGTGGGGAGAGACATGTTTTTTATATGTAAAAAACAAGTTCTTTCAAGTTCTTATATTAGATTTTCACAATCATGATGCTGACTGTGGAGATGTTAGTGATCACTTAAGACCACTAAATTTGCCAATGACAGAAATACTATCTATGTAAATTTCATGTAGATGCATTTGAAAATACAGTGTTCAGAATTGGAAAATGTTACTGAAAGAACAAGGTTCTATGCTTTAAAAAAAATATGATTTCAGACAGGAAATATAATTTTAAATTAGAGTTGAAAAACCTTTTTGTCTTTCTGTGAATCTACCTAATTTTGAAACAGAATAAAGCTGCAAGTTATTGTTAAGTATGAGACAAAGTTGAACATTTTGGAAATCTTGCCTGCTGTGGATCTCAAAAGAATTGCAAAGTATTGCCTACTATAAATACATGAGTATGCCAGAAATTAAAATTGATGAATACATGAGTATGCCAGAAATTAAAATTGATGAATACATGAGTATGCCAGAAATTAAAATCGATGCAGCATTTTCTCCAATTCTTAAATATGGTGGTCATATTCATGTAATTTTGAGTATGCAATATGTCCAATTCTTCGAGTTAGAAATTTAAAGGGAGATAACTTTTGTACATGAATAGTGGTTAGGAGGATTTGTATCCCTTTATAAATTACTTACTGCATGTCGGTGGACACGCACAGTCTCAACATTTTTAAAGTATACAGTAGGTATCAGCAACCTATGGCACGTGTGCCAATGGTGACACGCCAGACTCTTTGGAAAGTGCCAAGTCTTTTGAATATGACTTGCCTCATGGCATGCAGCACTCTACACAGCACTATACAATTGAGTGGACCTGGCACATCAGTTCTATAAGGTTGCCAATGCCTGGTATACAGTTTAACAAATTGGACACATTCTATACTTTTCTGTTCAAGTATTGTAGCAGAATACATCCTGCTTATTTGCATAATGTTTTGCCAAGAAAAATTATGCAGTTAAGTGGCTATTCAAATGGGAACAGCTTAACAACCAAAGGAAGTAGCTTTCTCAAAATGTGCAGTTAGGGTATAAATTGACATCTAATGGGGTGAGAGAACCCAGTTTTGAATCTTGGTGGAGGCAAGAAACTGTTTTTCCAAATACCTCCATTAGCATCATTGATGCTAAAACAGTGTGCTGTGTTTGTGCAGGTAAAAGATCCCTCTTGGGGTATTGAAAAAAGAGTAGATGCCTGAAGCTGCCATGGAGGTCCACCCCACACCCTGAAGTGTGCATAAGCATACATGCCCATCATACTCTATATACAAGGTTGTGGCAGTAATTAGTAGATAGATAGAGATATGAATGAGATAGATGGTACATTACATTTTAAAACTTAAATGATTTAATATAAAATACTCAAAATGTACAAATAGTATACAAAGATACTAAGTACATTGAATCCAGCAGACTTATCATTAGCACATACAAGTAAGTATTAAAGCGAGACACATTTTAAATGTTTAATGAGATTTTGACACCACTGAATTCTTTTGTCACTTTAGTCCTGATATAGTCGCACTTGTCACCCTTTCTGCCTAAATTCAAACTGAGTACATGATATTGCATTGCTTTTTGCCACACATGGTTATTCATCACACTTTCAGGGTCCTCTATGAAATAAAACTCCATAAAGTTCATGGGGTTTTTTTTGTCTTTGATTTGTTTCAAAATAGGAATGACCTTGGACATGTTAGGGCTTGAAGGACAGTTAAACCAAGGTGTTTTAGATGCATAATAGCAACAAAATTGGCAGGAAATTATTTACAAATACAAATAATACAAGGTGTGTTACATGCATAATGGCAACAAATTTACAGGAAATTGTTTACAAATATGCAGGATATGCAGATTTTAAAAAGTACAGATAAAAGCAGTTTGATTTAATCATGGAAAAGAACTGGTTTTGGTCATGGAAATTTTATGCAAAATATCCAGGTTGTGTAAATAAGTGGCATGCATTTGAGTGGGATCCACTGTATAGTAGCAGGTCAAAGTGAGAAGCCTTCTGAGCAATAAATGTTGACATTATGTCGTGAAATATGATTTCAGATGGTCACTGCATGGATAAGAATTATTTTGTTAGTTTGATTTTATCTGTACGTACTAATGAATGTCTTGACTGTAGTCTTGAATTGTACATTTGTAACAAGTGCTATTTTTAGACCTCCTTGGTGATGTAAACAAAACATGGCACCTCACGGTAAGAAATTGACACATAGTCAGAAGCCAATAATAATTCAGTTAGCCGAGATATATTTTGCTGATAGAAAAATATCTGAAATAACTGGAATATCACTTACTACAATTGAATTATTTCTGATAAATGTTTCACTAGAGGGAGTCCACTGAAAACAAGAAATAAACATGGAGATAAAAAAAATTGCTTGCAAAAGGGATAATCAGTTTTGATGTGTTGGAAAGCATTTTCAAGACAAGATTCAAGAATTTAGGTTTCTGGAAATGCACTGTAAGAAAGAAAACTATGATTTCTCAGCAAAATTATCATGTATTTTCATGGTGCTACAGGAGATATTGCAAAACCAGTGGTCAGTGGTAATTCTTAGTGATGAACTAAAGTTGTTTTGGGCAAAGATCACAAGTTTATGTTTGTCGAAAACCAAACGAAGAATGGTTACCAGAGCATGTAGGCCTGTATAGTGCACACTTGACGTTCAAGAATATTTTTGCAATGTTTTGGAGGATACATTTTGACCCCAGTTGAGGGTAACATTGACTTGGACAAAGTGTATCGGCATCTTTGATAAAAAGTTGTGGCCAGTTATTACAAATGAATTTCCAAATGGGGAATGGTATATTTGTGTGTGAGGGGGGTTTGTATTTGGTGTAAATCGAGGATATTCATGAGATTACACACCAATGTACCGCCGACACATCATGTCCCCAGTTGGGAAGAGGGTAAAATCTTGATTCTACCAACAATTTTAGCCCAGAACAATGTAAAAACATGATTTGTAGGAAGGTCCCCATTTACACACTTGGTGCTTATTCACGATTTTGAAGTGTATCTTTCCTCCATAGATGCCCATAAACACATGCCTGAAACCATGTGCTCGAGTACCCAGTGGAAAACTTGTTGAGAGATCTGCGCTATAAAATTACAGGTTTCCACAAATTATTATCTCCCTTTACAGCCAAACATCAGATACCAATAGTTTAACTAAACTCGAAGAAGAAAAGCTGGTGTATATAACAGTCCCTGGTATTATTTATTAATATTTCGTGCATGTGAGTCAATAGTTTTGGGATACACTCGTGCTTTACATGTCCAGTACAGGCAAATAAATCTACGACACATCATAGGAAAGAAGTACATCGATCTGATATTGACAATGAGTATAAATTCCTTGTAGAGTTGTTATCCGACCAGAATGTAAAGTTAAAACGCCTTGTTTGCGGCGAGGTTTTACACATGTAAAGCTATTGAAAAACGCCTTTGATATGCAACATTACTATTATTCAATGAACTATATCTGACCCTATTACATCATTTGCCTATTTAGTGTTCAAAACAGGAGAGAACGGATGTGCATCTCATGACAGATCCTGTTACAGTGACATTGAATTATGACAAACCTAATTTGGAAGTTACTCGCATGGAACTTCAGTAGATAGATAGAAAGATAGACAGGTAGAACTCAAACATTTATCATCAAGATGATCAGTCCTAAAAGGAAACATTTCATTACAGCAATATGTGTTTTTCATCTTAAGACTTATGTACAAGCAATCATAAACTAATATATGCATTCAGTGTGCTTTTATATGTATATACCTACTTCAGTTAGTGATTTGATGACTTTGATTTACATATCATGCATTATGCTTGTATCCTATTTCTGTTGTGAATGAAGTCTCATTAAAATAATATATAAAATATAAACACCAACACACCAATCCATATATGAGTACAGTGGTGTCAATAAGGTATTGTTACATTTTATTTGCGTTTCCAAATTTAAGCAGGTTTTTAGTGATAGCCAAAATGCACAGGATGTTTTACAGGACCAGCCTGTATATCATAACTTAAAAGTACATTTATTAAGAACTGTATTAGACATTAATATTCCTACTCATACAGTCTTTTTCCAGTACGTTTTACACAGAAGGCAACTTGGGGATCAGAAAACTGTTAAAAAATTTCTTCGCATTCCCTATACAATAACAATCAGCGATGCAAAACACATTTACAAGGTACTTTAAATTGCCAAATGTAATAATATAAGTGACCTGGAGAGTGAACTGTGAGAGTATTATAACATAAAAGTGTATCTTTTTCATTAATAGCGCCAAAACAATACAAAAGGATAAACTGTTTGTAAGTATGTATTAGAAAATTATCCCCATCCACTAACTCTATACATACATGTAGTATCATAGAACAGTTTGACCCGCTGTACTTCACTTCTGTAATTACTGAACATCGACACTATTACACGAGCTGTCAGTGCTATAGCCATAGCTGTTGACTTCATTTCGGTTAAAATAGATAAGTTGTTTTTTTTTTAGTATATTAGTATTCTTTGTGTTGAGATTGATATAAAACACTCTACAAAATACAATATAAACAATGTTGTATGCATGATCGATTTTTTCAGGTAAAATACAAAGTCATCAAGAAATACGTAGTTTGGTAAACACAAACATTCGCTCCTATTTTCAACATTAAATTTGCACATGCCAGAGACAGAGAGAGAGAGAGAAGATTCATACATGTATTATACAACACAGACATTACTTTACTCTTTTGGTCAACACAAATAGTCATTTATGATAAGGCCAGTTCCTGCCATAAATGCTCAAATCCATCAAATTGGTATGATCTCCAGAGTGGTGGACTATTAAGAAATTTTTTATTTCACACTAAAGCCTAATTGCAATACAATCGATCAATCAGTCAATCAATGAGTCAGTCACAATAAAAAATATTCAAATGACAATGTAATTGCCATAAAGAACTGAGAATAGTTGTAGATTAAACCCTTGTGGAGGTTACAGTTACTTAATGCTAGTATGTATTATGATGCAGCCATATCTAATACAGTATTTAAATTCCTTCATTTTCTTTGACAAAGTTTTAAATTTATACAGTTAGTGTACATTATGTTCCACTCCAAATCAAACATTTTTATAATACATGTCGAGCAAAACTACAGCATTTTGTGTCTTTTTCTGACGTGGCAGTGGATTACTTTCTCAAAATAATATATTTTAAATTTGTATTCATTTATTTTGTAAACTTTTATAATTAAAAAAATTATTCCTGACATGCATAATGTTGGCGTTGGTTTGGATTTCAGATCTTGTCAATTACACGACAACGGGTGAAGCATATTTCTGGACTTTGCTAAAAAAAAAAATTTTAAAAATTGCTAAAAAAAAAAAAAGAGAAAAGTGCAAATCGACTAGCTGTACAACACATTGATAGTGAAACCATTCAGAACATACATTATTATGACAATCCTAACTTCCAGAGTTGACGCGCTGTTTATATTTATTGCCAGTACACTGTTATTGTGAACACACTATATAGCTGGCATTTACTCAAGTGCATTCCATCATTCTGATTGAAAATCTGACCCAGTTTAGTTCTGTTTGATGTTTTATGGAAAATCAACACAAGGATGTTATTTAGTGCCAAGGCAGCTAGGGGTAAAGTGCCTTCCCCAGGGACACACCATTGTAGCCAACCCAGGTTGATCCGATGGCAGGATTTGAAACTGCAGCTTTTTGGCAGTGACTCCAGAAAAAGCTAACTACTGAGTCACTGCAGCTCCTAAAATCTGACCTGTACATTCATTTATTTACGAAAAGCCATAGTTATCTACAAAATGAAACACACATCACTTTTGACAGTATACCAAAGCCCATTTTAAAAATGTACATATAAAACGATAGTTTTACATCATCGTTCAGAATAAGCTTTTAAGTATCGATAATTAAAAACTGCCCTACTAATAGTTCTTACTGAAAAACTTCACCTTAATTCACAAGAAGTATGCTTTGTCTGTAGAATTATATGTATGTTTGTGCAGATAAAAGTTGTTGTTTTAATTAAGTTCCCTTCCTTCTCGAAGGGACACAAAAGTTTGATAAACAGGAAAGGATTTTAATTATTTTTTTCTCATAGATTCTGAAACAGCCCCCTAACACTTGTTGGCCAATAGTGAATCGGCCAGAGAGTACATTGATTATTCACACTGATGGTGAACACTCTGTGCACATAAGTTTTTTCAAATTTTTATCATTGATTTTGTTTTTAAACTAGAAGTTATATCACCAAAACATGATAACATACAGGTCATACGGGTGAGATTTATATAAGCAACAAGAAAGTTTTCCAAAATCGGTCTTTGTGTAACAAGAAGTGCTTATAAATCATGCTATTTACACCTAAGTACTGGAGTTGGGTTTACGTAAGTCAACTTAAAGTTGAATCTTCAACTTTATGCCTTTGAACTGAAACTGAATATACAGGGATTTATGTCTGCTTTAACACCCGACAGGTTTTTACACTGCATTGACCTTATTTCTTGACCAACTTGCACACGAAGAACATACCCTAGACAATTAAATGTATCTTAAAATGCTAAGAAACATATTAGGCATTATTAAATTTTGTTTTTGCATGCATACTGTCATTTTTCTGCTTTGGCTTTGTGAGAAAAAAGCACTACTGTGTTTTAAAAATAATAAGATTAGAATTTTTTTTATTTCATTTTTTTCTTGACAGACTTTTAATATTAGTCTGAAAAGTAAGCATAAAAAGTATGATTCTTTAAAGGGTTTCTTCCAAGGTTTTTGCTTTTTCCTATTTACTATAGTATTTAAAATGTCCAGACGCATGTTTTACTTTTCAGAAAGTCCAATTATCAAGCACCCAGTTGTTTTAAATAAAATAGGTCAAAATAAGCGTACCCACTTCGTATGCATAATTGCCGTAAATTTTCGGAAACCGAGCGTGTGTGACGTCAAAGACGGGAGACTGACAACAGCGCGTGACCACTTATGACCTCTCATTGTCGATGGGTACTTATGTCATCCAAGACCTTTTTACGTCAGCAAGCTATATTTTATACAATTGCATAGAGAGGATGAAAAATCAGTGCTAATGAGATATATCCTTCAACAAAGCATGTTTGATTTCATTTTAAGATGCATTGAAAACATATGATTTCTGTTTTTGAACATTTAACTCTTAGGTTAATGATCAAAGGGAACTTAAGTTCTAAACCAAGTGATTTTCTTTTGCTAATACTTGCCCAGAAGTTACAATAATGTCTGCAAATTCAGCACCTCAAAGATATGTACTATTTTTGGGGTATCAGATACCTTTTAAAATAAGCATGAAGTTACTTTTTTGAACATCATAAGTTTATATTTTAATATTGCAGATAGTGTTTAATATGCGTTCAGAAATTTTGATACCATCTAGCCCTTAGATGAAAAAGATTTCACATTGTAAAAGCTATTGAAATTGAATGTATTTAATACCCGTCTAATGTATATTTATGAGCTCAGTTTCACAGTCAATGATTTTCTTTATGCATTTCCTTCTTTGATTCTATCTTGGTTGAAAAATTACATAACCATCTAATGCATATTTATGGGCTCAATTTCACAGTCAATGATTTTCTTTAATACATTTTCTTCTTTGATTCTATCCCAGTTGAAAAATTATGTAACAAAATTATTAGTGGAAGTCTTGTCATATGTGCATAAATTGTAAAGTATTATATATACCATATGCCTATGTGAGCAAACACTTGTAAGAACAGGAACAAATACCAGTATATTAAGAAGGATGATTCTCCAAATCACCTGTAATATGAAAATCTTCATATTTACACCTGTCTCAGATTAATCATACTGAAGGTAAACATAGGCGTATGCATGAGAGAGAGAGAGAGAGAGAGAGAGAAATAGAGATATCATAACTTAGGGTATGGGTGAGACAAAAATTTCATGTTCGAATTTCCATTTGTCACAATTTAAGGTTTGTTACATAAAAATATTAATAATAAAAGTGCCCTCTTCCAGCAATCAGCTAATCATCGGAAATGTTTCAACTTTCCCACCCCCATCCCCCTTTTGCAACTACAAGCCCCCCCCCTCCACCTCAACACAGACCTACACTGTACATGTTGATTGAAGCATTTGCATTAAAGATTCCAGGACTACTCCGCTCATAGCAGAGTCGGCCCATTAAAGTTCTCAACCCATAATGAAATTGGACTACCCAATCAGCCATTACGAATTCAACCCACGATTGATATAATAGCAATATGGATGTAATGTACTTTGTAAACGGTCATTACATATTTTTAAAAAATCTTTGTAGGTTTCTATATATATATATCCGTGTTGATGCAAAGATCAAAGGCCGATTAATTTTTTAATTAATTTTTCACTCAAAATGCCCAATTACAAAAGAAAGTAACTGTTTTCCTCCCTTTTTGTAATGATTAACTAATTAGTTAGTAAATAACATCTTTATAATTCATTTTTAATTTTTTTTGTTACTCAAAATGCTTATTTACAAAATAAGGTAACTGTTTTCCTCCCTTCTTTAATGATTAGCTAATTAGTTAGTAAATAGCATGTTTATAAAAAATATTTCTTGTTCAATAACAACAAGTGTTACAATGCCATACAAGATCAAAAGTAAGGTTCACTGAAAAAAAAATACATACAAGATCAAAGGTAAGGATCACAAACAAAAAACTACAAACATTCAATAAACCACATACACCGACATTGTTTGTTGGTTTGGACCAAATCTACAATGGGCAGATTTGATGAAAATATGCCGGTTGAAACAATGAATTATGTCCCATGCAATATATAAGCAACACATGGCAACTTTAGATACATGCCATGTTTGTGTATGCAAAAAGATATTGTTTATACAAAAGTGAAATATTGAAGAAAAGAATAAGAGCCATTGATTAATGGCATTAAGGAATCATCTGATTCAGGCATAAATTCACTTGATGCCATAGTTAGAAACAGGTAATTGATATGAAACTGCTTGTTCTGATGTTTAAGAGTGACTCAGATTTTGAAGTTGTATTTCAATTTGTACGGAATATGAAAGCATAGAAAACATTTATCACTGAGATTGATCTCATATCTAGTTCTGGAAAATACTAAAGAAATAAATATAAAGGTCTGATATACAGAATGGCACTGTTACAAGTAAACAACATGCTTTTTTACAATGACTTCTCATATGAGACTAATAAAATTGAGACCAAATCACACTGCTGTTTAATTGGAAATGTCATAGTGTATGAAGTTTGAATTCTGATACCTGTCTCATCAGCATCCATATTTTCGTCAGTCAGTAAGTGCAAGATTAATCTCAGTGGCCAACTTTAAGCTTCATCTCTTAGTAATGACACTTTACAACAGTCACAAAAAGTACTGTACTTAAACCATTTTATTTCAAAAACGGCATATTTGAAGTTTCTTCACACAGTAAGAAACTGCTGGATGTGAAATTTAAGTGTACTCTGCAAGTTGGTGAAGCCTTTTTTCTTCTATTTCACTACACTAGCTTCTTTTTCTGTCAGAACAGTTTCCTAAATAGTCATTGTTTCTAATATCGGTCAGCAATTAGAGAATTATATCAAACTTCTCAGGAAATATTTATGTTTGCGAACTGATAAATTATTTATACCTGCTTCGCAAGAGCTGATCAAAAGGCATCAAAAACAATGTCACAAAAGTAAAACATATGCCATAAGAAAGAAAAACAACAATTTTATTCTTGATACTGTTGGAATTCCACTTGTGAGTAGAGAAAATCTGTACTTTCATTCATGACTTTGTAACTCATGAGAATTGGTTGTTTTTCCACTCAATAATGAGAAATAATAACAGTAGCCATGACAATAATGTGGATATAGATTATATATACTTGAAGACATTAAAACCATAAATATTCATGTTTTACCACAAAATACTTTTTACTGCTATTTGATTTTCATAATCTCTATATTTGGTTTGGGAATTAAAATGTCTATTGTAAAAATGAATTACATGATTCTTAGTTGTATCGAAAAGTAAACCCATAAACAGATTATTAATGAGCAATAGATTATTTTCTTATAAAATAAAACTATTTTGTAGTTAATGCTTTGTTTGTTATAATAACGTGCTTACTAAATTTATAATAATCATGTCTATACGGTATATTTTCTTTCTTTTCTTTCTTTTCTTTTCTTTTCTTTTATGCACATATCCATATTGATTAGGAATCCCTTGTAAGAGAATTACATGATTCCAGCTATAACTGATTGATCTTCCATTGAGAGGTTTGTGTGTTAACATATAGGATGGGAAAACTTGTTATTCATTTATCAAGATGAAATTTTGTTGTCAGATGATATGGAATGACAAATCAAGTTCAACTTGAAAAGAGCACAAATTAATGAATGAGCCTTTACCAACTGTTTATAAAACGCTTAAATTTATCCACTGTCCATTTTTCTAGCTGACGAAAACAGTTCAAATTATATGAAAATACTAATTGTGAAAATATACGAGCGTATATTGTCATGAAAGTTCCAAATTTCATTTTTTTTTTTTTTTTTTTTTTTTAATCAAATACCTGGGCTTTATTAAACAGGCATGTTAATTTCATAAAATAAAAATTAACAATTTTAAAAAAAAAAAAAAAACAAAGATCATATTATGGATCCTCTATACAGATGAAAAGCATCAATTACAAGTATATAATAAGCAGATAAACATAATCTTTCCTAAATGGTTATCTACAAGCATTTGGTTATTAATAATTCACCTTAAATGCTGGCTCTTTTGATGGTACAAAGTCTTCACATTAGCCCATAATTGGAACTAATCTGTGTCGGCACACGTGTCAAGTGTTGTTTTAACCACGCGTGCCCTTGGCACATATTCTCACTGATAAACCTACCACAGCAATTGCTAACCGTAAATAATCTGGTCCAGCACATGTCAGGAATTTAGCAGCTAAAATGCATTTTCAAGTTTGAAGTGAGTTTTAGTTTTATGGCGTTTTATTTAGTGTAAAATTGAAATTTAGGATTGAAATTTTTTCAGTTTTCGAGTAGAGGGGTTTCGGTTTACTGGGAAAAAATTTTTTATTAAAAAAGGAAAAATACAGAGATTGTTTCGGTAACCGCTTAAAATTTACCATGTTTTTATATTAATTAACTTTGAAAACTCAACATCGAACACTCAATTATCAAGGATCACTCAAAGTCACAGATTTGTCGTGACAATACAAATACCACTTAAAATTTGAAACTTTGTCCAGTTAGCAGACTCCCAGCATTGTGTTGCATGTATCAAGGGTGAGAGTATATTATAATCAGCAGAATTAGGCAAAATGATGAGTATTGAAACTAATCTGCATGATTAACTGATAAATCCTTGTTTTGAGATGATCCTTCGTCAATAACGTAATCTTGTACTGAAAATCAGGTTTGTTATTGTCCTATGTACATATGTCCACATATTGCTATAAAGTTTAATCTGCGTTGGTTCTGAATTAATAAAGGCTATAAGTGTCAGCTTTTGTTGCTTTAAGTTGAATACTAAAACTTATTACGATTGAATGATATTTAAAACAAGAGAAGGAAGCACCATTTGCCCACATAAACTTTATAAAGGGACTTAAAACACCATTTGTTTCACGATGATGAGCGAATATGCCCTAAAGACAAATTAAAGTCTATAACATGATGTTTTCTTCTTTATTGGACTTGTGAAAACAAAACATAAGTAGCATGTGCAAACTTTCAGTAGCATATTTAAAATGTTCCGCTTGAAGAGAATCAGCGCCCGGTGGATGACCGATTATTAACTTAGCAATAGTATCATTAATCTCATGCAAATGTACAAACTCAATATATCTCTATGCAATATGTTTTTTTTAAAAGTTAGCCAATACACTACTGTTTTTTGTTGTTGTTTTACCTTTAATTGAATTAATTATTTCACAATAATGACTTTGCCACATTACAGCAATGTCTTGCTGGTGTGTCATGCAACCCACATAATTGGCCAGGGGAGAGCATTTTCAAGTCTCTTAGCAAACATCTTTCCAAAATGAATTAATATCTTTATTGTTTAACTTCTTGGCATAGGAGTCAGCCCTGTATTTTAGTTTCTTCCATCTCACATAATCTTAAGGCATACTTAAACTGGGCCCTGGATTTCCTTATCGTATCACATAGAAAACCAGGCCTAGGCCTACCATTATCATGCCATAAGATAAAATAATCCCTACCTTCTTTATGCAAATCTTTTATATAGTCATTCCATCCCAGTACCATATAATTTTTACAATTAGCATTGCGGGCAACAGTATTACTGGCATTTGGAAGGACTTTTACAACAGCACTATAAAATGTATCAATAGCCTCCCGATGATCAACGTAAACACAGTTTACTGTGTTGCATAACACAGCTTCATATGGCTACAGTGCACAGTGAGTAATCTGGCATTCATGCATCCCCAGGAGTGAAATCTGTGACCCATGCCATGTTGATTTGTTTACAGGTGAACCTCTCAAAAAAAAATGCTGGTTAACAAGAACTTCACCTTGAGTTAACTTTTAAAGATATTTTAGATTAACGTATGATTTATTAGGATTTGGACACTTTAGAAAGTTCAGTACTGACAAACAAATGAAGATACTACATAGAGAAAATAATTATGATCTGAATTATGAGTCGTATGGATGTACAAACTGATGGATAGGATGGAAAGGTTAATACAAAGTGCCAAATGTGCATTTGTGATAAAATAAAATAAATATTTAATTAAAAATGCACTGGAAGCAAGATATATTGCTGTTGAGTTAGGAAGCGAACAACTTTATGAAAACACACACATACAAGAGGAACATGAAAGGACAAAAATCAGTCCATATTATCTGGAACATTTATTGCTGTGAATGGAATCAAATGTAACGTCAAAAATAATTTTAGAAAATTTTAAAAATCAAAACCCCATCAATACTGGGATTTTTAAAAATAAAATTTTTCAAAAGATAAATGGTGAAATGAGTTTTTGAATACATTATAGGGAAAATTATCGGGTCATAGAAAATGTTTTTTCTTATAATATAGTCACTTAAACAGTCTGTTGTTTATTTGTCTGCCTGTTTCTACTGTCACTCATATTTTAAACTATGCAAACCAACCGTGTAAAATTGGCATAAATATTTTCTTCCTTTTTCACACAGGAGAAATAATAAAATAAGCTCACACTATCTGTAGTTTTATTTTTTTTTTTTTTATATAAATCTAACGTAAGCAATACTATCTTACTACATGTATTTTATAACTTCTTGGCCATACTATTTACCTTTCAAAGGTAAGTTTTTCGCATCATTCTATATTTGCACCATTTTAGCAACTGGATCAGAGACACGGAAAATTTAAACTTGTGCAGATCTTTGAAATTTAAAATTATATTTTGATCGTAAAAGACTAAATCATGAAATTTACACATACAAAGTTTCCAAAAATTGGCAAATTGAGACAGTGGCGGTGTGAGGGAGGGGTCGGGAGGGTTTTTTATTTGCAGCTGAAATTTTCATAGTATTTCACCTCACCTTAGTGTAATGGGGGCGATTCTTCACAAAACTTATATTTAGATTGGGGGGGGGGATGGAGGTTGGCAACTGACATCAAAACTGTTCTCTTTGGCAAAGTAGGGGTGCCACTAAAGAACATTGCCCCCAGGCGCCTTGACACCCTCATGCTGAAATATCAAAACATGTTTTGATACATGAGCCTATTTATGCACACCATCAGTTACTTCTGAGTAAATGTATGGAACCATGAGTCTGTCACCTTTATGACTGAAGTATCAATTAACAATAAATATATTACCTAGACAAGGGATAAATATAAAATGGCCATCCTTTAATTTTGCAAAGGGTTAATGATCTGTTCGGGATTAAAAAATGTACCAAAATACGCTGAGTGCACTACCTGAATCTGAACTGTGCAAGTTCCTAATAATGTTTATTTTCATTTTCATTTTGCAGGATAAAGTGAGTCCTCATTGTCTGTGATGTCACACTGTCTACAGTGTCAGTGTTTGTTTTTTTTAATAATGATGTTGGTTCTTGGTTCTAATTGATACTTTAGAGTGTGTAAGTATGCCCCCATCATCCGTGATATCCCATTTTGCCCCATTTGCATGTTTTTTGTCTATAATTATGCTTTTCCTTTGTTTTAATTGATATTTCAGACCATTTGTGTAAATATGTCCTGATTGTTCATGTTGTGCCATTGTCTCCAGTCTTCATGTTTTAGTGAAACAGTGCATCCTCAGTTTATTTGATTGTTGAGACTATTTGTGTAAATATGACCTGATTGCCCGTAACAGACCATTGTTTACAGTCTCCATGTTTCCATAAATTATTATGTCCGTCTTTCGTTTTATATGACACTACAGACCATCAGTGTAAACACATCCATTCAATAATCATATAGAATTTAACAAACTTTATTTTTTAATAAATATCATATAAAATTAATACAGTCCAAATAGAATAAATGCAATAATAATTAACAAAAAGGAATCAGCTTGAGATACCATGAAAGACATGATCTTTTCGTATTTTCTGGAATAGGTTGATAGTGTAAATGTACCTGTAATCACACCAGAAATATTACAAAAGACGTTTTGATACATGAGCTTATTTATGCACTCCATGTATGTAAAAGTATGGAACCACCAGGTGGCCACCTTGCTGTATGATTACCAACTAACAATTGACATATTACCTAGGGAAGGGATAATCATAATGCAATCATCATTTGTTTCTGGAAAGGGTCAAGCATCCATCCAGGATTAAACAATGAACACCTATTACATCTGTTTGTGCTAACCACCTGAGTCTGAACTTTTCATGCACAGCCTCATAATGTTTGTCTTCATTTTCATTTTGCAAGTTAATGCGAGTTCCACTTGTCCAATGTCCCCTGCCCTTGGAATCTTAGGTGCAACACTGGTGGGATGCTACATATTTTTTATTCTACACATTTTGCCAAGTATATAGAACATGTTGATTTATATAATATTTTAAGTCAGTGTATGGAATCTTCCATTTAGAAATGGGTGACATCAGGGCAGCTTTGGCTGCTTGATCTGCTCTTAGTCTTTCAATACCCTTAATACCAATGTGACTAGGCAGCCAACAGTGCATAATACTTTTTTCAGATTGTATGAGCAACAAATCATGTTTCTGTTAGAGCTGGGATATTAACAGGTTGTCAAAATTATGTTTTGCAAGGTTTTCATTTTGGAAATGGAATCTGCAACAGATGATGAAATTTGTTTTTTGAGAGGTGATAATGTATTTTAAAGATCTGAATATGGCTCTAATTTCTGCAGTAAAAATGGAGGCTTTAACTGTAACTGTCTTGAGATGGTACAGTGGGGTGTTGCAGCAGCTTCAACTTGTCTCCATCTTTCCAAATGGGGTATGGAATTTTAAAGAAGATAATCTTCTGGTCCATGTTTCTAGGAGGATAAAACAGTGGAAAATTTATAAAACACAAACCCTGGACGTAAATGTTATTGAGAATATCTTGCAAACAACTCAATCCAAGCTTGAAAAAATGACTGCATGAAATCAGATCTAGGGCTGATCTCATTCATGTTGTTTTTGACATTCCTTCTATGACATAAATACAAGGACTAAAGCTGTACTCACTTTTGACCTTGTACTGTACATACATGTGTCAATAAAAGCAGGCAACACTCAATTTTCAGGTGAATAGGTGTACTGTATCTAAATATACCCTACAAAGTTAGAGAATAAGCAGACAAATAGGATTCTTTGATCACAGATATCAGTCACATGTAAAAACCATAAAACATTTAATGGTAATGTGTAAGGCAGACATTTAGTTATAGTCTTTACTGTATGTCTAAAAGCTGGAGGGCGAGAGCCATATACAGTTTCTGAAAAATTGGGGTGGGCTTAAACTCACAAATGGGTTACACAATGGTGAATTTAGATATTCAAGTCAGAATTTTTACATATTGATCAAACCATGCGGTAGCCTATGTTAGGATCGCAGTTACCTAACATTATACACGCAGAAGTTTACTGAACTATATATCCTATGCAAAAAGAAAATGCTATTAGTTGTAAATAATAAGTAACATTGATATATATTATGAATTACTGTACAGGAAATTGTTGTTTTCTTTTCTGGATTTGCTATTGATTCAGTTTTAGTGTTATCTGTTCATTGATCACTCCCTTTTCAGCTTTTTATTTTAAAGCAAACTTCTTTCATAAAAAAATGTAGTATAGAATCATATCCTACAATATTGATTTATTCTTTCATTATGATTTAAACACTAATTTTGTATCAGTTAGCAGACGTAAGGTCTCGAAAGTACATAATAATTACATAGCAGACATATTTGTTTTTTGTGTGATGGTAAACTAGCTCCCCCAATAGTATATTGTGGGTATTTTGTTGCTTCTTTTTTTCCTTTGGCTCTAATTAGTTTTTATGGTTTTTAAGGTCTAGTATGCATTGACACACTGCCACACATCACATGTCAATCAGAATGTCTTCAGCCTTTCCCATTGTATGCTAGAAAAGGATCTCATATGTAAATGTCCATTTTGAACTGAACAGGGGTTGTTATTGCATCATAATAACTTCATTGACATAACAATGACTTGATGTGTCATCACTGATAGCAATGTAAACTGTAGTTCGAGGCTATATTCTATATTCTGGCAGAACACCTGGTCTCATTTCTTAAGCATTGTCTTGGGTTGACTGTCATAAATCTTAATCTGTTATTTCGCCAAAGTGTTTTTGAAAAATATGCTATTGGTTTCTTGCAGCAGGTGGGGGGGGGGGGGGAGGACCAGGATGTGCCATACCTAACATTCCTGTTTGTTAACGTTAGTCATTTTAGCTGTAAAACATGATGTACTTTCACTTTGTGGGTCTTATTTATATCAGTCACTGGTTTATAGGTCAACAGCACCTATGTTTACAGATGTTGATGAGATCATTTCAGCATAACTAGAGACAAAGGATTTCTTGAAAATCAACTATTTATAAATATAACAAAATATCATTTGACACTTTAATAAACAGCAGATATTGGTTATATGCTGTCTGTTCATCCATCTGTTTGTCACTCAGTTAGTCCATCACTCTTTCTTGTAAGATAGCTAAAAAACTATTGAATCAAACCATGCCAAAATTAATAATTTGATACCTTGAATGGATCCCAAGACCTGATTAGCTTCTTATTTTTTGCTCATTTTTTAAAACCATTTGGACTTAGAAAGCAAAAACGTACTTGATTTAGACAAATAAAACTTGGTTGCATATTTGTATTAATATGTAGATGACCTGGTGGGATTTTCAGGCCATTACATCAATTTTTCAGATTTTTTTTTTTTTTAAGAGACTTTTTTAATCTTAGGACTTTAATCATTTTACAAACAAACATTGTTAAGTACATTGAAGCAAAAATCACTTGACGTAGACAATTGAAATTTGGTAGGCATATTAATTTGCTTTTATACAGGTGACCAGATTAGATTTTCATGCCATTTTTGCAATTTTTCAAATTTTATTTTACAGATTTTAAAAAAAATTGTATTCATGATTAAGCAAAAAACACTTGAGGTTGAGAAAATTACATTTGGTATACTTGGTTTTGTATTGTTATGAAGATGAGCTAATTTGATTTTGAATCCATGACAATAATTTAAAAAAAATTTTTGTACAAAACTTTTTGGATTTTGACTTTTATAACAAAAAAGCTTGTTAGCACAATTAAGCAAAAAACAAGCCTGGAGCCATATAATAATCAAGTCCATCAATCCATATGTTAGCAGTTTGGTTTTCGCAATCATGTACTCAGTATGGAACATAACTAGCAGTAATTGAATATGTATGTTACAATTATTATTTCAGTGAATTCTGTTATTAATATTGGCTAATTTGTGTGTTCACATACTTAAAAATGTGGCAAATAGTTAATACTGGCATGTTATTACCCTTACATTTTTTATGATTTCCCCATAAAATCCCTTGGTTTATCAGGGGCAGATTCAGAAATATCGTTTAGGGGGGGTGAAAACAAGTATGTGAGGAGTCTGTGGTATGAAACCCTCAGTGGGGCCCAGAGGGCATAGTCCCAGGAAGCTCCTGCATTTTAACCATCTAACCAACTGACTGTAAAAAAATGTACTCTAGGAAATGTTCAGGTTCATTCATGCTGGAGAGTGGGGGGGGGGACACCAGTGATGCCTCTCCCCCCCCCCCCCCCCCCCCCCCCCCCCAGTCTGCCCCTGTTTATAAGACCAGATATGCTTTAAAATTCCTATAATTGTGATAAATATGGCTGGAAGGCCTGAATGTACAAAAGTTTAAACTGCAGCAGTGTTTTCATTTATTTTCTTTTTTTTATATACAAAATCTATACATACAGTCATAGCAGGAAAATTAAGGTACAAAAAGGGTCTAGTAATGGTACTGTTTCAGATTAGTAAATATGTTAAGGAGAGGTATGCAGATTTCTGATGGTGAGCCGTGCAAGTTACCCTAGTTTAAAATAGAATTATCCATCATGAATCCTCAGATAAGCACAGATAGTGCCGTCCACCTTTACTGTATAATACTGTGCATGGTTGTCAGAGCAAGTTCTACATTGTTGTTTACTTTGGCTAGGTATCACTGAAAATGGATATAGTTAGACAAGACATGACACTTCAGATGGGAGTTGTTAAATTGAAATATAGAAACCAACCTGTTGTATGACACATCCACTTGATCTCAACAGGTGACCATGCCTAAGCTTAAGTGTTTAGTTAAAAGGGGCATTAATATCAGTCATGTTTGGTCAGTGTCACTGTTTGACCATTGTCTCATGTAGATAATACTGCCAAGACTTACGCTGAGCCTTGTTTGTTATGGTTTACATTGTTATTTTATATTGTTAATGGTGTCTGTATTGGAGGTGTGTCTATTCAAGTGACATCATGCAGTCATCACTTGAACTGTGATTCATACATGACAATTTTCCATTTTTAGCTCTACTGGGGTCATAGGTCAGAAGAACTTATGGGATGGTCTGCTGTCCATCATCTGTCATCTGTCTGTTGTCCATCTGTCCATTAGCACAAGTTTGTTATTGCTGCTCCTCTTGAATGGATAGTTGTATCAACATGGGGTTTTCTCTAAAAGACTTCTTATGATTTCTAGTTGGTCCTAAATGAAAATGGTGCAGATCTGATGTCCAGTATGGCTTGCACAGTTTCCATCTTGAAAATCTTGTTATCACTACTCCTCCTGAATGAAAGCAATATTCCCATGGGGTTTTCACCCGAAGATTTTTTATGATGTCTGGTTGGTTCTAAATGAAAATGGTACCAATCTGATGTCCAATATGGCCACCACAGTGGTCATCTTGAAAATCGTTATCTCTACTCCTCCTGAATAGTCGTATCAACATGGGGTTTTCACTGAAAGACTTCTTATGATGTGTAGTTGGTTAGAAATGAAAATGGTGCCAATCCAACTTCTGATATGGCTGCCACAATGACCATCGTGAAAAACTTGTTATCACTACTTCTCCTAGATAGCTGGTCATAGAGACATTGCACTTTCACCAAAAGACTTCTTATTTATGTCTAGTTGGTACTAAATGGAAATGGTGCCAGTCTGATATCCAATATGGCCACCATGGCACCCATCTTGAAAATCTTGTTATTGTTACTCCTTCAAAACGGAAAGTCATATCAGTATGGATTATCTGCCAGAAGACTTCTTATGATGTCTTGTTGGTCCTAAATGAAAATAATGCCAATCTGACATCCAATATGTCCACCACAGCAACTAATTTGAAAATCTTGTTATTGCTGAAGAATATCAGAGATGGTTTCAACACTCATCAGTTAAAAGGAAGAAATGGTCTTATCTTGAATTCATGGAAATTATTTTCAGTCAATAGAGTGTCAGTACCTTCAAGGGACTCTTGTTTTAAAAAGTGGTTTTCAAATCATTACACAACTTTCATGAGCAGTTCATTAAAGAGCTAGTCAATCTAGATCACTCTAATGGCCCCAGAAAATGTCCAGAAACTATTATTCTTATTATAAAAGATGATCTTTCGTATATTTTGTAAAGATGTATCTTTTATTTTTAAAAGAATGCAGTATTTTTTAGATATAGAGCATGCTTGGATGTCATTGGCAGCTGTGCATGAGGTCTATAATGCAGAAAGTGGAGAATGTATTGATACAGCAGTCATAAAATAACAAGAAACTTTAAAGACTTTTTCCTTACTAGATAAGTTGAACTCTCTCTACAATATTATCATTTTTTTTCGGCTGCAGTAACGCATTTGGTGAAGAGTCAGACTTAATTATCCAATGGTTGCATGTTTGTGATACCTGCGCAGGTTAACCTGGGTCGGCTGCCTAGGTGTGTCCTTGGGAAAGGCACTTAAGCTGCCATTTATTCGGCATAAAAAGGTAAATAATGTGTTCAAAGTGCCATTAGAAACCATGTGACTAACCAGTCAACTCACACATGTGGGATACATTAATTTTACATTAATTTTAAAGAAAATGGTTGGATTATATTTCAGGCACTACTGATCAACAGGCTTTAATACAATATATAATCTGATGTATAAAATCAGTATTTATGTAACAACCTAGTACATGTAATTTACAGCTCCTATACAAAATGTGTATATTAAACCAATTGTACATGGTCATAATTTATCATAAACCAAGACCAGGTAAAGTATGATAGTATAAAGGCAGTTTTACTTTATCAGATACACAGAAAAATGTTCACAGTTGAAATAATCTTCAAAGGGTTGATTAGAAGACGATTTGTTTGATTAAAATGCAGATAATCTGGCTTGTTTTTGTTTCAGATATTTCAGAACAGAGAATTGCATTACGTAGAAACAATTTTATTTTGCTAAAAGAGCAAATTTCAGTGGTATACACTTGTCAAAGTAATTGGAGTTAATTCACATGAGAAAACAATCCTGATCATAAAAAACAATTGACATAGATCTACATATAGTTTAATAGTGAGTATATTTTGAATTGTAAGTATTATTGAGCAAATCATTATGAACAGTGTATTTATATTGAATTACAAGTAAGTACAAACCATCTTTTAGTATTGTTTAAAATGTATCAGAAATATTTAATAGAAAGAAAACCCCATTTACAGAGTGAAATAAAGCTTGTATAGTTCATATTAAGTTACTATTGGTGTATGTAGTCTGATGGTCCAGTAGTAGAAAGTCTGTGTTCAGCCACAGATGAACCTGGTACAGATGCTGACAAGTCACTTATATGCCACTTGTGGAATTCTATGCCTAGCAGGAAACATTCTATGCATTGCAGGGGAAATTCTGCAAGCACACATTCACAGGGGCAACCATACTTTTCTACTAATAACAACAAAACTACACCCAAATTAATAACTGTGATTAATAAGCTAGATTATTAAAAGTATTAGCAATGTGTATGTACATTGAATGTAGGTCTAGTTGGTCAGAGTTTGGAAAACTCAAAAATGTTTAGTCTCAGTTCAGTAGATACCCCAGCATTCACTAAGCAAGATAAGTAGCAAAGTGTTCAAAAAGATGCTGTTACGGATCAAGGAAGTTGCATTGTTGATTCATGAAATGTTATTTATGATCAATATTTATGCAGACTTGAAATATAAATTGGAATCATACCAACCATCTCTTGTGATTGGATGACATTAGGCACCAGTATTATTGAAGAAATTAGTAGGAATGGTCCATATATGTTGACAACACTCCACCCCCACTTAACACTGAAAGCTCTATGATCAATAAACTTCATTACTGAAAATCGACGTGGCTATTCTGCCTACCCATTACAATATATTTTATCTCAAGAACATAAAGCTATGTAAAATACTCATACTTTTACATTAACTCGCTACCATCATATCTTGCACATCCTGCAGAACTTGTATCCCATATATATTTTTTCATGATTATATGAACCAAGAAGTTACTCATGTATTGTCTGCTCAAAACATACTATGCTCCCCCACCCCCCTACCAAGAGATCTCAATGGTTCAAAAATCAAGGAAATATGAAAGTACCTGTATAAAACATTCATGATAAATGTAAAGGAAACGGATGTGACATGTAAAGTGTCGAAGCAACTACTACAGAGAACATCTGTCCAGGAAATAACTCAGTCCGCTGAGGATAACACAGATCCTACTTATATTCCACAAGAAGTGAAATGAAACCGATGTTAAATCTCCAAAGAGTATAGCCTTGCCTGTCTTGTGTTTTGGGTTCATTTCATTCATCCCTCTGCATATGCAAGCTTAGATGACCACAATTGATTGCAGTTCCTGCGGCTTCAGTTGCATTCTTATTACTCCAGTCTGTGCAAGATGTTGTCCTGCCTATATTGAGATGACAGATTTAAAAATGCATCTTTTGACAGGATTTTCAGATTTGAGATCAGAAACTACAGGTGAAACCAATTCAAACTAATATGACAAGCATCTTCTTTGTAGACCAATACTTTGAAAAATGATCGTCTTTCACTTAAATCCACCCAGATTTTTCAGTTCAGCTTGTTTGGTTTTCAGGGGAAAAATACCTGTTTTATGGACAAAAAGAATATTGATTGCACTCATTGATGTGGAAATTTTGAAAACAAGACTAAACATGCACTGTGTTTAAGTGAGTGTTTGGATTTTTAGCTCACCTGTCCATAAGCCAAGTGACTTTATGGTATGGCCCTCAAGTATTGTCCATCTGTAAACAATTGCTTGTTACCACTCTGGAGCCATATTTCTGATCTGATTTTGATCAGACTTGACATCTGGGCTTACAACATTAAGATCTTGAATGAGTTTGATAAATAGCAAGATTCATGCATATTAATGAGGTAATCTTGCATCTGATTGGCTGACCTTGTTACCACTCTGTAGGCCATATTTCTTATCCAATTTTGATCAAACTTGGAATATATATCGAATTTGTCCAGGATCTTAATATATAAGCATATATTCCAAGTTTGATTTATATATATATTAAGATCCAGGACAAATTCGATGATGAATAAGATCGATACATACTAATGGGGTGATCTAGCATCCGATTGACTGATCTTGTTGCTTCTCTGGAAGGCATATTTCTGATCTGATTTTTACCAAACTTGAATTATGGCCTTATATCATCAGGACCTTGGATAGGTTCAATAATGAGAGAGATTCACAAATATTAATGATGTTATTTTGATCTGATTGACTGAGCTGATTACCACTCTAGAAGCCATATTTGTGATCTGATTTTTATCAAACTTCAAATAATAGCACTTATAATATCAAGCACTTGTACAGTTACAGTAGTGAGTGAGATCCATGGACATTAATGAGATAATCTTGTATCTAATTGGCTAAGCTATTACCACTCTGGAAGCCATAATTCTAATTTGATAAGTTCAGAAATAAGCAAGAACCCTGCATATTGATGATGAGATGTTGCATCAGATTGGTTGATCTTGTTACCACTCCAGAAGCCATATTTCTGACCCAATTTTGATCAAATGGAATGTTTGTTTATCTTATCGAGATCTTGGACAATTTTTTAGGGAGCAAGAGCAAAATACATTAATGAATTGATCTTGCATCTGATAGGCTGAGCTTGTTACCACTCTGGAAGCCATGTTTTTGATCTGATTTTGATTAAGCTTTAAATATAGGCTAATATGATCACAATCTCGCATAAATTCAATAATGCATGGAATCCAAACATATTAATGAGGTGATCTTACATGTGATTGGCTAAGTTTGTTACCAAGCTAGAGACTGTAGTTTTGATCCAGTTTTGTAAATAGGCTTAAATCATTAAGACCTTGGATGAGTCCAGTTATGAGCAAGAGTCATGCATACTATTGAGGTGATTTTGCATCTGATTGGTTGAGCTTGTCAACACTTTAATGACTCTATTTCTGATCATATTTTTATCAAACTTGGTAAATAGGCTTATATCACCAAGATCTATAATGTGTTTGATTATGAGCAATATCTATGCATATTACTGTAATTAACCTAAATAATCAGACACTGCAGACACCATATCTTCAAAAAATTTTATAATTTTAATTAGTAAAAAGAATATTCAAAAAATGAGCAAGTTTTTTTTTAAACTGACAAAAAATAAAAAATTCAAGTTGGAATGTAAACTGAGGAATGTTTTAATGTTTTAGCTGTATTTTTGAAAACTGGTGATTGAAAAGTTAAAAATCAAGCCATGAAACTTATTACATGGATTAGATGAAGTTAATCAGTGGCATATTTCCCCTTGGTAAGTTCATTTTGGATGTATAATAGCAGTACCAACAATGCTATTCCATAAGTAAATTCCTGAACCAGTCTAAGTGATTTGGCTCATTTATATATTTAGGGCAATCATCACCATATTTGGAATTGTAGCATCGAGATCGCTTCAAGCATATTGAAAGGAAAATACGGATTATCGTTTTGATTTTCAAAAGTAAGATAATATGAATAGATGTATGTTTTTTTATGATACATTCTGTTGTCAAAGACAATCTTTATGTTATACAATATTGATATTAAGACTGGGTCATGTTTGCAGAAACGTTTCAAGTGAGACTTATCACCAACAGCAGTACATGTACATGATGAAAAGACTGTTATAGTTTTACCAACAAAAAGAAAAACGAACACTAGAAATGCAACCAGAATTTTTTATTTGTAAAAGAAAACACTGAAACATTATCATGAAAGTGTTTTTTATTGGCATGCAAGGATATAATGCAACCTAGTATACCTAGTCAATTTTCGACCATCATTGAACTTTTCAGACACATCAATACACAATGCTGAAAATAAAGATATTAATTTTTCATGCAAAATATTTAGAAAAATTGATAATTTTCATTACTTTACAAATTGTCCACACAAAGAGACAAGTAATTATATTTTAGTGTCAGGATATCTAGGTCAGTGATGGCAATGAGGTACCATATATACTCGTGTATAAGCCAAGTCCAAATGCAAACAACATAGACCCTGATCTGCTGTCGCATAATGCGCCAGCAGATCAGGGTCTATGTTGTTTGTTCTACTGATTAGTCCTTACAAACTGCGTAGACCCAGAACTGCCGGCGCATTATGCGATCTGGGTCTATGCAGTTTGCAGTTGGTATGAGCTTTTATGCAAGTATATACGATAATCTTATATCTGATTGGTTGAGCTTGTTACCACTCTGAAGACTGACTTACAATTGGACTTTGCTTCACCTTAAGCTTGCATTATCATTATCATACACAGGTTCTATAATAAGTGAGATCTGCACATATTATTGAGATACCTCTGATTGGCTGAGCTTGTTACCTCTCTAGATGTAGAGACTATATTTCTCATCAGTTTTTATAAAACTTGGTACATGGGTTTATATCATCAAGATTTTGTATGACTTTAATTATGAGCAAGAGACTGTTAATTATGCCTTTATCTTTAGAAAGAATTTTTCTCTGGATATAGTAGAATGGGTAAAATCAACATGATATGAAGTTTGGGACATATACTACATAAGCCTGCTTTAGTGAAATGGTCAACTTTCAGGTAATGTAAGCCAGGTGAGCGATATCAAGCCCATACTTTTTGTTTCATTTACATGCTTCAGGTGCTGTTTTCTGGCAGAATTGTTTGGAGTTGCTTGTCAAAAGGTCAAAGGTTAAGGTCAAAGTCACTGAAAGAATACAAATGGTTTCTGCACAATAACATCATTTCTACATGACATACCTCAACCAAACATTGTGGATGGCTTGCACTTGGGGTAAGGAAGAAGCCTAAAAATTGTGGGGTCAAAAGGTCAAAGGTTTGATTCACTGTGAATAAAAGAAGAAAAATTGTTTCTGTAAAAGAAAATTTGTTATCTACATAGAGCACTATTAAAAATGGGATGGACATATAATGTGCCGTTCATGGTACTTTTTTTTTATTATAGTATACATTTTTCCCAATTTTTTTTATATGCTTTGGGAGCACAGTCCATGTCATCGTGGCATTATCTCAATTTGTGATTTTTGCAAGAGAATGCAGGTTTAACAATCGGAGTTAAAACTGACACACATAATTTCATTCACTCAACTTTCATCAATAATTATGTTTGGGTGTTGCTCAGCACTTTGATATTTTCTTTACAAACCAAATATCTGTATCACAGTTTAATTTTTTAATGCAAATCATAGTGGCAGGTTGAATACAGTATAATCAGAGATGAATTGCCTAACATTTATAATTTGCTTTTGTATTACAACTATCAATGACTTATTTCAAGTTGGTTAATTCATTGATTTATTCTTTCCTTTATTCATTGATTAAAAAATCAACTGATGTCAACAGACTCATTCACTGACAAGTATATAGATGTTACAGAGCTGTTTGCTGCTCTGATTTTAACAAAGTTTGTGTTGAATATTTCATAAAAAGAAAGGCTATAGTTCAGTGTATCTGGGCAGTCTTTTTCTGTAAAGATGCTGCATAATGGAGTTCGATTAATTAATATGCTCTTCAGCTCCGTCACTGAAGTATCTAAGAATTCAGTACTGCTCTCAATTCAAGCATCTGTATGGTTATGAGTAAGGCCATTACATGTGAATCCAGCAAGTTTGATGTTGTGATGAACTGTTGACCAATAAAATAAAGCAAAGAATTAATAGTCCTATGAATAACAGACAAAATTTTCTCATTAGAAATGAATGTTTGCTTGGAGAATTATGACCTTGCATCGGTAAATTCATGCAAACTGCTTTTGCTATTGAAATGGAGGGGGGTAGGCTAATTAGAGGATCAGTGACGATGGAAATAGCCACATGCATGTACAGAGGAGCCTTGTTAATCCGGACTCCGTTTATCTGGAAACCTCGCTATCCGGACAGAGTTCAACGGGAACGGATTTCCTAAACGTTATTTTGCTTCGTTAATCAAGAAATTCGTGTTCCGGATCCGGAAATCAAAATCGGGGACCAAAATGAAAAAATACTATAAAACTTGCCTCGATAATCCGGAAATAATCTGTCCAAAAATAAGAAAATTCGAAAAATCGTATATGAAAATACAGTCAGTCGGATAACACCGATTCACCTACGCAAATTTGGAGGTGTGTCAATATATCAATCTCTGATTGGTCAAATTCTAGTGGCACATTAAAGTTATAAATTGATCATGTGTGTGGAAAAACTTCAAGTAGCGTGACCATATTTTAACCAGCGATTGTATAAACAATGTCTGTTTTAGCTAGTCGCCGACGGGGATGTTAATAAATAAATAAACACACTGGGATCAAATCGTCCACACTTTTGGACATAGCATATGGTTAATAAGTTAAGTGTGTCATTAAGTCTCTTTATTGTTTACCAATTGTATGTAACAATCACAGTTTGTTGATGGCTGAACAAATAAGTGGATTGACTTAAGCTGTGGACAGTATAGGGCTTCATTTCAGAATAAAAGGGGACGTCAGTTATCGGCTCATTAGCAGGTATAACAGTTGTAAAATACAACTTATAAAAATGACTGCATTTTATAAGTTTACCATAACACATTTAACTGTGAGATATCAGTTTGTATTCATTGTACTTTTTATATTATGATGGCGACACCATCAAGCAAGCGTAGACGAGTAGAGATACCGGCCAGCATAAAAAAGAAGATTTGCCAGCACAAAGAAGATCACACAAAAGCTACCATTTAAGATATCCGCCAGCATATTATAGCTGACTCATCCTTAGACATTGGCAAGTCGACAATTGCGGACGTCATGAAAAACAAGGACAAATGGTTTTGTCTGTACCTGCCGACTCAGCAGACCTAACCCGCGCTCGCCACGCCAAATATCAACAAGTCAATGATGCTGTATTTATGTGGTTCTCAGACATGTCGGCCCACCACGCCGCCGTCAACGATGAAATGCTCCTTGCTAAAGCAAAGATACTCGGAGACCAACTCGGCATCACTGACTTTGCCTATTCTCATGGTTGGCTACAACGCTTTAAGAATCGGCGGGGCATCAAACGAAAATTGTATGAGGGATAAGCAGATAGTGCCGACATGAACAAAGTGCAGGCCGGCAGAGAAGAACTACAGCGACTACTTCAAGACTACGACCCACAAGACATATTCAACCTTGATGAAACTGGATTGTTCTTCCGACTGGGGCCAAACTACAGTCTAGCAACCCAGACGTCTGCAATATTCATTAGTGATGACATAAAACACAATAGTGAAGCCCTTGAGAATCTATGGACACTATCAAGAATCATTGCAGATCGATCCGCCAAAGAATCCAGGCAAACAAAGGTCACAGATGTCTTTAGGAAATTGACATAATAAATGTATGTACAGTACATACATGTACATGTACATAGTGTGATGTGTTTGATGTGTTAATTGTTTAAACTTATATTTACTGTATGCATATGTATAAGTGCATGTTATAATAAAGTGAAAAAAACACAAGTCAATAGATGTATTCATTAATTTATTTCAACCATTATTGCATATACAGTACATTTACAGCTAGCAAATACATGTACATGTACAGTACATGTATACGGTATGATGACATCGTAAAATAAAAATGTGCATGATTCAGTTATCCGGAAAACTCATTAATCCGGAAATATTCACTGGGAACGAAGGTGTCCGGATTAACGAGGCTCCTCTGTATCTATTTATATATCTATCTCTCTATCCATACTGCAGCACCCTCTCTCTCAGTTGCATGCCTGTGCATATTAGTAAGAGAAGAATGAGTGAAAGCAAAATGATGAAAGCAAAAATATGATAGTGGTAAATGTTAGAATTAGTGAAGAGAAAAGAAACTGTTGATATTAGACCAGATTTTAGAGTTCATATGGAAATCTTGTATGGTTTGGTTTGGTGTTTTATGACACAGCAATAGCAGTAGGCCATTAACTGCCTTGTCCAAGGACACCATGGTAATCAATCTGGGCTGATCCACACCCATCCGGTCAGGAGTCCAGCATGCTAACCACTCAGCCACCAAGGCTCCTTGCAAAACCTGTATATTTGATAATTCATGATTTCCCAGGAAATTCCTTGATTTTAATCATGATTCCCACTGTGGTGTTTTTTGTTTATGAATTCTTGTTTTTTAAGTGTCTAAAAATGTATTCTTTTGAAAAAAATTTAAAGTCTCACCTAATAGTACATATAAAAAGCCAGTGTCCAATTATTTAGCATGTCTCAAGTCTCAAAACAAACTTAAAAGCTATTAGTTACCTCTTACAATCAGAAGCCCAGCCTTTTTGTAACCCCCCCCCCCCCTCCAAGGCTATTTCCTTTGATTTCTGACCATGCATTAACCTATAGATATAGAACCAACCAATCACTGCAGTTCAGGGGGAAGTTTCCAAACTACAGTTACTGGAATGATGACACTGTTGTGCAATAATGTTACTGACTAACCAGTTGGGAGACAGATTTATTTGTTACTGGCTTATAATATTGGCTTGCCAATATAGTCTGGGTACCAGAAGCAACAATCCATTCTGGTTGCACTTTGACCTGAAAGTCCATTCATAGAAATAGATTTTAACAAAACTGGTTAGTTTGCGACAAATCCCGTCAGACTGATTTCCACTGTATTATATCTACTCAGGATGTTTGGTATACTCCCCCTTCCTAATCGTGTGTTGTGCCTAAATTTTTGGTAATCAGAAGCATCAGAGTATTTTGTACTTCAGCTTCCATTGCTACAGTATTCAGATGATTATCAACATGTGCACAGGTCACCCTGTTTCTTGATAGCAGAAGAATTAGTCTCTAGAGCAGATTGTTAAGAAAAATATAACAATTATATTCATTTACTACTTGGAATCTTTATATTTTCCCCTCAGTATCCCCTCCACAAAATCGTATAGAATATTCATAATAACAGTCCACTATACATAAGTGTCTCACCATCTTATCATCTGCTTCCACTGCTTGCATTGAATATACTGTGATCACATGATTCATATACAGTTGGATAACAGTGCTTATCTTAATGTACAGTAGATGCTAAGGGTCAACATTTATCTACTGATGTTTAATAGGTCCAATATACAATGAAAGGAGTATATTTTCAGTAATTTAAGGATTGATGATGATGATGATGATCAATGCATACCATACAAATTATATATCATGTATCTGTCTATATGTCTGTATAATCAACGCATTTCTTAAAAATTATACTGTTATGGGATTGCATCCACCACGCTCATGCAGCATTTTATGCATTGTAGATCAGGGTCTTAGATCTATGGCTCATAACTAGGATTTAGACTTCATACTCGATCTCAGGAAAGATGACGAAGATATAATTCTCTTTAACTGTTTATTGTAGAAATACACCAGTTGTCATGCAAATCCCTGCAGGTTGTGCGAATCCCTGCAGGTTGTTGTGCGAATCCCTGCAGGTGGTGCACCCTGTATACAACTAGAAGTACAATCATACACATTCATGCATACACACTAAATCATACACATTCATGCATACACACCATATTAATAAATCATACACATTCATGCATACACACTAAATCATACACATTCATGCATACACACCATATTAATAAATCATACACATTCATGCATACACACTAAATCATACACATTCATGCATACACACCATATTAATAAATCATACACATTCATGCATACACACAATATTAATAAATCATACACATTCATACATACACACCATATTAATAAATCATACACATTCATGCATACACACCATATTAATTAATAATATGACTAGAGGAGTGTTTTTTCTAATTCAGAATTGTGGTGGTCTCTAGGCCTTATTCAGGACTTTACCTTACCCGTCTAATAGTTTGTCTTCACAACTCAGGTCAGCTACATTCGTAACTATAGGAAATTCAGCTTAACACATAAATTTATATTAAAAGGTCACATGACCAAAACTATGGTGCCATGACAGGGACTACGTTATTCTAAGAACGTTAAATGTCACAAAAAACAGTCTTAAATGTTGATCTATACATAACCATACATCTTTCTGTATGCATGTCACATTGGATAGTGAAGATACATCAGAAGATAAAATGAACACATTCTTACACAACATTTACCTGGTATAAATTAATAAATAATATATAGAACAATTAACTTTTAAAGTTGAAGATCATTCTCAGTAATAGACATTAAAAAAATTTTTTAAACAGATTACATGTTTATGGTTATAAAATGTATTTGACAGTGAGTCAATCCATTTATGGTTTAAATATTTTTAGGTTGATTCATTAACCTAATTTTGTTTACTTAACAAAATATGTGCGTAATTTTTACATTTTCCTCCATTAATCATAGCAATAAAATCTTGATAACTGGTTTGATGAGTTAAATATACACAGACTTATAACTTATCCGAGTTTTCTGATCCACAGTGGCATCAGCAATTATGCAGATTTTCTACGATTTTATTTAATATCTTTCATGTTAGGGATGTTCTTAGGGCTTGATGTCAGTTAATGCAAAATTTTCAATCTTGAAACAAATTGCAATAATTTTCTTTACATTGATGATATTTTGTGTAGATAGTGCTACTTGGCATAAAAAGAAGTGTATTCTGTACAGATGCAAGGAAAGAAAAAATAAGATGCACCTTGACATACAAAAATCAAAATTCCAATGCAATGAAGTTTAAGATATAAAAAAAAAAATTTGAACACTTTTAAGTCTTTAATGATTCATGGCAGCGAAATATCTCAGCTTTTCACACATTCTTTTTCCTTCATTATTTGTAAAAATATCTTGACAATGTTATTGTGTGTTGACTGTAGATATACTATTCATAAGATTATCCTGTATAGCCATTGTATGATGTTTGTGTCTTTGATGGATAATTCTGATTACCAGTTAATGGTGTGTCTTTCTGTCTGTGTGTTGTAAAGATGTAAAGGCTGGAAAGCAAAACTGCATAACTATAGACTATACCTAGTTTGATAGAAATTTTATTTATGGGAATTTCATGAACAAAACAAATTATCTAAATATTGTAAAAATATAACATGATAAATGCAAGAAATATTTAAATTGTATATGTTACATAAATCTATACATAAATCAGGTCATCTTCATACAAATTAAAATTCTCTAACCTGTATAATAATATTATTTATTCATATATATATAACACATTTACTTTCTGATATGTACAACCAATATGTAATGTCACTTCTCTTACAGATAGCTGAGATCATGTTGATAAATTTTGCTAATATTTTTAACATTTTCCAAAACATTTTTGACATTTTTTATAACATTTGCAGGTAAGAAAAAGTGGCAACATATTAGTAGTGCCTAGTGGCCTAACTATTGAGCAGAGAGTGAAACTTTCACACCATGTTGACATAAAAGTGCAAATTAGCAGTGGCAATATGACAGCTATCCATAATGAAGTTATTTTTTGTCTGTATACATTGAAGAACACACACACACACACACACTATGGAAAATCTTGTTTATGAAGAACAATTGAAAAAAAATGAACTGATCACAAGAAACATAAAAAGTGCAAATTAGCAGTGGCTATATGACAACTGTGGGTGACCTTAATGAAGTTATTATTTGTCTGTATACATTGAAGAACACACACACGCACACACATATTATGGAAATTCTTATTTATGAACAACAGTTGATAAAAAAAGAACTGATCACAAATTACAAAAGGGTCGGAAGTAATATTCTTGATTAAGTGGAAATTAAGAATCACATAGAAATCTACTATTAATTTTTGCATCAGTGGTGTTGACTGAAAACTAACTGATGCAGATTACACCCAAGTGTATTTATCTTTTAATTCCTAAATATGTAAAAGAAACAAGTGAATATTCTGTCAATAGCACCCATTCTCAATAAAGACTTTATATCACTATTAGATAATCATGTGTATTATATACGTTGTTTAGGTAGATAGCAAGAATATGTTTAAAACAGCATACATTAAATATCAAATAATGAATACATGCATAATACATAAATGGTTTAGGTAGATTGTAATAATACATTTAATACACCATTCATTAAATATCATAAGACTTTGAGTATAAATTAGTACCAAAAAAAAAGAAATAAAATATATTTAACTATCCTAATATACAATCCTACATAAATGGAATAGAAGAATATTTCACATTAGAGCCAAAGAATTCAATAATTATCACAAGTCTTTCACAACAAGGATAACAACAACCATGATGTTTAAATTACACTGAAAATGTTATTCTTACAAGTATGAACATTTTGTCAACAGATTGAACAATGAATAATTACATTGAAAATGTTATTCTTATAAGTATGAACATTTTGTCAACAGATTGAACAATGAATAATTACATTGAAAATGTTATTCTTACAATGCTATGAATATTTTGCCAACAGATAGAACAATGAATAATTTAACAACAAAACATCAGTAATGTAAAGTGTAATATATGATACTGAATAATATGAAATAGTGTAGATTTTTGCATAACAAATCATTTTAGTGATATTTTATTTTGTATATTTATTCATTATAAGATGATTATATGTTCTACCTGAGTTATATATTGTGTTATACAAGAGTGTTAGATTATTCCTATATGTCTGTTAAGGGTCTAATGGGTATTTGCCAAATATATGTTTGAAACATTAAAGTACCTAGTAAAGTTTATTGTATTAAGGAATAACAAGCATTAATTATGATTTTTATTCCAAATAGGGTCTAAATGTGGATAAAGAGAGAATGGAATGTTGGTTGACTTTTAACAGCACTTTATTTACATAGATCATTCCAAGCAAATGGGAGCTAAATGCCCGTTCCAAGGAAACGCAGAGACAGCCAACCCAGGTTGGCCTGCATGGGTTTTAAACCCACAACACTTGGATTATGAGTCTGAAACTCCACCAACTTAGTTACCATGACTTGCTGGATAAATGGAGGACATTACATACCTTATTTACTCACTTGTAAGTCGGATCCAACTGCAAACTGCACAGACCCAGATCTGCCTTAGAATAATGTGCTGGCAGACCTGGACCTATGCAGTTTGTTGGGAGTAATCAGTAGAACAAACAACATAGACCCTGATCTGCTGGCAGATTATGCAGTGGCAAATCAGGGTGTATGTTGATTGCAGTTGGACTTGACTAATATGAGAGTATATAATGTATGTGTTCCTTTTGAAAATTTCATTGAGCCAGAAATTCAGTTGGACACTTCTGATGCTCCACTTTGCAATGGCAGATCTGAGTCTACACTCTTTGCAATAGAACAGTCTTTTTACATGAGAAAATATGGTACACTGGTCCCATAGATGGTCATAAATCCAATATTTTGGATGACAATAGTTTTGATATTAAACCTACCCCAGTATAAATTGACCACACTTGTAACATGGTACACTTTTATGGGTACCCTGAACAGTGTTATACTGAGGGACATGGTACACTTTTATGATTCCCCTGAACAGTGTTATACTGAGGGACATGTTACACTTTTATGATTCCCCTGAACAGTGTTATACTGAGGGACATGGTACACTTATTATTCCCTTTAACAGTGTTATACAGAGGGACATGGTACACTTTTATGATTCCCCTGAAGTGTTATACTCAGGGACATGGTACACTTTTATGATTCCCCTGAACAGTGTTATACTCAGGGACATGGTACACTTTTACTATTACCCTTAATAATGTTATACTGGGGGACCACTAATTTCAATCAAGAAATTGAGGGGGGATTGTTTTGTTTGAATATTTGCATATATCAGTATATTTGTTTGCATATATTTTAAAATATCTTTTCGATGAGTCACATTTATGATTTGCATACAGTTGGAACAGTTAAGACTTTATTTGCATATGCATAATTAGGCACTTTTGAGTTTCTACCCAGTGGAAAACATAGTGGGTAGTGAAAATATTTTTATAATCTTGTAAACAACTGAAAAATAACATCTTTCAGAGGGACATATAACTGAGACAAATGTTGAGAGCTGACAAACATAATTGCTTTTGCTTAAAATATTTTGCTTTAGATAGCTTGTAATAAAATCACTCAACCCATCTGCAAATTGTCAAAATCCTGTTTAACGAATGTCCTTGGACCTTTTTGACTAGTGAAGGTTTGGGAATGAATTTTTACCAAGTCTGAATTCATTCATTGAATATTAATATCAATAGCATTTCACTTACAAAATTAAAAAAGCATTTCATTTACAAAATTAACAAGAGGCAGAAGTGGACTTGATATTGCTTGCCTGGTTCACATAACTGAACAGTTAACCATTTCAGTAAGCAGGCTTAAGAACACATCCTATGTAAACTATCTTCCAAACTTTTATATCATGTTGACTTCACCTATTTTACTATATCCTGATAAAAATTCTTTCTAATGATGAAGACGTAATCAATATGTGCAGTTTCTTACTCGTAATCAGTCAATCAGGCTCTTGATAATAAAAAACTCAACAGAACAAGCCCAGTCAATCAGATTACCTCATTAATATGCATTTATCTTGCTCATTATTGATAAAATCTAAGCTCTTTATCAAAATCAGATCACAAATGTCTTCCAGAGAGGTAACAACCACAGCCAATCAGATGCAAGATTACATCAATAATATGCATGGATCTCATACATTATCATTCCCATAATCAGATCAGAAATATGGCCTCCAGAGTTAGCCAATCAGGCGTAAGATCACCTCATTAATATACATGGATCTCGCTCTTTATCGAACCCATCTGAGATTTTGATGATATAAACCCATATTCCAAGTGCGATTGAAATTGATCAGAAATCTGGCCTCCAGAATGGTAACGAGCAATTGTTGATGAATGGACACAATTCGGATGATACACAAGCTCACTTGGCCTTATGGCAAACAGTAGTGTTCAAAACTGACACAACCTGGCCACCAGAACTGAGCAATTTTTAGAGCAGACCTGTAAATTGTTAAGGGAGGTTTCTATTTGTTAGCATAATTTTGGTGCAGTTGATATCCAGCAGACTCACAAAGTTAAATTTTGAAAACTGGCAAGCTCTGTATAAAGCTGTTTTATAGTGCCTAAGCCTACTGAAAACCAGTCAGAGAAAAAACTTGGCAGACATTGTTGCACCTGTATCTATTTGTTCATGACAATCATTACCAGAGAAACAAACAAGATTCATGCAGGTGTCTTTTTTTTTTTTTTTACTCCAGTAGCTCTAAACTACCATAGTTTATCAGCAAATTAGCATCAGTATTCTGCGTGTCTAAATTATTGTACTGGAAATTCCAAAAGAAATAAAATACCTGTAATTTTCTAGGGAATTTTGTAATATGACACGTACTCTTAAGTTCATGATGATATATATTAGAAAGTTTAGTCATGTATTATTGAAATTTAAATTGTGGTATATAGCTAACATTCCATACAGTAAGGTCTCAGTCTGTGTACTGTATTTATCTCATTACAAGCCCATACTAAGCCCATATAGTAAGGTCTCAGTCTGTATACTGTATTTATCTCATTACAAGCCCATACTTGATGATAAGCCCATGCCTAGTTTTTAAAACATTTTGGAAGATAATTACTAAGGGTATATTTGTCTGACAGGGTCAAGGCTGTACTCTAATATTAGAGTGAAGTGACTTTTCTTTAGCCAGAATAGGGCTAATTTGGCAAAAATAGGGAGTGTAGAAAGTTCAAAATGTATAATGTTCATAATAGCCACTTTAAACTTCTGTTTTTGAATATTTTCATGTCAGATGATTAAAATACTGATGAAGAACTATTAGAACTTTATATAAAAATCTGAAAACTTTATTTTGTATTGCCACAGTTGTTACGTCAACCTTGAAAATAGGTTACAGTAAAACATCAGCAATTGTTTCCTTAGTAGAAGTCATCTTTTCATATGTTTATTGGATGAAATCTTAGATTGATTCATTAATTTTATTAGTAATGGACATGGGACCAGAGTCATAATTCAATTCTATTTGGACTACAAAAAATTCCATTTTTCACTTTTTTTCAAGGATCATGTGTGAATTTTCAGCAGTAATTCTATAGACAGCAATGTAATTTATATCATTTATAATTATCAGATTAGCACCAAAATGGACTACATAGCTGCTTTTGAAGGAAAAATTAACACAAAAGTCAACATTTTACCTGGATTATTAATGCATTATATTGAAACAAATTGGCGTGGGGGAAATGGCATGAAATCAAGGCAAGGTTAAATGAACTTTGCATTTTGTGCATGTTTAGGTGAAATGACAGTCTCAAGGGCAACTATTTTTCTGCAATTGCATCATAGTGTGGATTCTAACCTGATATTAAGACCCCACACACACTTTTTGATAATCTATCAGGTTGACCCCTGGGCTTATCATGGGAGAAATACTCAGTTGATCCATGCAGTTGTGTAAACTTTAATAATAATAATAAACAGTACAATGGTCCATCATTTATGCCCACATCAGTTTGGATAAAATGAAAACACAATATCACTGAACTTAAATCTGCAGTATGGGATGCTTATACAAAATCTTTTCAGATACACAAAAATTGAAAATGAAAATTTACCAACTTTCAAACAAGATGGCTTTTACTCCTTGTTCACTTAGAATTTATTGTACTTTCCCACTTGTTCAGGCTGACGATTTCTACAAATCTGTCAATTCCTTTTCATGAAAATAATTAGGAATACAGTTGCCGTGTCTGATTAAGCTTAAAGAAAATTAGTTCTACACTCATCTCTGAAGCTATAGGCATAAACACAATGATATATGACAGTTTTACTATGATCTATCAGAATATTTGTCCCCAGTTCTGTGGATCTGCACAAAAAAACTTGAAATTTCTACAGCACTGACTACAGAGCACATGCAGTTTTATATACACATGACAATATCTACCTCTTTGAACAAAAAAAAAAAACTTTTGGTGTTGTGGCAGCTGTGGCAAAAACTTCTAATTCAGATCAATTTCAGTGTATGTATTGTCTGGATTTGGTTTGCTATCTCCTTTACTTGCTGAGCCCCCAGGTTTTAAATTTTCAGAGGTTCCTTTTGCGGGGATAGAGGCCCACTTTTTGGGATCAGAGGCCCTCTTTTGGGGGTCATATTTAGTATCATATCCTGTATTAATGTAGGCATGAGGATTTTGTGGCAGGTATCCTTTCCCAGGAGTGTTTGGTAGCATGCGTGACCTGATGTCATTGATATAATGTGGATCTGCAGTAGATGTTGATGGCACTGGGTTCACATTTCTACTGTCTCTTTCATTCAGGAACTGATAACTTCCTCCCGATACCCTGGAAGTGTCATTCACATTGCCATTGGAAATAACCTTAATTTGAATGTCGTCTACTTTGGCAGCACCAGATTTGGTTTTAGTGAAAGTACGCGTGGTCTGACCAGGATGTGGTAACTCGCGTGACTCAAATCTTTCCAGAGCTGGTTCAGTTTCCATGTACTTTTTCTCTGGCTTTTTCATTCTTATCAAGATGTACAAAATAATGGCTACAATGGCAATGAACAACACTGCTCCCACAACTGAACCAACAATTACTGGTATGTTTTCATTGGATGTCTGTGCTTCTGTAGACATTCTGGGTGGGGCAGTAGTCTTGGTCTCCTCTGTTTGTATTGCTTTACACTTTTCTTGTCTGTCATAAACCTGGCCATTTATTATCAGTTCCAAACAGATTTCATAGGATTCACTCCTCATGAGATTTCTGAAGATGAAAGAGGATCCATCTCTTGTAACATTCTGGTAATGTTTATTTGTAGGGTTGCTGAGTGGATATATGTTCAGCCTAAAGCCTGTTAACTCAGTCGTGTCTGACACATTCCATTCGACTTCTATGGATGTTTCTGTGATGGCTTTGCTAAACAGCTCAAATACTGGAACAGGTTTGGTGGAGTCATTAACACATGAAATGAGGTTCTGGTTTTGAATATTGTTGAGCTCCACATACAAGCATATGTTGTATGCTCGTTGTGGTTGTAGGCCTTCAAATATGAAGAGTGTATTATTATTAGTCAAATTTTTCAGTATTTTACTATTAATATTCTGTAAGTCGACCAGACTTAAAAGATACCCAGTGACATCACGCTTGTCATTGATCGTCCAGGAAACCTTTATGGAGAAGATCAGTGCCTCAGTGATGGTTATCTGGAAGACAGGAAGTGGTTTAGGAGTTGTTGTTGTTGTAGTTGTGGTGGTAGTTGTTGTTATGTAATAATCAGGACACATACGTGGAACATAAACTGGTGTGCATGAGAGATCAGACTGGTTTACATCTTGAATGTACATTTTATTTAGTCTAGGTGGACTGTGACACACACATTCCACTATAATTCCTATATCATGCTCAGTTAACATCTTGTTTTTTATCCAGTCATAGAGCCAGAGCAGATTGCAATCGCAATTCCACATATTCCCAGCCAAGTATAGATGGTTTAGTTTGGAAAAATTCTTAAAAACACACTCATCAATAGTGGTCAGACTGTTATTGAACAGTGAGAGAGAGGTTAGTTTGTCTTTCAAACCATGAAAACTTTTCTGATCAACTGATGTGATTTGGTTTGAACTGAGGTCTAAGACTTGGAGTTTAGTGTTGTAACGAAACACAAAATCTGGAACAGTGACCAAATTGTTGCTGCTTAGTTTCAGTTCCTCAAGGTTGGTTAGGAGTTGTATGATTTCCCAGATTTGAGTGGCATTTACTCGGTTGTACTCCAAATTCAGTCCAGTTAAAGATGTACGAATGCTTTCCACAGCTGCTGGAGGAAAATTAAGAGCAAAGTCTTTGCTGAAATCCGGATGTTGATTAAGACGAAGGTCTGTAAGCTGAGGAGTGTGAATAAAAGCATCAACAGATATGCTAGTGATTGTGTTGTCAGAAACAGCCAGTGTATGTAAATTTTGTAATCCACGAAGTAATCCACTTGATACGGAAGGTAACTGACAGGATTCCAAAGTCAGATATGTCAAGTTTGGCATGGTTCTGAATGTTCCATCTGGAAGAGCTTCAAGCTTGCTGAAGGCCAAACTCAGCTGCTCTAGTTTTGTCCAATTTTTTGAAGACAAGAAAATTAAAGTTTCTCTTGTATTAGTATTATATCCTAGTCTGTTGAGTGCCAAGTTAAGAAATACCAAAGTGTCTGTAATTCCTGTAAATGTATTACTGTCAATAGAATTAATCATATTATGGGATAGATCAAGCTCCTTTAGATTGTGCAGGTCTTTGAATGAGTCCGAATAGAGATTAGTAACTAGAGTATTGATAAAGTGCAGTATTTGGAGGGAAGGTATATTTAATACCGCTCCTGCAGGATAAACTGAAAACGGTAAATCCTCCAGTGTAAGATTTTTCAATTTTGGCACTTTATTCAAAAATGTTAAACTATCTATTGAGGACAAACGTGTGAAACTTTTCAGTGTCAGAGATTCCAGATTTGATAGGTTTCCAAAAACATTGTTCGAATTGAATGCATCTTGCTGAAAATGTTCAAGATATAGTGTAATAAGTCCTGTTAGATTTTTCAGAGCAACATAGTTTGGTTCCTTGGTTCTATCACCTTCAAGAAGTAGCTCTTTAAGGTATGGTTCTACACCAGCAAAAGAGTCATTACTGATATTGGTCAGTAGATTCTTGGTCAAGTCTATTCGTTTAACTTTAAGGTTTGCAAATGCTCTAGGAGGAATGGAGGTGATTCTGTTACAAGTCGAGCATGTTGATGTGTCAGGGTATGCTGAGCTGAATGTCAGCTCATAGTATTCTATGTTGGTATTATTAAATATGGGGATTTGAGTCAGCTGTTGGTCACGGCAGTTTATGATGAATCCACTGACTCCTTGCTGACATCTACATTGTGTAGCTGGACTCGTGCAAATTGTTTGTGCTTCAGAACAGATCATTTCACAAATTACAAAAGTAGCAATAACACCAAAGAGATGTCTTTTGATCTTTCCCATGTTGCTGAATTCTGCTAGTCCAATAACTCTTTGTTGTGTCCTGTGAAGAAAACAGAAGTAACTTTTAAAATTTGGGAGATTTGTACTTAAATGATGTTTATCTTTGGCATCAAAAGTCATTTACATGTGGCATCAAAAGTCATTTACATGTATCTACAAATCTGTTTAGCTCATCTGCTGTTAGTGGCCAGAATTTAAGAATATAGTCATCAGATTTTATAAATTGTTCATCAATACATTCTCACAATTGTCAACAGTTACCCTTGATTTTGTCATCCCATGGAAACACTACGTAAGACAGAGGGATCTCTGTTGGTATTGATAGTTCTAACAGGTGCTCCAAACCCTACCCACTTGTATTTGAATGTGAAAATTTGTACAAATGCATAAAAATGTATTAATTTTTTTTCTCCTATCGCTTTGGCTCAAAAAAAAAATTCAAAATGTTAGTTTCTCAGTTGTAACATCTCATACCATCAGATCTGAATGCCCCAACAAGCTTGCAGTGTAAAACTTCACACCTTGCCAGCAGTAGTATTTGGAGTGCTGTTCATCTGTGTAGGCATGTGCTACATAAGGCAGGTCGATTGATAGTTTCACACAACGTTCAGTGTGTTAACCATCCTGAATTAACTTATGTCAGTTTTAAGGATGACAACATAGATCGAATTGTTCTTAGTATAGATTTGAACTGAGCTCCTCCCATTCAATGTTAATATCATCAACTCAAGATAACAAATGACCTTGTTCATCTTGGATAGATGACATCGAGTAGGAGGAGCAGTTTTGAAATCTGTATTTAGAGCCACCTTGTTTCATCCTTGAAACTAACCCAAGTTTAGTAATGATGAGGAAACCATGGTAGCTCAGTTGGTAGAGCATCGGACTCGTAATCCAAGGCTTGCGGGTTCGATACCCGCCCAGGCCAGCCCAGGTTGGCTGCCTTGGCATGTCCTTGGGAAAGGCACTAAGCTACTATTTTCTTGGCATGATATAGCCAACAATGTGTTATACGTGCCATTAAAACCAACAAATTAGTAATAATTATGTCATGTAATCGTATTTATTAAACTTTGTAATATTTTAAAATGCTATGAGAGTTGGAAGAATTTTAAGTACGGTACTGTTCACATATGAATCATGTGATTACCATGCCAAGAATGAAAATAGTCTACACTTTATACACAGCACTGCCTCATTATAACATTGTCATGGAATATACCGCCTAATAGTGAAACCACTATATATGTAATTTTACTACTACATAGTAAATTGGTATGTTTCTATTTACACCATTAAACGAATCATGGATGATTCTACTGACAAATTGTTTTTTTTTTCTTTTAGTGCATTTCCAGAATCCTAAACACTTTAATTTTCTTTTGATTGTGCTTCTAGAAACATTAACACAGACAGTCATGAAAGCTACACTCCAGTCCTGGAAAGATTTTCTAGGATTGTCAAATATTGCCATGAACAAGATGAGAAAGCACATGATCACCCTGTTGCCCATGATACTTGGTCTCCCCAATTGTTTCTTGTTCTCTGTGGACTCTCTTGTGTGAAATCTTCTAAAATATTTCTGAGTTGTAGATCACAATATTCCAGTAAATCTGATATTTTTATACCACCAGAATCTTTTTGGGCTAACTGATTCATCATCTGCTTTTGTCAATTCCTTACCATGAGGCACTCAATTTTGTTTACATCACCAGGGAGGTTTAAAAATAGCACTTCCTATTCCTAAAAAATGTGCAATATCAGGCTTCATTCAATATGTTAATAAAAAATCAAGCTTACATAATTCTTATCCATGTAATGACCATTTTAAATTATATATCACTAAATGGCCTTGACTTTTATTACGTCATTGGCTGCTCACTTTCGATCTGACACTGTAGAGTAGATCAAGGTCTACATTATTTTTTCTATTTCTTATTTGAAGAGAACATTGCTGACTCGTATCTCCAGGTGCTTATGTGGTAGCAGATTAGAGAATACTGTGTACAGTTATGTGTGCATTATATACATGTACCATAATAGCAAACAACATAAACCTTGATCTGCCATCACATAATGTGTCAGCAGATTAGGGTCTGTGTTGTTTGTTTTACTAATTACTCCAAGCAGACTGCAGAGACCCAGTTCTGCTGGTGCATAATGCAACAGCAAATCTGGGTCTGTGCAGTTTGCAGTTGGACTTGACTTATAAGCAAGTGTACCGTATACAGACAGGTAGGTTTGATAAGCCTCTCTCAGTCTAGTGCCTTATGGGTTGTTAATTTTGACAGGTATTTCTTTCTTTCTACGTGTATGCATGTTTGTACAGTCTTTCAACAAATATTGTTACCAACAGAAACAAAATTGTGGTAACTTCAAACCTTGAGAATCACAATTAGATTGTGTCAATTAAAACAGTCATGTACCATTAGGCTGAGGTAACAAAACCTGCTAATGTGCAATATACATGTCCCTGGAGCTAGTTTCTGTTCTTCTGTATCGAGTATACATAATAATGTGCACCATTTAAAAAGTTTAATATGTGTATTGATTTTTATATCTGGCTTAAAAATGAGTCAAATCTATAAATAGAGTTCACCTGGCTATGTATGACAACCCCATGTTCAGTAGTTTATTGATAGCATATTAAATAGATTCTCCCATCATCACAGTGGTCAACTATTATATGATGGTATAGGATAGCCAATCTATTGTACTAGAATATGTACAACTATATTTCCCTAACAGTGTATTGTGAACAAATGTTAATTCACCTGGGCAGGTGATGTCATACAAGTGGTATGGGAGGACCAGCAAGGGTTGTTAAGTTATTGGAATGAAGATGTAAAATTAATTCTTATTTGTTAAAACTATGAAAAAGAGATTTCTTACAAACTAATGTATTATATATATTTTTCCATAAAAGAATATGTCATGAAGGTTACAGAAAAGTGTTAAAAAGTGATAAACAAGAGAGATTCTGGCCTTTTTATTGTTTATATATGGTGTGTAGGGAGTAGATTGTGTAACCATTGTTTAAACGTATGTGCAGCAAGTTTTTTTGACCGGTCATGAATGTGGAAGAGACAGTTTGTGTTACCCTTGTCTGTCTCTGCTTCTATCCATCGATCTCTTATATCTCCTACACCTGGGGGGTTGGCATAAAGATCAGGGAATTCATAATTGCACAGTGATTGGAGTGAGGGTTGGCATGGCATCCACGTTTTATGAACACATATCTTGTTGATGTTGGTGCAAGTGAGGTATGATTAATGTTCTTCATCTGAAAAATGTCACCTTATGAGTACTGTTGACTTATTTGTGTATGCTGTGATTGTGTTTCTATTTTTGATTAAGAATGTAATAGAACAATAGAACTTGAGTGTTTTTAACAGAGGGAGAAGAAAGAACAAGTCACTGCAGTATTTAAATTAGATATCTTATAAATACATTTCACAAAATAATAATAGCAGAAGTAGTAAGCATTAGTGCCATCACAATGTTTTGACATTAGCTCTCCATAACTATCAAATTATTTATTGCATGCCTCAAAAGAGAAGAAATTTACTTTTTTGAGAAATGTTAATAAACATGATTGAATAACAAAATGTATGTATGTTTTCAAGGAACATGTTTGCCCTGCTGCAGTGACCTGCAATGCATCCTCACACAAAAAGTGTCATGATATAGGCTAACAATGCCACAGAAACTGACCTTGATGCAAAACTTAACCGTGATGAAATGAACAGAGGGATGGATAGACAAGGATAACACTATAATTATGTCCTTTCTATATTCATGGAAGGACATGATTGGAACAAAAACAGATGATGGAATGCAGTTCAGAGTTGAATCAATAGCTTGATTGTAGGATGAGGTGAGGTCAGTTGTGAGTTCACTGAGTTGGGTCTATCTTTTCTATTCTTCATTAAGTCCCTTGGCTACAACATTATTTATCATTCCAAGGGTACCTGTTGTAAAGTGAGACAGCGATCTTAATGCCACACTGACCATATCAGTTTGATTGATGGAAAACTGTGTATTTTCAAGGTTGATGTATGTATTTAATTGTAGAAGACTAAGATTTGTTTTTTCTAATAAGAAGTATTACCATGTATACTCGTGTATAAGCCAATACCAACTGCAAACTGCATAGAACCAGATCTGCCATCGTATAATGCACCGGCAGATCTGGGTATATGCAGTTTGTAAGGACTAATTAATAGAACAAACAACACAGACCTGATCTGCCGGCGCATTATGAAATGGCAGATCAGGGTCTATGTTGTTTGAATTTGGACGTGACTTATACACAAGTATAGACAGTAGGTACTTTAAAGTGACTGCCAAACCTACTACACATTTCACCCATGTTACTTCACCCAGGATGTGTCATGATTTGTGACCAGTTGTCAGTTTATGCATAGGTGATAGCCTATCACCTTTGTTGTTGTTTACCAGGATGTTCATATACCACTTCATCTTTTTCCCCAAGATGGGTGGGAACATTTGTAATGTGATCATGTTTGTCTGTGGTTGGTTGTGATTGGTTTTCATTAAGTGGATAGAGTGCAAACAAATACCCTTTTGTTTTCTTTAACATTTTGTTGTTTAATCTTTTAATTTTCAAAAGCAGTAGATTTCAACTATATAATGGTATGTGCTGTAGCCAACCTTTAAAACTATTTAGAATCACATGTATGGGCACTGGTCAGTGGAGTAATTAAGATAAATGCAAGGGAAACATAATATCATGAGTATGTACATGTATACATCACAGTTTATTGGCATTTCAGCACAATGCTAGCTATAGTGTGAAGAAGCATATCTGTAGCTTTGAATCAGACCAATTAGACAAAAAAAAAATATGTGTTTCCTATTGTGGTTTTAAATTTAGGGCAGGCAGGTATTTTTTTTTTTTTTAACATTATATATAAATCAATCAATATTTCAACTGCTTCAAAGTACTGGGCAAAACCGGCTCAATTAGATGCACAAATCAATTTCGGCAATGTGATTTTTTTAACAATAAAAAAACAAAACAAATGGGGGGGGGGGGGCTAGGGTCGGCAACAAGAAACAGGGACGGTCGGCCGACCGGAAACATATTTTTTCTTTCTTTTGGCCTTAAGGACCTGGTGCGCCAAAGTCAAGCACAGATACAGCAATTCTCCTCTTTGTCTCCTCTCAATAAGGGTCATCCCTGATGAGAGGCAAGTGTATATTGCATCTTATTAGTGCATTTGTAACATTTACATGTATAATGTTGTTCCTTCACCAGAGGCCAACCTATTTATAAGGCCATCTTTCCAGACTAGCTGCAATGCTGGTCGGTCAGCTGGTTGTTAAAGGCCAAAGCCCCATTATACAAGGGAGCTGGTTGCCCCTTTTTATTGAGCTGAATTTAGTTGTCAAAGAGGAAAGTTGTGCCTTTCTAGCAACCTTCTGGTTTTGAACCTCGGCCTGGTGTATGTACCCATTTTGGTCATTACATCATACATTTGGACCATACGACTTCAAATTAGCACGTCCGAAACATATTGTAATTAATTTTAACTAATAGGAGTACCTCGATTACATTATTGTAATTGCTAATGCGTAAAAATATTGAATAAACTACCTCTGCTTGAACAATCAATTTACTTTTGTTAGTTTCTAAAACTTCATTAAAAAAACGAGTCCAAAACATTTCAAACGCATTTTGAAACAACCCCTATAAATGTACAGATTTGCACATGCGCATATGTCTTGACACCAAATAGTGGTCACTGATGTCACGGGTGAGTAACTATATTTTCTAAGGGACCAGTTAAAAAAATGATCGTAAATGTTTCGGACTGCGTAAATTCTTTGGGGACGTTTTGGAAACCAAAAAAAAAACAAATTTGTTGTTCAAATGGCAGTTTATTAAATATTGTTACCTGTTAGCAATTACAATTATGTAATCTAGGTGCTCCTATGAGTTAGAATTCATTACGATGTATAATATCTGCTGTATTCGTTTGTAGCCATATCGATAGTCCAAATAAATGTTGTAATAATTAAAATGGAGAAAACATAACCCCACCCTCAACTTAAAAGCTTAAAATTCACAATTTTTATCACATTCTTTCCCCTCCTAAGAGAGGCCATTTATTCGCCCAGCCCCCACCCTATTATAGTCACTATTCTATACATCTTTTGAATGTTGTGTCCATCAATTACCTTGATGTATTTACTTTACCTGGGATGAGCTGTATTTAGATAGTCACACCGACACTGGAACTATAATTGAATTCAAAAATCTCTGAAATGCCCTTATCCGCTGTATGTAAATAAGTATCACTTCTAAATCCAGTACACGGCACATAATGTTGACTCCATGTACACAGGTAAACTGGGCCACATTATTAGTTTGTTATTGTCACAGTTGAGAGACTTGCAAATACATGCACAGTGCAGTTTAGGTCCCAACTCCAAATAAATGAATACACAGAGTATTTTAAATATTCCAGTACAACAGATTGTGCTTTCCTCTTCCTTTTTACCATAAAAGTAAAATCTTGGTTACCTTGTTGATTCAATTATACCACCTGGAATCTGGATCTGAATGGGCAAGGTAAATAGGTAGATGATTCAGTGTGATCTGTCAGTTGACCTTACCTTTTTCTATTGAGCATGTCTGATCAGGTGGTTTCAGTAAAACCTCACCTGGGGGCCCACAATGGGATATTTTTATTCTTCTCCAAACAAGCTTTGTGTTTCTGCTAACATGTAGCATGTTTATGTAATTGAACGAATAAAAGGATGCATAAAAATAAATATTTGTAATCCAAACGGCTGAATTCTGCATTATTAAATATCCTTGTACATTATATAAGTACATATAGTCATTAAATAAAGCTTTTTATTTGAGGTACCACATGGGATACTTTCATAATACACATTGATATAATACCAATACCAATACACCATGATTTGTTTTCCTCAGTAAACATGTTAAAATAAGCTGAAACTTTATGAGAAATTAAATATCTTAAAGAGAAAAATAAATGCAGCATTGTTACCTTCAAGATCTAAAGTTAGGTAATATATACATTCACATATTTCTTTACTGATGTTGTTATTTGTGTGCCTGGTAGTTCAGTTTATTAAATAGGTGTGAATCACCAAGTTAGGGTGGACATATTGATAATATTACTGATTTAATTTATTGACATTAAATGAAATTCCAGTTTAAAGATGCTAATTAATATTTTGTCTCCTATAATTTGGGTGTAGACCCGGGGTTAAAAATTTATGTTTTTTATTTTGTGTCTTTGAAGTTTATTCTCATAGTTATGAAATATTTAAATATAATCACTATATTTTGTGGCACAGTTTGTAAGTTGAAGCAGTAACTTTCCTGACATCAAGAGAAAAATTTGATGGTATCCACTGTGGTTCAAGGAAAATGTTTACTATAATGCAGATTTAAGTTCAACTTTCTAAGGATATTTCACTTTTGTATTTATATGTTTATTTGGCAGTTCTCCAATAAAATGCTGCATATACATGATGCCCATAAATTTATTAAGTCATTTGGAGGAAAAGTGGTTTAAAAAAAAAAAAGAATTATTAATTAAAGCCAATGGTAATGTGTCTCCCATTTAACAAACAATCATTCCCTTTTCCATTAACCTCTGACCATTTACATGTATACTACCTGTAACTTTATGAGTACCTATTCAGACCTTTCAGTTGCATAATCCATCAGTGTCATGAAGGTGGTACCACATGACATGTTTTGCTTTAGTTATGTTGGTTTGTTAGTGGTTCTGCTGAATGATTGTAATCAGTCTGACACCATAATGAACTCTAATCAACAATTGATGCCAGTATTGAGTGATCAAAAGTCAGCAGGTGTGGTCAAAACAACATAGTGAAGGGATCTTTGACTTACATAACAATGCCACAATTAACCACCACTCCCTTGATGATTGTCATGATACTGACTTAGGTAGGGTCATGTGACACAGGCTGCACAGAAGTGAGAATGCATCCAGGATCCAGTTTAAGTACATTTAGTACTAATTTTGTTATGATTACCGGATTTAGTGCTGTTTAATGTACCCTGCATAACAAAATGCATGAGCATGAAAGAGAATGAACTTGATTAGAAAGTAAATGAAATTGGAGCATTTTACATGGAGGCACTTTTTGTGTTAACAACACAAACATGGCTAATTCCAATCTGACAGAGAGGAATGTACAATTTATTTTTAAAATAATGTATGCATTTCCATCAGTATGGATTTAATTTTTTCATGTTACAGTGAAACCCCGCTATAACGCGAATTCGGATATAACGCGATCGTGGCGTGGCTCCCAAAATTTCATATATTCATTCGCACATGAACATTTTTTTTTTCAAAGTACGAGAAATAGTGTATATAATGTATATATTAAATTATCATTTTGGGGAAGAGATCGCGTATGAATTCGAGTATAATAATTTTGTGGAGTGGTTCCTGAAATTTTATATACATGTACATGTATTTTTCTTGTACAAGAATTTTTTTTTTTTTTTTTAAGTACGAGAAATAGTGTATAAAAAGTTTAATATCATTTTGGGGAAGAGATCATTTATGAATTCGATTGTGGCGTGGCTTCTGAAATTTAACAATTTTACCAATTTCTTGAAGTGTTATGCCAAAATAAACATTATCGGAAATGTTACTTATTACTGTTCCATGAGTAAGGACAGTAAGTTTTCTTTGTGTTTGTCTTCAATTCATTCTGTATACAATCATTGCTCAAACAATAGCCGACATGTTTTACTTCTTTAACTGCATACACAATCGAGCATCAGACAATGTGGTGGTTGATAAAAGATTCTCATGATTTAATTAACATCAAAAAACGTAAGCCGCCAACACGTGCGCTGGACTTCAATTCATCCTGTATACAATCATTGCGCAAACAATAGCCGACTTATGTTTCTTCTTTAACTGCATACACAACCAAGCACCAGACAATGCGGTGGTTGATCAAAGATTGTCATATGTGGGTGCTTATGTAGAGACTGAGCTTGGGCGGCAAGATCACAGGGAGTTCAAATAGCCACTCTCTGTTACTTGGCACTGAACAAGTACAGCTGTATCAAACTCGTGGCTCAATCAAAGGGTTGTCATGTGGGAAAACAAAGACGGATCGATATCAGATAGTAAACGGTGTTGATACCCTATTCATGCTATACATTAGATGTGTATACGTTGTTCTCTGAATAAAGTAAAATATAGTAAAACCCCGCAATAACGCGACCCCGCTTTTTCCGCGATCAAATTTTATGGACCCCAAATATCGCGTTATAGCAGGGTTTCACTGTATCTTTAAAACATTACCACATAATTGTAATCAATCTTTATGGTATGTTTTTGGTCAGTTACATTTTACAACCATATCTGAGTAAAGAGGGGTGGGGAACATGACAAGTTTGTGGTATAGAGTTATCATCTTTGCTTGTTCAATAATGCATTTTTAATGTCTCAGATAAGTCACAAATTCTTCTTGGCACCTGACAACAGCGTCATAAAGAGTCCCAAGTGTATGTTTGTGTGTATTTGTGTGTGTATGTGTGCATGTGCGTGCATTTCTTATTTATTTTTACATGTTATCCCAATACTATTTACTTTACAGAGTTTACTTATCCAATGAAAATGGTCATTTTTAAAATATCATATGTTAACTACACTCTGAGACATGTAAAGCATATGTTCTATAAATGTCTCTGCAACATTGAATTGGAGTCGGGTACAAATGTAAACTTTTAACTTTAAAGGATTCTTCACTTTCAGTTGAAAAAGAAAAATCAGCTTCTAGTTTTCTTGATTTTGGTTTATTAATTGTGCTATTCATGATTTTTTACGCTCATCATAAGGTGGATCATATTATGTTACAATGTTGTCCATTCATTGTTCCATCCATCAGTTCCCTATATTGTTTCTGCGCAATAACTTGAGTTCGCCAACATCTACAGTACCAATATTTCTGGATGGCATTTGCTTGGGGTAAGGAAGAAGCCTATCGATTTGAGGGTCTAAAGGTCAAAAGGTGAAAGATTCATGGTCACTGACTGAAAGAAGAAAATGGTTTCTGTACAATAAAATTAGTTCTACATCTCAGACCTTGACCAAACTTTGTAGATCACTTGCACTTGGGATAAGGAAAAAGCCTATTGATTTTAGGATCAAAAGCTCAAAGGTCAAGATCACTGAATGAAAGAAAAAATGGTTTACTCATAATAACATTTGAAAGCATGTATTGTCTTGGATCCCATTTAAGTGAATACATTTTATTCTTGAAATTGTTACTTTATTTCACTTAATGTTCTTGGTTGATTATAACTCATAATGTGATTTTACATTACACATAATCTATCATCATGTTATTTGGCATTACAAAAAAAAAATGATAACACGAAAATTATAACATAATATAGCTTACAAATGTACCTAAGTGTAAGGTTACATTATGTATAATGTGGTACACTGTTATGGCTCCCATGAACAAAATTATAAAGGAGGGATCACTACACATGTTTTAACATATTTATGATTTCTGCTGTCATTTACGTTGATCCATGATCAATACTAGATGTATGCACAATAGCTTTCTTTCCAGTATTAAATTTAAGTACAATATAGAGTATTTTGCAATAGACAAATCTCCATATCAGAGATAACCACACCTACTAATTAGCTTAGCATTTTCTTTAAAATCAAACATTTTCTTTTTTTACTTTGTTAGAAAGCAGATTTTAGTACAAATGTCACAAATATCGAGTGAAAGATAATGGAATTGTAACAGTTTGAATTTGTATATGCTTTAGGGTATAATTGGCCAAGGTGATCAGTTAACCAGTATGATGATTTATGCAATATCTGAACATTTTGACTCCATGTGAGCAATGGTTAGCGAGATATTTAAGTTTAAATGTACATGTCAGAATATTCCCCCATGCCATGTACAACTTTGGCAGTTTCTGTGACTTGATTCCATTTGACAACACTATGGGGTATGCTGGATTGTAAATCACCATTGTTCTACTGTTGAAGTTTCTCTGGATTATTTTCTGATTATGTGCATTATTCTGCAAGGGAAGGGGTGTGTCTTTGGTGGACATGTAGTTGTATGAGTATGTCCTTGCCATCTCAACATTACAAAATATAAAAATATCATAAACTAGCACTTTTGTTATAAGCTGAACATCAAATGAAAATGCAATGTATCACATCATCAAATTCTTTTGTGAGAAGAAGAGAGAGTGGTGATACAAGACTGTGCTCATCGACTCCTGAAGACATGTAAATCTGTACTCATATTTTCACAATTTCAGAATATTTTACCCCCAAAAGTATATAAACAGTACCATATATTGGATGATTAAGTGTCATATGCAGCCACAATTTTAAAAAAATGCATGATCAAATTTTATTAGTAAAATGTGGTTCACTTCAAAAGAATATCTTGGTAAAACATAGTTCTCTTCACAAGCAGGTCTGTCTGAAGCAGATGCATCATTATTAAAGTCACATTGTTGGCTAAGATGTTCTTAGCTACACATATAAATATATTTAAATGGATACTAGTAGTTAAACAAAAAAACAAAAATTCAGGTCACATTATGGAGAGAGAAAAAGAAAGTAGGTTTTGAACGGTCACTGAAAAATGTGCTGAAGGATATAGAGTTACCGCTAAAAATAAATTTCATTATTTTAAATTAACCATGATTGGGAAAAGATGTAAAATTAAACTGTGAGAATAACATAGAAAAGGAGGAAACAAATAGCAAAAGAGAGGGATTAAAGTAAGGGGCTAAATGAGTGGGTGCACACAGTCTGAACATCATGAAAATAGAATATGAAAAACTACCGATTTTATTGTCATATAAAAGTCAACTGAAAATTAAATCTAATGAATCCTCACATTCCTTTGAGAGAGGGAAAGAGACCTGTATGCAGAATTGCAAAAGAGAGATGACTGCAGCAACAGACAATTTCAAGGCAGGGAAATCACTGACAATTTCAGATTTAGGGGCCTCCCAGACCCTGGACAGAGAGAGAGATTGGTCTTGGAATCATGACGATTTTCCCACATTAATATTCATTTCAGCTGTTACAGGATGAAGCCGGGTGGGATTGTACTTAGCAAAAATACATAACACAGTCATGTGAATAAGATGTTTATATATAATGCAAATTAAAGATGAATGAATCTGACACCCTACTCAAGCACACAAAGTTCAACAATGGATATAACAAAATGATGTTGTTCCTAAATGGACACAATCAAAGCATGAAATTTCAACAAATAATCATGAATGATCTCGTATTTCAAAGGATCTGAGCAATGTATGGAACTTATCAACAGATATGATTGATATATGGAGCTATCAACAGATACGATCAATGTACAGAATTTATCAACAGATATGATCAATGTATGGAATTATAAATAAGTATGATTGATATATGGATCTATTAACAGGTATGATCAATGTATGGTTCATCAACAAGTACGATGCTGTATTAGATTGATTGTCACACATACAGTGACATTGATTTTTAGGTTCAAAATCTAATATATATATATATTCCATCAATATATATGATGACATTTATCTTGTGGCATCCAGGCAATGATCACAAGATTTAAATTCCACAGCTCCCAACAAATGGTTAAGAAATGACCTTGTGTGGTCCACTCCTTTCAGTCTACTGATAGATCCCTCAAGAACCTCCCTATTCCGCAGACCCGTTGGTCCAGAACCATTGGCCCCTCACACTGAGTTAACCAGTATCGTCCCTCTAACAAATGTCACCACTGACTGCAGTATCTGGGGTACACAACCCCATGGAGTTTGACGACTCCTCGTAACAGCTTACAGCAGAAGATTGCTTCCGTAAAGTGGACAGCTTCTTGACAAGACTCGTCTGTATTGTGACAATACAGAAAGAATTTAGGCTGCAATTACTATGGTTGTGGTCACATCCATGGCCAGATAACTCAAGGTAAAATGGGTTCCCCACTGCTATTGCTTTGTACGTGCATCAGTAAGTGAACAGAAATCAGTATTTATAAATCACCAGGGTTAGAAATAATACACCCCTGGATAATGCTGTTTGTGGCAACTAAACCCATCTACATTTTCGTTTATACATTATGCATAGGCATTTTCATACACACAATTCTGTGACATCAGATTTTATTTAAACTACATTATTTACCTTTGTGAAACATGTTTGTTAACAACATTTGATTAAAAACATTTTATTTTAAAGAAACCATTTAAAGTTTTTAAGCCACTGCACAGTTTCTTACTCATTGTAGTTCCTACAAAAGCATCCAATGCTCATGTCCACACAATACGTCCAGTTGCAGTATCAATTTGTTTCATCATGTATGTGTATGCAGCAGTAGGAAACAACATCATGATGATTCTAGGAATGTTTTGCCTACATTGTCAGATATTGTCAACAAAGTCATATCTTACATACTGAATCCTGCCATTAATAGTGATAAATGAAACAATCTTAAGTTGAGTGAGGTATGATGTGCACGTTATAAAATCAATCAAGCTGTTCAGTAAGCCTAGGGGGTAGATAAGAGAATTGTTGAGTTTCTAATCATTTTGATTAGACTGCATCATTGCAGTTATTGTAAACTGTACATGTTTAGAAAGTTTGGTTAACATTTGCAGCCTTAGGTAAGAGAATGCTTTTATTCAAGTTTATGAAGGCAAGTCAAGTAAAAGTTGTATTTTGTCAGTAATTTACATAAGTTTAATGCTATTTTTCTTTATAAAACATCTTTACTTTTTCTCTACTTTGAAAAAAAGTAGTTCTACTTTATCCCTACTTTTTCACAAAGGGTTGCTGGAAAGATGAGATTAATACATAAATTGTCCTTGTCCTCTTTGTGGTGAATCTGGCAAGATTCTGACATGCAAGTCCGTGCTTAACATAAGCATAAGTGAATTTTTTTTATGAAAACAAAAATAGGTGTCAGAGGTAGTCAGCCATACTTAATGGAAATATACACATCATTTAAACAACATTCCAAAGCAAGGTTTATTGGTACTATGGTTGCCAATTATGCATATTGGGCACAGTTCCCCCACTGACATCACAAGCTTGTGCATGCATATCAGTCTGTTTACAAAAAGTTGCTCGGCTGTTTCTGTAGAGGTTGCATATTGGTGGTAATTACAAAATTATTTTTTTGATCCAGTGAATGAATGTGCATCAAGTCTTCACAATGCACATGAAATGTCTAACAAATTAAGATTTCCGATTGTAGTATATAATATTGAGGTCTACCCTTGAAGTCAGACAAGCTTAGCACCCTGGAATATCTTACCTAATAAATAAAACAGAGTCCAAATTGAGAGTGGACAGTGGTCATTTGGAATGTTGCATAAACGCTGTGAGCTGGTGGTAGGTACACTGTACATAGAACTTGGGGAAACTTCAATTCAATTGTATTGATGAATAACATCTTACAAAGGTAGAGGTAATTGAATTACTGTTAATCATAGATGATTTACAGATACCAAATTAAGTTAGTTACATTAATATTTAGTTCATGGTTATGAATGCATGCTTGTGTTATGAATGGATGGATTAATTTATGTATATCTGTGTTTGTAGTTGTGAACATACTGTACAGTTTTTTGTCTATGCTTTTTTCTAGAACAACAGCTTTTTGAAAAGGTCTGCATTGTATATGTGCTAGTGCATGTATGCATGCATCATGTTATTAAACTTATCCAATTCTAAACACTCACAGTATAATTATAGGGTGGCTATACTATACAGTCAGAATAGTTGTAAATTTATGATCTATTCCATAAAGGTATAGTGTAAGATGATTTGGAATGGGCACATTGGGAGCAGTGTTGTCTGGGATATTGAATAACTGAAAAATTTGAGTGACATGTGGCTTTGCTTCTTATTTTCTGCTTCTTGTATTAGCTCACCCAGCCATTATGTCTAGCAAGCTTACATTATGACCATGTATATGTCATGTATCTGTCATCCGTCCATTGTCCATCCATCAACATTTGCTTCTAACCACTCTGGAGGTCATGTTTTTGATATGATTTTGATCAAACTTGGAATACAGGTTATATTATGAACATATCTGTTGAATATGAGCAACTCCATGCATATAAATGAGGTGATCTTGTATCTGATTGGCTGAGTTTCTTACCACCCTGGAGGCCATTTTTCTGATCTGATTTTGATCAAATTTGGAATATGTGCTATATCATCAAGATCTCAGAAAAGTTTTGATGATGAGTAATATTCATGCATATTATTGAGGTTATCTTGCATCTGATTGGCTGAACTTGTGACCACTCAGGAGGCCATATTTCTGATCAGATTTTAAAACCTGGAATATATGCTTACATGATCAAGATCTCACATGAGTTTGATAATGAGCAAAGTCCACATATATTAATGGGGTGACCTTGCATCTGATTGGCTCAACTTGTTGCCACTCTAGAGACTATTTGATCCAATTTTGAGTAAACTTGGTAAAATGGACTTAAATCATCAATGTGTCCAAAGAATTGTATTATGAGCAGTATCTGTGCATATTAATGAATTCTGAGTGCAATTATAAGTACATTGAAACCTAATGGTCACCTTTATATAGTGATCACCTAGTCTCAGTGTCCATTCTCATTCCCCACCGCTCCCATGAACATATCAACTGTGCAAAATGAAGCATTTGTTTTCCCAAGAAAGGCATTCTTCAGGTAAAGACATGTCATGTGAATTGATGTATAAACATGTCTTATCTTGCTTGTATTCAGCCAGTCTGTCAGTGCAACGTTAAACTGGGTAATTTCTCCAGTTATTTTAAAATTTGAATAAAACCACATTATTGCTTAGAAATTCATTCTTGGGCAAATACTTGCGGTAAATTGTCAAATATTTATCAGTGAGTCTTGCATTATAATAGTTTTGGGTCAAGATCATAGTACCGTATATACTCGCGTATAAGCCAGATCAAAATCCAAAATCTACTGAATAGTCCTTACAAACTGCATAGACCCAGATCTGCTGGCACATTATACAATGGTAGATCTGGGTCTATGCAGTTTGCAGTTGGTATCGCCTTATACGCGAGTATAGACGGTAAACTCTTCCTACTTATTGTTTGTAATTCTAAAAATCAAATTTAGCTTTCAAACTCTGATCATTTCTGCTGGATATGTGGAGTGTAATTATTGTACATTAAAGAAATCAACAGCTACTGTATTATAATAGTATAGAAAAGTCTGCATAAATAAGTATGAACAAAAATGCATTGGTCTGAGGAAAATGAACCGATATTTACAGTGTACATACCAGATATTCATTAAAATATCCATCCATGTTTGAGATAAAAATGCTATCTGGCATTTAATCATTAGGTTACACATTTTAATCCCAGAATAAAAGATGGATCAAACATTACAGTCACTATTTCATATTAGATATTTTGTTGGTTCAGAATTTTCAATGAATGCTATGCCAAATTCTTCAAGAACACAAAACTGAAGATGATAACTAACACACATTTGATAGTAAATCAGGACTCAAAATTAACTTTTTCAGTACTAGCAAAATTTTGATAGTTGTAATATTCTCCACTAAAAATGTTCTGCAATTTACTAGCATTTCAAAATTGTAACTGGCAAAATGCTAGCATGCTAGTATAAATTTCAAGCCCAGGTAAATACGTGATTAGAATAGTGTTTCATCTTAAATGACATCACTAGTCTTTTACCACAGTTGGCCTGTCATTCATTGGGTTGACACTTTGTATATTTGGCTAAGGTCTGAAAACTTCCGAGACAGACGATTCCAGCTGCAATATACCAGGAGTTGTGCTAGCTGCCTCCTTACTGTGTGTGTGTGTGTGTGTGTGTGTGTATATAAAAGCAAAAATGTACTACATGAAACATAGAGGGAACAGAGAGAAATGTGAAGAAGTCTATGAATAAAACCGTTATGCACCAGAAATAAAAAATTCTTTGAATTGGATGTTATGCCAATTGCCTGAAATAATAATAGCAATACTAATAATAATGGTATTTAGTGCATGATTTTTGTCAAAGAACAAAATTTGAAAGGCGAACATGTATTCAGAGGTCACCTGTGCACAGAAGACAATTTGGTCCCATGGGTGGTTGCTTCAGACAGGTTTGACTGTAGTTTTCAAATTGTATGCAATTTTAAAACAATTTTTTTAGCTCTACTGGTCACTGACCAGGAAAGCTTATGGGATGGCCTGTTTTACGTCATACATCGTACATCCATCCATTAGCACAAATTTGTTATCACTACTCCTAATAAACTACTTGGAAGATCGCCATGAAATTTTGCACACACATTCATTCCATGGTCTAGTTGGTCATAAATGAAAATGGTGCCTCTTGGACATACAGTATAAGTGCCACAGCAGCTATCTTGAAAATCTTGTTATTGCTACTCTTACTGAATGGATGGTCATATCAGGATGGGGTTTTCACTAAAAGATTTGAATCTGGATAAGTAGTGATACAAAATTTTTCAAGATGGCCACTGTGGTAGCCATATTGGATGTCTGAGCTGCACCATTTTCATAAAAAATTGTTTAGTAAAAAGCCCCATGTTGATATGACCATCCATTCAGGAGGGGTAGCAATAACAAGATTTTCAAGATTTTTATTTAGGACCAACTAGACATCATAAGTCTTTTGGTGAAAACCCCATGGCAATATCACTTTTCATTTCAAAAGGGTGAGCAATGACAAAATTTTGAAGATGGCCACTGTGGTGGCAATAATGGACATCAGATCAACACCATTTTCATTTAGGACCAAATAGACAGCATAAAAAGTCTTTTAGTGAAAACGGAAATGGAAAGTCATGTCAGCATGGAGTTTTCACCAGAAGAATTCTTGTGATATCTTGTAGGTCCTAAATGAGAATGGTGCCAATCTGATATCCAATATGTCCACCACAGCTGCTAATTTGAAAATCTTGTTATTTCTGAAGAATATCAGAGATGGTTTCAACACTCATCAGTTAAAAGGAAGAAATGGTCTTATCTTTAATTCCTGGAAATTCTTTTCAGCCAGTAGACTGTCAGTTCCTTTCAGGGACTATCTCAATTAAAGCATGCAAGGGAAGTAACCCATTATATTGACAATTGAGAATCACAGGTTTAAGGTTTGGGGGTTCTTTCCCTTGCTAAAGTTATGAAACCAGTAAAACAATAAATGTAGAATACAAGATGCATGCATTTCAATAGAACAGTTTCAAAATAATACACCATATGGAATAAAATGAATAATTTGTAATTCATAACTGAAGGAAAAGTATGAAATAGAAATATTGGTAGAGAAATGTACAGTTTGCAGGTTAGAATAAAATAGGTGCAATGTTGTAATTAAGGATCAGATTTTCTGTACACAGTGATGGATATTTGTTTGCATGTAATTGTGTCTTTCTCTAATTTTGATTTTGATTTTGCTCCAGTAAGAACATATTTCTTGTAAAATTCATGTCTAAGTTTATATATTTTTTTGCAGAGAATGATTTATAAAAACTTTGCCACATTTGAAATTCTTCATTATTTGAAAGCAAGTTTGATATGTTTGGTGAAACAGAGTTTGACAGTTGCTAATATTGCCATATTAAAGTGCCTGAAACATTTGCCATTTGTATGTTATCACATGTATTGTGCATTATGTTATGGCATTTTTGCAATTCAGTACCAGAAATTTACATTTTTGTATTTTTAGCTTTTAAAAACATACCCTGATATGCTTTTCTTCTGAAACACTTCGAGATTTAATTACCAGGAGTAAAAAAAATCCATGACCTTAAAAAAACAAACTATGAATTATAATTTCAATTTGTATGAAAGACATGTGACTCTGTAGACCACAAATTAATTAAAGCTTTGTCTGTGAACTGCAGTTTTAAAGATCTTGGATGACCTCGATTATGAGCAGGAGACTGCATATTAATTATGCCTTTATCTTTGGAAAAAACATACTAATTTAATAGCTAGAACATGCCTTAATTTCACCTTGGTTTTCAAGCACTTTTTGATCGAGAATCATCCTCTCTGTTCACCCTTTGGGATCAGCCAAGATCTAGAGTATGGGTTATGCTGGGATCACTCCAGTACAGACCTTGGGATCACCCAAAGTCAGTAGAATATTAGAATAAGTAGGACTAGGTCCAACTCACCTTAGGCATGAATCATCCTTGGGTCTAGCTATCAACTCACCTTAGGCATGAATCATCCTTGGGTCTAGCTATCAACTCACCTTAGGCATGAATCATCCTTGGGTCTAGCTAAATTTCGTTTTCTTCAAGTAAGTAGCCCCCAGAGAGATGCCAAATTTATTTTCGTTTTTATATATGTTTTAGGGAAGGTTGTCCAAACTTTAGTGTAACCACTAGGATGCCTATGTGTCATGATGGTTAGAATTAGATAATATTGTTTATATGATTAGGTTATTCTAGTTCTGTTGGTTGGAGAGAAAGAGACAGAGATAAAGATTAATGTACATTGCATTTTTATGTAGATAATCACAGAATATACCAATTAAAACAGACTTACAGTCTTGAATTGTGTATATATATATATATATATATATATATATATATATATATATATATATATATATATATATATATATATATATACATGCATATCTGTGAGAGTATATGTGCATGTATGAATCTGTGTGTATATGTATTAATTGAATGTTTATACATGTGATAGATTTGTTGTACTGTGTATATCAAACTTGCCACCATCAATTTCTGTAACAAACTGAAATGTATATGTATATACTTGTTGATTGCCAATTGGCTAAATGCAAATAAAAAGATCCATTTTATTCCATTCTATAATGTTTGGGAGATAGTTTACATAGGTTATGTTCTTACAATACATCCTAAGCTATGTGAAATGGTCAACTGTTATGTAAACTCGGTGAGCAATATCATGCCCACTTGGGCTTCTTGTTATTAAAGATATCTTTAATAATAAGACCACCTCTACTTTTTGACAAATTTACTAGGCTGAACCTCTGGTCTTATCATTGTAGTAATACTGTATATGTGCTATCTTTAAAGACAGACAGACAAGACATCATTAGAAGTACCTGGCAAAGTGAAAAAAACATTCTAAGAACTATTTATTTACAAGATTATGACCACAAATAAAATTTATATTCAGAAATCTTTTTTGAAAACAGTCAGTTGAAATTATTATCCAGCCCTGATGCAAAATGATGATCAGAAGATCCAAAAAGACTATAAAAAAACAAGCTCCAAAAAATGAAAACTTACCGTATATACTCACTTATAAGTTGAAACCAACTGCAAGCTGCACAGACCCAGATCTTCCATCACAGTGTGCCAGAGGGTCTGGGTCTATGCAGTTTGTAGGAATAATCAGTAGAGCAAACAACATATACCCTGATCTGCCAGTGCATTATTTGACAGCAGATAAGGGTTTATGTTGTTTGTAGTTGGACTCGACTGATACGTGAGTATGTATGGTACCTGTTACATGTATCTTTCTGCAACATGACAGAATAACTATGAACAGCTTTTAGTGCATACACTTTTATATGAGGTAAGTCATGTGATTAAACTAGGTCACAGTGACCAGGGAAAATTTTGTTATCTGACCTGGCCATAAGACCAGATGAGCTTATGGTATGGTCCTTCATCCATCATGCATCATCCATTCATAATAGTTATTTACAATTTCTTACAAACCACTTGACTGATTTGCACATGATTTTACGGGAGGCATTCTGGCATTGAAATTTGCTCAAATGATACCAATCATCTGTTGTTGAATATGGCTACTTTTACTAAAAGTAGAAAAAACTTTAAATGATTTCTCATTAACTGCATGCTCAAAAGAATTCGACCAAATTTGACAGAAAACAATCTGGCTTAGGGAGCTTTCAAATTTATACAGATGGTGCTGATCTGCTATCCAATATGGCCACCATTACTAAAAATTTTACAAACTTTGAACAGAACTTAAAATAAATTTGAGAGAAAGCATCCCAAGGGCTTTCAGGTTTGTACAAATGATGATGATGTGCCTTCAGATATGGTTGTTGTTGCTTAAATAGAAAATCCTTGAAACAACTTCTTTGAAAAAAGTTCTCAATAGAGTTTGACCAGATTTGAGGGAAAGTATACTGGCATAAAGGACTTTCAAGTTTGCTTAAATATGATTCTGATCTACCATCAAATATGGCCACCTTTAAAAACAATAGAAAAACCTTTAAATGACTTCTTCTCGAAAACTGCCCAAGAGAATTTGAGTAAATTTAACAGAAAGTATCCTGCCATTGGGGGCTTATAATTCTATAAAAATTATGCTGATTCACCATAAAATATGGCTACTGTTACTAAAAGTAGAAGCTTATAAAATACTTCTAATACAACAAATACGCTCAACAAAGCTTCTCCGAACATGAGGAAAAACCATCCTGGCAAAAATAGCTTTCAGATTTATACAAAAGATGCCAATCCGCTGTCAAATATTACTAAAACTGAAAATTCTTTAAATGACATATCATAAACTGCTTAGCAGAATTTGACCAAATTTTACAGAAGGCATTCTGGCATGATGTCCTTAATGATTTGTACCAATGATGCCAATTTGCAATCAAACAGGGCTCTCAACAGAATTTCTTTATTAGTAGTCCATGATTCTCAACTGCCAGAACTTGACAGTCATACTAGAAAGTCATCTTTGCTAATGACTTCTTGTAAACTTGTTTATTCATATTTTTTATTTACTAATTATTAATTTGTAATAGATAGATAGTAAAATGGGTAGACAGAGCTGATCATTTTTTAATAGATTTCCTTCCAAATGGTTGAGTTGTTTGCCTTTTGATTACGATAATTTTATTTAGAGTTATTTCCCTTACTAAGACAGACTTACATTGCAGATTTATTAAAGAAATCTCAACAGATGATTTGTTGATCAACAATATGCATAACGTAAAATTATCTGTGCTTCTTTTGCATGTAACACTAAACAACACTAACATTTGAGGTAATATACATCTATAATTGTTATCCTAATATGGTAATGTTTAACTGCAATAAAATATTATAATTAAAACTAAACAGAATGTACTAAGTTCATGATGTTAGAGCTCATAAGTGCCTTTTAGAAAAAATAACTTAAATTGAGCTTATAGCCAGTCAAACCAAAATATTGTGGTGCATCTCTAATGCACTCCAATAATTAGCCCAACTAAAACCAAATTATTGTTGTGTCTCAAATGCACACCAAATTAACAAACATTACCATATATACTCGCATATAAGCGAATACCAACTGCAAACTGCATAGACCCAGATCTGCTGTCACTTAATGCACTGGCAGATCTGGCTCTATGCAGTTCGTAAGGACTAAGCAGTAGAACAAACAACACAGACCCTGATCTGCTGGCGCATTATGCGACAGCAGATCAGGGTCCGTGTTGTTTGCATTTGGACGTTGCTTATATGTGAGTATGTACAGTAACTTTCCCCAAAACTTAAAGGCTCTGTTATATTTAATTTATTGTGTGGTTATGAAAGAAAGAAACATTTAAAAGAATTAAATGACATGGGGCAATAGCTCAGGTAATCTATTTTAATGCCAGAATATTCATGTAATTGTTGATCAGTTGTGGAATTTTGCTTTAGTAAGACTACTTATTGCTGTCAAGAAGATGAGAAAGTGACCATTCAAGTGATCATTGGTACATATTTCAGACTCAGTTGCATGTCCAGTCGGGACAGGTTAATACAATTGCAAGTCCTGCCCTTACACGTTTGTTGAACATATATAGCTGCCTCATGATTAAAATAATAAAGTTATTGCCAAAAATCCCTCAAAGCAGATCCTGTGAATTTAATACCACAAAGAATCATGCAGTGTAAGACTTTTTGAAATTTCTTAATGCATCGTTGATTGACATCACATGGACTCATAAATATGCATGCATGCACAGAAGCCCAATTAGCGTGTGAAAAATATACATAGAACAATTTGATTCTGCACCAGTCTGCAGTTGGCACTGTCTTGGCCAACTGAAAATGCTGTTAACATAAAGCCAGAATGCCCCACCTACACTAACATGAACCATTAATTTAATATTGCACCAGTGTTGTCACAAGATGTTGTTCAGGTAACATGTGTACTCAGTATACATGACATTATTCAAATTACTCCCCATCTTTGATGTGTTCTCAAAAGGCCCCTCACATTACAACCCATCTTATACAGCCTTGAGGTAAACTAACCATTCAAGCAAGGCATCAACCAGTTCATTTAGGTAGAGATCAAGTCAGACTGGCTACATTTTTCTTTACACTATCCAAACACACATTTCACTGGCAAATACAGATGATTAAAAGGGGTGCATTTTGGGGAAATTAAGGTGCATCAGGAGGATGTACATTTAAGAACTGAGCATCCTCTGAAAGCTTCATGTTTATTTGATGCCAGACCTCAAGTCTTTGAAAGCCCTGCAATAAATATGACCACCATTACTAAAAATCAAATATCCTTAAATTTACCTTGAAGAAAAACAACACTCAACAGAAATTTTACCAAATTTGACAGTCAGAATTCTAACAGGAGGCTTTTAATGTTGTACAAAATTATGCTCCTGATCCATCATCAAATACAGATGCTGTTAATAAAATTATAAAAACCTTTAATAATTTCTCAAAAACTACTCAGCAGAATTTGAACATATTTGACAGAAAGCATCCTAGTTTTAAGGAGTTTCAAATTTATACAGATGATGCTGATCTGCCATCAAATATGGCTATATTACTAAAAATAGAAAAACATTTTAGCTGAAGAAAAACTAAACAGAGCTTTATAGTGAATTAGTCTTTTTGTATCTTGATGGATTATTATATTTTTAAATACATTTTCCAATATTTGAATTACTTACTATTAAACAGTGTATATCTGTCTTGCATAAAAGGAGAGATGAATTTGTTTCTCCAGGAAATAGTTTTGTCATGAGGTGTCACATTGTTCTCTCATGGTGAATCACCATTATGTAATATAAAAAAAACTTGCCTCATGCCTAGAATGCACATAATTTTGTCTTGGCAAACATGTGATTTATAATTTTAGATAGAATTACCGCTACATATCAAGTTGTCAGGTGACTCTGTAAATCATGACAGTGTGTAAATTAGTCACTCTTCAGACATTTGTAAAGGAAGTTTGAAAAAGGGCTTATCATGGATATTGGACAGATTTTTATGTTCCACCATAACAGAGTGTTACCTCTTTCTGTCTGTCTGTCTACCAGTCTAGTTAAGTTTTGCATTTAGGTCAGTTTTGAGGCACTGTGGTGGGGCATACATGTTCTATGAACACATTTCTTGTTACTCCCTTGAATAACATTGTTCATTTACTGTAATTGTTGTTTTCATTGGTATCATTTTTCATGATTTGCAGATAATGACATTTTTCTGGTTACCCAAATTTTTGGATATCCCACTGAGGGAAAATGGAATATTATGTTCTTCATGTGTCACTCATTTTTCACAGAGTCTTTAAATTCTTGGTATTTAAGCAGCTACAAACTCCACAAATATTGGTACCACACATATAAAAAGTGGATTCATAGGATTCATTGTTCTCCTGTACATAATAGGTTGACATTTAGATTTTGTATCTCATACTGTATATACTTGCGTATAAGCCAGGTCCAAATGCAAACAACATGGACCCTGATCTGCTGTCACATAATGTGCCAGCAGATCAGGGTCTGTGTTGTTTGTGCTACTGATTAGTCCTTACAAACTGCATAGACCCACATCTGCCAGCGCCTTAATCCAAATATCCAGACCCTCCAGTTTTATGCACGCCATATTTCCAACATTTGTAATAATTTAAATGGTAGACTCTACATAAAATTTCAGGACATCATGTATTTTTTTTAAGCCAGCGGATAAAACATAAAGTTAGAAGGTAAACTGACATGTTTTACCCATACTCAAAAATGTGAAACTGAATAGATGATCATCAGTCCTTGGAACCACTCTGATTACCCTATTTATATATCCAGAGTTCCTCGGGCCCTCCCAGCTTTTTTTAATTTATTACTGGCAGAGATTTTTATTCTCTGTAGCCTTTTCTAAACAGTTTCTAGTCATGAACTAGTATGCGGAGAGGGCAAACAACTTTTCTTTCAATTCATACGACATTAAGATTCAAACTGTTCTTCCTTACCTTATATGTAGAGGCAATACAATTTTCAGGAGAATAGTTTTCTGGTCCAGATTTCCTCTTGAATCACTCAATATTTTTTTAAGAATGGAGATTGCCCTCTCCATATCAGCATTGGAATGTGGCAATGACAGAACTTTTGATCCAGTATCAAATAAGGCCTTCAAAGTAAGTGTGTTTATAACAGAAGAATTATTGCTCATATGCGATGGTGACTGCATTATGCCTGGTGATATCATTTCTTCCCTCATATACTATCTTAGAAATCTACTTTGCATGAAACACACAATGCAAACTTGGGACCTTTTGTTCTGCCTGCACTCACTTAAACTATGATTTCCTAGAATTGTTGAACTTGTTGTAATATTTCTTAACCAGTGTTTTTGTTTAGCATTAGGAGAAAGAGTACATTTTAGCATTTTGACATAAATTGACAAAAAAAAATAAAAGCTCCCTTAAATATTCCACTAAAGGCATCTTGAAAAACACAATAACAATTAAACAAGACACACAAAAAATACTTTGGTAAGTGTTTCTGCCAAAATCATTTTTGGGTTGGTCTCTCCATTTTATCACACCTTCGCCCAAGGTCAGCCGATTTTTAGTCAAAGACTCACAAGCCATCATAGACTACCTTTGATCACTTTATTACTTATAACACCTCAGGAAATATCTTGCATTTGACCTTGAACTCCCCAGATTACAACAGTAAGGTAATCAATGTACAGCTTTATATTTACATGTCAATCTTAATTGGATTACTCAGCATGCATCATTGCACAGGTTGTTGCACTGGTTAAACAGTTCCGATCCCCAGTGGACTGGCTCTGATTGGTTGCTGTATATTGTGGATAGAACATGGACAAATACCATGGTTTTATTTCATCACATTTTTTAAAATAGAAATCTTATAATTTTACAAAGTAGTATGTTTCAGCGATAATATGGTATATGCTGTATAAGGGCCTTTAAAACAGTATTGTTGTCCTTCCACCGTTAGAATCACATGTATGTTGTCCTGAAAAAGTATTGAAATTCCTTATTTGGTTCAATTTTCTAAACTGAGTTGCCACGACTATAATGATTAATCTAGTTAGAATTGAATGTAGACATATCTGTTTTCCTCCGAATTCTATCTGAACCTTTTTTGAAATGAAATATATGAAATTATCATTAAAGCCTTTTGTGGGGATACATAAGTGCACAAATTCATGACATTAATTGATTGAATGATTGGTGTTTTATAGCACATCATGATATAAAAGGCTACATTATCCTAAGGTAATTGGATCCTCGCACATGACCAGATTGGTCGCACGCGAGTTTAATCCAAATTCATCATCAAGGTAATTGGACTAAAGTGTCTTGCCCAGGACACACCATGGTGGTCAACATGGCCTGGCCTAGAGCAGGATTCAAAACCCACATCTTTTTGTTGCAATTCATTCCCACTAATGACAGAGCCACTGTGGCTCCTCATATGACATTAAACATATACATGTATATATATATATATAGTATGTATGCTGTATCTTTGATGTACCACAAGATGTATACATTTTGGATTAAAAGGAACAAGACTTTCCTTTTAATGAAACATGTATTGAATGAGTTGTATATCAAAGATACAGTGTACATACAATACATATATTTTGTTTATACCACATGCAAATACACATATTTACATTTCCAACATAGTTAAGATTGACTACAGGAATCTGTGTATTGATGGAGGGAGTGAACTCCACATCCCTTCCCAGTGTGCCTGCTATAAAATGCAGTTCTACAGCTATTGTAGCTGTTCACAGTCCTTTTGGAAATTTTAATTTGCTCCTTTTTTGAGCTTCTATTTTCATTCATATTGACTAAATAAATAAAAGAGATGCTAGAAATAGAGCACTACAAACATTGCATTGCTAGAATTCCAAATAGTGAAAGTGCAGCCATTCAATTACAGGCGAGTACATCAAAATGAGTGGGGAATAGGCTAAGCGAAATGACGAAGCAACAAGAGGTAATTCAAACATTTAAAGTTATTTACAGTTGATCTAAGTCATTATTATTAATTACTGACCATTGCTACTGACCATAAGATTGTTTTTCTCCCCTCTCTCTCTCTCTTTCTCTCTCTTGATATGCTGACTGACCACCAACACAGTGAGAGAAAGAGAAAGGGATAGAGGCCTTCAGACATTTTAATATTCAGAAATGATCTGTTTTAGAACCTTATTATGGGTTTTTAACAAATCAAAAAAAATGAAGCATCAAATAGATTACAGTATGTGTGTATCACCTAGCCAAGCAATTGACAGTACAGCCTTCTCGTCTCGAGACACTATAGCAACTTTGTGTCATTGGTATCATGCAAAGCTAGAAAAATCCCATGGAAAGTGTACTCATACCATTATTATGACTCAGGTACCTCTAGGTTACTTGGTGTAAGCTCATGTTCAAGGTTTTCATCCAGATCAAATTCTTTTTTCTCTCTCACTCCACACAGATTTCCAAGTATTTTTTGTCCCTGATAGCATGAGAGAGAGAGAGAGAGAGAGAGAGAGAGAGAGAGAGAGAAAGAGAGAATAGGGAAAGCAGAGGGGATTTTATTGACATTGCATAACATGTTTAATTCATTTATAAAATGGTAATTATTAATATTTGCTTTTGTTATTTTCCTATTTTATTAATGATTAATAAGAGGAAATTCATCTTTGATATAGAGAGCACAGAAGCAATATAGTCTACTGTCTAAACCATAATTATATGTGTATTCATACACCATAGGCAAATCACAATTTGATATACCAACAGTATTGATATGTCAAATTGCTTTAGAACAACAATTTAAAAGCCATGTTATTTTTAATATATATGAATATAAAAAATATATAAATAACCGAAAACCCTTGGGACCCCATTTTTTTTATAGGTTTTGAGAAGTTTTCGGTTTATTGAGGTTTTTTTCAGATGTAAAAAAAAGTATTTTTCTAAGTGCTTATGCAATGAGAGAGAGAGAGAGCAAATGTAATTATGAGAGCATCAGTGACTGTGTGTGTCAGAGTGCACAAAATAAAGAATGCTGTTATTTAAAAAAAATATGTTTACATGTATTTAATGAAGAATTAGCTGAACAATATGCATTCCTTCCAAAACTGACATCCTGTCACATAAATATATATATTTGTTCCACATAGAAATACAGTCCTCATCATAAGAAACATCTGAGGAATGAGATTCTTTTATAACTTTACTATAAGTCCATTACAATGAATGATACCCCATAATGTTTAAATACTCTGTGATATTCATAATGTTCACAGTTCAAGAGCCTGGCTTGAAGAAGGTGTGTAGCATTGTTTGTTTTTTCTTACATCTCTCTTGAACTAATGTGACTTGTGTAAATAACTCCATTTCTTGTGCCGTAGCCAAATAGCATTCATCCTTAGCAATCGCAACATTTTTTAATCTCTGTATAAGATATAATAATTCATGGTATGTTATTGAGTGAATCTGACTTTTAGAATACTGCTTTGTCGGTCTCTGTCAGCAAAGCATCAAAAGCGAGGCCACATACCTGGTTAATAAAGCCCTGATATTAAATTTTAAAAAAAATCCAATGATACTCTATTGATCATGTATACAAATAAATAGCAACAATCACAAATAGATAATAAGCAGATAAACATAGTCTTTCTTAAATGGCTTAATTACAAGCATTTAGTTATTAATAATTCACATTAAAAGCTGACTCTTTTATATGGTGCAAAGACTTCAGATTAGCTTATTGTCAGTTCTAATCTGTGTTGGCGTGCATGTCAAGTATTGTTTTAACCTTGGGACATGTTCTGGGTCTTTGTCTCGTAGGTTAGCCCACTACAGTACTGGCTGACCGTAATTAAACTGTTCCAGCGTGTGTCAGGAATTTAGCAGCTAAAATATATTTCCAAGTTTGAATTGAGTTTTGGTTTTATGGGGTTTTTTTAAGTGTAAAATTGAAAGTTTGGATCGAAATTTGTTTTGGTATTGGGAGTTGAGGGGTTTCGGTTTACTGGGGAATAAAATCATGATATTAAAGAAGGAAACATTATGGACTAAAAAAAAATTCAGTTTTGAGGTTTCAAAAACTGAGGTTTCAGTTTTTATGAGTTTTTATGGTATATATTAATTATCAGGAATTTTGTTGAGTGGTCAATAAGAAAAGATAAACAAATGACTTCAGTTTAGAAAGGCTATTTACATTTATTACATTAATGTTATGATGGTGGTATCATAGTTGATGGAATTTATTTCTATATACAAAATGAATAAATAAATTAAATATATAAATAAATAATGCAATAGATAATTCATACATTTTGATCATATGCACACATTTATGAGTTGGATCACTCTTGAGTAGCAATACTTATGATAAAAAATATAAAATGTAACAACATAGAAGATACAAAAATCAATTTCTATTATAGCTATAAACAAAATAAATTTGCCAGTAAGCTGAAAGGGTACTAATACCCGGTTAGCTGAAAGGGTACTAGTATCCAGTACTTGATTTTTGTAGATCCTGCACCTTCGCAGAAGATCAACACAGCGATCACTTGGTCACTGGTGTCTGTGTGCATGTCTATACATCTGTCTGATCCATTCATCCACACCCTAGATTAACCTCAGTTCTAAAGTGGTTTTACTTTCCTTTTATTTCAATAAAATTTTATCCCACCCTATTTGGTTTTGGAAGACAGCTTGGGAGGGAGGGGGCAAGCTCCACATGCAGTCCATGGCCAGGATCTTGTTATTCCAATCAGATTCTTACATACTGGTATACATTCACATGTACACAGCAAAATTAAATTGACTGCAAACCATGTATACCAATCACCTCTATACAGCATCCATATGGTCATAAAAATTAAATAAATTATATCCGTTTTCAGACAGAATATTTCTCTTCAGGTTAAGTATTTGTATTGTAGCGTACCTCATACATTTTGTGAGAAATGAAGGATGAGCTTGTAATAGTAAAAAAAGTTTACCAAAATCATATAAATATATGAAATAATCTTACCATGAAAGAATGAATATAAATGGATTATGGTGTACATGCTGATAAACTACACTTTCTGTAATCTTTGATGTTGACTTCTGTAGTCTGGTTTGACTCTATACAGGATTTATTGTGTTGGGCTTTCTCTATTTATTAGTTATCGCCACTATTTTTTAAAAAAGTGTTGAGGATATTGATACACTCCATTTGTCCATCCATCTGTCCATCTGTCAGACATCTCCAAAATTGCTGGGTCTAAATTTACCTAACTTTGTAGTTCCTGCTGGGGTAACCATCTGCAAGAGGGAGTCATCCTTGGGTCTCACCCCTTGGGCTACTCAGATGGGATTTAAGGTATATGCAGCCATAGCAGGAAGATGCATCATATATGTGACATGCATTTTGATCCCAGAGTCTTTCTCTGGTGGGGTGGGGGGGTGTAGAGGTGAGCACCAGGGTGGGGGGTTGGGGGTTGGAATATACAGTCAATTTGGGGGGATTTGCGATGGTGAGCCATTGCATTTGCTCTAATTTCTAATTATCATTTTACTCCAGATAATTTTGGTAAAATGTGTATTTTTGGCCCTCATAAATTAACAGGAAACAAATTTCATGGAATAAAGTTCCATTGTCAAGTATCACAACCAGATATATGTATTTGAGAGTGATGGTGCCATAAAAATCTTGATTCAGGATTTATTTTACTTCCTGTCATAACTGCTGTTACAACAATTACCAGTGTGTTATTCAAGTGTTCCTTGGAACGTGATGTCTCACCTGTGAATGGTGTTCTGTTGACACAGTCTAGATGCCTGAAATCTGGTATAATATTGTACCAAAGTTTAAGTTGAATACAGCAACTGTTGCAGAAGATATATACATTTTTTTTAAAAAATCTTTAATACAGGAGACCTTAACATCATTGATACAGATGCTGAAAAAGCCAATGTCTCCATTGACAAAGCTCTACCTATGTCCCACCATTCAAAGGCAAGACAACACATTATGGGAATCATTATACACATACAATGTTTCTCATATACTAAACCCAGTAAACTCACCTGATAAATTTTGTGCAAAACAGGGGTAGTCTTATTAGTGGATAAACTTCCTAAAATTAAAATTACAATATATACTCACATATGGGTCAAGTCCAAATGCAAACTGCAGAGACCCAGATTTGCTGTTGTGTAATGTGGCAGTAGATCAGGATCTGTGTTGTTTGTTCTTCTTATTATTCCTAACAAACTACATAGACCTAGATCAGCTGGTGCATTATGCAATGGCAGATGTGGATCTGTGCAGTTTACAGTTGGACTTGACTTGTAATGCTTGTAAAGGATTGTTATGCCACACCATGACAGTCATAGCAGCATATAGTGCTACACTTGTTTGTCTATCCATCTTTCTGTCACATTGATTTGGCATTCACATTCAACGAACATATTAAAATTACAAATATTTGATGTGGCCATGTATTTACTAAGTTCTTGAATGCTTGCTCAGATTATAATAATGTCTCTGAATTGCATGCAGTATTTCATAAATTTGTGTGAAATAATAGTCAGTACCGAACTGCGTGTCAACAATTAGAACTTTTAATCTTTTTGTGTATAGATTACCATATTTGATATAGTATCCATACTTGCCCCTCTTTTTCATCAAAACTCGCATAAAAATATTCCCTTGTAGGCACACCTGTCTCAGTCTGGGCATGCTTTGTTGGAGATAGGTGGCTGCTTAAACCCACCTAGAACATAATGTATCTTGAATCTTACCACTATGTCTAGTATCTTGTTACCATGGTACTTTGTGGGTTATTAATTAGTCTCAAAAATAGATCTTATGTTTGCTTTATTTCAATGTGACCATATTGGGAGGGGGGAGACAGCACCTTCAAAGTGGAAGGGTTCCCAACATTGACAAAGGGAGCTTATTCTTCCTGAATATACATACACATGATGGGTACATATTCAGTAGCATCATTTATCCTTATGAATCTTACCTATTATTAATTTTTTAAGCACACAGTGCAGGCATTGCATCAAATATGTTGGTTAGTTTAATATTAATTATCAACATTTGAGTTTTAGTGGGCACTCAAGTTGAGGAGATTTGTTATTACAGGGCCAGCTTATTATTGAGAACAAACCTATCATGGAAGATTTATGGTACACTCAGTTTCCCTTTAAACAAGGATTTTGGTTTGTGGCAGACAAAGGGTTATGGGATGGCTCTCGGAAGAGGCTCTCCTTGTGTTGTACATGACCACTTGAGTTCACTGCTTTCCAGAAACTCCTAGATTTATGTTGGTGTTCTGACTTTTATCTTTACTAGGAAATCCCCCATCCACTAGCATGTCAAAGTACAAAACAATAGAGATTATTTTATATGATCAATTAAGGTTCACCTTTTTTATTCACAACTAGGACTTGACGCAAAATATATGAAGAGTTGGTATTGTTGACTCTGACACAAAGTTGGGATGTTTTGGGATGATATTCCTGATCCAGTTTTATTAAACACAGAGATCTATGATAATGTTGGTTAATATGTACCAAAATCTTTTTAAATCAACTTTATTCTCCATAAAGGACATACTTGTACCAGCCCTGTTATTGGTGGGTGGGGGGATCAGACACTGTAAATTTGACAGGAAGAAGACTTACATTGTTTGAGGTAGACTTTACAAGGGAGCAAATTACTTTGTCATGATCATGTACCAGACATTCTGACATAGTAACTTTATTTCTTAGTCATCCAGTTATATTTAGCACAGAGACTTAAGATAATTGTGATTTACTGAAATCTATATAAATTTCTTCTGTATTTTCCTTGTAGAATACACAAGTTGCTGCTCCATTGCATGTATCACTAGGGCCAGGTATTGTTGGTGTAGCAGGAAGGGGTCTGTTGGGGTCCGAGGTAGATCGTAGTAATTGTCCTACATTGAGGATTGAAGGGGCAGAGTTTGTCTGAGTCAATCTGTCATCTTCCACTTCTCTGTCTCTGGCATTCTGACATGATAATTGAGGAACGTCTTTGAGATCTGTGTAATTATTTGGAATCACAGAAACTTTGACATCTTGAGCTGTTGCATAGCCACCATTTTGATCATCACTAGTTTTCTTTTTAAGAACAGTATATTTTACTACAACAAATATGATGACACTGGCCAGAGCTAAGAATATTGTCCCTCCAACAAATATTCCAATTAACACAGAAGTAGGTAGACTTTGTGAACCAGAGACTTCAACCTCTTTTGTGCGTTCCCTCAGACATTGAAAACTTGTATTGTCTATGGTTTTGTTTATTTCCAGATAGATGCAGATTTCATAATCAGTATTTGGTTTTAAATCTTCCAAAGTGTAATGAATTGTCTCTCTGTGGAATTTCTTAGTTTTTACTGTGTTTTCCTCCACATTTTTGTAGTGAAGAATAAATCCGGTGATGGATGACCAGTCTGTAAAAGCAACCCATGCCAATGTAATACTGTGAGCTTCTTTGTTGACTACAGAGAGCTGGAACTTAGTTGTGAATGGGGTTGATGTCTTTTGCACTGTATCAGTTGGTTGTATGGTTGTCATAGTATAATTGTATGTAGGGCATGAATGTTCTGTGTGATTTGAAGGACAAGGCAACTGGTCAACTTTAAGATCAATCAGAAACTTGTACTTTAAATTTTCTGGTGAAGAGCAGTATTCCTCATATTGGTTTTCACTCCTTTTGATGATATCCAGCAACCACAACAGCTGACAATCACAGTGCCATGTGAATTTTACCTCCTGCAGTTTTGTGAAATTGTCAAAGACACATTTATCAATGGTTAAATTGTTTCCCTGCAGATCAACCTTTAGCAGTGTATCTTGGAGGCCCCAGAATGAAGCAGATGACAGTTGTAAAATGTTGTTTTCTGCAACGTAAACCTCCTTTAAAGAGTGACTGTATTTAAAGGCAAAGTCAGGGATACTTTTCAAGTTGGTCCCACTAAGCTGTAATTCCTTCAGATTTGGTAATTGTTGCACAATTTTCCATATTTGAGATGAGTTCAAATGAGTGTATTCTAAGTTCAAGAACTCCAATGAATTGGTTATACTGACAATGGCTTCAGTTGGGAAATTCAACCATTTGTTGTTAATGTTTTGAGAATTTAGCCTCAACTCAGCTAATCTTGGAGAAAATAAAAATAAACCAGGTTCAATGTATTTTATTTCATTTAAAGATAGGTCCAAAGTATGGAGGGCTCCAAGTCCATAAAATGTCTCTGGTTGCAGCTCTTTGATTTTGGAACTTTGAAGGTTCAAGTACTCAAGTCTTGCCAAGTTCTGGAAAGTCTTTCCAGGCAAGCCATTTAATCCATCAGAATTCTGGTTGTATGAGAGTGTCAAAGAGTGAAGGCCTGTCATTGGCAGTCTTGAGAAAGCTTGGACTATTTGTTGGGCAGATAGACTATTGTGAGCAAGACTTAAAGCTCGTAGGGAAGTACCAAGCCCAGAGAAACAGTTTTCATCAAGTGTCTTCAGTTTGCTGTTGTGTGTTATCTCAATTTCTTGCAGATGATTTAAACTGCTGAAGGATTGATCATATATTTGGGCTATTTCAGTATTTCTTATTCTTAACTTGGTCAACGAATTTAGTTTTGACAAAGCTGACACAGGCAAATAGCTTAGAGGTACCTCATCGATGAGTAGGGAAGTCAGCTTTGGAACTTTATTCTGGAAAGTGTCCTCAGCAATGTGGGTCAGATTTTTTATCATATTTAACTCCAGTGTTAAGAGGTTTGAGAAATTCCAGATCGAATTATTCAAGGTGATACCAGGCTGTCTAAAATTCCATATTTGAAGAAATGTCAAGTGATTCAGATTTTTTAATGTTGAATATGGAATTGATATCAATCCATCTCCTTCAATAAGTAATTCCTGAAGAATATCTTCCACACCAGCAAAAGCATCCACAGCAAAATTAGACACATAGTTTCTTGTTAGATCAATTCTCTTTACTTTCAAATTGATAAATGCACCACGAGGTATTTTTGTAATTCTGTTGCATACCTGACAACTAGGTAAGTTTTGTCGATCATAGCTCGTACTAAAAGTCAGCTCACTGAATGTCACATTGACCTTGTTGAAAATAGGGATTTCAGACAATTTTCGGTCTCTGCAGTTAAGAATGTATGTTTTATTTATCCCCATTTGGCAATCACATTGTGAATTTGGGCAGGGAAGTCCTTCCATTTTTAATAAACCAGCATATTGCCCATGGATGAAGCTTACAGTTGTCACCAGAATGAAACAGGTTAATCTGGTCATGATCTTCATGGCAGACTTTTTCATTTTGTCAGTAAAGTACTTCTGAAAAATATGAATCATAATTGTCATATTTCTTGAAATAATGTACACACATATGTTAATATTTTAAGTACTTGATATTTTAGTGTCATTACATTTTTACAAATTTGGTAATGCAGCATATTTAAAACACAAAACAAAATGTTTGCAATTTAACTATGGACTAGATGCATTCAACCTGATATCAAAGCCTTTGCAGATTAACTATGGACTTGATATATTCAACTTGATAAGCCTTTGCAAATTAACTATGGACTAGATGTATTCAACCTGATATCAAAGCCTTTGCAGATTAACTATGGACTAGATATATTCAACTTGATAAGCCTTTGCAAATTAACTATGGACTAGATGTATTCAACCTGATATCAAATCCTTTGTGGTGATAAATATTTTCTCAAAAGTTGAGTATCATTGCTATATTCAAAACAACATTTTATGTTTTTTTGAAAATTTTGTGATTTACAGTTAATAAGTCAGGTGTTTATTTATGTGTGTGAGATATTAAGGTATAAATGACTGTAAGAATTAAAAGCTTTCAAGGTTACAAGCAAACAAATTGGTAAACAGTGTGTGATATTCAACGGATTGTTATGTCTGTGGCAACACTGACCATGTCATTAGAGCTGTGTATTAAATCTAATGTTAACATTGACCATGTCATTAGAGCTGTGTATTAAATCTGATGTATAGCTTGTGCTAGTTTCTATATGAACTACAGACGATGAGCATAACATTAGCAACTTAATTACAATGAGAGCACTTGCACTCTTAACATTCAATCAATACACCATTTCTTATGAAACAAGTCAGTGTATGACACACCTTGTAAACAGAATCATACAATATGAGTACATTAAAAAAATTCAAAGCCAATAGCTTATCTATTTGCAGGTGTCAAAAATTATACAAAATTACATACTTACATCTAGTTTTCATATTGCATAGTGTGTATATCATAATACAGGAATGGAAATATATCTTATCATTGTAAATGTTAATATATTACAGCTCTATATATCACTATTATTGCCATCATCTTCAAATTTTGCTTCCCTGTAGTATCAGAGATTAACATAGTTTGGGTTTGTTTTTTTTTAGAGATGTGTGCGTTGCTATATTGATGCTCCGAATGTCTTGCATAATCTGCAATATGCATGATCATTTCTTTTCATATCATCACCATTCTTTTTCTTCTTTTTAGCATTTTTGTTACTGGTTTTCTAGTTCCTATTCACAATAAGAGTCAAATAATGGTGATCTCGAAATTCAGATTCATGCAGTACAGTGCAGATTATCCTGATCCATCAGAGGACAGTTATTGGGTCCAGAAAAAAGGTCATCCAGATAATCAGTTTTTAAGTAATTGAGGATTTGGATTTTTGGAGTCTTATTTGGGGGTCAGTATAAGCAAACAATCTGGATAACTGTCATTCAGATAATTGGCATTATACTATGTGTGTATGCAGATGTATATATAGTGATGAAGATAAAACTCACCTTAATTGTATTGTTATATTCCTGCCAAGTATTGATCCCACTGATTGTGTGTATGTTTCTGCTTACACTTGAGACCAACTGAGTATATATATGTGTGTGTATCTACTTCAAAATGGCTAACTATTGTAAGTTAAGGGTCCTTGTTTCATGTCTGTGTGGAGGAAATGATGACACACTTTGCTAAAAATGGGAAACTGGAAATTTGTCATATAGAAACTCACATGCTCACTTTTGACGTAAATATATCCACACAATAGTGAGTGGGTTCAAACAATTTAACCTGTTATTGAAGATATGATGGTTATTGTTCATAATTGTGGAGGTTGTCATTAAGAATTACAGGAAAAGTACTTGTAGGTTTTCATCTTAGTCTTACTGCTTTAAATACAATTATGACACAGGCAAGTTCTTATACAAATTGTATGCAAGTACATCATGACATTAGAAAATTGCAGTTGTTTACATTTTTTGATTGTTTATTATGCCCTACCATATCTTTGGTTTGGTTTGGTTTGGTGTTTTATGGCACAGCAGCACAAGCAGGTTATTTAGTGCTGAGGCAATTGGAGTAAAGTGACTTGCCCAAAGGACACACCATGGTAGCTAACATAGGCTGGTCCGATGGTAGGATTAGAACAAGCACCCTTTCGGTCATGAGTCCGGCATGCTAACCACTGAGCCACTGTGGCTCCGTCCATATCTCTAAAGGGGGCATGTAGTATTACCATCTATACTCGCTTATAAGTCCAGTCCAACTGCCAACAATATAGGCCCTGATCTGCCCTCCTATATTGTGCTGGCAGATCAGGGTCTGTGTTTGTTCTACTGATTATTCCTTCCAAACTGCATAGACCCAGATCTGCTGGTGCTTTATGCGAGGGAAGATCAGGGTCTATGCAGTTTGCAGTTGGATCCTGTTTATACATAAGTATATATGGTACATATAACTGTCCATCCTGTACCATCCCATTGAATCAAAGAGTATTTATTTTGAAACATATATATCATCATAGAAAGTAAATACAAAAACCACATCAAGAGATACAGAGGATTGTGAATTTTGTTTTCACTCAGTTACTCTTAAAGGAATTTCACAGATTGCAACCAAATTTGTTATGAGGTTATCACATTAACAGTGGCATGGGGGGGGGGATTCTTAGTGTAATTTTTCTTTACAGTTAGATGGTAAAAATTATGCCCTGAAAATGCTTAAAATACAGGAGCTTCTGGGGGATTTGCCCTCTGGACCCCGACCACGGTCTCCATCCCACAGACTGCCCTTGCCAACTTGTTTATACCCCCTCTAAATGATATTTTTGGATCTGCTACTGATTAAAAGACCTTACTCCAGTTTGATTTTAACTAACAAAATTTGTTTTGACATAGAACTTTGTGCTTCAGTTGCATCATATTGGTCAGGGACATCTGTGTCATATGGAGACTAGTAGTAATTATGCATCACTAGCAATATATTTTCATTTTCAAAATATTTTGTTGTTTAATTATCTATAGTGCTTAATAAAACTTGTTTCTCTTTCTACTAGTTTTATAAAAAGAATATTGTCCTAGATTACTTGGTCTTTCTTTTTGCTGTCTTGCAAATGATGAAAAAACATAACTAAAACATCGAAACAGTTGACAGACATCAGCTATAAAACACTGAGAAGTTTTTTCAGATTATTGTGACCATTCACGATAAAGATTGAAATTAGCTTATCATAAATTTAAATTACATGTATCTGCAAAAGAAATTTCAATTGAAATGTTCAAAACTGTATACTTCAAAATTAGAAGATGTGATGTAGTGCAAACCTTGGAAATGTCATTGGTTAATATTAAATGTAGGTCACTCAGCCAGAGGTTACATTTTTTTAAAATTTGTTCTTTCCATAAAAGAATTTTTGATAAGGATCATGACTTAGCAGAGAGTATTGTTTCATTTACTAAGTAATATAACAAAAGGATTGATAGAAACTGTAGAAACAATCAGGAAGTGTGTTAGCAATTGAACATCAAGATATTGTTATAATCCTCTCTAGACCAGCTAAACATCTTTGCTCACAATGGGGTTATTTTAATACAAATCATATAGCAGGATACTGACCAACTCCATAAAACATCCTATAATAAGTGTTTGGCCCCATTGCAGTGTCCAGTTTAGGGATGTTTATATTTATAGAGCCAATCCAACTTGACAAACAGCAATTCCATTCAATAGTATATCAATGTAGGTGCAAGTCTATCATGTCTTTAGTGTCCCAATACAGTATAAAACCTGTCTTGATGGACACCTCCATTTAAAGGACACCTCCTTATAAAGTCAACACTTAAAAACCCTTTTCTCCATTTTCTTTACATATTTCACTTTTATATAAAAGATGCCTAGCCATAAAGGACAAAATTTTCTAGTATAATTCATGTATGTAAAATATTTTTCCATTGGTCAAAAGCCTGGGTACAAAAAAACAGTACTCATGTAACTCTTTGCTATGTTACCTAGCAATACTAAATGAAACCATTGATTTCACTCCTTGATTGGCAATAAATCTCATCATGTGAGGACTATGACATATATGTCAATCTCTGTTTCAATACCTTTCAGTGATGATGAAGAAATAAAAACTTTTTTTGTACCTCTGCTATAACATAAGGTGGAGTATATGTTATGATGTTGTCCATCCATCATCCTTGCATCTGTTACCAATTTTATTTCTGCATACTAACTCAAGTTGTCCACTATCTATAGTTTCCAAACTTGTGGATAGCATGCATTTGGGTGTCAAAAGGTCAAACATCAAGGTCACTGTGACTGAAAGAAGAAAAATAGTTTCTGCACAATAACTCAAGTTCTCCACCATCTACAGCTAGCTACCAAACTTTGTGATGGCTTGCACTGAAGGTAAGGAAGAACCTTATCAATTTCAGAGTCAAAAGGTCAGACATCAAGCTCATTGTGACTGAAAGAAGAAACTTGTTTCTGCACAATAACATCAGTTCTACATCATATACCAGGACCAAACTTTGTGGATGGCCTGCACTTGGGGTAAGGATGGAGTCTATCAATTTTGGGGTTAAAAGGTCAAGGTCACCGTGACTGAGAGAAGAAAAATGGTTTCTGCCTAAAAATAATCAGTTCTTGACAAGGTACCTTGACCAAAATATGTGGAGGGCTTGCGTTTGAGGTATAGAATAAGCCTATTGATTTGAGAGTCAAAAGGTCAAAGGTCAAGGTCATTGTGGTTTAAAGAAAAAAAATTAGTTTTAATAGCATTAATACAGTAGCTGCTATTATTGCATTGCTACTATCTCTATTTCTGGCTGATCCTAGGCTGATACCTTAGTCATTTTCCATCATTTGGAATATTGTCCTTCTTTTCCTTGGATTTCATGAGTTCTTATGGTGTTGTTTGTTTTCATCATCTAAGTAGTTTTTTTACTTATCTACTGTTAATCAAATCCTTTTTAGTGTTGTAATTGATATTTTCTTTCCAGTCATTGTTATTTTTTGATTATCTGTGACACTTTTTGTAAATTTGAGGGTTTTGAGTATCTAACTAGCAAAGAGGTGCTTCTTTGTTTATCTTAGTATCCAGTGTTATGTATTATCCACCCTATTCTAGTTCTAATGGATTGTTTATTTTTTGTATTTCCTATCAGCCTCTAATATGCTTCAAGGTGCAGGTAAATGTGGTCATAAAAAGGTTACTTGGGACATACACACCACTTGCTTGGCATGCACTTCATGTGTATGCATGGACGGATGTCCCGTTTGTTGCCTTTGGTCTGACAAGGTATGGGACTTAGCTGAAAGTTGGCTTACCTATAGGGACATGAGGAAGAGACCTGCTTCCTCCTCTTTGTCACAGGAACACTCACTCCATTCACAGGAGGGGTCTAGAGTACTTACCAATGTGGGGAAGTGGCCAGCCAACATAAGCTAGGGGTCCATGACTCTTTCAATGATTATTGAAATTGCCCACTCCCACAAAGATGGGATCACTGATACTTAGAATGAAGTTGTTAGCTCCTGTGATAGAGGAATCCTTGGCAGTTCCTAGTGGAGGGAATTCACCATCACCTGGTAAAAAGTCCCAACTTCCACTGCATAGTCTTATATGCTCAAGTAGACCTATTTACAGATCAATAGGTTCTTTTTCATCAGACTTGAGATCCGAATAGAGACACCCCCCATCAGGTCTTCATCACTGGGCACTTATCACTGGTCACCGAGTACCAGGTGCCAGTTACTAGGTACCAAACGGTGATAACTGGGCACATGGCGCCAGTCGGTGGGTAAGGTGATTTCTACAGATTTTTGGGGTGTCTTTCACTGGTCACCAGTCAGTGAACACCAGGCATCGGTCACCAGGCACCTGTCATTGGACTAGGCACTAGGTCTTGACCACAAGTTGATACCCCCACCCTCTTTCACTATGTTACCAGAAAATCAGGGAATGGGCTCCAGGCTTATATCACCTCTTTCCCTATGTTCCTGGTGTCCATATGGGGCTTGGGGTCTTCCACCACTCATTAGTGAGTCGACTATGTCTCCATTTCCTCCCATGGTGGCATGGATAACTTTCCTATGGCTCCATGGGTCAGCAGACCGAGCAGGTTGTAAACCATCCCTGTTCTCTCTGGGCTTGTTATCAAAGAGAAAGGGGGGAGCAGTCACTCACCTCCTCCTGTTGCTTCCACCCTCAGCTCTGGTTATGGAGTTAATACAGAAGTTGTCACAAGGCCAAGAGGCAGCCGGACAGTAGAGGGGATGGTCTGTCTCTCTTCTGTGCTTTGGACCCTGGTTTCCACCTCCATTTACAGGATCAATTTGCCTGCTTTGCTTCTTAAGCCTGACCTCCTTGAACTCAGGTGGTTCGTAAGTGGTGATATTGGTGAGGACCTGGGCCAATCTCTACTCTACGTCCCATGATGCTTGTAACTCAAGACTTAGTTACTATAGCCTCCCATGCCAATCTTTTTTAGGCCGCCTTCAGCAGTGTGTTGAATGAGGAATCGTTGTCTCCAGTTGCTTTGCAGAAATTGTCAGAGGCCACTCTTTAGACATTGTGACACATGCTCTTGATGTCCATGGCACTCTCTGCCAAGCTTATCCATCTCAGTAGGAATGCTGCCCTGGAGACATCAAGGGTTTTGCTGGATCGCTGCTAAAGCCTGTCATCCATCTTGATGTGGAGATGTTATTTGGGATGTAATCCCTACAGTGGTATCACAAAATTTGAGGGATCAGCAGCACTGGACCGTGGCTGCAATACAAGGCCTGACTAAACTGGCGAAGAAACAGACACATCCTGAAATGTCTATGTGTCCCTATGGGTCCCCCTCCTAAACATTTTAAGCAGGTGCTCAAGCAGAACCATCAAACCCAGTTTAAAACTACCTTGTGTCCATCTTTCACATGACAAGATGGCTGCAGGGGCAAGGGGAGGATGTCTATGGACCCATTCTCCTTCCCTAAAGAGGGAGACGGTCAGCCACAGGGAGTTGCACCCTATCCTGCCAAGTCCCCTTCATCCTGACATCCCAGTAGGTGCCAGACTGGCCCTTTTTTTAGAGGTTTGGTTAGACCTCATGGATGATGCATCCACAATAAATAAAGGTTACCGGCTTCGCTTCCAGGACCCTCCAACACTTTCAAGGACCCACATTAGGTTCCACATGTCACAACTGGTGTCCCAGAGCAAAGAAGTGACAGAGAGGTTGACAAACATCCAAAGTCTGGGATATTATTCTCCTGGATCTTCCTGGTTTCAGAAAAAGGGGGAAAATTTCAACTCATCAATCCTTCCAGAATAATTTTCTTCTGGAAGAGCATTTCAGATGGAGACATCCACCTCAGTCAGAAATACCATCAGGTTGAATGACTGGGTGGTCTCCATAGATCTCCAGTATGCCTACCTACACATCTCAATCTTCCACACAGGAATTTCCTGCAGTTTTCTCTAGGCCAGGAGATCTTCCAGTTTTGTTTTGGGCTTTTCCCTTCAGCCTCGCTTCCTTCCCCTCACCCACCCCAAGACTTTACCAGGATAATGGGTGGAATACCAGCTTGATTGAGGTCATTGTGGGTTCCCATCATCCAGTATTTTGATGACTGATTGATGCACATCATCCTCAGATGTGTCCTTTTGAGGGATCTGTCACTCTGTTGGAAGACAGTGACTCATCTGGATCTAATCTCCAACCAAGAGAAATCGAATATGATCCTTCTCATTTTGTTTCCATGGGGATGAATTTCCTCAACTGCCAAGGGTCAGTTAATGTTCCCCTCAACAGGATCTCACAGATCCTGTCTCTCATAGCAAGTCTGTCAGAGAAGACTTAATTGTCTGTTCGCCTCTACCACTTTGTGCTGAGGTGCCATAAAACATAAACATACATACATACATACATACATACATACATACATACATACATACATACATACATACATACATACATACATACATACATACATACATACATACATACATACATACATACATACATACATACATACATACATACATACATACATATATACATACATACACACACATACACACACACATACATACATACATACATACATACATACATACATACATACATACATACATACATACATACATACATACATACATACATACATACATGCATGCATGCATACATTGTTCTAAAACTACAACTCGGAAACTAGTATGCATGCAACCCCTAAAAGAAAGTTCAGATAATATAATGTTCAAATGACCAGGATTTATGTCTAGGCTACACTAAGTGAAGACTCCTCAGATAAAAATCTATAATTGTTAATCTGAGTGGACATAGGTTGAAAAAAGCAGCACTTTTGAGAACCCTTAGACATGCTCATTTTTTTTTCCTTAACCATTCTATGGACTAAAAAAGACAGTCCCTGCACCATATCTTGAAGGGGCTCTACAGTCATATTAGGTAGATGCAAATACATGTATGTCTAGACAGGCACAGGTCTGAATGTAGGGCTTGGGGATCTGGAATACCAGTAGGCTCAATGCTCCCTACTGCATGTCATAAGAGGCAACTAATGGAGGCAGCCTTTTTGTTCTGAGATGTGTCCTGTGATGATGTTACAATTGAAAAGGTCTTGGTCTTTTTTAGAGAGTTGATTTAAAACATTTGACTCTGAATTTCAAGGATTTAACCCTTTTTTATCTTTATCTTTTGTATGTCTTTTTGGGGATACCTAAACTTACTTGCCATTATATAGCCAGGATTGTGCTGATGTGCTATTAAACCCAATACATACATGTGCACATATATATACATGCAAGCATACATACATACATATGCACACACATACAGACATACATACATATGCACATACATACATACATACATACATGCATACATACATACATACATACATACATACATACATACATACATACATACATACATACATACATACATACATACATACATGCATACATACATACAGGTCTGTCTGTATAACTTTACATTTTGTTCAATGTTCCTGTTTGTTTGAGTATATTGAGTAGTATATCTTTCCTCGTGCATCATGTCTAAACTGATTGTGTCTATGACATACACTCTTGTGTCTAAGCAGAGCAGAGTTTTACTTATACTGAACTTTTTTTTCACAGACTCAGCAACAATATCCTAGTTCAACTAGCTTGGACAACTAAAAATCATTGTTGGCAAAGTAAAGTTTCATGTCAATATCCCAATTTTTATATAGAAAAAAGAACAAAAGTTCAGATTTGGAGATAATTTTCTCCACATCATCCATGCCAGGTTAGTAGGTTAAAACTGTGGAATTGTTGTCCCCTGCATTCAGTATAATTGATGTGAAAATTGCATTGTATGTCATACGAAAGCTATCAAGAAAAGCTTTGCTAAGGAAACATTACAAGAGGATGTGTGTGTGTAGGTGTTAGAAGGATTACAGATTTGTTTATCCTTTATGTAGTATTTCCTTCTGTCGATATCAAGTTATTACTGTACACAGTAAATGTTGAGAGTCTGGAATTCTGCCAAGTAAATATCCTGGCCTACTCATCATTTGCACAGTATTTCCTTTAATGTCTGTACATTATGTACGGTATATACTCAAGTATAAGTTGTATCCAACTGCAAAATGCATAGACCCAGATTTGCCATTTCATAATGTGCTGGCAGATCTGGGTCTGTGCAGTTTGTTAGGAGTAATCAGTAGAACAAACAACATAGACCCTGATCTGCTGGCACATTATACGATGGCAGATTAAAGTCTATGTTTTTTGCAGTTGGACTTGACTTATATACAAGTATAGATGGTACTTCATATATTACTATTTTAGTCATCACATCATTTGCTTCTGTATTACCCATCACCTCAACACTTTCCTAAGAAGGCTTTTGGTCGAAGTATTGTCATATCCCTTCTATCTATCTATCTGTCCACTTTACTATCCATTTGTCTAATGTCTATCCATTTGTCCATTACATTATTTTCATCCACTGGGTTGAATGATACCCAGTCTGGTGATATCAATTTGTCCAGTACATTTTTTTCAACCACAGGCGGGGGCCCTGGGTGGCAGAGTGGTCTAAGGTGCTTGCCTTTACAGATCAATGACATCTCATCTCTGTCCACGTGGGTTTGAGTCTCGGTGCAGCCAACATGGGTATGTGAGAAAGCTTGCCAGTAACTTCACTTGGCTCAGTGGTTCTTTCCAGGGACTTCATGAGTTCTTCCTCCACCAAGTATACTGGCCACCATGTATAGCCTATCATGTGCTGCAAAATGGCATTAAAACCCACAAACCAAACATTCAACCACTGGGTTGAATGATACCCAATCTAGTGATATACTTGCCACATTGGTGACAAGGAATGAAAGGAGCTTCATTTTTGAATCTCGAGGAGTCCAACTGACAGTCAGAAGGCCAAACTTATGAAAATATAGTTTTTAGATCTATTGGAACCTTTCTGATTAACCAATGGGTTGTATTTAAACATTCCATCACAACTCCTGTCTTTCCTCCATACCTCATATATACAAATTTCTGTCTGAAATATTAAAAGCATTGCCTTTAGTCAAGCAAAATTCACACAGGCCATTTGCCATAAGTGTAATTAAATCTGTAACAATAATTAATATTAGCAAAGCTGAATCTGATCATGTAAGCACTTGACATCTAGATCAAACACCATAATCAATCACTTACTAAGTGACTTTTTGCAGTTCAACAATGAGACACTGTCACTGATTATCTGGTTATTAAAAGCATTTTACCAACTGCGCTTGGTGAGATTGTACAAAGGTGGATGTTCTGTATATAAAAGTCTTTTGTTCAAGTTTCCAAGTATATAGATATGAAATTTCCATTATAATTGTCTTTTTGTTTTTAGCTCTTCTGGTCATAGACCAGAAGAGCTTATACTGATGGCCTGTTGTCAGTTGTTTGTCATCAACATTTGTCCATCCATTAGTTTGTTATCACTACTCCTCCTAAACAACTTGGAGGATTGCCATGAAACTTTACACACTCACACATACACACGTTTATCCCAAGGTCTAGTTGGTCCTAAATGAAAATTGTGCTGCTCAGACATCCAATGTGGTTGTGACAGCAGCCATCTTAAAATTCTTGTTATTTCTACTCCTCCTGAATGGATGGTGATATGAACATGGGGTTTTCATTAAAAGACTTCTTGTGATGTCTAGTTTGTGCTAAATGTAAATGGGTCCAATCTGATATCCAATATGGCCACCATGGCAGCCATGTTGAAAATCTTGTTATTGCTACTCCTTCTGAATGGAAAGTCATATCAACATGCAGATGTCACCAGAAGGCTTCTTATGATGTCTAGTTGATCCAAAAAGAAAATGGTTCCACTTGGATGCCCGATATGGCCACCACAGTGGCCATCTTGAAAATCTTGTTATTGCTACTCCTGAATGAATGGTCATATCAACATGGGGGTTTCACTACAAGACTTCTTATGATGTCTAATTGGTCATAAATGAAAATGGTGCTGATCTGACATACAATATGGCTGCCATGCATCCATCTAGAAAAGTTTGTTTTAGCTTCTCCAGAAGGACAGAAGGTAATATCCACATGCGGTTTTCAAAAGAAAACTTCTTATGATGTCTGGTTGCTCTTAAATTGAAATAGTTTTACTTGGACATCCAATATGGCCACCACAGTGGCCATCTTGAAATCTTGTTATTGCTACTCCTCCTAGATGAAAAGTCATATCAATATTTTGTTTTCACCAGAAGACTTCTTATGATGTCTAGTTGGTCTTAAATGAAAATGGTGCTGATCTGACATCCAGTATGGCCACCTCGGCAGCCATCTTTAAAATCTTTTAATTGCTGCTCCTCCTCAATGGAAAGTCATATTGACATGGGATTTTCACCAGAAGACTAATTATGATATCTAGTTGGTCCTGAATGAAAATCATGCTGATCTGACCTTAAGTATGGCTGCCACAATGAACATATTGAAACTCTTGTCACTAATTCTCCTGAATGGATGGTCATATCAACATGGGGTTTTCAATAAAAATCTTCTAATGGTGACTAGCTTGTCCTAAATCAAAATGGTGCAAATCTTACATCCAGTATGGCTGCCACAGTGGCTAATTTGAAAATCTTACCGCTCAAGAGTATCAGAGATGGTTTTAACACCCAGCATTTAAGAAGAACAATGGTCTTATCTTGAATTCCTGGAAATTCTTTTCAGACAGTTGAGTATCAGTCTTTTCAAGGGACTCTTGTCTTAAAATGCAAATATCAGCTTCAGTCACTTAGATCTACATGTGCCATTTGAACACTGTACTGCTGAGATAGTTACATCATAATAGGTAGTGAAACATAATCATTTATGTTGTAGGGGTGGAATGGTTTGCATATGCAAAGCCTTAGTTATCATCCTAGATTATAATTTAAATTGTGATTATTGCACCATTTCTTTCCATAATCTTGTTGAAAATGACCTGACTGTTTATTTGGGGATCCTTATGTACCCATTAAATTAATGGTCTACTCCCCAGCTTAGTTGAGCCTTGGAACTGTATAATCTCCAGTTAGAACTTACAGGCCTAAGGCAGTTTCACACCTGTTGCAATGGCATTTATTGTTATGGCAAAGCTGACAATGTAAAGTGAAAATTCTGTTTGTTGCTTGATTTACTTTTGAAATTAACCAGTTAACAAAACTTGGATGGATGATTTGTTTGCTTGAATAATCTTTACTTTCCTGTTGTTCTCTGCATCATTACTTTTATTTGAAACAAAGCTGCAATGGTAGTTATTGTTATAGCAATGCCAACAATGTAAAGTGAAGATTCTGTTTTATGCTTGACTCTATGCATAACAGTATGGGTGACTCGGGAATGGCAGTGTATACTTTAATCTGCTTTCTTAGTGAATTTTCCAGTTGTGAAGTTAATTATAAGAAAAAGAATAAGTTTTACATTCATAACAAAGGAGTATTTTCTAGTTGATTCAGATATCATAACTGCATGACATGTCTGACATATACAAACGTTTCCAAAGGCTTGGTATGAACACATGTACCAGTAATTGATAGCTCACGTTTTAGATCATATGCCAGCCCAGCCAAAGGACATGGTTAGATTCTCACAAGCGATCTTTTTTTTTCCTCATTTGTTGTTTCAACTAATCTTTTCTTAATGCGACAAATACCTCTGATCTCCATCATTATTCATGTACAGTTTAGAAACTAAATTAAAATTATTTTGTGCAATTCCACAAACAAGTTCAAGCGTATAGAATATTTATAAAAAATAAAAATGTAGAGAATCATCTGCCACAAAATGTGAGTTGATTTATGTCAGTGCAAATGTTAAATTATTTTACAAATAATGGCACTTTCACAGATGATAGGTAGTAAATATTTGTGGGTATTCTTCTAAGGGACTCACCATTTAATTTTTGGATGGTGAGGGGAGGGGTCCTGGGATTTTTTGAAAAAAATGTCCTGCCAGAAATAGCTTGAAAAAAATATTTGTGCTCTTCTTTATACCACACCCAGTAGCCATTTATTTCCTTAAAATTTGTACAGCCAGGACCAGATTTAAATTCAGTATCATTTACTGATGTACATACCATTGATGATATACAGCAGAGTTGAGTCAATGTGGATAGATCTCACATGACAAAGTATTATTTAAAAAAAAACACACAAAAAACCCCAAAAATTCAACATGATGCAGTACTCCAAAATGTCATCACACACTCACACCGTGTTCATATATAGAATATAAAATCATCAAATAAAAGTGAAACTGAACAAAGAAAAAAAACATTAATAAAACCTGAACTTGTGATATGTACTAAGTGGAGGAATGAATGTAGTTGAAAGCACTGGTTAGATTTTGAAGCTGATCATAGCAGCAACAGGCTATGTGAATGAACAGTGAGCACCATTTTAGTTTTCTGGCTTGCATCATGAGACAAACAATCCAAGTTATGACATGGGTGATTTAAATCTTTTAACTTTGTGTTTTTCTTTATATTTCTTGACTAATTTAAACAAACAATACTAATGTGTATTAGTAACAAATATTACATCTGATGTGGTATTAGATGTAATGTACATGTACCAACAAATATGCTGTTTGGAAAGAGAGAAGTTTGTTTGTTTTTTATTACTGGAGAGGCCAGCCCAGAGGGTTTGGGAAACAAGCTAATATATATTGGCATTTACTTTCAAAATCAAAGAGACAGAATATCAATGAAGAATTTCTCTGAAAGCGTGTGTGTGTGTGTGTGTTTGTGTGTATGTTTGGGGAAGGCAGTTACATTGTCATGAAAATACAAGGAAAAATTTATAAAGAACGTCTCTCATTCCCAGGGAAGGAACAAAAGCAAATACTTTTTGTGAACAAGAGAATTCTGAAGCTCCTAGAAAGGTCTCAGTAGCAGTCATATCAGCCAACAATATTAAACAATATTTCAAACATAGTTTATAGCTCTACCGGTCATAGACCAGAAAAGCTTATGGAATGGCCTGTTGTCTGTTGTCTGTCATCCATCATCCAATGGCCAATGGCCATCCATTAGCACAAGTTTGTAATCGCTACTCTTCCTAAAAAACTTGGAGGATTGCCATGAAACTTAACACACATATTCATCTTAAGGTCTTGTTGCTCCTAAATTAAAATGGTGCTACTCAGACATCCAATATGACTTTCACAGCAGCCATCTTGAAAATCTTGTTATCACTGTTCCTCCTGAATGGATGTCATATCACCATGGGATTTTCACTAAAAGACTTCTTATAATGTCTAATTGGTTCTGAATGAAAATGGTGCCGATCTGACATCCAGTATGGCCTACTGCAGCCAGGTTGAAAATCTTGTTATTGCTACTCCTCCCGAATGGAAAGTCATATCATCATGGGGTTTTCACTAGAAGACTTCTTATGATGTCTAGTTGATTTTAAATGAAAACGGTTCTGCTCATACATCCAGTATGGCTGCCACAGTGGCCATATTGAAAATCTTGTTATTGCTGCTCCTCCTAAATTCATGGTCATATGAGCATAGGGTTTTCGCTAAAAGACTTCTTATGCTGTCTAGGTGGTGCTAAATGAAAAAGGTGCTGATCTGACATCAAGTATGGTCACATTGGCAGTCATCTTGAAGATCATGTTATTGCCTCTCCTTATAAATGGCAAGTCATATCAACATGGGATTTTCACAATAAGGCCAATCATGATATCTAGTTGGTCCTGAATGGAAATAGTGCCAATCTAACCTCAAATATGGCCATCATGGCAGCCATCTTGAAAATTTTCTTGTCACTACTTCTTCTAAATGGAAAGTCATATAGACATGGAATTTTCACCAGAAGACTTCTTATGGTGTTCCCGTTGTTCCTGAATGAAAATGATGCCTATCTGACATCTAATATAGCCATCCTGAAAATCTTGTTGTTGCTACTCCTCACAATTAATGGTCATATCAAAATAGGGTTTTCACCAAAAGAATTCTTTTAATATCTAGTTGGTCCTAAATGAAAATGGTGTCCCACAAACATCCAATATGGCTGCCAAAATGCACATTTTGAAAAATCTTATCACTAATTCTCCAGAATGGATGGTCATATATAAATTGGTATGGGGTTTTCATCAAAAGTCTTCTAATGGTATCTGCTTTGTCCGAAATGAAAATTATGCTAATCTTACATCCAATATGGCTGCCGCAGCAGCTGATTTGAAAATCTTACTGCTCAAGAATATCAGAGATGGTTTCAACACTCAGCAGTTAAAAAGAATTGGTCTTATCTTGAATTCTTGGAAATTCTTTTCAGCTTCTGGCCTTCCAGCAGAATGATGGTGATAAGAGGAAACTGTACACCAGTATGCATGGTGCTGCCCCCTGTGTCACTGTGGATATCAGAAGTGTGGAACACACTCGGGTAAGTCACAATGCAAGTATTAAACTGTCACAAAAAGAAAGAATGCCCCATATACTCATTAGCATTAACATTCCTTTAAAATTTGTGTTTTTCTAATTTAGAAAAACATTTAAGTGATTGGCACAGGACTTACTTGTAAGTTCATCTCTACCTCATTATAACAACCTTCATTATTACACAATTCCAGATATAACATGACTTCTTGCTATGGACTTCTTGACCAAAATTCAACCATTATACTTTGAAATGGTCTGTCCAATGTATGACAGTATGGGTTGAAAGAAAACAGTATAAAGTTTATCTATTCCTGTTTAAAACATTATTATTTAACAAAAATGAACAAATACCATGAAGTAAAACAATATATTTAATTTACACAAATCAACATTATTACTGTGTGTTTCACTGGCATTTTGTATATCTTTACCATTCTAGCTACATAAGGCAGTCAGCAGTTATGGACCCCATCTAACACTTTATAACAAGAGAGCTTTATATGGTGACAATTTTATGACAATCAGATGTAAAATGTCAAAATCATAAAGATTCAGAATTGGATATGCTTTTTATAATAAAACTGTCTTGGTGACCAACTTTGGTCAAACAAACTCTTGTCCATCCATCCAAACACTAACAGTCAATATGCAATTACATAATAATTCATACCTAGCTAACCATTGCAATGGTTAGCAGTCCATTTACATCTCTCTTATGTGATAGTTGATTATGGATGCAACTAATGGACAAGGGTCCAATTCATCCAATTCCATGATATAGAGCTTGTGGACAAGGTCCAATTCAATGATATAGAGACAAGGGGTCCAATTCCATGATATAATGACAAGGGGTCCAATTCCATGATATAGAGACAAGGGGTCCAATTCCATGATCTAGAGCTTGTGGACAAGGGGTCCAATTCATTGATATAGAGACAAGGGGTCCAATTCCATGATATAGAGACATGGGGTCCAATTCCATGATATAGAGACAAGGGGTCCAATTCCATGATATAGAGACAAGGGGTCCAATTCCATGGTATAGAGCTTGTAGACAAGGGGTCCAATTCCATGATATAGAGCTTGTAGACAAGGGGTCCAATTCCATGATATAGAGCTTGTAGACAAGGGATCCAATTCCATGGTATAGAGCTTGTAGGCAAGGGGTCCAATTCCATGATACAAAGACAAGGGGTCCAATTCCATGATATAGAGCTTGTAGACAAGGGGTCCAATTCCATGATATAGAGCTTGTGGACAAGGGGTCCAATTCCATGATATAGAGCTTGTAGACAAGGGGTCCAATTCCATGATATAGAGCTTGTAGGCAAGGGGTCCAATTCCATGATACAAAGACAAGGGGTCCAATTCCATGATATAGAGCTTGTAGACAAGGGGTCCAATTCCATGATATAGAGCTTGTAGACAAGGGGTCCAATTCCATGATATAGAGCTTGTAGGCAAGGGGTCCAATTCCATGGTATAGAGCTTGTAGACAAGGGGTCCAATTCCATGATTTAGAGATAAGGGGTCCAATTCCATGATACAGAGACAAGGGATCCAATTCCATGATATAGAGCTTGTAGACAAGGTGTCCAATTCCATGGTATAGAGCTTTTAGACAAGGGGTCCAATTCCATGATATAGAGCTTGTAGACAAGGGGTCCAATTCCATGATATAGACCTTGTAGACAAGGGGTCCAATTTCATGATATAGAGACAAAGGGGTCCAATTCCATGATATAGAGCTTGTAGACAAGGGGTCCAATTCCATGATACAAAGACAAGGGGTCCAATTCCATGATATAGAGCTTGTAGACAAGGGGTCCAATTCCATGATATAGAGCTTGTAGACAAGGGGTCCAATTCCATGGTATAGAGCTTGTAGACAAGGGGTTGAATTCCATGATATAGAGACAAGGGGTCCAATTCCATGATAAAGAGACAATGGGTCCAATTCCATGATAATAGAGACAAGGGGTCCAATTCCATGATATAGAGACAAGGGGTCCAATTCCATGATATAGAGACAAGGGGTCCAATTCCATGATATAGAGTCAAGGGGTCCAATTCCATGATATAGAGTCAAGGGGTCCGATTCCATGATATAGAGACAAGGAGTCCAGTGCCATGGCATAAGAGACAAGGGCTCCAATTTCATGATATAGAGACAAGGGTTCCAATTCCATGATATAGAGACAAGGGGTCCAATTCCATGATATAGAGTCAAGGGGTCCGATTCCATGATATAGAGACAAGGAGTCCAGTGCCATGGCATAAGAGACAAGGGCTCCAATTTCATGATATAGAGACAAGGGTTCCAATTCCATGATATAGAGACAAGGGGTCCAATTCCATGATATAGAGTCAAGGGGTCCAATTCCATGATATAGAGTCAAGGGGTCTAATTCCATGATATAGAGACAAGGGGTCCAATTCCATGATATAGAGTCAAGGGGTCCAATTCCATGATATAGAGACAAGGAGTCCAGTTCCATGGCATAGAGACAAGGGCTCCAATTTCATGATATAGAGACAAGGGGTCCAATTCCATGATATAGAGACAAGGGGTCCAATTCCATGATATAGAGACAAGGGGTCCAATTCCATGATATAGAGCTTCTTTATGGAAGATATGAATTGTTCATTTACAATAAAGAAAAAGATTTTCTGATTGTAAGTGATAAATATTTCTGCTGCATCAAAGTCTCATTTTTCAGAGTAAATTCAATGAAATCTGAACCTTATATCGTGGCCTTGTATACAGATGGTTCAAAAGATGAAGACAAGGTTGCAGCTGCCATTGCATCACCCCACAGCACCATCTCAAGTTGGTTACTGGATAAAGACTCCATTGTAGCTGCAGCAATTATAGCCATATTCAGATAATTGAACTGCATTGAAATTTCTTGCAGGAAAAAAACAAATTTCATAATCTATTTAGATTCCCTTCCACACTGAAAGCCATGCAAAACCTTAAATTTGACATGTTAATAATACCCAGAATTTTACAGAAACATGAATTGCTCATACAAGTGGTATTTTAAAAGTTATGAATATTAGTGCTCTGTACAACAAAGTTTTTTATTAATGAAAGTAGGTCAGTGCACCCGCTCAGAGTACTCCCCATGCAACCTCTACACACTTTCTCAGTCTATTTATCCAATTATTAAATGCCATTTTGCATTCACCTTTTATTATGATGTTCACACGCTGGAAAACTGCACTTCCAACTGCATGACAGATTTCAAACTGTCTGCCCCTCGGTGAATCTTAGATAACGGGATTCAGCCAAGAATCACTTGGAGCTAAATCAGAGCTGTATGAGGATGTGGCAAAGTTTGGATGCTCGTGCTCCTTCAGGAAGTCTGTCACGATGTTGGATTTATGCGCTGGTGCTTTGTCATGGAGTAGACTGATACCTTGGCTACCAGTGTGCAGTCTGGTGGTTGGTAGTGTTCCACAATTTTTGTCAACACTTTGGAGGCATAAAAATGTCCATTGATACTTGCAGAGTCAAGCACAGGTACCTGGACAACTGGGCCTTTTGCAATTTGTGGTCTCTGCTCATTTTCTCCAATCAAAACATTATTATTTTCTCTTGAATTGGGTTCAGAAAAGTAAATCCATGTTTCATCACCTGTGACATTCTCATTCAAACATCTCTGGTCACTCTTTTCATATTTTGTGAATAGCTGTTTGGCGATTTCAACCCAAGTCTGTTTTGATCCACTAAGAGCAAATGTGGGACCCATCTTGCACAAACCTTTCTGAGCCTCAATTGATTCTTCACAATATTAAAAACAGCAGATGAATTAATGCCCATGATAATAGAAATATCTTCCACTGTGTATCAAGCATCTTCATCATTTGCTCCCTTCACAACAACCACTTCCTGGTCACCAATCACTGACAGTGGTCTTCCAGAACGTGGGTCATCTTCTATGGATTCACAATCATCTTGAAAAGGATGAAACCACCTCTAAACTTTAGGATATGACAGAGAATTAGATCTGTACATTTTATCCAATTTGGCCTTAATATCAGTCAGAGAGTGCCATAAGAGCACCTGGATTTTACAGTATGCTCTTTGCTCAGTAGCAGAATTGTTCTTCTTCTCAGACATTTTTACATCATTTTCATTTATCTATGGTATGTCACACGCATATATCTGTAGGTGTCTAGTGTGCTGCATTTGCAGCTGCAGATCATTTTATAGAATGTTATTTTGTCTCAATGGGCATTAAATTTATTGACAGGTTCAAAAAAGCAAAAAAGTTATACTAAAATACCATATATACTAGGGTATAAGCTCATACCAACTGCAAACTGCATAGACCCAGATCTGCCATCGCATAATGCACTGGCAGATCTGGGTCTATGCAGTTTGTAAGGACTAATCATTAGAACAAACAACATAGACCCTGATCTGCCGGTGCATGGTCTATGTTGTTTGCATTTGGACTTGGCTTGTACGTGAGTATATACAGTAGTCAGATTTTTTAAATGCCCCTCCTACAATGTGGAAAATATATTTTGTACTGTTGGCTGTCTAGTCAGTTGGGTACTAAAAGCAATGAAAGGGCAGATAAAGCAGTCAAAGCTGTCTTGTACTTACTTGTTTCTGAATGGAAGATTACAAATATGACTTAAGATATTATATAAATTCGCATGTTCTATATACTTAGCAAAATATTTGGACTGAAAATTACACAAATTAGCTTCTTAACATCCAGCCTATTATTGGAGAGTGGCTTCCCTCATTTGGAACAAATCACAGAGATTAAATGATATTGTGCCACACACATATAGGACACACATAACTGATTCATGCATATGTCCCAAAGGGTGCACCTCAACCACAGTGCATATCTTGTCATTGTCTACTGATAATGGAGCACATTCTTGTAGATAGTATCAACTTACACCCATGAACTTAAACTTTAATTAAGAAGCCTTATGATGATGTACCACCAGAATGCAGTTTATATACCAAGTTTTGACCCTGTATATTAAGGATTTTATATGTTTTACCTTTATTTTTTATTTTATATACCTTTTAAAGAATTTTAAAATCTTTTCCTTTTATCGTTTATCTTGTATTACTACATTTTTATCTTTATTTGGAAAGGTTTATCCTCCTGAAGTCTTTTTGCAATTCTTTTCTTTGCACTTTTAGAACATAACTTTTAATGGACACAATATAGCCATTATCGTGTTGCGGTTCCATTAAAACCTATACATACAGCACTCGCTCACTGTAGGGCACTTCATTATAACAAGGTTCCTTTTATAAGACAGATATAGTCATGGATTCCATTTTATTATGCATTAGCAAAATTATATGTATAATTTACTTCATTATAAGCTATTTTTACTAAAAAACAGAGTACTCTATGACTCCCGTGGACAGCATTATAATGACGGAATGATGTACATACATATGTGATATTTCTAAGTAAAATACAATGAACATTTCCTTAAGAGTTTAATAAAACTAAAGATAATATTTGGAACAGTTTCATAACATTAAGAAATGCTGGGAGAGTGTGAATAAATATCTTTCCTAAAATTCCCAAGTAAAAATATTAGAGTTGACTTACATACTCGCGTATAAGTCAGATCCAACTGCAAACTGCATAGACCCAGATCTGCTGCCGCATAATATTCTGGCAAATCTGAATTTATTCAGCTTGTTAGGAGTAATCAGTAGAACAAACAACATAGACCCTGATCTGCCAGCGCATTATATGATGGCAGGTCAGAGTCTTTGATGTTTGTAGTTGGACCCGACTGATAAGCAAGTATACACAATAGTTGATCTGTTAACTTATCATGGGGGGTGGGGTGGGGGTGGGTTGAGATTTGGAATATATACAGTGAAATCTCTCTATAAATGGACAGTTGTTTCATATGTAGATGTGAAATACATAAGTTGGACCTGTGGTTACTCAGTGTTTAGCATGCTAGACTTGTGACCAGAATAGAATGGTGCTGGTTTGAATCCAGCCCAGACTTTGTTTGGTTGGCTGCCTTGGTGTGTCTATGGGCAAGGCACTTTACTCAGATTGCTTCAGCGGGAAATAGTCTTTCATGTGTTGATATGCTGTTAAACATGTATCCATCCATCCATCCATCCATCCATCAATCCTTTATAAGTAAGTGCCCTTTAAATGAAGATGTCTGCTAAGACAGGTTTCACTTTGCTCTTAAAATGATACAGAGGAACACTTCTAGGATGGTTTTATAGGCACAGTTTACTTATTCTGTCCCACAGCTACAGTGGTAGGGGCAGCTAGTGTTACCCTTGTCGATACATTCATATGTCCATTACACCTTGGTTAAGTTTTGTGTTGAGGTCGTTTCAGGCACTGTGCTGGGGTATTTGTGTTCCATGAATATATTTCTAACTTTTGCCAAGATATCACAGATTTTTAGGACTTTACATGTTAATTACATGTCATTTATCATCTGATTTCTCTGCTAGGGCATCAGTTTTTATTCTCTCAACTGAAGGTGCAGAGTGTCCCTGAGTGACCGAGTGGTCTGAACTGCTCGCCTTATAGATCACTCACACATCTCACCTCTATCTGTGTGAGTTTGAGTCTCAGCTTGACCAACATGGCTATGTGAAAAAGCTTGCCAGTTGCTTCCCGTGGGTTGGTGGGTTATCCTGGGGTCTTTCTGGGTTCTTCATCCACCAAATATACTGGTCCCCATGTATAGCCTATCATGTGCTGAAAAATGGCATTAAACCCCACAAGTCCTGAAGGTGCAGGGGGATATAGCAATGGCAATGTCTGCCCTTCCATCCATCCACCCATCCTTCTGTGGTCATGGTGGTTTCTGCAACATAACTTTAGTTTGCTATGGTCTTTGTTTCTCAAATCATATGTGGCTTACCATGGTTAGAGGCAGAAACTTAGCAATTTTGGTGCTGGTAGGTCCAAGGTCAATGACACTGGAGCTGAAAATATGATATTCCTTTCTGCATGATATGTCAAGTTTCCATGGCCTAATTTTTATCAGACTTCATAAGTAGACTACACTTTGGCAGGGACAGCTGTTTGTTGATTCAGAAGCCAAGAGGTGAAAAGTGAAGGTCACTGGAGCCAGATTCTAATATTTTTGTTTTCCACTTGATAAATCGAGTTAAAATTCAGATATAATCTACACTTGGGCAGAGGCATCTCCCTATTGATTCTTGAGCCCAGAGATCAAAGGTCAAGGTCACAGGAGCTACAATTGTAATTTTGGGTTCTGCATGATAAGTCTGCTTTCCTCAAGTTTCCTACACCCAATTTTTATCAACTTCATAGTTGTATTACATTTGAGGAAGAGCAGCTTAATAATGAATCTGTGATTGACAAATGAAAAGTCAAGGTCACTATATGTGAAATAGCAAAATTTATATTTTTTTACATTTCTAATAGCTATGGTCAGTTGTGGGCATCAGACATTTTCTGATGGCTATTTTTGATCAAACCAATTTTGAAATGGTTACAGATTCTCTTTGTGTCAGTGGAATTTTCTTAGACTTTTGTGTGAAAGTTCACAAGGGGACATAAGGTCCTGGGTTGGGGCCAGTAAAGAATTATGATTTTAAGTGAGCTGCAGATATGAAATTTTGTTATTCAGGTATCGCACAGAATGGGACCTCAGTCACAGATGACGGTGGAGATGTCCCTTGGGGAATTCACAACGGAAGTGGATATCACAATTGTGGACAGAATCAACAACCTGATCAAGCCAGAACCCATCACTACTTCCACTGCCTTTATCCCTGCCAGTTCTTTCTACCACAATGGGGTATGTTGGCTGAAACAATATGTCTATTGGTTTGAAAATGATCATCAGCTTGTCAATTCTTTACATGTAACATTTTACATGTAGCAATCAGTTGATTTACCGCAATATTGATGATGTGGTAATTCACTGGATTTTTTCATAGTACCTTTTTAATGCCAGTATGTGTGTGTGTGTGTGTGTGTGTGTATATATATATATATATATTTATAAACCTTTTACTTCAAAGGGATCCTTAAGTCATGAACATGCACTTAATGTTTAGTTATTTCATTATTTTCCATGTATAATCTTTAGATACATTTTGAAATTGAATGCCAACATTACTCTTTGACTATCTTACATTTTGTTCATTTTGTGGCAGTACCACAGACATTTCACAGTTTGATGTAGTTTATGGTATGATGCAGAACCCTAACTTGAAGGTCACAGTCATCATGATGAAAGATGTGACTCTGTAACCTGTTTCTGTATCCAGGCTGTAACATTTTATCCCTCTGGTATATAATTTGGTCTGAATATAGCTATTGTTAGGTCTGTCTGAATATAGCTATTGTTAGGTCTGTCTGAATATAGCTATTGTTAGGTCTGTCTGAAAATAGCTATTGTTAGGTCTGTCTGAATATAGCTATTGTTAGGTCTGTCTGAATATAGCTATTGTTAGGTCTGTCTGAATATAGCTATTGTTAGGTCTGTCTGAATATAGCTATTGTTAGGTCTGTCTGAATATAGCTATTGTTAGGTCTGTCTGAATATAGCTATTGTTAGGTCTGTCTGAATATAGCTATTGTTAGGTCTGTCTGAATATAGCTATTGTTAGGTCTGTCTGACTGTCTATCCTTAAATATTTTCATTCCAGAGTATAACTCTTAAACTGTTCAAGATTTTTCAACAAAGCTTGGTACACACTGTAAGCAAGTTGCATTAAAGTGCCTATGATACTTAGAATATTCTGCATTAAATATTTTTTATTTTACCATGAAAACAAAGTGTTGTGTGAGTAATATTTAAATTGAGAGTGCTGGATCATAGGGTACTAACAAAAGTAGTATAAAAATTGCAAGTGCTGGACCATAGGATAGTTTCAGTAGAAGTCTTTACATAAGAGGGGGACCAGGGGGATATGTCATCTGTAGTTGACTCTTGTTATATGCCTGCAGTAAGTCTTTATATAAGAGGGAGACCAGAGGGATATGTCATCTGTTGTTGACTCTTGTTATATGCCTGTAGTAAGTCTTTACATAAGAGGGAGACCAGGGGGATATGTCATCTGTTGTTGACTCTTGTTATATGCCTGTAGTAAGTCTTTACATAAGAGGGAGTCCAGGGGATATGTCATCTGTAGTTGAATCGTGTTATATGCCTGTAGTAAGTCTTTACATAGGAGGGAGACCAGGGGATATGTCATCTGTAGTTGAATCGTGTTATATGCCTGTAGTAAGTCTTTACATAGGAGGGAGACCAGGGGGATATGTCATCTGTAGTTGAATCGTGTTATATGCCTGTAGTAAGTCTTTACATAGGAGGGAGACCAGGGGGATATGTCATCTGTAGTTGAATCGTGTTATATGCCTGTAGTAAGTCTTTACATAAGAGGGAGACCAGAGGGATATGTCATCTGTAGTTGACTCTTGTTATATGCCTGCAGTAAGTCTTGACAGAAGAGGGAGTCCAGGGGGATATGTCATCTTTAGAAGACTCTTGTTATATGCCTGAAGTAAGTCTTGACAGAAGAGGGAGTCCAGGGGGATATGTCATCTTTAGAAGACTCTTGTTATATGCCTGCAGTAAGTCTTGACAGAAGAGGGAGTCCAGGGGGATATGTCATCTTTAGAAGACTCTTGTTATATGCCTGCAGTAAGGCAGAGCATTTCATGATATGAGGTCTGTCTGTCAATCTATCCATCAATTATATTTTGTTCCTGCGCAATAACTTTAGTTCTAGATCACATGCCTTGACTAAACACACTTGGGGTAAGAAAGAAACCTGTTGATTTTGGGTCAAAAGGTCAAAGGTCATGATCATTCTGACTCCAAGGGAATATAAATGGTTTCAGTACAATAACTTCTGTTCTAGACCATGCATCTTGACCAAACTTGGTACATAGCATGCACTTAGAATAAGAAAAGAAATAGGTTAAAAATCAAGATCAGTGTGTCTCAAAGAAGAAAAATGGTGTCTGCACAATAACTTTAGTTCAGTAATACATACCATGGCCAGATTTGGTGGATGGCTTGCAGTTGGTGTAAGAAAGTAAATTGCTTATTTGGGGGTGGAAAGATCAAATGTCAAGGTCACTCCGACTTCAAGAAATAAAATGGTTTCCACACCATTACTTCAGTTCTAGACAGCATACCATGACCAAACTTGGTGGATTGCATGCAATTGGTGTAAGAAAGAAATCCTTTGCTTTTGATGTCAAAATATCAATGTTCAAGATCACTGAGACTCAAAGAAGATAAAGTGGTTGATGAAAAATAACTTGAATTCTAGACAATATACCTCGTCCAAACTTGATGGATAACTTGTGCTTAGGGAAAGAAAGACAACTAATGATTTGAGGGCATAAAGATGAAAGGTCATTGTCACAGTGACAGTGATACAAACAAGGGAAGAAATTTCTGTAAAATAATTAAATTACAAAGCACTTATTGGCACCAAACTTTGAAAATGTTTTACTGCTATGGGAAGGAAAATAAGCTACATGTGCTGGGTTAGACAACCTAAAGGTCAAGGTTGCAATGACCCAATTCAGACTTTAGGTTTCTGCATAGTAACTTGTATTCTCATGTTACTACTTAATCCACATATACATGATGACTAGATGGTATATTGCATACATTTGTCAGATCACTTGTTCAGAGGTCAAGCAGTTCAGTAAGTACTTTGTGTGAAATTTGACAGTGTACTTAATTAAACTCTGCTGTAGGTTCCATTAAGGTCTGATTATAATGCAAATTATGGTTAAACAAGGATTGCAAAGGTACCTGATATATCCATCTTGTAACAGTTTCCCTTGTGATGACCTTCACCTTTGAGCTAGGTTTTGACTAGTATGTGACAAACCATCTAGTCATATCTTGATTTTAACAAAATTCTGTGTCAGTAAACAAATTTTACTGATCCCAGGTGGTTTGTTGTAAATATGGTTTCGGTATATTTATCTTTCAGTGACATGAAGATTCACAGTTCACTTTCCACCTAATTACATGTTTGTGCTTGAATATATTTATATTTAAACTTTATTATGGCCAAATTAATCTCATTGCTCATATTTGGATGAAGAGTAATTATTTGTGTACCAGTAGTACATGTACACAGTGTAAGTATGTGTGTATATCTAGTATATGTACATAGTGTATTTATGTACCAGTAGTATATGCACTTAGTGTAAGTACATGTATATGTGTATATGTATATAGTGTATTTGTGTATCTGTAATATATGTACATAGTGCATTTGTGTACCAGTAATATATGTACATAGTGTAAGTATCTGTAGTATATGTACATAGCAGGCTTCCTTAAATCCCTGTATTTGCCAAACATGTCCAGTCATTCAATTGTTTTGACTGGCATATGCTCTGAGCAACCAGACATTGGTCATAGGCTGTTCATTGACTCTGAGATTTCTAATGCATTGACTGTGTTTGAGCCTAACACTTTTCCTGAAAATGTTAGTGACATGCCATAGTTTTGGTAATGATCATATCATCACTTTAATTGCTCATTACGGTCAACCAGGATAAAAGTGCCAACAAAGTAAAGAAGGAATGGGGATTCTTAAATACATTGTATACAACAATTATAGAGGACTATTAGCAGCTGAATTACTGCCAAAACTAGTTCAGTGAAGGGACAGTACCCGAATATGATAAATACAAGCTCCTTCAGGAGAAGACATAAAAAGAGTTATCAATATATAAGTAGTATTCACAATGTTTTTCTTATTAGTATTATAAGAACATTATACATGAAATATGAGAATTAGTCATGCATGTATTAATCAATGAAATGGAGGTGAGACGAAGAGAAAAAAAATAAAAATAATAACTAATAACTAACTAGTTAAATCATGTAATTTTATGTCACATTCATCACATTATTACGTTCAATTAGTGCTCTATGAATATAATTTGCCCGATTTCTAACCTCGGTAGTTTGTGTGGAACTGAGTAATTTAATAAATTTCAACATACTTGTTCCTTTCCAAAAATAAGAGTTTATATACTTCTTTCTTAGCGGCAAATAACATTGGCATTCTAAAACAAAGTGATACTCATCTTCCAGCACGTTGCAAAAAATACAAATTCTTTGATTTAGTGGGGTGCAATGTGGTCTCTTCCATCTCCCTGATTCAACATGTAAAGTATGGGCAGACATTCTTATTTTTGAAAGGGATTTTCTAAATTTTGTCACTGTTACTATATGTAAAAACTCCTTATAGCCAAAATTGTGTGACAAATTTCTATATAATCTAGCTCTTGAAGATTCTTTTATTCTTGATTGCCAATTTTGAATAAACTGGTCAGATAGCCGTTGTTTAACTAAAGATAAGAAAACATTTATATTCCCAACAGCTTGATTTATCCGCACTTCCCCCAGACCCAGACTATTTAATAAATTCTGGACTAACAATACCCAATTTTTCTTTCCAAGACTGTTTTCTCTGTCAGTAAGCATTAGATTATATATTACCGATATATATTTCTATTATCTGAAGAGATTATCTTAGTCCAGTATTTCAAGATGCGGTAATATCTATTGATCTGTAAGGGTGTCCTCCCCAATTCACCATATACAAAATCATTTTGGGTAGATTTTTTAACCCCAAGAAGATGTTTGCTTAAATTTAAGTGCAACTGTTCAATAGCATTTCCTACATAGTGTAATTATCAGTGTATTTGTAGTATATATATACAGTGTAATTTTGTATTTTATTTATATAGTGTAATTATCTGTGTATCTGTAGTATATGAACATAGTGTAATTCTGTAATATATGTACAGAGTGTAATATATTATCTGTGTATCTAGTATAAGTACATAGCAGAACTGCCAACCTTTACAAATTAACTGTAAGGCTGACAGAAAAAGACATAAAATTACAGACATATACGGAATAAAAGCAAAATTTACAAAAATATGATTGTTGCAGTCAAATATGGATATTAGCTTGACCAGTTTGGTCCACATCCAAGTATTCACATTAGACTCATTCCAGTTGGTCAGTGAACCAGACTAACTCTACAGGGGGTACCTCAGATGCTTTAATCTACCTATGTTGTTCTTGCAAAACGCCCTCAGGTTTTCCTTTTAGGTTATATATAGTCTGGAAATGTCATCCAGGAAATGCACACATGTTGAAGGCAAAGTGGACAATCAGTCTTTTAATAAGTCAAAAACGATTGGTACTGACATAAAAAAAAACAATATTCATCCAGGAAATGCTAACACATTGAAGGTGAAGTGGACAATCAGTCTCTGAAAAGATCCAAACAGTTGGCACTGACATATAAAAAAACATTATTCCGACTCTTGGCCATGCTTCGAGAAAAAGCAGAAAATTCAACAGTTGCATTTATTGGACATCTTGTCATGTTGATTTGAGTATTGCTCACAGTAGGAGAGGTGGCAAGAGAATTAAAAATAAACATAAACATCATCTTGATTTGAGAGATCTAGCAAGAAGTAATTGACCTCCATGAAGTTTGGAACTGCAGTTACTGAAATTGAACTGGAGGTCATTAAGGCCAAAAATGTACTTTACAGACTAATTAGTTCAACATAATATTGCCTTTGCAGCATCAAACCACACTTCTAAACTTTTTAAATGCTTGTTTTCCACATTGGCAATGGCAGTACATATTTCCTCACACATTACTGAAAATTTATCTAACTTTTGGAAAAATATCAACTGCCTTACTGAGAAAGCATCTGTGGGGTTGGCAGGTCTGACATAGTGTAATTACAGTGAAACCCTGCTATAACATACTTCATTATAACATGAATTCGGATATAACATGGTCATGGCTTGGCTCCTGAATATTTACAACCTTCTCGCTACTACAGTTTTATTGCCAGGTAAATAAGAGTTTGATTTCTTAATCTGGTGAGATGTGTTGTATTCTCAATAAAAAAGGTTTGTCTTTCTTTAGATTAAAAAAAAAAAAAAAGTTTTTATTTGTGAATGTTCATCGCAAATATGTCAGTAGTCCATTACTGCACTTAGTTGTTAGCTTGTTTGTTTTTGTAAAAGATGTAAAACCTGACAATTGTTCATCTAATTTATATTGAACCAGTAATGCTAATAATTCTTCTTTGTGTTTGTCTTCAGTGCATTGTGTAAAATTGTTGTTCAATCCAGGCAAAAAATAGACCACAGATGCCTGCTCAATCAACCAGCATACACACCCATGCACCAAACAGTGCCATTGTTGAAATAGGTTTATCACTCAATAAATTAATTTACCTGCTTATAACTAATTGCAAATCGTCAGCATTAATCCACAGCAGATGGTTGTTGAAACTACCTAGTGCTGCTTTTTTACCATACATGAAGTAAAAGCCGCCTTTTATTCACATGTGGATTGGCCATATTTTAAACCAATTGTCCCATGATCAGTTGACCAGGAGCTGAAAATCAATCAGTGCATGCAGTCTGGAAAATTAATTGACTGTTGTTGGACATTAGTCAGGTCCAGTTTTTATTATTACCACATACATTTAGCCTCATCCCACCCTCCCTAGCACCGCTTTATCTTACCTCTGAAAAAGTTAACTCCATAAATATAAATATATCCCCACATTATGTCTTTCATGAAAGTTTTTAAGTCATCATATGACTATACCCATATGCTTAAATTCTGATTCAGTCCTTTTTATTCCTTAAATTGTAGTCAGAAATGCAGACATCAGCTTCAGATCACTGGTATACACAGGCCACTTGACAGTGTTATGCTGGCTATCACATGTACCACTACTGTAGTTGGATACTGACTAGAACAAAACCATTAAGTCATACTTACCATATTCCCAGACAGTGTTGGGGTTTTTTTGAGACTCAAAAAGTGTGTTTTGAGGTCCAAAGGGGGGTCAGTGAGCGTGACCCCCCAAAAGCGACATTATCCAAATGAGAATAAGCTATCTTTTCAAATCAGCCTATAGCAAATGACTTGAAATTCAAATCTGAATAAAAGAAAATACAATCTGTTTTCTCTGAAGCAAGTAATATACTAATAAACAAACAAAAAAATGGTAGACTTAGCATTGTCAAATAACATCACCACAAACATGGTCACAACCCCACAGACATTAAATTCAAAAATATACCAAGTTACTGTCTTTAAAATCCATTGGACAGTGGAATGTAGTTTTAATTGCATGCATTTTTTGCTGCTTTCAATAGTTTAGTAGTTGGTTTGACGATAATGCAAGTGATATTTGTGTTCACAAATATGCATACACTTTTCCTTCGCGAATGTGCATCCATGTCTATGTTGGCGCAAGCAATGGTCAAAGTCGCTAAAAATGATCAAACCTGTAAGATGGCAATAAATATCCATTTCAAAATAATGAATCTGCCAATGAAAATATTCAAGGTTTGTGGTAGTCGGCAGAGTTGCTAAAGTCTGTTGTAACGTATTTTCGAGGTTAAAGTCACACCTACGGCAGTGAAGATTTAATTTATTCTCAGGCTGAATTAATGAAAAAAGGTATAATTTATGCAAATACACAATTTGTTATTTGATTAATGATTTAATACTTTAAATTATTAAAATTCCATTCCATGGTGCAGTTCATTTCAGGTTAACCAGATATTCAAACATGTTAATGTTTTCATGAGTTATTTGATCACATGATAAAACGTTTATTGTAATCATGTAAATGTCCAAGGAAAATATGAGAAAGTTAAGGTGGTAAAACTGTCGAAGCAAATAAGATTATCTCATTTTTTTAGCACTTCTAGTGCATTATGTACTGCAATTTTCCTTTGTCCCTTTAAAATGTTGTGTCCCCCAAATCTGGAGGGTGAGGGACACAGTGATTAAATGGTGCTGTTGTTCAACCTATCGAAATAATCATGGTTTGAATTTTATATATGGAGTAAAAATCCGACTTCAAAGAAACTTTGCCGCTAATCACAAACTTTAATAAAGATGGCATCAACATTCTCATTCAGTGGAGTCAGTGATGGGTAATAACATTTGTTTTTCAATATGCATCTGTTTGATGTACTTAACTTCAGACAAATTGGGTTGTTCCATTTAGTGTACTCTACCTATGCAAATTAGCATGACACATCACCCTAGCTATTATGAGCCAATTAAGTAAATCTCTGAAAGGTGTCTGTTTATTTCTGACCACCTTACCTTTTAATTGTCTTTAAAATACCAGTATAAACTGCCCCGAGGATAGTTTTACATGAACTCTGAGCAAGACTTTTTACTGTTTATACATATCACAGATTATGGGCATATATCATTGTGATCAAGAAATGTACTTTTTTTTTTTTTTTTCATTTTGTGGGAAATTTTTTTGTCACTAAGATTGCTGAAAATCATGTTTTTCTAAACACTACCGTGTGGTGGGGTTTGAGAGTCCAGAAGTCCAGAATCGTGTTTTTCGCGTGACACGTCATGTTATGGCATGTATGATTAACTTTTAGAGGTGGAGGTATATACAGTGAAATATATAGCATGATGATCAGGGCCCACAGAATGCCATTGTGCCATTTACCATTTCATACTATAGACTCATAAGTCAGTTAACTGAAGAAAATATTGCATGTACCGTATATCCTCTTAGCTATACAAAACTGGGGCAATTCTCAGCTTGTTGAATATTAAACAAGAATTACTTCAAACAGTTATGACATTTAATGGAGATTTTTTTTTTTTAGAGAAACCATTCATTGGTATATAAATATTAATGTATACAAAAATTGGCAACTTGTAAATAGAGAACATGTACTCACCAGTCAACAGCTGATCTGGTTGTATCCATAATAGCAATTCCACTGAAAATGTGCACAAAGAAGTATAATGTCTAAAAAATGTCTGCTAGATCCATTCAAATCCAAATAATTTTAATTTCTTGCTACTAAACACGCTAACTTATGAAACACATGTCGAACAGGTCTGATTTCTGACAGACAATAAAATGTATAAATCAGACATTGGGAGTTACTAAAAAAGATCTGAAGCTAGAAAATAAAAAGGGTTAATATGAAGAGGAGGGGGGAGTACATATATGTGGCAATGAGCAAAACTGCTTCTGGCAATTCAGGCAATAAACTAGTTTCAGTGGGTGTATGATGGTTGATTGAGCAGGCATTGGTGGTCTGTTGTTTTCAACGGGTGTGTATGATGGTTGATTGAGCAGGCATTGGTGGTCTGTTGTTTTCACATAAAAATGTAGGTACTTCAATTCACTATTAAATTCAGGTGATAACTTTTTTAGACCACCTCATTATTTAGTTGACTTGCATTTAGCACAGAACTTAATCCTGTCCACGGCTTCAGGCTTTTTTTTAACAGTAAAAGCTTTATGTTTCTGTGTACCATTATCCATTGTAAATACCCACTAATTAATACTTTGCACCTATTTGTTTAAATGAGTACAGCAAGAATAATTGTTAAGGAACAACGGTGTCATGTTTATAGGGAAAGGACGATATTATTCACCAGTCAATTTATTGCAAGACAATTGGATGACAACACCACAAAACCATGTGCACTTGCTGATGGCTTTTGTTTTTTAATTTTTTTTTAATAATCTGTCAGCTATTGTTTTAACGACGATTGTACACAGAGCATTGAAAACAAACACAAAGAAGACATGATGATTTTATTGTTCATGACTCGATAATAATAAGATTAACACTTATCAGCTTTTTAATGAACTGACGTCTTTCAAAAATAAACTAAGATCAAAGTGCAGTCATTGACTATTGACACAGTTGAAAGGAACATTCACAAATAGAACTGTTTAACATGTATAACTTCTTTGTGTTTATTGTCAATGGAATTACTATTATGGATATGATTAAATCTGTTGGTGTGTAGATATTTACACTGTTCTGTTGCCAGTTCTCTTATACATGTATGTACCAGTGCATGATTCTCTGCAAAAGAATTAAATATTAAATATGTCATCACTGTCTTAAGTATTTATTGTTTAATATGCATCAATTTTAGTAACTGTGTCACTGTAGCCCATTTTGTGCTGCCTGTCCCCACGTCTTGTATAGTCAAAAGGACAAAGATGCCCATATTTTATTCAGTTAACTGACTTGTCTGGATGTTGTATGATACATTACATAACACTGGCACTTTCTGAACCTCAACCATTGTGTTATAGTGGGGTTTCACTGTATATTTTGTATCTGTAGTATATGTACATAGTGTAAGTGTTTTTAGCATAGTGTAAGTATCTCTGTATCTATAGTATATGTACATGTGTAAGTGTCTGTGTCTTTAGCATAGTGTAAGTATCTCTGTATCTGTAGTATATGTGTATAGCATAAGTATATCTCTACCTGCAGTATATGTACATAGTGTAATAATCTGTGTCTTAGCATAGTGTAAGTATTTCTCTATCTATAGTATATGTACATAGTGTAAGTATCTCTCTACCTGTAGTATATGTACATAGTGTAAATATCTGTGTGAATTTAGTATATATGGCATTGTGTAAGTCTTAGATTCAGATACTTTAAGTATCTATGTACTACATGCATGTCACTGTGAACAGTATAGACCTTGACCTGATGTCATAAAATGGACCAGCATATCAAGGTCTATGCTGTGTTTTCTTAAAATCCTATATAGAACAAACAGCATACACTCTGTTCACCTGCATATCAAGGTCTATGCTGTGTTCACTTAAAATCCTATGTAGAATAAACAGCATACACTCTGTTCAATGGCAGATCAAGGTCTATGATGTGTTCACTTAAAATCCTATATAGAACAAACATCATACACACTGTTCAATGGCAGATCAAGGTCTATGCTGTGTTCACTTAAAATCCTATATAGAACAAACATCATACACTCTGTTCAATGGCAGATCAAGGTCTATGCTGTGTTCACTTAAAATCCTATATAGAACAAACTTCATACACTCTGTTCAATCGCAGATCAAGGTCTATTCTGTTTGCAGTAGAGTACCTCATATACATGACCAGATTGAGTTTTGTAATATTATAATTGCTACAGTTTGATCATATTCTATTCAGAGTTCCATGTACACTTTGAGCAAACTGGAGGAAGGACCACCAGCAACTGAAACCAAAATCAGTATTGACATATCTAGTCCAGCTTCAAAACTGCTACTGAGGTAAGTGATCCTGTTCTGTATCTGGATAGTTTTAGATGTACTGTATTATCTCCCCTGCAGATTGTATCATTACTTACTATAGCCTATTCATTTGACTTTTGGTGTAGCAAATATACCTCATTGACTGAATTATCTCCCCTGCAGATTGTATCATTACTTACTATAGCCTATTCATTTGACTTTTGGTGTAGCAAATATACCTCATTGACTGAATTATCTCCCCTGCAGATTGTATCATTACTTACTATAGCCTATTCATTTGACTTTTGGTGTAGCAAATATACCTCATTGACTGAATTATCTCCTAAACTTGTTAAGAAAAACACTTGAATTTGTTAAATTAGCACCAATGTTTAGTTGTCAATTATTTTGACATTGTTCTTAATTTAATAATAAATTTCCAGAAATTAGTCTCCAAGTTGATACTTTTATGTACTGGAAATGATTTGTGTCATGAGTCCAGCATACAACTAAATGAATTCATGAGTGTATGAAAACTATTTACTGGCTATCTAAGGAAAGTGCATGCGAAATTTAAATATTTTAGCTGTGAATGACTGTTTAAATAAAAACAAAGATATTTCTTATACTGTTTCTGTAGTAGTTTTTTTTAAAATAAAAATATTGATGTCAAAAAGTACAAGGTATTCATGTGTTGTGACAGGTTTCCTGTTCCAGATTTGAGACAGACACTTCACCTGGACAAGTCTTGGTGGCAGCGTAACCTCCGTGATGATGTACTGGTGATTGAACTGGAGCAAGCAAAGTTCCACACAGTGTTCACATCAGGCCAATCATTGCAGGACCTTGAGTTCACAGCTGATGAAGTACATGGTTAGTCACATTTACTTAACCGATACTAACTTTCAATTTGGTTTTCAAGTCGTATGTCTGTTGAATATGAAATTTAGTGTAAAATCCATTATATGCAGACTAAGAGTGACTACATTTTATGGTCTTAGTGGGCAGGAATTTGGAATTATCACTAGCTTTATTTGTCATATTTCTGAGTATTCAAAGTTTATAGACTTTTTACTTGCCTGAAAATGTCATCACAAACGATGAAACACTCCCATAATGAAATTGTATACCATTTATCAAAAATTTCAACTTTTGATACCAAAGGTGAGTTTTTAAAATGCAAGCGCTGTCATAACAGAAGGGGGCATATTGTTTTTTGTTCTCTGGCTATATGTACTAATATCCACATGTCCATACTGAATCCATTTTAGTGTGACTACCAGCAAAACTGTTTTGTGTAGAGCACTGAAGTTTGTTATATATAGTCTGGATATATGACTTAATTAGATTTGCACATTTATAATGCAAATTGTTGCTGTGGTGGCCCTTTCTTGACCTATAATTTTGTATGTTAGTCCCAAATCAGTTTTAGTATGATAACGCAAATGCTGTTTCATGTATGTCAGTGATATTTGATACACATTATGAATATCATATGTAGATGACGAGATTATATATTTCTATTTCTAATGCCAGTTTTTAGCTCTACTGGTCATAGATCAGAAGAGATTTTGAGATGAACTGTGGTCTGTCATCTGTCCGTTAGCACAAGTGTGTTATTTTGCTACTCCTCCTAAACTACTGGGAGAATTGTTAGGACACTTGACACACACATTCATCCCAAGGTTTAGTTGATCCTTAATGAAAATGTGCTGCTTGGATATCCAATATGGTCACCACAGTAGCCATCTTGAAATTTTGTTATTGCTAGTCCTGCTGAATGGAAGGTCATATCAACATAGGGTTTATACTAAAAGACTTCTTATGACATTTAGTTGGTGCTAAATAAAAATGGTGCTGATCTGACCTCCAATATGGCCATCATTACAGCCATCTTGAATATGGTGTTATTGCTAGTCCTACTGAATGAATGACCACATTAACATGTGCTTTTCACCAAATGATTTCTTATGATATCTAGTTGGTCCTAGATGAAAATGGTCCAAATCTTACTCCAATCTGAGCACAACAGTGGCCAATTTGAAAATCTTGTTATTGCTCAAGAATAACAGAAATGGTTTCAACACTCAGCAGTTCAAAAGAAGAAATGTCTTATATAGGATTCCTGGAAATTCTTTTTGGCCAGTAGAGCATTAGTCCTTTGAGGGTTTTTTGTTTAATGCAGTTATGACACGTATTAAACTTAGAAGTTTGAAGGATGCATCCTTAACTACAACACTCCCTCACTATAAGGCCCTTCATTATAACACTATTCCTGTTTGTAAGGTGGGTATAGTCATGGATCCCATTTCATTAAGTGGTAGTAAAATTATATGTATAATGTACTTCATTATCAACTGGGTATAGTCGTGGATCTGATTTCATTAAGTATTAGTAAAATTATATGTATGATGTTCTTCATTATAAGGTGGTATAATTTATGGCTTCCATCGACAACATATAATGAGTGAGTACTGTATTTGACAAACAGCATCAACATTTTTTGCATAAATTTAATATGCATGTTTATATGTATATGGCCATCATTGAGATGTCCTGAACAAATAAAGTGAATTGCTTTGTGCCTATCATAATAACAACAACCTTTTTATATCCATAAGTGGTAACACTATGAATGAGATACGCACAGTAAACCTGAAAGCATTGGTGAATTATATTCATCCATGACCAATTAAAAGAAGAAGACAGTCCAATACAGTGAGTAAGGCTGCACTCGTTAATCAGTTTGGTAAGAATCATCTTTGAACTATGACAAACACAGTGAGTAAGGCTGAACTTGCTAATCAGTAGGAATCATCCTTGAACTTTGACAAACACAGTGAGTAAGGCTGAACTCGCTAATCAGTAGGAATCATCCTTGAACTATGACAAACACAGTGAGTAAGGCTGAACTCGCTAATCAGTAGGAATCATCCTTGAACACTGACAAACACAATGGGTAATGCTGAAATCGTTAATCAGTTTGGTAGGAATCATCCTTGAACTATGACAAACACAGTGAGTAAGGCTGAACTCGCTAATCAGTAGGAATCATCCTTGAACTATGACAAACACAGTGAGTAAGGCTGAACTCGCTAATCAGTAGGAATCATCTTTGAACTATGACAAACACAGTGAGTAAGGCTGAACTCGCTAATCAGTAGGAATCATCCTTGAACTATGACAAACACAATGGGTAATGCTGAAATCGTTGATCAGTTTGGTAGGAATCATCCTTGAACTATGACAAACACAGTGAGTAAGGCTGAACTCGTTAATCAGTTTGGTAGGAATCATCCTTGAACTATGACAAACACAATGGGTAAAGCTGACCGCATAATAAGAATACTGTCAAACAGAATTCACAATGTGTATACATGAAGATATAACACAAAAATTAAACGAGTTGCACATCATTCTGTGACACTGGGACTTGTTTTAGTTCAGTGGGGCATACACAAATCTAGTATAAAATAATCATATCTCTTGTCTTCATTAGTAGATGGTTGAATTACATGTAAAAATCTAAATTTTTCTGAATGTTTGAATGACTTGTGTAAATCAGCTTTAGAGATTTTACAGTGGACATTTTTTTAAGAATACAAATGGGTTTCTATATGTCCACCATAAGGCAGAGCATGTTATGTTAAGATGTTGTCCATCCATCTGTTGCCAATTTGATTTCTGCACAATAACTCAAGTTGTCCACTATCTACAGTTACCAAACTTTGTGGATGACTTCGACTTGGAGAAAGGAAGAACCCTATTTATATTGGTGTCAGAGGTAAAAGGTCAAGGTCAATGTGACAGAGAAGAAAAATGGGTTTCCACACAATAATGCTGTCCACCAGCTACAGTTACCAAACTTTGTGTATGACATGCATTTAGGTTAATAGAGAAGCCTGTCTATTTCAAGGTGAAAAGGTCCAATTTCTGGGTTACTGTAACTGAAAGAAGAAACATGGCTTCTGCACAATAATGCTAGTTATCCATGATCAACAGTTACAAAACTTTGTGGATGGCTTGCATTTAGGGTAAGAAAAATCCCAATTGATTTCAGAGACAGAAAGTCAAAGGTTAAGGTCACTCTTTCCGGAAGGAGGAAAATGGTTTCTCCACCATATATAGCTACCAAACTTTGTGGATGGCTTGCACTTAGGGTAAGAAAGAATCCTATCAATTTTAGAAACAAAAAGTCAAAGGTCAAGATCACTCTGACTGAAAGAAGAAAAATGGTTTCTGCAGATTAATCCAAATTTCCCACCATCTACAATTACAAAACTTTGTGGATGACTGTTGATGACTGTAGATTTAAGAGTGAAAAGGTCAAGGTCATGATGACTCAAAGAATAAAAATGGTTTCTGCAAACTACCATTAGTTCTACATCATATGCCTGGACCAAATTTTGTGGATGGTGTGCACTTGGGGTAATGAAGAAGCCTGGCAATTTTGAGATGAAAAGGTCAGGGATGGAGGTCACCTGTGACTGAAAGAAGAACATTTTTTTCTGCACAGTGGCATTACCGGTAGTTCTGCATCACAGACCTTGACCAAACTTTGTGGATCGTTTGCACATGGAGAAAAGAAGAAGCCTATTGATCAAAGGTCAAGATCACTGTGACTGAAAGAAGAAAAATGGTCTCTGCACTAAAAGTTCAGTTATTGTCCATGTACCTGCATCAAAGTTTGTTGGGTAAGAAAGAAGCCAATTGATTTGGGTCGAAGGTCAAAGTCACTGACTGAAAGAAGATAATGGTTTTTTGCATAACGACTTTAGTTCTAGACCATGTACCTTAACTAAAGTTTGTGGAGGGCTTACACTTAAGGTTTGGAATAGGTCTATTGATTTTGGGGTCAGAAGGTCAGAGGTCAAGGTCATTGTCATTGAGACCTGTTGGTCAGTAATCTGAAGTCAACCATACCTTACTAGTGCCTGGGACTATTAAACAAGGTATGGGCATATAATGTGCCCAGTACCCTTGTTTGGTAACTTCCATCCACTCAGTTGTCATAGAACTCACTATCAGTTGTTACATGGCATGGTATAATGATATATTATGGAATAGTAGACTGGTTCTCTGCTTCAGAAAACTTTGCCCATTAGCTAAACTTCTTAAACATACAACCAGACTGCATACATGGAACTGCACAAGCCATCTGTTGGAATAAATGTGTGGATGAGTTCATTTGGTAGAAACAAATATGAACTTGTCAACTTGTGAAAATTGTAATACTATATCACCTAGAAACTTTATAAATTTTTCTGCCCAAATTGGTACTTTCAACTGATTGAAAGGTCCTTTTTTAAATTGAAATAAATATTAATCTATAATCCATAGATTATATATTGGATATTGACTTTATTTCATACCCTGATCCCATATTAATTTTCATTTCTTTGATTTTTATTTAAAACATTCTTGGGATATGAAATCATATGCATTTTGTACATGCAAAATAATTCTGAATACATTTATTGTGTAGGTTCATTCAAATTGTCCTCCAGCATAGAGCCACAGAGATTTGCCCATGTGTGTGGAGATGGAGGGGAGGATGGGTTCAACAGGCCCAGGTACTTTTAGGATCAAGATTTTAAACTTGGTCATTCTCACTCATCATTTATCTGTGATAAAAGGATTGATACTCAAAACATCAAGGACATACAATATATGCCATAAGAGAATTATGTATGTAAACTTAGATAAAATGCACGTTACATTATGGGATTCGATAGGATACCTGTGCCACAGAGGTTCATTTGAGTCATTCAGTAATGCTGCAGATATATTTTAGTGAGTTTGAAAGTTGAATTGAAGTGCCTAAAGTCTAATTTTTTTATCTTGGTACTGTGCAGAACATCAACACAGACACTGTTGTATATGGCAATTGCTGTCATCTACTACACCCCTCCACCACCCATATTTGCATTGATGATGTCATAATTGGCCAATTTATGCTCAGCTGATGTAATTTCCTACCATCCCCCAGAAAAGATCTATATTTAAAGGGTTCCAAAACAGCCACATTTGCTGGAAAATGACCTCAGATGACTGTTTGCTAACTCAGGATGTCATATGTCTATTATATATCCCATCCAATCATTTGGTTCTTATGATTTTTCTGATTGGTCAAACACTCTATGCCCACATCTCTAGATGTATAAATTAATAATTTTAGCCAGACTCATATTTCTGGTAGATGAAAACATTTGGTGTATGCAGGGCTTACCCTTCCGATTGTCTTAAAATTTGTAGATTCCATTATTGTAGAATTTCTCAAAACTAATCTTGGAAAATCTTGAGAATATGTCAACATGTGATTAGCAATAAATTGTTAGTTTTAAACACAAATGGCAGGCTAGAAGGATTTTGTTCACTTTCAAAGTCAGAAGATGAACAGATAAAAACTGAGTCAGTTACCTACTCAACTGAGTCATGGAGCTGTTTTTGATTGGTTGAATGCCAATGATGATGTCACAGTAAAGTTGTGGATATCCTACAGCTGAACTATTGCCCAGGCTCTGTACATAGCAATGTTACCTTAATGTCTGTACATTAGTCCCTCATGCAGTGCATCTGTACAACAACAAATATGTAGCTCACTCCCTAATTAAAACTAAATATAAAAAAGCAACATAACTTCCCTTTATTATCATCATCAAATACTGGTCAGATAAAACTTTATCATCTGACTTGACCATAAATGCCCATCATTTAGGTATTTTGTATTTTCTTGGACTAGAATTTCACAGAAATATATCTCTCATTTTCTGCCACACCATATATCTCTGTCATGCTGGGAAGATTCTGCTATATTGATAGGGCTGGTTACAAATTATGAGGATGTGATGTAATGCATAATTACCTAATACTAAAAATGGCCTGCATGGACAATGTCTTGACCCCTATGGACAAACTGTGAAAGAAGACATTGTTCTGTGAGATAATTTTTCATTCATTCGGATAGAAAACCACTGTTATAGAACTGAAAGGGTGGGTACAATGTCATCTTCCTACAGGTGGAAATCAAAGTAAATTTATATTCTTTATTTCAGTAATTTAGGCTACTGTCCTAATATTACATACAAAAAAAGGTCAATATATTGGAGCAATATACACTTCTTTTAGTATAACTGTCAGTCATTAGGTACAGTTTCTTGTCTAGCTAATACATGGGTACATAAACTGTGGACTTTCAGATGACATCAAGATATAGAACTTTTCTAAACATGGATGGAAACACCAACTTTTATCTTAATATTTTTTCTCAAATATCTTGGTAAATTTTACAAACAAAGTATGCATGACATTCATCATCAACTATTAGTAAATTAATTCAGGAACAAAAATTTTGTAAAAATGCCCTGAACCAATGTTACCATTATATCTACCTGCCTTTATATTAAGTTTATGGCTAGAACATCTAGATATCAAAAAAGTCCGGAGGAATGTAAACAGGTAATCATATGCATAGATATTTATCAACATTCAGTAATGACTTGTATTCTTTATAATACATAGAATTTTTGACTGATTGACCTTTTCTTGCCAATTTTGATACATACAATCTTTTTACTCTCTGAAAAAATGAATGCATGAAAGGTTTTAAGTCCTACATAATTTATTTCCCGAAAAAAATTAAAATAATCTTAAACAGTTCCTCACAATGGCTGTATCACTTTAATTATAACCATGTGCCTTATGATTTTTCTGGGGAATGTTTTTTTTTAAAATAATTATTATTGAGACTACCATTAATAATCTAATTCATTTAGCTTTCAATTTCACCAGTTAGTATTATAATTAAAAGGAATGCACAGTGTTATAATTAAAAGGAATGCACAGTGTTATAATTAAAAGGAATGTACAGTATTATACTTAAAAGGAATGCACAGTGAAATGGATGAATAAATATAAAGTTCAAATTCTGACAATGAATGGTGGTTACTTTTGAATGGGGGTTTTATTTAGTGTTTCATTGAACTGAGCAATAAAACAATTATCTTCTTAGCCGATAAATTTCTGATCTTCCCAAATTAGAAGACTTAAAGACTATAAAACTTTTGCATGCAATAAACACATGTAAGATTCTATGCTTACTATATGTACCATAAATTCCTCCTTACATTATAGGATTGCCATGCATTTCTACCAAAAGGCCACTGTTTCAGTACTAGAGGAGGAATTTTGCTATGACAGCACACCTATGGACTCCCTGAATGGGGCCTGTGACTTCAAGAAGCCTGAACCCTCACCCTTCTCCTCCAAGAAGAACATGTATGCCAAGGAGGAAACAGATAAAAGTCTGCAGCAGACAGAGGAGGTACAGTTTACAATGTATTTTATAGCGCGAAGTCTTACTAAGCCACACTGGCGTCATGTAAGGTCATAGGTTGTAATGGTATTCATTATATCTTATGAGCTTTTTACCAGCACAACATAAAAGACAAACATAGCACAATTACATAAAGGACAAATAGATTGCACATAAGACAATTTTATACATGCATAGAAGACTTAGTATGACTTGTTACATAAAAGTATTGAGATGAACATGTTTACACACATGCACATTTACATATATATAAGTATCTATACACAATAAGACAGAAGCCCATGATGGGACTTTCTAATGAATTAACCAATTATATAAATATTGTGGGATGAAAATAACTTGCCTTTAAAACTTATACTAAACACGATTTAGACACAGTACAGATGGGTTCTTTTTCAAAATAGTATGACATAAAGTACTTACACACAATATACAGATGGGTTATGGTTCACAATAGAATCCCATAAAGTATACTTACATACTGTACAGATGGGTTATGGTTCACAATATTATCACAGAAAGTACTTATAGTTCACAATAGTATCATAAAAAAGGACTTGGACACAGTCAGGATGGGTTAATGTTCACAATAGTATGACAAAATGTTGCCCTAAAGCACTTTAAAAGAAAAAGAAAAGAATTAAGCACTCAAAATGGGACAATGTGTACCAAAATTCATTCAGCAATTACAGTGGTTAAAAAATAGCCCACTGACTTGTGAAGATGACTCAGCTGCATATTTGTTCAATACATTTTATCAGTTAGTACAATATATAAAAGTTACACTGGTAAATGTCCTGTTTGACTATTCACCTATCACAACAAACCTTTTTGAATCTGCTTCAGGCCCTGCCAATGCATATTTACATAAGAAAATCTTTCATAATATATATAAAAAACTATGAAATTTTACAAGTTTATTACATTATGTAATTGTAAAATCTAAATTTGAGATAAATCTCAAATTTGAGCAAAATTAAAGCAGTAATTTCTGAGCTATTACAACTACAAATTACTGTATGTTTGCTATATTTTAGTCAGTTTGTGAGAACAATTCCAATATGTTCCACATTATCTAACATTGTGTAACAACCCACACCACATCTCACTTTATAGCCAGGCCCCATTGGTTGTAACTACTCGCTCCACATCTCAGTTTATAGCCAGGCTCCCATTAGTTGTATCTATCCACACCACATCTCATTTGATAACCAGGCCCCCATTGGTTGTAACTACCCACACCACACCTCAGTTTATAGCCAGGTTCCCACTCGTTGTAACTATACATCTCAGTGTATAGTCAGGCTCCCATGGTTGTAACTACTCACTCCACATCTCAAATTATAACCAGGCTCCCACTTGTTATAACTACCCACAATGTATAAAGAACTTAATTAGTGTAGTGATACCTTTAAAATGTTATGTTTTTAAAGGTTGTTGCAAATTGTGTTATTTTTTTCAGAAAACGGACAAGAAGGTTTCAGTCATATTCCTATAGATGAAAATAATGAGTGATAAATGCTATCTCATCATATTGTAGACTGTTAAACTACTACAAATTCACTTGTATTAATGGGGTACCCATTTTCATGAATTTCATGGTTGTTACAAACCACAAATTAAACTACTCAATGTAAAATGTCCATGCCTTGAATGCCTTTTCTTTCAGCAGAGACATATCCAAAATATTTTGAAAACTCATGAAAATTGATGTCCACAAAAATAATAAATTTGCAGGTTTTTTTTAAACTAGCGAAGGACTTTTATTAGAAGTGGTGCCTTGGCATAGCATGCTTTATGTAACAAAAACCTTGTGTTATTATTCTCTTAACAGATGGTTTTACCAGCAGACAAGGAAGAATTGAGAGAGTTTCAAGAGAAGTCCCTTTCCAACACCAAGATGAGTTTAGAAATCAGTCTACCTAATGTCTGCCTCTTTCTGCCCAACAAGCAATTCTTTGAAGTCCTTTATAATAGGTCAGTCATTATTATATTCTGCTTTACTGTCAGAATGTTTGCCCTTGTGTCTTGAACCAAAGTGTCTTCTATTATAACATATTAATGGGGGCATTTGTGTCATCCAGACATTTTTAAGACTGTCAAAGTACAGGTATCCCATACTTTCAGGTTGTTTTTATATCTCTGCTATGAGATTTGGGCAGTGTGTTGGATTCAGTTTGTTCATTAGTTTGTGCATCTGTCTGTCTGAGATTTAACTCTTTTTTCAATGAACCAACTGAGACTACATTATTTTATTTTTGGCAATTCAATTGTATTTTGATTAATATTTGCAGACTTAAACTGGGTCGCTGTGACCTACATTCCAAGGTTTATTCAGCATTCATGGCTGATTCCATTATAATAATTATGACTGCTTGGTGGCCCCAATTTCCAATATCAGCCCCAGAATTTTTATTTTGAAATATCCCAATCAAGAGTTAGAAAATTTTGCTTGCATTAAATGTTTCCTCATTCCATTCATATCTATAACATATGTTACTGGATAAGAACCATGATTTTACCTTTTTCCTTACTGGAAGTCATCTTGATCATACAAAAGCTTGCCAATTCTTTTTCATGTGCATTTTAGGCATAATAAGTATTTAGATTCTTTAACATATGTGCATCATTGAATAGCTGACAAGGGACCTGACAGCTCCTCCATTTTCATAGTGATAGATATGTATTCCTTCTTTAATTAGAACATTCTTTTTTAAATAGCTGTTTGGATCAATTACAGTACATACTGGTGATGAATGTTACACTTATTTAGTGCTTTGAATTGCCTAAATTGAACATACCGGGTAGATCCTGAGATTCTACTGCCACGGTATGCTTTAAGTAATGTGGTTTAGCATGAAAGGCTAAATGACTTTATAATGAACATAATAACTTTTATAACATTCTATTTCATGCTTTTTATTGAGGGCTTTTCCAGTAAAACATACTTGGGACCCAGATAAGGACCTTTCAATGTGGATTAGTCACCCATAGATGCAAATCAGAATTTTTTATTATTTTCATATGAACTCTTTGAGTAATCAGTACCCTGGCATATATCTTTACAAAAGTGCCTTCCCTGGGTACCATGAATGTTTTAAAAAATGGAACAGCCCTAAAACAGGAATATGGTTCTTAATAATGTTCAGTATTCTAGTTGGCTGACTTAGGTCTGCTTGGTAAATATGCTGCAAAAGATTCCTATTCTTTAAAACAGAACATAACTTTAATTTGATGTGAAACTAACTAAAGGTACTTTATGAATATAGAGTACTTTTATTTCAATAACACCTGGTTTTGCAAATTATTATAATGCAGCCTAAATTTATATTAAGTTAGATGAATAAACAGATACATTTGTTGGTTGAAAATTATCAATCTCGTGTTAAGGACTAAGAAGGTTTGTTTTTTTATACTGAAGAACACAACACCATCTACTACTATTACAGCTTCTACTACAAAAAAGGCATACATGCCATAACATGATGTGTCACACAAAAAACATGATTTTAGCCCCCCAAACCCCTGACATGATCGTTTTTATAAAAACATGATTTTCAGCAATCTTAGTGGAAAAAAACTTTCCCACAAAAAAAAGAAAGAAAGTCAAACATATATTTCTTGACTACTATGATATATGCCTGTAATCTGTGGTATGTATAAACAGTAAACAGTCCTGCTCAGAGCTCATGTAAAACTGTTCTCGGGGCAGTTTATACAGCTGTTTTAGAGGCAGTTAAAAGATAAGGTGATCAGAGATAAACAGCCACCTTTCAGAGATTTACTTAATTGGCTCACAATAGCTAGGATGATGTGTCATGTCAAATCCTCTGAGCACTGCTGAGGGAGAGCCCATTAGGCTAATTTGCATAGGTAAAGTACAATAAGTGGAACAACCCAATTTATCTGAAGTTAAGTACTTCAAAGAGATGCATGTTTAAGAACAAATGTAATTACAAATCACTGACTGAAAATGTTGAAGCCATCTTTATTAAAGTTTGTGATCAGCAGTAGTGTTTCTTTGAAGTCATATTTTTACTCCATATATAAAATGCAAAACATGATTATTTCAGTAGTTGGAAAAGTGTACAACTGCGATTCATTTTCGAAAAGGCAAAATGTCAAAACATTGATAGTTGTGATTCAGGAAATGTGGAGCCATCTACGAAGCAAGCAAAGCACAGCAAAACAAGATTTGATAATCTGACTCAAGTGGCCATTGCATGTTTGACACTCCCTCACAGCAATGCAGATGCTGAAAGATCATGCTTAGAAAAATTCAACAAGAGTTGAACAACAGCACCATTCAATCTCTAATGCATGCAAAGATGAACACAAATGACACTTGCATTACCTTCAAACCAACTACTGAACTATTGAAAGCAGCAAAGACTGCATGTAATTAATACTACATTCCACTGTCCAATGGATTTTAAAGACACTAACTTGGTGTATTTTTGTATTTAATGTCTGTGAGGTTGTGACCATGTGTACATATGTGTGTGGTGATGTTATTTGACAATGCTAAGTCTACCATTTTTTTGTTTGTAAGTATATTGAATGCTTCAGAGAAAACAGATGGTATTTTCTTTTATTCAGATTTGAATTTCCAGTCATTTGCTATAGACTGATTTGAAAAGATAGCTTATTCTCATTCAGATGACATTGCTTTTGGGGGGTCACATGCACTGACCCCCATTGGGACCTCTAAAAAAAACCAACATTGTCTAGAAATATTGCAAGTATGAAAAGGGAATATATTAATTTTTTAAGCTGCTATAAAGGGACATAAGAATAATATTTTAGCAGAAATTACAGGAGTGATGAAGGCTATGAGGTTACAAACACCAGAAGCCTGTATGTTCAAAATTTCCAAAAGTACTCATTTTGCAATAGCAAATTCACTATTCTGAGGATGTGGCCCCAAATTATATTGTTAGAATCATCCCTCGAATTACTTGAAAATTGTGTCTAGACTCTAATAACAATTCCTTTTCATCTGTTAAATTACTATCAATTTTGATTACACATTAATAAATTATGATCGTTATGCATTGCACATTATTAAATTACTATCACGGATTGCTTGAAAACAATGACTCATGCAACAGGGTTTGAAGAAAAGTGAATTCCTATGTTGCATTTAGGATTTTCATATTTATTATAGGGCCAGATCTAGTACTTCTGTTTTACTATTCACAATTAAATAAATTGATAGGCAGTAGAATTCAGTTCCTTGATTTTTTCCAGGTTTGAAATTTAATTTTACCTATTGCATCAGCTTTCACATTGTGGAGCACAAAAATTAAATACTTTGCACCTTTAGCTGCTTTTTTAGGTGCATACAGGGTTTATTTTGCATGTGTGCATCCATGTATTTTCAAACCCTGTTTCTAGATCTTAATATAATGATTTGCATGTATGTTCTTTCACTGTAGATTGAATAATGACTTGTTGCTATGGGAACCAACTGCACCCTCTCCAGTGCATATTCCAGACCAGTATGGCAGTGCTCAGCATCTGACTGACCTCAATGTCTTTCCTCAGTATCCTGAGACATTTGAGATGGCCAAGTCGGGCATCCACTATAATGGTATGTTTTAGAGCTGTAATGATAAAGCAGAATGTATAGGTAATATTGACATATCTGCCAATGATTACACTTTTGGCGTAATGATTATGCTATTTTTCACTTAATTACATCTTACACTCACCTGTGAATGGCTTATACTTATTTGGTACATTAAAAAAAGAGATGAAAATAAAAGCAGTAAAAAGTTGTTTGTCGTTTTTAGTATCATCTTGTTAATCTCACACATCATAAAAATAGCATAGGAGTACGCTTGTCCATCGTAGACCTACATGTATATTTCCTAACACTGTCATGTGTTTTATTTACAGCAGCTGTATCTGACAAATTTGTAAGAAAAAAAATTGGGTTTCTTCAATTTGAAAACTTGTCTTGCATATTTGTTATATTAATGAAACAGGCTTTTTCAATGTGACTCATGATTGTTAAAAAATGCCTGAAAAATGTTAGAAAAGAGAGATCTTTTTAAACTTTAAAACATGTCGGATCAGAAAAATGACAAATCAGTAGTGCTTAAAAAATCAAAAAAAAGAATATGAGAGTGATGTAATAGAGCACTTAGGTTGAGCACATCATCATGCATCTGCAGGATCAACGGAGTTGACTTTACTCTGGGGAACATTAGACATGTAGACAAGTTAAAGTGTGTGTTGTATATATACTTTGTCAGTATGTTTTGTGTTTGTATTCTGGTACTATTTCACATGGAGGTTTCCAATTTATAACAAGAACTTTAGCCAGCTGCAGATCGAGAGTAGTAGAAAAAATAAATGTACATTTGTCATACATTTTATTGTAATTATGGCATGTAATCTATAGATTACACTTTTTATGCTTACATTATGCTTTTTGCTACTTTGATTATGCTTATAGTTCTCTAGGGGTTGGCAGCTATGCATTGATATTATTTTGTGATACACTATATACAGTAGGACCCCGCTATAGCACAATTCGTTATAGCACGAATTCGGATATAACATGATCGTGGCATGGCTCCCAAAATTTCATCTATTTTTTCGTACATGAAAAAAAATATTTTTTTTTCTTCAAAGTACAAAAAATAATGTGTAAAAAATTAATTATCATTTTGGGGAAGAGATCGTGTATGAATTCGGATATAATACGATCGTGGCATGGCTACCGAAATTTTACAATAATTTCGCCAATTTCTTAAACTACTGTTTGTGAATGTTCATTTCAAATGTGTCAGTAGTCAATCACTGCACTTTGATCTTAGTTTATTTTTGAAAGATGTCAGCTCATTTTAAAGCTGATAAGTATTAATCTTATTATTACTGATACATGAACAATAAAGTCATTAAGTCTTCTTTGTGTTTGTCTTCAGTGCATTCTGTGTACAATCGTTGCTCAAACAATAGCCGACATATGTTTGCTCATTCAACTGCATACACAGCCAAGCACCAAACAATGGGGTGGTTGATAAAAGATTCGCACCTGAATGTATAAATCAATTAATTTAAGTCATTGACAATCATCAAAGTCAATCTCAAAGCTAAAGGTTGTTCAAACCATGCGGCAATGATTTATAAAACATAAAAAAAAGAAAGCCGCCAATGCGCACACGTGGCTTGGCGGTGTTGTTAGACAATCGCCACACAATCAGTTGACCAGTGAATAATATTGTACATTCCCTATAAAAATGACCCCATTGTTGATTAAAAATTATTCTTGCTGTAGTCGTTCAAACAAATAGGTGTCAGAGTTTTAATTATTAGTTATTTACAATGAATAACAGTACACGGAAACGTAAAGCTTTTACTGTTAAAGAGAAGCTTGAAGCCATAGACAGGATTAAGTCTGGTGTTAAACAAACGCAGTTAGTTCGAGATTTAGGCGTTCATGAGTCGACCATCCGAGGATGGAAGAGGGAAGAAGCTAAATTAAGAGTTGTGCTGATGGATCTGCATGAAAGTGAGGGATTGATGAGAAAGAAAGAAAGACTAGCGGGAGACATGCAACTTGATACAGCCCTTTATCAGTGGTTTGTACAGACTAGGGCTGAAGGAGTGCCTATATCGGGTCCTATTATGAAAGCACAAGCTGAACAATTTCACATGGACTTACATGGGGAAGATTCCAGTTTTAAAGCTAGTAGTGGATGGCTAGACCGTTTTAAGAAACGACGTGGAATTAGCAAAGTGACTGTTTCGGGAGAAATCCGCTCTTCAGATTCTGAAGCCGCTATAACCTATCCGGACAAACTGAGGGAATTAATAGAAGAAGGTGGATATTCCCCAGAACAGATTTACAATTGTGATGAAACTGGGTTTTGTTATAAAACCATGCCCGACACCACCCTGACTGTGAAAACAGACAAACACAAACATGAAGGGTTTAAGAAAATAAAGGAGAGATTGACTTTGCTTTTTTGTGTTAATAAAACGGGACATCACAAGCTGAAACCACTCTGTATTGGAAAATTCAAGTCGCCAAGATGCTTTCATCATGTGAACATGAAATCTCTACCTTTTTCATATGATGCAACGAAAAATGCATGGATGACAGCCACATTGTTTAAAAACTAGTTTCACAATGAATTTGTACCAGCAGTTTGATCCCACCTGAGAAGTGTGAAGATGGAGCTGAAGACAATGCTATTGTTAGATAACTTTCTGGCCCACCCACACGCAGACAGCCTGGTTAGTAGGGACAGGAAGATAAAAGTCAGCTTCCTCCCGAAAAATACCACTTCCAGGATTCAGCCGCTGGACCAGGGCATAATTCCAGTATTTAAAATGAACTATGGAAGGGAACTTGTTAAAAAGATTGTTTCGGATGAAACTTCAGTTCATTCAACACTACGGAGTCTGAATTTGAAAGAGGTTTTGTACCTTGGGGGCAAAGCCTGGGATGCCATTACACCCAGCTGCATAGAGAAATGCTGGGAGAAAGGACTGGGGGCAGCATTTTCTATTAGCCAGGATAACATCGCTGATGTGAGTGATGATGATGATAGTTTATTTGATGGATTTTCGGAGAAGGATGTGTCAGATGCTGAGAGGGCATTTGGTATGTTAATGCAGTCAAGTGAAAGTGTGCATGAATGGCTCACGTATGATAATGACTGCCCAGTTGTAGACCGTATTTCTGATGCGGAAATTATTCAAAATGCAATGGTAAATAGAACCAATGATGATGCTGCCGATTGTGATGCTTCTGATGATGACAGTGACGACACCACACCTGAGGATCAACCAACATCATCAATAGATGCAATCAAAGGCTTAGAGTGTGCAATACGATGGATTGAGACTCAGGATGTTGACTACATTCGAATTCTTCAATTGAGGAATATGGTTGACTTTGCAAAGAGTAAACGTGACAGCAGCAAGAAGCAGCTGAAAATTAATCAGTTTTTCCAAAAACAATAAAGTATTCTAATTCGTAGCAGATAAAATTATAGCAGTATGAAATTTATACTTACACCGTTTATTGACCTTGGGACGTACACGTGCATACACACTGTAAATGTGCTTCATCATTCCTTACGTGATTTATCGATTATAATTATTTTTTTGCATTGAATTCAGACACATAATGATCTATGACTAAATATTATACTTCTGTGTGCATATTTCGATGGAATTATTATGGACTCACTCCTACGCATGCCATGAGATCAGTTGGTGAGTACACGTGTTGATCCTTTAACTATTCATGCTATACATTAGACATGTATATATAAATGTACCAATGCATGGTTCTCTGAATAAAGTTAAATATTATATGTGCAATCTCTGTTTTCATTGCATGTATATTTCTCATTTAATATGCATTGATTTCAGATGGTAACGGTGCCAATGAAGCACGTTGTTTTCAGACCACAATTTACCCCCCCCGCCCCCCCTCATTTTCTTCAGCTAAATGACTTGGTTTTGTCTTGTTCGGTTATAGTATGGTTCAGGCATGGCACGATCTCGTTTTGTGGACCCCGACCATCGTGCTATAACGGGGTCCTACTGTATATATATATATATATATATATATATATATATATATATATATATATCTATATATATATATATATATATATATATTACAGAGATCCTGAAATCCCTGTATTTGCAGAACATGTCCAGTAGATCAAAGGTTTTGACCAGCACATACTCTGAGCAACCAGAAATCAATGATACGAGTTCTCAAATATCATTATATCAGCTTGTCTTTTGATTTGTTTATCCATTAAATTGCCACATAAACACCTTAATGAAGTAAAATTCAGAGGTCACTATGTCAAGTTTACACGGTGTTTCTTTGTCAGACAAGCAGTAGAGGTGTCACCAACTTTGTTCGGTCATTATGTTTTCCCTATTGTCTAAACACTTTATAGCCACAAAACACAAGACAAAAGATACCTATAATCAAATTTCAATGATTGCCCCAGGGTCTGTCCTATAAATGTTACATCAGTCCCTCACATCACATGGTTTGTGTCATGGTGTGTCAGGACATGATACCTTTAGAACAAAATATGTGAAGCATAGGCCCGAATTAAGAAAAAAAGATATTAGCAACAACAGCCAACTTTTATTATCATTCTCCTAGACTTATTTGGGCACCTGATCAAATAAAACCTCTCCATTTAACTTTTACCAGAAATGCCAGTTAATTAGGTGTTAGGATTTTTGAGATGGTAAGTAAGCTTGTTGTCAATTAACAATTAATAATTAATCTTTAAAAATAGTAGTGGAATAAAATCTTGTTGTTGCGTGAAATTCTGTTGTATAGTTTTCTGAAAGAAAAAATGATTTTTTGTAAATAATTACTTTGAGAGGAAACCAGTTTATTATGGAAGGATAATACTATGCCAAAATCAGCAGCAAATCTGGAACAAAAAAAGAAACACATTTTCTATTACATTTATTAATTGGCTATATTAATGTTTTCTTTTTTGTCACTACTAGTTATATCTCCTTTGAATGTTTTTATATTAAATTTCACAAACATATGGCCACCATGTTAATTCTAATGAAAAAAGGTCCAGCAATAGCCATTAGAATTTCAGGATCTCTCTCTCTCTCTCTTTCTCTCTCTCTCTCTCTCTCTCTCTCTCTCTCTCTCTCTCTCTCTATATATATATATATATATATATATATATATATGTGTGTGTAATGCAGCATTTTCTTGGAACATATTAAATAGTAAATGCATTTTGTTGTTTAATAGAACTTTATGTTATTGTTCATGTTACATGAAATTTATAAATTTGTTACATTTCAATGCCGTATAAGCCTTTATAAGTTTTTCAACTTGCTTCATAAATTTAATACATGTATTAAATAAACACTTGAGTACCGGTACCAAGTTTCTAAATGTCCTGATGTTTCAGAGTCAGACTCTGACTCAGACAAGGATGCCCCCTACTACAGTATCCATGACAGCCGATATCATAGACGAAAGAGACAGCCTCGACAGCAGCAGAGCAAACTGTGTCTGAGCCTCAACATTGGCAGGGGGCGGCTCACTGCCTTTACAAATTGCAAGGTAAAGGCCTTCATCTGTTTACCAATTTTATGAGATACCTACCACAAAAATACACTATTTTTGAATTACAGTTAAACCCCTTTTCAGATCAATTCTGAAATTAGAACTCTCTCTCTAGTAAGCACTACATTTCGTTACTCCTGTTCAATAATTAAAACTGCAGACATATCCTCCAAAAGCATACCAATTCATACCATGTTAACTATTTTAATGAGTTGGTCATAATTAGGAGATTTTTCTGAATTTTCAGATCTTATTATCCCCTTTTCAATGAAGTTAAGAGGGGATATAACATTTTGGTTCATTTAAATGTTGGTTCTTTCATACGTTCATGTTCCTTCATTCCTTCTTTTATTCATTTGTTCATTAGACAATCAATATCATGGACTTTATTTTACCTACACTCATGAAAATTAGTATGTGGACACATCTCAGGAAGAGTAATTAAGCCATTACAAAGCTAGGTAACTATAACCTAATTTTCATGCTTGTGTGACTTTTATATTTCAGCCATTCGTTCATTATGCCCTCAATATATCGGACCCTTTTTCACCTACACTAATAAAAAATAAGTATGTTGATGTACCTCAGGAAGAGTAATACAGCTATTTGAAAACTGGGGCACTATTTTCCAATTTTCATGCTTGAAAACTTTGAAAACTTGGGCACTGTTTTCTAACTTTCATGCTTGAAAACTTTGAAAACTTGGGAACTGTTTTCTAATTTTCATGCATGAGTGACTTTTGTATTGTCAGCTACTTGTTCATTACACCCTAGACATATTGGACCCTATGTCACCTACACATGAAAATTAGTATGGGGATGCATCGCAAAAAGAATAACTCAACCATACCAAAAGAAGTTAACCATAATGCTTGAGCAACTTTTGTTATTTGTCATTACAGTATCTTGGACTCCATTTCAGCTATACTCATTTCAGTGTTCCCACACTGCCAGGAAATCGGGAAAAAGAATAGGTTTTTTCCCTATTGGGAAAAGCCCTTTAATTTTACAAATATTGATCAAAAGTCTGGAAAAAAATGGTAATTTTCAGCTGCCACTTGATCGCAGAAAAATGTGTAATTGAGTCGTAATTGAACTGATCATGAGTTACATTTATTGAGTTCTCACCTGAATTTTTGGATGTTGCGGAGCTCTTCTGTCAGCTGAGGTACAGTTGCTGTATGGGTCATTAGGGTGCTAGCCCTAAACATATATGTACAATCAATTCAAGCTTTCAGGTAATTCGACTGATCAAGTAGACTGGTTACCCTATAGTCAGCTCCATATTAGTATCTTTACTTGTATAGAAGATGTTAAAACCAGTCTAGCATCACATAATGCCAACATTTGAGAGAGTTGTCTGCAACACATGATCTTGATAAGTTTATGAGAAAAATTATCATTATTTTCACATTAAAGTTATCAAAAATGTATTGTGATAAATCTTTGCTTATTACATGTATTTGGAAGTTAGCACTGAAAACTACATTGTCATTATCTTTAAACAGTATTGTCAGTAGTAACCTTTGACACCACTGCCACTCCCAACTCACCTTTGTGGTGAATTTTATCATCAGACCTTGCTAAATCTGTAGAAATCTGCCAACTATTACGGCAATTTTTAATGAAGAATTACATGCTCTGGGCGTACTTGACAATGATTGCATTCAATATACAGTCCATCATTGGACTACATGGAAAGTAGATGTTAAGGCACCAACCAGATGTAAGTGGATTTTAAAAAGAAAGAAAAGAATTCAGTCCATATCAGTATATAAAGGTATTTAATTTCTAAGGGCTTTTTGACAAAATTTAAAACAACCCTTTTCTAAAACTCATTCTTAATACCAATATATGCACTCAAGCAGGGTAAAGTTAACATTTTTATTCTGTAAATTTAAATGCTAAATGCAAATTTATATGAATTTCATAGTTATTATTGTATTTAGTGGTTTAGTACATGATCATATGTTGAAATTAGATGTTATGGGAGAGTCTCAACAAAGAACAGGTTTGGATTTTAAAAATGCATGTTTTCAAAGCCAGTTTGTTGTTTATTCCATTCAGTAAGGGTCATGCATGAACCTTGAAAAATCAGTTTCATCCAGGAGAAAACTTGGAAAAGACCTGGAATTTTTTTTTTGAAAAAGTGTGGGAACACTGTCATTAAAATTAGTATGTGGATGCATCTCAGGGTAAGTAACTCAGTCATTCAGAAAGTAGGTAACTGTGACCCAGTTTTCATGCTTAAATGACTTTTGTAATTTCAGCTAGCTGTTAGTTATGCCCTCAATATCTTGGAACCTTTTTCACTTGCACTCATTAACTTGGTATATGGATACATCTCGGAGCCAGTAACTCATCCATACCAAAACTAGATCACTATTACTTGCTTGCTTGAGTGACTTAATATGTACTTTCAGCTTATTTGTTCATTATACCCTCAAAATCTTGGGCCCTCTCACATCTACCATTATTTTACCAATTTTTGGAAAAAAGTCTTTATATTAGTTTCATCTCTGTATCCATCCATATATCCATCTTGTTTTTTGTAAAAGCAAACTTTTCTTACTGTTCATGTTACAGCAGGTTTCAGAATTTCTCTACAGGCCCAAGGGGGCAAAAGGGACCCTAAGGTATGGTTACAGGTCAAAAATACCCAGAATTCTCTTATTTTCTGTTGATTATGCTATTTATATTCATTTCAGTACAGTTCTTAATATATACCATATATGTATTGTGCTATTCATGGTTAGCTCTTGGGTCATTGAGGCGAAGTCAGATCAGAGGGGTCCATGGGATCTAGACATGTCATCATTGGTGCCAGATAAAATGTTTTGAGAGTATTTTTGCATGGATTTTAATCCTTCACTAACCCCATGAGGTCTAAGGGGCAAAGGTAAAAAAATCATTAAAAAAATAGGATGTCACTAAACCATGTTTTTATGGGCATTTAATTCAAGGTTTTTGAAATCTTTATAACTGCAAAAGTTTTTTCTTGTTCATGGCTTTCAAATTCATTAAGTGACTTCCCATTGGGATGTAGGTTGGCTGTAAGTTTTCCAAATTTTAATGCAACACCAGTCTCCCCACACCTTTACCCCACCCCATCAGAGCCACTGAGCATGGTTATACAGTCAAAAAGACATCTCTGTCCTTTTTTATGTTAATCAAGTTCTTTGTTTTCTTTTTGGGTTCTTAAATAACTCAAAACTTTATGTTAAGAAGCCTTATTGGCCCCAGATGCCCCAAAATTAGGGGATCAAAGTGGCTTTAAAAAAATAGGACATCACAAAAGCATGTCATATAGGTGGCAAATCAAATAGGACATCACAAAAGCATGCCATCGTAGGTGGCAAATCAAATAGGACATCACAAAAGCATGAGTAGATGTGGAGATTTGAAATGGTGAGCCATCAAAGCAGTACTAATGTACTTGCTTTCAGTATGAATCAGACACCATTTCCAAAAAGCAGGTATATTGTACCATCCCTCTAGTTAAAATTAGTCTGTGGATGCCACTTAGGGAGGGCAACTCAGTCATACTAAAAATAGGTCCCAGTAATCAAATTTTCATGCTTGAGTGTATGCATGAGTGACTTTTGTAATTTCAGCTATACATTCACCACACCATCAATATCCTAGATCCTATTTCACCCCCAGTCATGATAATTGATATTTGGATGCATCTCAAGAAGATTAACTCAGTCATACCATGACTAGGTTACTGTAGTCCTCATTTTCATGCTTGAATGACTTATGCATTTTCAGCTGATTGTTCGTCACACCTTCACTAACTTGGACCCTATTTCATCTACACTCATGAAAATTTGTATGTTGATGCATCTGAGGAGAGCTGGACCATACCAAAAATAGGTCACTCTTACCTAATTTTCTTGTTGAGTGACTTGTGTATTTTCCGTTATTCATTCGTTACATCCTGAAGATCATGGACCTATTTTACCTACACAGTCTAATGAAAATTTATATTTGAATGCATCTCATTGAGAGTAAATTAACTATAGCAGAACTAGGTCACTGTGTCCTAAGTTTCATACTTGAGTATTGTTTGTATTTTGAGCAATTTGTTTGTTACATCCTCTGTATATTTAACCCTATTATATCTAGACTATTCAAACTTTTTTTTTGACCATACAATGATGATGCTTTTTAATGAATACTACATTGTAGTAATATTTCCTTCCTCTACATCATTGCTTTTGTTGTTAGCATAAAGTCACAACCACTTGGTAACACATTTTAATCCTGTCCAAACCAGCCAGTATAAGCTGTCATGGCATATCTCTTTGCAAGGCTCATAACTCCATTGCCGCTTCTGTTCTGTTCTGCTATATAAGTCGAATCCAAATGTAAGCAATATAGACCCTGATCTGCCATTGCATAATGTGCTGGCTGTTCATTATCTGTGTTGTTTGTTCCACTAATTATTCCTAACAAACTGCATAGACTCGGATCTGCCAGTACATTATATGATGACGAATCTGGGTCTGTGCAGTTTATAGTTGGACTCGACTTATAAGCGAGTATATATGGTACATATCAGCTACTTCATATGTGCTTCTGTTATTGAAGGGATTCATGTTTACAAGTAGAAACCTTGTAATAAATCTTATGCTACATCGGAGCAGATTTATCTTCCTTAGTCCATTTGCCAATTATTAAACAATTATGTCCACAAGATTGTCTTTCATATGGGTATCTACAGTCTGAATAACTAGAATTCTTTTGTGGATCTAGTAAAGGACATGTATTATAATATTCCTGCCACCATGTAATTATCTAGTTTCATAGACAATTATGAGTGGTAAATCCATCTTTACCTGACCAATGACAGTCTTCTCTTCCTCCTTCACTTCCTTTATTGTTGCAAGTTAAGTGTTACATACTTAGTTGGTTACAATAGTTTGCTTTCATTTTATAAGGAAGCAATAATGTATTTATATTTTTATTCTCCTACAATTTCTATGTATGGAGCACAGTGTTAACCATGTTCATCCATCCATGCATCCCATTCTGTCTGTTGTGAATTTTGTTTCTGCTCAGTAAACTCTGAAGGACTTCATGGATTAAATCCAAATTTAGTGTAAAGCATTACATTAAGAAGACGCTGGTCAAGTTGAGTTTTAACCATTTTCTGACAAAATATAACAGTTATGGTCCCTTTTAACTTTGAACTTTGCTCTTCAGTTGTGCCATATTGGTGAAGGCATTTGAGTGGTATTAACACGTTGTAGAAAAACTAAAAGACAATTGGTCAGAAGTCCCATATTGTTAAAATTTAGCATACTACAGTATAGCTTAAACTATCTGAAAATTGTCTGCTTGCCCAGAATGGAGATTCTCATATACCATATATACTCCCATAAAGTGCTGGCAGATCATGGTCGATTTTGTTTGTTCTACTGATTAATCCTAACAAACTGCATAGACCCAGATCTGCCAGTGCATTAAGCAATTGGCAGATATGGGTCTATGCAGTTTGGAGTTGGACCTGACTTATAACTGAGTATATGTGGTATTTGCACAAACGTCAAAATTTCTCTTCATATGTTATGTACAATACTTCTCAAGTAATATAAAATTTAACTTGCATGAGAAAATTTTCAACATATTACAGGCAACCAGACATGGGATTTTTTCTATCCTTGTGAAGTCTCATCAGGCAAAACACTCTGCTCTAAGTCTGTAACTCTGCTTGGTTTGATTGTTCTTAAAATGTCGATGCATTTTTTTAGAGCAGTGATGTAGGACATGTAGAAGGTTGCCATGGGGAGTTTTTGCTACTGCTTGAAGAGGGATCACTGTTTGTTGCATCCTGTCACAATGGAGATCCAGGCCTGCAGTACATCTGTGTCACTGCCAATATGGCCGAAGTCTACCATAAAGGTAATTACAGTCTAGCCTTGTGCTTATATTTTTTTTCAAAATTTTTCAGTCACTATAATTATTAACAAAATGATTAATTGCATGATTAAACAAAAAGTTTAGCTTCTTTGTTTACATTCATGTTAAGAATGTTCACTGCCTACAAATTCATCTTACTGCAATACTCAAGATGACTTTATCAATTAATTGTTATGTCAGGATTATGACATCATTTATTAAAGTTAGGTAGTGTAGCATTAGGAAGTATGGTAAATTTGACATGTCATTATGATGCAGTAACCAAATCATTCCACTATTTGATGATAAATTGGAAAGATCTAAATACCCATTTGGTATAGGAATTGCATTATTGCAAAAGAAAACAAATAAAGGAACTAAATAATATGCAAAACTTTGTGAAATCATCATCAAGTTACTACTGCAGTAAATTGGCTCCATTTTCTTCCTTCAGGTTTTTACAGTCATAATCTTAATTAAAAGTAATATAGAGAAAAGTTCACACAGCAACTTACAATTTTCTTGATTTATAAAGTGAGAGGAACATATGATCTTCAAAAGAAAATTTGGAGGATTTATAAACGCTCCTAATGATGTTATTTTCTTAAAATATATGGTGACTGGGTATCATTTATGAAAATATATGGTGACTGGGTATCAGTTATAACAATTATTTTTGTCTTTGCACAATGCACAGCAACCTATGAATGTATTTATCTTTTTAAATTGTTTTGACTCTTACTCAGACAGAAGAATCACATTCTGCAACGAGTTAAATACTCTTGACATTTTACAAACAGTTATCCTTAATTTGATGTTTTTAATGAGTATAGTTTGCATTGGTTTTATAAGACTAGATTGTATGTACAGTGAAACTTCCCCAAACCAGATGCTGTTGGCAGCACAAGTTGTGGCTTTTTTTATTGAGGTGGTCAGTACAAAAAGTTTTGATAATTATGGTATATATTCATTTACAAGTTGAGGCTAACTGCAAACTGCATGGACTCAGATATGCAATCACATAATGCACCAGCAGATCTGGGTCTATGCAGTTTGTTTGGAGTAATCAATGGAACAAACATAGACCCCTATGTGTGATGGCAGATCAGGGTCTATGTTGTTTGCAGTTGGACTCGACTTATATGCAAGTATATACAGTATTAGAATTGGCTTATTGGAACCAAAATATGTAGCCAGAGTGCAGGAGAAGCCAAGTTAGCAGAAAGTTTTACTGCATGAATTTTGAAAATCACTTTTTGTCAAGCTATTATGGCATAAACTTGACATAGGGATCACTTTAGTATCTGTGCATGTGTCTGTCCATCCATCTATCCATATATCTGTCCGCAACCTAGATTATAGTCAGTGTTAAAGATTATTTACTCACAGCTAAATAAAAGGAAGGCTCAATAAAAAAGGGGCTTTTTTGTCTGATTTACTGGACTCTTTATAACCTGCCAGTTGAAGTCTTGGATATTATCTTATTCCATTACTGTTTTATTTCATGATTCTGTGAGATGTGTTTTCATTGCATGACATAACATTATGTGAGTTGTGAAAACTCATCACATTGGGCTGTTATGATGTCATTGATTTTTGTGGCATCATCATGTATATTTTGTAACTTCTTGCACCTAAAATTACATTTTCACTTTTCTGAAGCAAGTTAAATTTTTGAAGTTTTGCACCAAGTCATATAATAAAACAATTATAGACCTTTTCTGAGATGAATATACAGTTTTTTGAACCAGTAAACCCATTGTATTGACCTCCACTTAGTTTGTATACTATAGGGTTTACTGGTTCATATTCACCTCGACAAAGGTCAATAATTGTTCAATATTAGTCATGAAATTGGAATAAATTTTGCAAGACTGCAAATATGCAAATACCTTATTTTGGTGTGTATAACATGCACCCCATATTTTCGACCCAGAATGAGGTACAAAACTTCATTCTGCCATATAACATGCATGTGATATAATCATACATGTGACAGAACCAGGATTTCAAACCAGTAGATTTACAAATTTTGATCAGTAGATTGGCTTCTAAAAAGGTAGATTTTTTATCGGCATAAATTTTACATGTTTTAAGGGGATTGAAAACAAAACAAGTTCATTTTGTCACATAATATGTATTCTCTTCATATTATAATAAAACACAAATTTTGAACATGAATCAGATTCAGAATCTGATGGAAAATGTTACAATAATAGTTAGTTAATATGAGCCAGTATATTGTTAATTAAATGAAAAAGGAAGAGTTGTACATCTCACAGTTCACTGCAAAGATTTTTTTATAAAATCCAGAGGCATTTTTAGTTTCCTTCACAAGATCACTGTCTGGTGACCACTGGTGACATTTACTGTGATTGTTAACCTTCACACTTAGCAGGCTCTCAATAGTTTTCTGGTCCAGACTTCCCCTTGAATCACTGTGGATTTTCCAAAGAATGGAGAATGTCCTCTCTGTGTCAGCATTGGAATGTGGCAATGATAGAACAACTACACTCAGTCTGGAAAGAAGTTCTAACTTAAGTTTTCCTGTTGCTGGGTTTCTGAGGCTGCTGACTGATCTCCAATACTGCTCGAAGCTCATTTCACCACGAGGAGTTTTAATCAAAGACTTACGGTCATCATGGATTACCTTTGATCCTTTTATTACTTATAACACCTGAAACAACATCCCGCATTTGGCCTTAAACTCTCCAAATTACAACCATAATGTAATCAATTAGCCACTTGTTATTACACATGCTAGCTGTTATTTAACAATTGTAATCCGACTACTCAACCACACATCATCGCACCATCATAGCATAGGTGGAACATTTCCACTTCCCAGTAGACTGGTTCTGGCTGGTTTATCTAATGTGTTGATAGAACGCATAAAAAAAACGGGTTTTTTTTAATTTTTTTTTATTTTTTCCTTGAGATTTTCAAAAGCGGTAGATTTCGACTACTAAACAGTATGTGCAGTAGATGGCCTTTAAAACGGTATTTTTGGCCTACCGCCGGTAGAATCACATGTATGTATAATACATTTTAAAATCTTGATGAATTTGCTCTGTTTTCATAGTGCAACAATAGTAGGCCATTTTGGATAGTGCACTGATCATTATTTGTTACACAGTGTTTGAATTCTTTACAATAAACCAGTACATAACTGTTTTCTCGTCTTACCTGTCAGTAAATAGCACCCAGTTATGACCAAAAATTTTTAAAGATAAAGAAAGATGGAAAAAAGTGGCAACATTGAAATTATATCTTTCTGATTTTATGATTGGCCCTTAAAAGGGCCATTTTAAGGTTCACCATATTGATGGAGTTCAGTCTGTTGCATCAAATCCCTCAAATTCCTCTTAGACATCATCACTTTTGATAAGTAGCTGTATGTCCTCATCTGTCATTCTTCTCCACTCTCTAACAGAAGACTCTCCTACACTGAACTTCCTCCCATTGGTTCTGTTACCATGTGCTTCTGCATAGGCAATGATGGTTAGTTTGTCTTTCACAGTGTAAGAGTATCTGACTATATTCATTCAGATTCAAGATCGAACACAAGATGCTATGTGAAAGTTCGGGTCCAATATTTATACTTATTTGGACTAGCATGACACCTCTGAAATATATCTCAATGTCCAAGCTATAATTTACCACAGTGCATCATAATTGTGTTTGGCACATCAAAGATTTTGCTGGCACTGATTTACCTTTAAAAAACACCCAGAGACAGTTAAAACATTGAGCACTATATTGTAGCAAACAGGTATCAGATACTGCATTTTAAGATGAGAAATAAAACAAAGAACCAAGTTTATTTTCTCAAGAGAAGTAAATAAACTGCAAATTTACTTAGACAAAATAATATAATTATATTTAGCACATCAAAGCTTTAGCTGTTGCTGATTACCTTGAAAATACAACACTGAGTCAATGAAGCATTGATCACTGTATAGTCACAAAGAAATATCAAATACTATGATTTAAGATGAGAAATAAAATCTTAGAACTAAGTTAATTTTCCAAAGAAATAAAGTATTTGCCAATTTCATACATTAGCTTATTATTTTGTTTCATGATATGTGTCAATGTTACTGTAACAGACAAACTGTAGTCACGAACAAGATGTCCCCTAAATGTGCCTCTGATGAGAATATTAACTTTATATTTTCAATATCTTATTTCAGTTGAACCATGAATAAAGAACTTAATAAATGACACAAAATATATTAGATCAAAAGTTATCAAATATTGAACATTTATGGATATCGTAATCATATTTGTTCTGTTGCAATGTGGTACTTTGCACAGTTTTAATGTAACCATGGCAGAGTAGAATAACAAGTTACCATTCGTATGTACAGGTATTTCCGGTAGAGTCACTGAACAAAAAGCTACACAGTGATGTGAAATTAAATGAGCTGATTAACATTAGCAATCAAAGAACAAGACTATCAAGGTTTATATGCATAATTTAATTTTTTTAAATAAAAATTTAATTTTTTTAATAAGGTTAGTAAACAATTTAGTTACAGTGTGATGGATTCAGTATTTTGCAAATGGTAAATGTTATGTGTAGGCATGCAACTCCTTCTGAAAATAAAAAAAATTAGGTTAAAAAAAGTGCACATTATACACACCAAAATATGGTAAATACATTTACTTTGATAGCAGCATTCATATTTTCAATCAGCAAATCACATATTACACATTTGTGCTATGAATATGCTTGATTTTAATAAAACTTGCAAAAATGTAATGTTTTAAAAAATTATGATTTACAGTGTTTTTTCCCTGTATTGCAATAGGTGAAGTCCAGAATACGGAGAGCCTCCCTAATATTGACTGTGAGGAGTTATGTGCCCCTGTCCCACCACATCTGCAGGACTCCCAGTTGATCTACCGATCTGAGCAGGGAATCCTGATGCATGAAGCCAGGGAGATTGGCTGTGGTCCAGAGTCTCTGGACATGGTCTCATTGGCAGTTAGGGTCAAGTTGGACACCAAGGCATCGGAACAGGATCTGACATCTGATGTCAAAATTAAGGTTTACAACATATTTCATGTTTTTGTGTGCCCCCACTGCTGGGATCATTATGATTTGGGCTTGTCTGGCCATTGATCTTGTCTGGCCACTGATCTTGTCTAGCCATTGGTCTTGTCTGGCCATTGGTCTTGTCTGGCCATTGATCTTGTCTGGCCATTGATCTTATCTGGCCATTGGTCTTGTCTGGCCATTGATCCCATGAAGCTTGTTAGCAAGATTGTGCAAAACCACTTAATGTATACAAATGAAATTTGGCTAGATTATTTGAATTCATGTGTTGATGGCCTGATTAGATTTTCAGACCATTACAGGATGAGTAACCAAAAACCACTCATGTAAATTTGATATGTTCAGCTCAGATTTAGGTAAATTACACCTTATGGTAGTTTAGTGATCCAATGATGGTAATAATCAAAACAATAGTAGAAAATGCTTTTAAAAGGAAATCACAATAATTCCTAAAATAATGTTTCAAATGTTACTATACATTTTTTAGTGACATATAAAGAAAAGAAAATTTAGAATAATATTATAAAGATTATTATGAGCAGTCTGTTTATGATAGTAAGAAGTACCATGAATAGAAATATCTTCTTCTGTCTGATCTTATGTAAATTAGCCTCACTTTCACTAGCCAAACCTTTAGTGTTTCCAGTACTTTCATTTATTTTTCATTTTTTATACACACTTATGTCTGTAGACATGTACATCTTCGAATTGATTTCATGTATACTCATGCAATAGGACAAAGAAATTCTCACTTGAAACTTATGATTTACATTACAGAATAGTAATTTGTTTTGCAGGAATTCACTGTATCCCTTGGTGTTAGAGGAGCAACCATGCAATACAGGGTGGCTCTACCAAACAAGAATTTCTTCTCACAGGTGATATACTACTGACAAATGCAGTTTATTAGTCCATGCTTTCTGTAAAAAATGGGGGATATATTAAATTGGACTTGTTCATTTTCTATCTGTGTATCCATCCCACTTTCATTTCTGCACAATTCCTCCCTTAATTATTATTGCATTTCATCAAAAATGTTGTTTGCAACTTTGATATTGATGACACCTCAGCTGCATTTGATATTCAGCATTATATATGCCATAATTTAGCAGAGTTATGGTTCCTGATTGTCAGATCCACCCACTTTGGTTTCTGTACAGTAACTCCTTATAATGTGAAGCTGTGTGCAGTTGCAACAAGCACAATGGTTTACCATAATATACCTAAATAACCAGACCCTCTAATTTTCAGGACACCATATTTTTCAAATTTGTTATTTTAAATAGTACACAAATTTTACAGACACCAAGCAATTTTTTGTAAAGCCAACAAAAAATACAGAATTCAAGTTGGAATGTAAACAAAGGAATGTTTTACCTGTACTAAAAAACTGGTGATTGAGTAGTCAACTGCCTGACTATGCTTTGATTACCCTAATTATCACATGGATTAACCCGAAGGTGTTGTCAGTAGGCGGCAGTAAAAACAGCTGACACACTCCACAACTCAAGATCAAGCAGTTTCCAAAACAAAGCTGCAAGATTGTTAAAGGTCATGATAAAGGAAAAACAATGTTTCATCTTGAGACAGTTGATAGTATTAATTAATGAATCACTTTGATAACCATGAAATCGATGGTCATCAGCATTACATCAAGCTGAAATTAGATTACAGGCTTTTTTTACATTTACTGCAGGAGAGCGTACAATTGGAGACAAAGCAGTCATGCACATCAATTCCTATTCTCACTAAAATGGATTAATGTTTGTGATATAAAGTTTTTAAAGATGTATGTAGGTTATTATCTTTGTTTTCCCTTTTTCAATAAACTAAACTTAGTTTACATTTATTTGTGATAAAGCAGTCAGCATCTCGGACACATGAGTAATCTCAGTTTTATTCAGTGGAATATTTTCTTTTGATAACCTCATTTCGGACACAGTTCAATCTTCATACCTGTAATCAGAGTACAAATAATGGTATTCCACAAATAACCAGTCTGAGTAATTTGGCTCCATTACATATTAATTAAGGCCAATCATCACCATATATGGATTTTTTGTATCATGATAACTTAAAGCATTTTGAAAGAAAAATATGGATTATGTTTCAGATTTTCAAAGGTAAGATAATATGAATAGATGTACATTATTTCAGTGATACATTCTGTTGTCAAAGACAATCTTTACATTATGAAACAAGAGTGATATTAGAATGTTTAAACATATTAGTTACTTTAGGGATTGAGCTGTGCATTCATGTATTGTCCAAATACTGGGTGGTGTTACTATCTTGATGGATGTTGTATGCACCAGAATGACTATGTCAATATGGTGTTTGCATTATGTGCAAAGAATAAAATACTTCCCCTTGCTGCATTTTACGAAGTCAAACTTCATGAAGGAGGAGTTCTAAACTTTAGTTGTGCTGGTTTTTTATTGCTTCGCTGATGGATAATCCTTCCATGAATCACAGCTGCATTACAACAATTTTGCTTTAGAAACATGAATCACACTTCCACACTATTCTAACTACTGAAATAATCATGTTTTGTAGGTTATATATGAAGTAAAATCTAACTTCAAAAAGAACATTGCCACTTATCACAAACTTTACAATCATCTTTAATAAAGATGGCTTAAACATTATCATTTAAATCAACGAAGAGTAATAACTTTTGTTTCTTCAACACACACACATCTTTAATTTACCTAACTTCAGATGAATTGAGTTGTTCCACTTAGTTTACTTTACCTATGCAAATTAGTCTGATGGGCTGTCTTGCCTTTTAATCACCTCTATGACAATCAAATGTATAAACTGCCCAGAGGTGATAGTTTTTCATGAGCATTAAGCACTGTTTATACAGGTCACAGGCATGTATCGTGGTATCAAGAAACCTCTCTCTCTCTCTCTCTCTCTCTCTCTCTCATTTTTAACTAAGATTACTGAAAATTAATTTTTTCAAAATGCAACCAGGATTTGGGAGTAAACAATTGTGCTTTTTTCTTGACACATTATGTTCTGTCTGGTGTGTCATTATTATTCCCATTTTTTTGTGTGTGCAAAGTATAGGGATATTATGATACACTTCATCTGTCTGATCTTCCAGTCATCATGGTGTATAATCTACCTTTTGTCCAAAATAAGCCTCTTATTCTAAATTTTTTCTCTTTCAGCTCATTGATTTCCTAGATGTGAAAGATTATCCCATCCTTGGATATATGGAGCCCAAAGTTCTCACGGAGTTTCATGTGCATTTGTGGAATTGTGCAATAGATTATAGGTATGTTTGTGTAATAAATATATACCCTCACCATTTTTTTATCAAAGCACATCATTAAGAGATAATTCAAAGCAATATAACACTTTTTATGTACAGAATTTCTTCTGTCCAAGTTTTAGAAGTTTTGATTGCAAGAAAATCTAATCAAATCTGAGATTCTTTCTATTTTAGGACACTTGTTAAGTAAAAAAAAAACAGAATTTTCTAAAAGTCATAATACTACAGTCTATCAGATAAATGTAACTTCAACAATTCAGGTACACTGCTTTTTCTATACAATTATCAATTTGGACACATTGCCAGAGATGACTACTTATACAAATAGTAAGTAATCAGATGATTTTCATGTATACTCATTCATAGGCACACAAAAATCTTTGCAAATCTATGTAGCAGAAATTTTTGACTACATATATGGTAATTTATGTTCTGTATTTATCTATAACTAATGCTTACCCAGCCACAAACAGTATAGACACAGTGTTGACCCGGATTTGCCATTGAGTAATGCACTTGCAAATTGGAGTCAATACTGTTCATTGGCCTTATGATTTGTAACAAACACTGTCAACCCTGATCTGTTGGCACATTATTTGATGGCAGATCTGGGTGTACGTTATACATGAGCAGATATGGTCAATCTACCATTTCCTCTTTTTCAGACCCCTAAAGTTGCCTTTAAGGGCACTAGTCTTGGCTAAGTCTTTCACTATAGCCAGTAATATTGTAGCTGAGTCTTCCACTTCATTATTAAGGTAGGTATCACCAAGTTACAGAAAAAGAAATTTGAGTAGATGAAACATTTCTGCTATATGAAAATATTGAATATTACTGAAAAGAGAGAAGTAAATCTAGAATGATAATTTTAGATACAAACACCACTTTCTCACTTCATTTACTCGACCATAAGTATGCATACATGCGGTACTGTGTATAGACCACAGTGGTTGGCATTTTATATTCCAGGGGAGGCAACTCTACCATCCTGTGCTCACATTATGTAGTAATATTATTTATTATAGAAGTACACCATCATGAAAATGCTTCACAGTTTTATCACATATACCTTACGTCATCCTCAGTAATCTTGAATTCTTTCAAATGGCACTCAAGTTATTCTGTTCAAACACACTTACACACTCGGACATGAGAGATTATACTGCACTACCAGAATTCCCCACTTTCGTTTTTCCCAGGGTGAGTGTGGGATAATAAAACATCTCTGCTTAGTGAATTTGTAGGTATTACCTAAAAGAACCAAAGAAACCTCACATACTTTAGGTTAAAATTATACCTATAAGTAATTTTAACTGTTTTTAATCCTGCCCAGTAGTGTAAGTTCGTAATGTCATGAAACTGTTTATTTCATTCAAAGTGGAGAGCTCCAGCCGTTGGATATGAAGACAAGTGGTTTTTAGATGTGCAATGTGGTCATAGAATTGTGTTCACTCTCTTGAAGAATGGATTTTAAATTGGGGAGGGGGTATGAATAACTTAAGAACTTGCTTGGAAAAGCAGTGCAGATAAGCAAGTTAGCAGCAGATTTTTTTAGATTTTTTTAAAGTTTGTAAATCATGTGCCGTGTTAATTACTAAATGGAAGTACATTTTAATGGTGTTTATTTCAGTCAATCTGGCTTTGTGGGTAGGTGTAATTTTTGAAAAAATTAAACGAGATGTAAGAATCATTCATTGAGGAAAATAGCACTAAAAGAAGTAGAAATAAGGTTATAGAGACTGGTCTGCTAACTTTCTCTGTACAGTTTCATCTATTATATAATGAAGTGACCTGTTGTCTTTTTACAGGAAGGAGTCATTTATTCCCATGTCAAACTACTTCTAATTCATTTTTATTTTTCCTTACCTGCATTACCAATTGAAGATTCATAGGTATCAGTGTTGTAGTGGAAATGGAGGTGTCATTATCAATTTTAAGATTCTGTGTAAAAAGAGGTGGGGGTGGGTGTTGGGTTGTATGTCAGGTACAGTAGGATACATTTTATAAGCATCATGTACATGTAAAACATTGCATTCTATGAATAGAATTACCAAAAGAAGGTTAATAGTTGAATTATCTATAAAGTGGATTTCAAATTTAAACTAAAATATGATTATAATACATAAACATCAAGAAATAAACTTTAGTACTAGACACATTTTTGGAATTTTTTTTCTGTGATTAAACATGCAGATTTTCTGTTATTTCAGACTTTAAAATAATCAATGAGAATGTAGCACTTGTGTGATCTTTTTCACTTATGTCATTATAGGTTTGTTCTAGATGATGGGGCAGTATTCCTTTCAGACAAACACAAGGCATCCCAGACTGATATTAGGAAAAGTGAGTCATTTTATAGCGTATGTACCTGTCAGCAATTATGTATCTTTTGCCTCAGTGAGTGTTTTAAATACAGTATGTTTTAACATGCCTGTGAGTGGCAAGAGAGATGTATCATTTTTCTGGTTGCCATAGCAACAGTAGCAACAATGTTAAGGTGCAGTGTTAAAGTGTTTTGAAAGTCACATATCTTCTACATCAGTAGCTGTATTCAACTGATACATTCATAAAATAGTACAACTTGGCTAAAGCTACTACCCAGATGTGTTATGAGTTTGTCTCACCTGCATAACTAGAAACCTACATCATACTAATGCCGTTCACACAAGAGACACCATGTTCCACAGAACACTTTTTACTTGGAACATCCACTAAAGGAAGCTGAACTCCATTGTATAGTAATCACATTGTCTGGATGGCCAGCCAGCTGTCCATCCATCCATCTGTCTGTCTGTCAACAATTTGTTTTCAACAAGATAACTTTAGTGGGAATTGCTTGATTTTAACCAAACTTGGTATGTAGCTTTATATTGATAAGACCTTGAAAGAGTTTCATTTCCATCATTTTATGTCATTTAAATAAGCTATGACCCCAGATTACCTATCCATTTGACTGTGGTTACCTTAGCATAACTTTGCCAAGGTTAACTGAATTTCAACCATATTTGGCATGTGGCTTTATATAGATGAAAGCTTGAATGATTTAGATTTCCAGCATTCCATAACGTCCTTTATGGGAAGTTTGAACCCCTGATTTATTCCCCTCCACCTCAACAATTTCTGCAGCACTACCTTATTAAGAATTATTGGACTTCAACTAAATTTGGCATTTATCTTTTTATTGATGAAACCTTGAATGAGCTTCATTTCCAGCTTTTCACATTTTCATTTATAAGAGTTATGACCCCTGATTCCTTGTCTTTCTTACTGGTTTCTCTAGCATTGCTTTTCAAATGATTATTGATTTAAACAAATATATCATGCATCTTTATATTGAGGAGATTTAGAATGTATTTCATTTCCAGCATTCCAGATTATCATTTAGTAGAGTTTATAACCCCAGATTACTTTGGCTACTGCAACATAACTTAGTAAAGAATGTTCAATTTCAATCAAATTATTATTAATCTTGCACATTTATATTGGTGAGACCTTGAATTAATTGGATGCACATTCTTTGAACTTTAGTTTCCCAACACAAGTTCCTCTATTTAAAGCCCTGCCAATGAAATTGTACTCAGTGGGACCCGTAGTAATGCATCCATTAATAATAGCTTCAGTTACTTTAAAGAGATTGAAAATCTGTTATGGAGAGACAAATTTATACTGAATGACAGGTTTTGTATTATTCTCATATTTAAATGGTAGCAGCTAATAACAATTGTGTTGTACATAATTTTTTTTTTTTTTTTGGGGGGGGGTGTTACAAAGTTTCCAAACATTGAAAGTATAATTTAAATGGTCTGTTATTACCTCTTTTAAGTTCTACTCTTTGAGTCACAATATTTTTTATTGTGAATGTACAATAATGGATTAGATAATCTTTAAATCTGTTGTTCTATTTGTTTTACCTATAATTTATTTCATGTTTCAGATTATGTATGTGTAGCAGACATAGAGAGACTTGAGCTTCTGCTTAGATTGAGTGATGGAAAGGACCAGGTATGCATTTATTTCTTACAGTTGAGAAAAAAATGTATTTTCTTTTTTTATCCCCTTATACATTTGCAGATATTTAATGCTGAGGAATAGGAAATTTTTTTTTGTTTTCTCTCTCATTTTTATATATTTGTTATGGAACTTAATTGCCCATGTGCAAAAGCTGTGTGAAATAAGCCTATCCCACATGATTATACTCATTGATACTATAAATGACCTCATTATGCTTAATATGACATAATGGATTTCTGCATTGATTCTTGCTGTTTCTGTGTAAAAAGACAACTTTAACTGTCTTATAATAAGCAGTCTCAGTTGTTGTAAACAAAATCTTATACATTGGGAAGACTCAATCATTAAATTAACATTATTGTAATTGATTATATCTATATATCTCTTGATATGTCTATCAATCTGTCAGCTAAACTAATTGATTGATCCAATCATCAATCCATATATGTCCATAATCTGACTGCCTAACTGTCTATCTGACTGTGTGTCTATTTGTGTATTTTTCTATCTGCCTGTCATTATCTCTCTCAGCCGACCCATCTACCTACCTTTCCATCAGTCTCTGATATGGTGAATAATGTCAGAATTTCATGATGAAAAATATGTACTTGATTTTCAGAAATTTCCCAAGACTCACCTCCAAGTATCCACCAATCGTATGAATCTACGAACCTGTTCTGATTCCTGTAAAGCCTTGATCAGCCTGCTGCAATACCTTGCCAGTGATGGTGACCTTGATGTTACCATGATGACCAGCAATCAGGAACCAGATTCAGTAGCTGAAGATACAAGACAACCTGATGCTAAATCTAGAGTAAGATTTAAGTCCTATTTTTAAAAAAACAACTGTCTAGACTGTGTAAGTCACAGAACGCTGCTACAGAAGCCATGAAAATTCTCAGTAACATTTACCATATTATTATCTAGATTGAATTTAGTAATGTTATGACTCTAGATTTTAAAATAATGTAACAGAAAGAAAGTGAAATCAACAATGTAAGTAAAATCAACAAGCAATTTATTTCTAGACAATTGAAGTCAAAATTCAAAAGAAACTTACAGTAACATGAATTTGAAATTCAAATAATCCGAATAATCCTGTGTTTTAATCACAAGTCCTAAATATAGAATGTTCCAAATGAATTCCAGTAGCCTTGAATGTCCTAATGTGCTAGTAGTCTTGAATGTTCTGAAATGCCTGAATGATGTAATCCAGAATATCTTTGAATAAATTCACATAAATCCCAAAGTCAAGTATTAATCCAATATGAGAATGAGCACTTTTGGTAATTCCAATGAATATTTCAAATAAATAATTCCTCTCTGAATTTGCTCTGAATTTTCACAACACAACTAGAAACATCTGATTATTAAAATGATTCTTCATAGACTGACCATTTGAAGAAGAATGAAATATTGTCCACTAAAATCTCTATATATAAACATAAGTCACGTGACTGAATGTTCTAGAATATGCGTAACTCTAATGGAAAATTTCCTCTGCATATGTGACAGAAGCCATGGAAAATTCCAAAATAAGTACTAAATGCTGTGTAAACAAGTCAGACCTTGAACTTGTATGCAGTAAACATGTTGTTCAAAAAATGACTAAAGGACAACTTACTTCGTGGACACATATTATAAATTCAGTATACATAACAATACTACTGAAGCCATGAAAGTTCTCAATCACATTTACCATATTATTATCTAGACTGCATTTAGTAGATAGTGCGACATAAGTGTCACTTTTCTGATGGGTAGCATCATCATTGTTAAGACTATGTGTTCAAATTTGATGTCTAAGTTTTTGAAAGTCATAAACAGTACATCATAACAAGGGTCACAGGTGAGACACCATGTTCTGCTGAACGTAAATATGTCAAATAGAATTTAGGTGTATTCCTCTTCTCATTGATCAACTATACACACATATTTACCTGATTATGCATCAGTCAGCTGTTTATAAAACCATATTTTCACTAGTATTACTATTTATAGTTTACATGATGCAGTAGTATTACTACTTACAGTTTGCATGACACAGTAATATTACTACTTACAGTTTGATTGACCCAATATTAGTATTACTACTTACAGTTTGCATGAACCAGTGGTATTAATAACAGAATATAACTAGCAGTAGTGTCATAAGAAACTTGAAATTTGCCATAACATAAAATATTTTGTTCACTCAAAATCAGAAATCAGAAAAAGTTGCAACTATTTTATCTATGTGATAATTTAAGCATCTAGATAAAAGTTTCATCCAAATTACAGCCTGATTGACTAATATGACATGTTTAAACAACTATTGCTTTTTTATACAACCAATGCAGTACAGTTGGACCCCGTTATAGCACGATGGTCGAGGTCCACAAAACAAGATCGTGCAATACATGAACCGTACTATAACTGAACAAGACAAAATTAAGTCATTTAGCTGAAGAAAATGAGGGGGGGGGGGGGGTAAATTGTGGTCTGAAAACAACGTGCTTCATTGGCACCGTTACCATCTGAAATCAATGCATATTAAATGAGAAATACACATGCAATGAAAACAGAGATTGCACATATAATATTTAACTTTATTCAGAGAACCATGCATTGGTACATTTATATATACATGTCTAATGTATAGCATGAATAGTTAAAGGATCAACATGTGTACTCATCAACCGATCTCATGGCATGCGTAGGAGTGAGTCCATAATAATTCCATCGAAAATATGCACACAGAAGTATAATATTTAGTCATAGATCATTATGTGTCTGAATTCAATGCAAAAAAATAATTATAATCGATAAATCACGTAAGGAATGATGAAGCACATTTACAGTGTGTATGCACGTATACATCCCAAGGTCAATAAACGGTGTAAGTATAAATTTCATACTGCTATAATTTTATCTGCTACATATTAGAAAACTTTATTGTTTTTGGAAAAACTGATTAATTTTCAGCTGCTTCTTGCTGCTGTCACGTTTACTCTTTTGCAAAGTCAACCATATTCCTCAATTGAAGAATTCGAATGGTCGACTCATGAACGCCTAAATCTCAAGCTAATTGCATTTGTCTAACACCGGACTTAATCCTGCCTATGGCTTCAAGCTTCTCTTTAACAGTAAAAGCTTTACGTTTCAGTGTACTGTTATCCATTGTAAATAACTAATAATTAAAACTCTGACACCTATTTGTTTGAACGACTACAGCAAGAATAATTTTTAATCAACAATGGGGTCATTTTTATAGGGAATGTACAATATTATTCACTGGTCAACTGATTGCGTGGCGATTGTCTAACAACACCGCCAAGCCACGTGTGCGCGTTGGCGGCTTTCGTTTTTTTATGTTTTATAAATCATTGCCGCATGGTTTGAACAACCTTTAGCTTTGAGATTGACTTTGATGATTGTCAATGACTTAAATTAATTGATTTATACATTCAGGTGCGAATCTTTTATCAACCACCCCATTGTTTGGTGCTTGGCTGTGTATGCAGTTGAATGAGCAAACATATGTCGGCTATTGTTTGAGCAACGATTGTACACAGAATGCACTGAAGACAAACACAAAGAAGACTTAATGACTTTATTGTTCATGTATCAGTGATACTAAGATTAACACTTATCAGCTTTAAAATGAGCTGACATCTTTCAAAAATAAACTAAGATCAAAGTGCAGTGATTGACTACTGACACATTTGAAATGAACATTCACAAACAGTAGTTTAAGAAATTGGCGAAATTATTGTAAAATTTCAGTAGCCATGCCACGATCGTATTATATCCGAATTCATACACGATCTCTTCCCCAAAATGATAATTAATTTTTTACACATTATTTTTCGTACTTTGAAATAAATTTTTTTCATGTACGAAAATATAGATGAAATTTCGGGAGCCATGCCACGATTATGTTATATCCAAATTCGTGCTATAACGAAGCGTGCTATAGCGGGGTCCTACTGTATAGGTTTTTTCATAAAATTTGAGTATAATGGAGAGCCTCATATTCTGTCTCTCTTGTTAAAATCCATTCCTTTATCATGTTTTTATCCTCTACCAATTTGTCTAAGTGATTTGGTGCTATGTAAGTTGTTCATTATGCCATGTGATCATAACTGAAAATGAATAGCAACACATGCACATCACAAAATAGTCGAGGAGTTTTATGGTAATCCAATGATTAATTAAGCCACATTATCAGTCTTGCTTAATGTACTTGTACACATACATACATCAGTGTACACTATAAGGTCAATAGGTGATACATGTATTTTGCTTATCAGAAGATGGGTTAAACCAGTAAATTTAGAGTAATTTTATGACCTGCCACAAATGTGGGAGAGGAATATAGTTTTAACTTGTCTGTCTGTATGTATGTCTGTCCAGGTAAATTTTGCATTTAGATCAGTGTTTTGAACATTTGAGTTCCTTCAAGATATTTTTAGCTGTAAAAACTGTGTTTGATTTTAAGGTCACATCCTGTATATGTACAGTTTTCAACTCTGTCTTTTTGGTTTGATTATCAGGAAAGAAACAAAGGTCAGGTCACAGGGAGATTAGATGGCAGTGTTCAACTGTCTGAATCAAAGATGGAGCATGTTCACAGTATGATGTCAGAAGCTATGAAAGAATCTGGTCAGTCAGTCTCTAACTCAGGTAATGTCACAATGTCATGTGTTTTCCTGTAGGATTTTCAGCAGGGTATATATAAAAACGTTACTTTGCACCGACAAAATGTCTCAGGGAGGAATGTATGGATTAATATAAATCGATTTATTTTCATTATCATCATTTTTATGGCTTTGCAAAAACTTAAATTTTTTAGCTGTACTAGTCATAGACCAGAAAAGCTTATGGTATGGCCAGTTGTCCATTGTCCATCATTAGTCTGTTGTCTGTCAACCATCCATTGGCACAAGTTTGTTATAATTACTCCAAAACTACTTGGATGATTGCCATGAAACTTTACACACACATTCATCCCAAGGTCTACTTGGTCCTAAATGAAAATGACATCCAATATGGCCACCAAGGCAGTCATCTTTTAAATCTTGTTATCACAACTTCTCCTAAAAAGAAAGTCATAGTGACATGGGGTTTTCACCAAAATACTTCTTATGATGTCAAGTTGGTCCTCAATCAAAATGATGCCGTTCTCGGACATCCAATATGGTTGCCACAGTGGCCCTTTTCAAAATCTTGTTGCTACTCATGAATGGATGGTCATATCAACTTGGGGTTTTAACTTAAAACTTTTTTGTCTAGTTGGTCTCAAATGAAAATGGTGCTGATCTGACATCCAATATAGCCGTCATGGCAACCATTTTGAAAATATTGTTATTGCTACTTCTGAACAGAAAGTCATATCGAAATGAGGTTTTCACCCGAAGACTTCTTATGGTATCTGGTTGGTCCTAAATGAAAATGGTGCAGCTAAGACATCAAGCATGGTTGCCACAGCAGCCATCTTGAAAATTTTATCTTCTCTCCTCCTGAATTGAGGATAATATCAGCATGGGTTTTCTCTAAAAGACTTCATATGAGGTCTGGTAGGTCCTAAATGAAAATGGTGCCAATCTGACATCCAATATAAGTGCCATGGCAACCATCATGAAAATTTTGTATTGCTAGTACTTCTGAATGAAAGTCATTGACATATGGTTTTCAGCAGAAGACATCTTATGGTGTCTAGTTTATCCTGAATGAATATGGTGCCAGTTGGACATCCAGCATGGTCACCACAGTGGTCATCTTGAAAATCTTGTTATCACAATGACTCCTGAACAGTCATATAAGCATAGGGTTTTCACTGCAAGAATTCTTATGATGTCTAGTTGGATCTAAATAAAAATAGTGCCGATCTGATGTCCAATTATTGCTTCTTCTCCCATATGGAAATTCATAAAGACATGGGGTTTTTACCACAGGACTTCTTATGGTGTCTAGTTGGTCCTGAATGAAACTGATGCTGATCTGACATCCAATATGGCCACCATGGCAGCCATCCTGAAAATCTTGTTTTTGCTACTCCTTGAGAATTGATGGTCATATCAGTAAGGTTTTCACTAAGAGACTTCTTATGATATCTAGTTGGTCCTACATGTAAATGGTGCCAATCTGATATAAAATATCTCTGCCATTGAACATTTTGTTATCTCTACTCCTCCTGAATGGATGGTAATATGGGCATGGAGTTTTCACCAAAAGTCTTCTGTTGATTGTCTGGTTTGTTCTAAATGAAAATGGTGACAAAATTGCATCCAATATGGCCACCTTAGGAATATCAGAGATGGTTTCAACACTTGGCAGTTAAAAAAAAGAAATGGTCTTACCTTGAATTCCTGGAAATTCCTTTTGGAGAGTAGAGCATCAGTCCCTTCAAGGGACTCTTGCCTTAGACAGAAGAGTTCATTTATGGTAAAGACAATTTACGGTTGGTTCCTTTATTTCATAGTTTGTAGCAATCAAGAAATCCATTAAAACAATTGAATTCACAGTATTATATTTGTAATGTTTCTGTACTATAGATTTATTTTGTGTTTATATGCACATCAGTAATCAGGACTATAGAGTGTTATTTTGGTAACAATTGTGCTTATATGCACATCAGTAATCTGGACTATAGATTTATTTTGGTAACAGTTGTGTTTATATGCACATCAGTAATCTGTACTATAGACTTATTTTGGTAACAATTGTGTTTATATGCACATCAGTAATCTGGACTAGAGACTTATTTTGGTAATAATTGTTTTTATATGCACATCAGTAATCTGGACTATAGACTTATTTTGGTAACAATTGTTTTTATATGCACATCAGTAATCTGGACTATAGACTTATTTTGGTAACAATTGTTTTTATATGCACATCAGTAATCTGGACTATAGACTTATTTTGGTAACAATTGTTTTTATATGCACATCAGTAATCTGGACTATAGACTTATTTTGGTAACAATTGTTTTTATATGCACATCAGTAATCTGGACTATAGACTTATTTTGGTAACAATTGTTTTTATATGCACATCAGTAATCTGGACTATTGACTTATTTTGGTAAGAATTGTGTTTATATGCACATCAGTAATCTGGACTATAGACTTATTTTGATAACAATTGTGTTAATATGTACATTAGTTATCTGTACTATTGACTTATTTTGGTAACAATTGTGTTTATATGCACATTAGTAATCTGGACTATAGACTGTTATTTTGGTAACAGTTGTGTCAATATGCACATCAGGCTAAACTTATTCCTATACATTCATCTTTTTCACTTTTAGTATCAAAGTTCTTTCATGAAAATGATATCAATGTAATCTGGTCATGTTTAAGTAAATTTATTGATGTCATAGTAATCTGGTCATGTTTAAGTAAATTGATCGATATCATAGTAATCTGGTCATGTTTAAGTAAACTGATTGATTATTTTATTTTTGTTATTTAATATATACTCATTATTAGGTGCCAAGTTTTCCATTCATTATTTCAGATTATTCACATGTTTAAATTGTAAACAAGAGCAGAAAACAAAATAGATTTTGGTGTTTGTGGATTAGTGATTAAAATGTATAACTTCATTCATCAAGATAAACTTGCTGTCATAATAATGCTTTGGTTTTGCACTTGTAATGTTAATAAAAACTGCTTTCCAATATTAAAGAATCAAACCACTCTGTGAATGGTCAACACACTGAGGTGTATTTCTTCCCTGAGGATGAGGATGACCATTTAGAAAAGGGTGCTGAATCAGGCCTTCGACCCATTGTTATTATGGCTAATGTGGACTCTGTAGCCAGCAGTATGATATCAGAGAGAACTGATGAGGAGCAAAGTGATGAAGAGGACGACTTCTGTATCATAAATGACGCAGTCTGGGTTGTTGCTGTTAGTATATTTTGAGTTATCTCCCATCACTCCATGTGTTTCTCCTGTTCTTTAAAAAATAATTCATTGTGAGGAATTACCCTTTTTTTCTCTATTTGCATAGTTTCTTGGAGCATTTATGTAGCTGCCTTATTTTTAGTTTATCAGGAAGATGAAACATTATCTGTATGGGCATACCTTGCCAGACATTTCTAGAAATCAATGTGGACATGCCCATTCATAAATAAATGGTGGCTTATTAGAAGTCAGCATGTTGCAATGCCAGAATGTGGGACAAATTGTTCCTCAATGGGTGCAGTATTGAGTAGGACACAGTGACTTGTTCTAGGAAATCACAATAGTTATACTAGTCAAAATTATCATAAAATTTAATTTATTACACCCCATCCCCAAAATCATTGCTGTTATTATAAAATTGTAAATGAGCCTCTGTTTCTTTGTGTAATATAAAGACTTTAAGATAAAGTTTTTGACTCGTCTCGTTCATCTGAGCATTAATTCAGGTGTTTTTCCGGAAAAGTTAAAACAAGTGAAAGTGACCCCAGTTCACAAAAATGGCTCCAAGTTGGACCCTGGAGACTATAGACCCATTTCTATCCTCCCTGCATTATCAAAACTTTTGGAGAAACTGATTGCCAATCATGTATTACCATCTTTAACCAATTTTTTGGAACAACTTAAGGCTTGGAACTCCCTTAATTTTTTCTCTGAACAATTTTTTAATGCAGCCTAAGTTTTCAGACAGTCATGGTCAGTAATTTTACTGAGGACCCTAATTTTTTCGACACCATAAAGAAAATCAATGACAGTTTTCATTAGGAAACAGAAAGGTAATTTAATTTAATACACTGCCTGCTGTTTGAAGAACAAACATGACAGCATGCTGCCTATAAAGACTGTCAATAGTTACCATTTTCAGATTTTCGGCCACAGTTTTACATGAATATCTCTATGAAAAAATGTCTGAAAATCAAGAGTTCTCAGTTTTACATGAATATCTCTATGAAAAAAATGTCTGAAAATCAAGAGTTCTCAGTTTTACTTGAATATCTCTATGAAAAAATGCCTGAAAATCAAGAGTTCTCAGTTTTACTTGAATATCTCTATGAAAAAATGCCTGAAAATCAAGAGTTCTCAGTTTTACATGAATATCTCTATGAAAAAATGTCTGAAACTCAAGAGTTCTCAGTTTTACATCAATATCTCAATAAAAAAAAAATGTCTAAAAATCAAGAGTTCTCAGTTTTACATTATATATAGCTATTGTTTCCAAGCTGACATTGATTGATAGGCATGATAAAAGAAAGGTTCATATCGGTTGCAGTAAGAAGTTCTGTTTTGAAATTGTTTCTCTGGAGAAAAAACATAACATTTGCTAACTAGAGGGCATAAATTAATAAAATGAGTATGCATAAACTTTAATTCCTAATACCATTAAATAAATTTTCACAAATTATTTGAATCTGTCCTTTGTAAGCCATGTTGCGACTCCTTAAGATGGTGAGTTCCTTATTAAGTCACATCGTTGTTGCAATTTTAATCATAAAATGTCTTAGGAATACATTGGATTTATTTGCCCATTTATAATAGATACAGTGGTCCTCCTCTTGAAACCATCCACCCCCCCCCCCCACCCCCACCCCCCGAGACCAGCAGTCACCTGCTTTATACGGCCAGAATTCTTTGGCACCAACGAGTTTGTGTTCAAAAGTACCCCTCTAGGACTGTCATCCCTCTAACATGGCCAGTGGCCATTATATTAATGCAAATACTGTCAGATTTACTGCAAGTGGCCATGCAATGGGATTTACAGATAGAAATCTTAAGCATATTTGTTGATTTCAAAATTCAACACATTGACATTTGCTCCGACATGGCAATAAAATATTTAACATTAGTCAGTACAAAGAGATAAGTAATCCAATTATCTTTAGATGTTAGGTGTTGTCACTTTGATAATTACTGGCTATTAATACCACTGATAATTATCAAGATGACAAAAGCTAACTGCTGAGAAACACAATATTGTTCAGTTCAAGTCAGCGTGACATCTGGTTGCCATAAAGTTACAATTAGTTGAGGGCCTCAAGGGAAGCTAGATTTGTTTTTATTCTAAATGAGCTACCCTTGTAAAATAAAAAATTATTATTATTATCCTCAGATTAATGTTGTTAAATGCAAAAGTACTCATCAGATGGCAGTGTCCATTTAAATTAAAATTTTCATAACGTTGAAATCTGTTTTGCTGCCATGCAACTTCACCCCATTTTCTCTTTTCTGAATTGTGCTCATTCTTACATATGGTATAAATAATTATATGTTAGTGTGTTAAATTTTGGCACATTCAGTGCATGATGCGTATTCAAAACATAAGGTTGTAGTAATGTCCACATTTGCAACCTTCAGATTATATTGCTTTAATGCAAATAGCATGAATAAAATTGTTGCTTCATATTTGTAAGTAGTATCATGTAAATTCTAGTAATGCCGCTACAAAGAGGTAGTTACATAGCTTTAATCCATAGTTGCTTGTGTTTGAATTTATTGCAGTACGTTTTAGATGTTCCTGTCTTTTGACAGTAAGTTCTAGTTATTATTATTATTATTATTATTATTATTATTATTAAAAGTTTGTGATTTACAATATTGTGATGTCTCTTGCAGTCCAGAGATGGGGAACCATCAGTCCGAGTTTTTACCAAAACTCCGATAGAAATTAAAGACAACCATTTTGCAGCTCCTTTTGGTCGCACAGATCTTTTGCGATCTCCAGATGTGTTTCCAGTGGCAGAGGAGAGATATACCCTTAAAGAGCTAAATCTGGTCTGGTACATGTATGGTGGGAGAGATTTTGATAGCCCATCACCACATGAAATGAAAGAAAAGCATTCCGATACAGTCATCACCAATACATATAGGTACATTTTTGCCACAAATAATTCTCCTTTTAATTGCCTCCCATTGGAAAGATTACTTCCCTTGAATAGGTTTTGTTTTCAGTGTAATTGTAATTATTTCATAAGAGTTGAGATAAAGTTTTGCTGTTAAGTACTAAGTGACAGATTTTAGAGTAATTAATATCAGATCTGGACTAGAGAGTGAACATTGTCCTTTCCTTCATGCACCTCCACATCCAGGTGCTTCTTATATAAGATTAGAGTTGTTTTGTAATCATGAATAAGTTTTTATGAAAGTTTTTCATTGTGGTCATAAGTTTAAAATTCACTTAAAATTAACAGGATTTAAAATGAAAGTACCTGAAGCAACCATGTGCACTATTTTTACTAAAGGCAAAAAGAACACACCAATTCCAATAAAATTATGAAATACATTTATATTAAAATGAATTAGGATATATCTTCAAAGCCAAGGAAATAATAACATATAATTCACCAGATAGAGCCATTCTTTTGAAATTTATATTTGGCATTTTAGTAAAGTTGATGTAGAACAGGTTGAAGCTAAGGTTGAAGTGCCAAAAAACTTTACAGAGAAAAATGTTTACGAAATAGAAGTACAGGGATTGTGTGAATGTCAGCATGAATGAATCTTGAGATTTAAATGATCATTTCTATTTGTTCCAGTGATAGGGGTTTGAGTGTGTCATTCCACAAAGGCTCGCCAGCATCAGTAAGAAAGTGGTCAGGTCTGGCAGGAGGGATTGAGGCCCCTCCTATACCAAAGGATACGCTTCATACCCTAGCAGGACCACACAGGGACCACAACAAATGTATGGAACTGCATTTAAACAAGGTATTGAGTCTGTCATTTTAATTGTTACATTAGAACATGATTATACAAACTATACAGTGTATATATGAATGGTCTGGATAATCTAGTGTTCCATTATATTAGAAAAGGTGGGGTTGTTGTTGCTTCAGATGAACCAAAATTTCAGATTACTGTATATACTCGCGTATAATCCGATACCGACTGCAAACTGCATAGACCCAGTTCTGCTGTCGCATAATGAGCTGGCAGATCTGGGTCTATGCAGTTTGTAAGGACTAATCAGTAGAACAAACAACATAGACCCTGAATTGCTAGCGCATTATGCAACGGCAGATCAGAGTGTATGTTGTTTGCATTTGGACCCAGATTATACACGAGTATATATGGTAGTCCAGATTCTACTGTACTTTTTTTTAACTGATCTTGATCTGTCCTGAGAAGCCTCTTAACAAGATGCACAAAAAGCATTGAACTTTCGGAACTTAGACTATTTTGACAAAAACCTTGTTAGCACGATTAAGCAAAAATCACTTGAGCTAAACAAATGAAATTTTATAAGTATATTTGTATTGATATGTAGATGACCTGATGGACTTTGGGCCTCATCCAGCAATTTCTCAATTTTTGTACACTTTTTTTTAATTGTATTACTTTTTTTTTCACAAAGGCCTTGTTAGTATGATTAAGCAAAAATCACTTAACAAATAAAATATACATATTTGTATGCATATGTAGATGACTTGATTAGATTTACCGGTCAGTATATCAATTTTTCAATTTTTTATACATTTGTTTTATCATTCTAGACATTGACAAAAACTTTGTTAGCAGGATTAAGCAAAAACTATTTGATGTTGGCAAATGAAATTTGTTAGGTATGTTTGTTTGCATAAGTAGATGACCTGATTAGATTTGCCTGTTGCTATAGCAATTTTTAGCTCTTTTGGTCATGTTTCAGAAGAACTTATGTAATGGCCTTTCGTCCACCATCTGGCATCCATTTGTTAGCACTACTCCTAAACTACTGGGAGAATTGCCACCAAACTTTATAGACACATTCATCCCAAGGTCTAGTTGGTTCTAAATGAAAAGTTGCCCTTGGACATCCTATATCGATAGTTGTAATGATATGGGGTTTTCAGCAAAAGACTTCTTATGAATTGTAGTTGGTTTTAAATGAAAATGGTGCTGATCAGACCTACGGTATGGTCATGGTAGTGATATTGAAAATCTTGTTATAGCTGCTACTTTTAAGCACATGGTCCTATAGACATGGGGTTTTCACTGTGAAACTTCTAAAGATATCTAGGTGGTTTTAAATAAAAGTAGTGCTGAACAATAGTGGTAATCTTGAAATTCTTCTTATCACAACTCCTCTTTGAAAGGTTGGTTTTATTGACATAGGGTTTTCACTAGAACACTTCTCACTATATGTTGTTGAACTCAAATGAAACTGATGCCAATGTGACCTCCCAAAATTGGAAAAATCTCGTAGCAGCCACGTCTTCCAAATGGGTGGCCATACCAACATTTTAAAAAAGGCCACTTCTTTCTTGCAGTATATAATATTCCAATATTAAAATGATGCTTATCTAACTGTAGTTGCCTGGGTGGCCATTCAGAAAATCTGTATATGGCTACCTCTTCTGAATGGATGGTCTTATTGACATGGGGTTTTCACTGAAACTGTTATAGCACTATGTAGCTGCTTGTGAATGAAAATGGTGCTCATCCAAATGCCAACATGGCAGCTGAGTGGCCATCTTGAAAATCATGTTTTCACTACTCTTCTTGCATGAATGGTGGCATTGACATGGGGTTTTCACTAAACAAATCTTGCAATATTGAATTAGTTTTAATTAAAATGCTGCAGATCTGACACAGACATATCCACACTTTTGTGAAGTAGTTTTGAAAACCAAACCTAATTGACCTTGGGGTCAAGTCAGAGGTCATTGCTTGCATTTTTGTACTTCACTGAGCTTGTGAGGACAATGAGTTGTACATTTTGACCCGTCTTTGTATTAGTGTCATTCTAATAAACAATTTGATAGTCAGTACTCTGATGTTGATTTGAAGGTCAAATGTTTTGACCCAGGCATTTAACTGTACTGGTTTTTGAGCATGATGACACAAACGAGTATGAATGGATTTTTATCAAACCCATTTTTGGATATATCTGATAAATATCTTGCATGCATATCTTAATCAACTTCATTTTTTTCCCCAAAAAAATATTAATTATAGATTTAACCAAACTTAGTATGTGGGTAAATCTTATATCTAAGACAAGTTCAGTGATTTTCTATCCATGATATCAAGTTCAAGGTCAAATGTCATGACAAAGATTTTTTTTTACCGCACTTAAGGTATCTTGTAAACGTGTTAGCACAGACATGTGGGAAAATATTTTTTGTACAAAATTTTATATGTTGGAGTTTCTGAATAATATCAGAGATAGTTTCAGTACTCAGCAGCTAAACTGAATAAAAAGACAACATAAACAGTCTTTTCTTGCTTTCCTGGAGATTCTTTTTGCCATTAGAGGATCAGTCCCTTTGAGGAACTCATGTTTCATATTAAGCAATTTGAAACTTCACTGTTCCCATCCCAGTTGGGAAATATGGAATTTAAATAGTTGCATATATTTACACATTAACATATATGCTTGTTTATAAGTTGGATCTAACTGCAAACAACATAGACCCCGATCTGCCATCACATAATGCACTGGCAGATCATGGCCTGTGTTGTTTGTTCTACTGATTACTCCTAACAAACTGCATAGACTTAGATCTGCCAGTGCATTATGTGATGGCAGATCAGGGTCTGTATAGTTTGCAGTTGGACTCTAGTTATAAGCGAGTATATACAGTAGGTTAAATAACTGAGCAGATAGCTCTGTACAGTCTTGAGCTTACTGTTGGATCCCCCACATCATGTGTTGTACATTTATCTTAGTAAACAGTCTGCTACTTTTATCTTTGTAAATAGTCTACTACATTTATCTTAGTAAATAGTCTATTACATTTATCTTAGTAAATAGTCTACTACATTTATCTTTGTAAATAGTCTACTACATTTATCTTTGTAAATAGTCTACTACATTTATCTTAGTAAATAGTCTATTACATTTATCTTAGTAAATAGTCTGCTACATTTATCTTTGTAAATAGTCTACTACATTTATCTTTGTAAATAGTCTACTACATTTATCTTTGTAAATAGTCTGCTACATTTATCTTAGTAAATAGTCTACTACATTTATCTTAGTAAATAGTCTGCTACATTTATCTTAGTAAATAGTCTACTACATTTATATTAGTAAATAGTCTACTACATTTATCTTTGTAAATAGTCTACTACATTTATCTTTGTAAATAGTCTACTACATTTATCTTAGTAAATAGTCTGCTACATTTATCTTAGTAAATAGTCTACCTCAGTTATCTTTGTAAATAGTCTAGTTGGTTCTGAATGAAAATGGTACCCCATGGACATGCAATATGACCACCACAGCAGCCATCCTGAAAATCTTTTTATTCCTGTTCCATACTTGCCAGCATTCTTGAAAATCTTGTTATCACTACTGAATGGATGGTTGTATCAATATGGGGTTTTTACTGAAAGACTTTTATGATGTCTAGTTGTGCCTAAATGAAATTGGTGCTGGTCTGACATTGAATGAGGCCACTATGGTGGCCATCATGAAAATCTAGTTATGGCTACTTCTCCGTGATAGATGGTCATATCAACATGAAGTTCTCACTAAAAGATTTCTGATGATGTCTGGTTGGTCCTATATGAAAATGGTGCCAATCTGACAACCAGTGTGGTCACCAGAGTGGCCATCTTGAACATAATGTTATCATTGCTCCTCCTTAATGGATGGTGATATCAACATGGGGTTTTCACTGAAAGACTTACTGTGATCTCTGGTTGGTTCTAAATGGTGTCAGTCAGACATGCCGTCAGACATCCAATATGTTGGTCCTAAATGAGAATTCTTCAATCAGAAAATTATGCTGATCTGACGTCCAGTGTTGCCGCCTAATGTTGTTATTGCAACTAACTGGATTTTTATCATTTAACCCAGTTTGTGGATATATCTGAAGAATACCTTGAATGATATCACCTCAGTAACTTTGGGGTTTTATTCCCAGAAAAATATTATAGATTTAACCAAACTTAGCGTGTGTATCTTGACTTTGTCTGAGACAGGTTCAGTGATTTTCTATCCATGATATCAGGTTCAAAGCCAAAAGTTATGATAAAGAATTTTTTACTGCACTTACAGGTATCTTATGAACATGTTAACTCCAACATAAGAAAACAGTTTTGTTACCAAATTTAATATGTTGGAATTTCTCAAGAATATTAGCAATGGTTTCAATACTCACTCAAAAGAAGAAATGGTATTGTCTTGGATTCCTGGAAATTCTTTCTGTTCAGTAGAGTGTCAGTCCCTTCAAGGGACTCTTGTACTTGTGAAGTCAATTACAGCTGTAACATGTTTAATAGTTGACCAGTATGTTCTTAGTGTTAATATTTGCTTTTACTTTGCTCATTTACAAACAGGTGCGATTCCAGCATGAAAAATACCCACACTCAGCTAAGCACACAGCAAGGCAGATTCTACTGGTGTATGACATTGAGATCCTTGATCGTCTGAAATCTTCAAAGATAAACAAATTTCTCTATCTGTACTCTTCTGAGGAACAGCCCAGAAGAACACATGCTAATATGGTAAGGGACTTGATTTAGGTAGTTCATAGATCACTAAACGAGTTGTCACTTGCTGTTCCATATCTGCTGTATTCAGGATTTTCAGTCGAATCCAAATATGCAGTATACTGCAAAATCATATTTTCCCAAATCACCACCTTGGTTATCAAAGCCTCCAAAATAATATTTGATCTTTGCCAATTGAAAAAGTTCTCTACCAATCCACTCATTTTCCAGAGTAAATTGAATTAAATTTTGAGCATTCTGTCATGGCCATACATCCCTGTATATATACAATTTCAAGGATTGAAACTAGTGCAGCTGCCATTGCAACACCCCATGGCACCATCTCAAGCTGGTTACCAGATAAAGCCTCCATTTTTATGGCAGAAATTACAGCCATACTCAGATCTTTGAACTACATTGAAATCTCTCAAGAAACAAACTTCATCATCTTTTCAGATTCCCTATCCACACTGAAAGCCTTGCATAACCTGAAATTTGACAGCACATTAATATCCTAAATCCCCACCTTCCCTGTGACCATAAACCTCCCTCCCCACCCAGTACACACACACACACACACACAGAGAAACAAACACACACAAGTTCACTGAACACCAACACCAAATCTAATACCTAAATAATAGCTCTGTATGATGTGAATATTAATCATATTTGAAACCATAAAGGCCAAAGTTCAGAACCAGTTGGTCACTAGTAGGGGGTTTGTAGTGTATGCTAAATATGAATTATGACTGATTGAGTAGGTGGAACTTTGTTATATAGCTGTATCAGACATAGTAAAATAAGAAAATCCCTGTTGGTCATTCTCATGGTGTACTGAATAGTAGGCCAGTTAGTCTCCTTCTGTATCCTGTTAACATTGACAGGTGGTCAATTAGGTGCTATGCTTCACCTGTTGGTCACTTTGACAGGTAGTTTTCTATGTCTAACAGCCAATCAGATCACAATAAGGATATTTTTTCTCAATGATAGCCAAATTCTGACTACTGATAAAGGAAAGGTGCAAATCCCTTCCTTTTATAGTGTGGCTTTGGCCTTTAACCACTCCATTTTCATTTTTGTTTAGACCACTGCATAGAAATAGTCCAGTTTGTGCTACCTCTCAAAGCATCCTGTAAGGGTATGAGAAATGAAAAAGGAAAAGAAAACATCATTCAGGATGTGAAGACTGGTTTTGAATTGTTTTTAATGATAGCATTATTTTTTTTAAGTAAATGAGAAGTGTAATGAAGGTTTTAACAAAAGTGATCAATGTCCATGTTTTTCTTTCCATATTTTCAGGTGTATATAAAGGCTTTACATAGGCGGCCAGATCCGACAGTAGATGAGGAAGAGTGCTTGTTAAAGGTGTCATTGCAGCCAATTAGACTAAATATTGATCAGGTAAGTTTACTTCCCAATTCAGGCATTTTTATTTTTCTGTCTGTACATCTGCCATCATTACAGTTTAGCCTTTTCCTACACCTTTTTCAAATATGCTGTTGCCCTAATTATTACAGTAATTTAAGGTTCATTAGCCAAAATTAAAGCAGCACAAAAAAGAAAAGAAAATGAAAATTTCAAAAGATACTTGTCTCCTGACCATGGAATACAGAAACAATCTGACTTTCTAACAGTTCTGGCAAATAACCCCAGTCAACTCGGGGGAAAAAATTAAAAAGCAGCTTTTTTCAAATATGCTGTTGTCCTAACAATCAGCAAGTGAAATTAAAAGTATGCTAATAAGGGTGACTTCAGCAATATGTTAATACTATTCCAGGTTGTTTATGATATTTTATTATTGTGTTCACACAGAGGTTAGAATTCTGAGTTTGAGCATGAGAATAATGTTATAACCACTCGGCCAGGAGTTCACTGAAAACCAACACCAAATCTGAATACCTAAAGAATAGCTCTGGAGTCCACTACATTGCATGTTTCCATATTAATTTCAGCCAGCTCATCTTATAAGTAAATTTTTAAAATTTCTATGGGAATGAACAGTAAAAATCTGGCAATATTTTTTGATAAATCTTTTACTCTATATGACAACAAGACCCTTCCTATCTGTGGGCAAAATGAAATAACTAAATTGCACAATAACCTGTCATCTTTTTTTTTTTTTTTTGCTAGATATGATCATCAAGTAATGCACTTTATTTCTTTGCAGGACACGCTGTTTTTCCTTCCTCAGTTCTTCAAAGAATCATTTGGGACGGACTCAGGTGACTCAGAAAAGACTCAGCATGGTGAAGGGGACTCCAGTCCATCAGGTCCCAAGTCCATTAGCCCAAATCCCCCACCCCCTCTGATGACTGTCAAGAAAAAGTCTCCTTCCCCAGAGGAAAAGTCTCCAGACATGTTGATGCATTTTGATGAGCTTCAGCAAGATTTACAGACCAGTCTTGGTAGCACTAGTCAGTCAAGTCAGTACAGTGACACCTCATCAAAGGGAACAGTGCAGTCTGATCAACCAGTGTTTTTCAAGTAAGTTACAAATCAGTCCTGTGATTAGGGTGCTGCTGATTTTTTTTCCTCAGTTTTTATCTTCAGGAGTGGGTAACCAAAATTCATGTTGATTCATGTTTTCTCCACATGAACTACACACAATAACTTGAATTCTCCATCATCTATGGTTACCAAACATTGTGGATGACTTGCAATTGGGTAAGGAAGAATCCTGTTGACTTTGGATTCAAACATCAAGGTCACTGTGACTGAAACAAGAAAAATGGTTTTCACACAATAACATCATTTGTACATCACATACCTGAACCAAACTTTTTGGATTGCTTGCACTTGGGGTAGGGAAGAAGCCTATCAGTTTCAAGGTCAAAGGTCCAGGTCTTTGTCACTGAAAGAATAAAATGGTTTCCATGCAATAACATTAGTTCTATGCCACAGATCTGGACTAAACTTTGTGGATGGCTTACACCAGGGATAAAGAAGAAGCCTATTGATTTTTGAATAAAAAGGTCAGAGGTTAAGGTCGCTGTGGCTAAGGAAGAAAAGTGGTTTCTGAGCATAAATTTCAGTTATCTACACAGAGTTATGGTAAACATTGGGTTGGCGTGTAATGTGCCATTTATGGTACTCTCATTTTCAAATGTCAGGTGAGATGTATAGGTTTGTCTACACAGATCTGATGACTAATATGGGTTCTGTCAGAATATAAATACTTATGTCAACATAACATGGGATCATCTGGGAAAATGGGGTAGACAACTTTTCTGAATGTGTTACAAATGCTGAATCTGCACTGCTTATGCATGTGCATACATAAACCTCAGAGCTATTATTCCCATATGCATATTATTATACTTATTTAGCACATTATTATGTAAAAATCAGTATTATAATATTACTGAATGAATTCTTGTTCACATACTGTCTTCAGCATAAATCGCCTTTTGACACAAGATGAGGTAAAACAGCCGATTTTAAAGATCAAGGTCACATGGTACAATTGATTATGTTTCTTTTTGATGTGATTGGATCTTCTATTTGCATAGCTGAGTAGTCATCTGAGTTTGCATGCATGTTTACCAGAGACCTTAAGAATTTGAAGGTTAAGGTCAGAGGTGTAAATTAATTTTTGTTTTGAAGTGACCTATACTCAGGTTTCTCATGATACCTTAGGAGAACTACTACTACCTCACAAATCCAGCCCTCTCAGGCTAAAACTTGTTAGCTAAAAGGCTAAAAGTTATTTGCCCACCTAGGTAGCAGTTAGATAGAGTGATCTCCCCTAAATACAGGGATTGGCACCAAATCCTGTGAATACTTAAGTTACTACTTCCGATTGTGCCAAGTAGCATGCTCACTACAGACGGAGAGGCCACATGATCCACATACAAGTATTCTGAAAGTTTTCTACCTTAAAGCAAGTTGGAAGAGTGTTCTCTTCGAAGGGATGTATACACCATCTATACATTTCTGATTTTTCTTTCTTTCTTTGATGACAGAGTTCAGTCTTTTTAGTATAATCACTTTGCCATCCTCACACACCTGCTCAGGTTGCTAATGCGTCCCCTCTCATTGCTATAACTGTATTTAAAATATGTGCAGGTCTAGTGTGTGATATAGAAAACTCATATAATATTGCTGTATAATTTCTGCTATGGTTGGATACATACAATTAAGTTTTCTATACTAATCTAGCCTTTGCATCCACTTCATAGTTATATATACAATGCTTACTGATTTTACCTGTATAAGCCATCATTTGGCCTTTCCTACATGTAACATTGTCCTACAATAGATATTATAGCATCCACTTCATAAGTATCAATAGTGATGCTTCAGTGCATTTTTATGTGCAGGTATTGTATGTCCTATAGAAAACTCAATTATATTGCTGTATAGTTTTCCACCACAGTCTGACACATACAGGTAAGTTTTCTATACATAGTTTAGTCATAGCGTCCACTTCATAGTTACTATAAGAGATGCTTCGGTGAATTTACCTGTAGAGGCAGTCAAATGGCCTTTCCTACAGGTAACTTTTATTAGAATTGATATTTTAGTGTCATAAGTATTAATAGTGATGCTCCAATACTCAACCTGCATTGGCTGCCATGTGCAAATTGTCATAGTGTGTGGGTAAATTGTCATAGTGTGTAGCTCTGCACATACACTAAGCTCATAAAGCAGGATGTGTGCCGGGCTACACCTGTATATATTGTCTGCTCTGTTTTGTCTTACAGATTTAGACCATCAGCAAGACCAAGTGTAAGCTTGGTAAGCATTGGAAATGTGGGACTGACAACCACTCTACATGTTTAGCTTGCTCCGGTTGCCAAGCTACAAATGTATGTCAGACTTGCACATCATGGACCAAAAGTCAATGGGCTGCAGTACTCGGGGTACTAAAGGGGAAGGCGCAGAAGTGCACCTTGAGGGATGAAGATGTCATCAGTATACATGCTGATGTCATGGCAGTAAATGACATCCTTCTCGACAGTTATCATACTCCACACGGTTCATCAACCACAAAGTGATCAAAGTGACATGGTCAGTGACAGCTCTGACTCCTCCCTCACCACTGCATCATGATAAACCTTTCTTGGCAGAACCAGTAGGCCATTTACCACATGGGCTTGACACCAAATCGCCTTTAGCACCTGCCATTGAACGAGATTGAGTTAAAAACAAACCACTTCAGATGTACGGACTGGTTACGTGCATCAAATATCCCATACCCCGTCGCAACCTAATGAACTGGACAATGTCATGCCAACTAAGATAGCCCTGTTCCGCCATGACAGGACTCTGCCATATGGGTCTGATCACAACAGATCACCACCACAGTCAATCATATATTGTATGCCATAAGATGGAAGGCCTTTATCAACTACATAGAAGCAAGATCAAGATCAAATGAGCCTACTCAGATATTATCTCACACATCATCTGTACACACTGCTTTTGTGGATCAAATACCCCCAAACCTGTACCAACACAATGACGGGACAATTTCATGCAAGTTAAAATGGCACTGTTCTGTCACAAGCAGACTGTGACATACATCTCAGATCTCAAGAGGTCACCATCACAGTTGGTCTTACCATTTAAGCCAAAAGATGGAAGGTATTTGTCCAGTTTGTCTACTCCACACCGCAAGGCACTCTCATGGATCAGCCACAGGTCACTCAATACACCTGGTGCCCAGTTTAGTGCCCCAGTACACACAGGATATGGATTCACCGCATTTTCATGCCTTTGCCAGTCAAAGGGAACACTCGCTTAGTGATCATTTGGAAGTAACTGTATCCCAATTAGGATGTTCTGCGAGCATGGTGGGCGACCCCTTTAGACAATCTTCTTGAGCTTCATTTCACATTGCACAAGAGGCATCAGTGTCGCCCCATTCACCTAGAGACAATGAAGTGTGCCCACAAGCTCCATTGTATTGCTAGATCTCACTATGACAAGAGTAGACTCGGCCTTCCGAGCGTCTATTGAGGAAGTCTTTTGCTTGTTGCCACCAGAGTTTTGTTCTCTTCATCCTTCTCCATCAATAGCTTGGTCCATAGTTTCAGCATCTGTTAACATGCAGTCAACAAAGACCAACCAGCATTCAACTGTTATTGCTGTCGGGTCAAGTGGCTGACTTGGAGAGCATTACAGAGACATAGCAGTTATTGGAAATGGCGAAGCCCTAGTCAGTAAGCACCTTAGATGCATAAGGAATTTGACAAGGTTATGGAGGATATGATGGCCCTGTTCCATTACTATCTGACTCTACCATCTGAATCTGACCGCACAAGGTCAGTAACGAAGCTGATCCTGGCTATTATGTTGAATTATGGTCCCACTTATGTTGATCAAACGTTATGGAGGATAAAATGGCCCTGTTCATGATTGGACTCTAACATCCATATGAGATCTCACCAGGTCAATACCAAAGATTTTGCCTATAAGGTGGAGTGATGGGCCCAACTGCACTGTTCAGTGTCTCATATAGTGCCACAATGCACCCAGCTCACTCAATGGCCAGTTGTATGACAGTATCTAGTTAATATGGGCTATTCTCGGGGGAAATAGTCCTGCAGATCCAATACAAGTTCAAAGCAATGTTTCTCGAGAATCAATATGGATAAAAGCAGAGAGAAGGGGCTCATTCCACCCCAATTTCTCTCCATGCCATCAGATATACTTCATTCACAGTCAATACCGAACCCAATCTAGCTTTCAAATATGCCTCAGGGGACTGCTTACGATGATATAATATGTATTCCATCCCCGCATCTGTACACAGACCCTCACTGGGAAAAGACATCCAGTTGGCGGAGACATACTGTATAGTACCACAACGGTTCCATGCCACTCTATGACTAGTTAGTGCCTTTGTGCCCAGTTGCTATTATGGCCCAGGGCAGCTGGTAGCCAAATTACCAGTAAGTGCTATGAACCTCACCCCAAAGCAAAGAAGGAAACATTGGCTCTGTTTCATCAAGACTGAACTTTGCCAACTGATAGGAATCACATACGGCCATCACATAATCTGGTACAGCCTTTTCTTGTGCCTAAAGGGACGAGTGACATGGATCCAATGTCCCGTAACCCTCCCTGGCACCATAATATGGACTTCCACATCGCAATCACATGGTCTCTACCCTATACTGCACTCACATGGCCACTGTATCTAAGTTCCGATCATTTCAAGCTAGCTTCAATTCTTGCAAGAATTGTATTCAGCCCAACATTTCCTCCTGAATAGAGTATGTCTCCCACAGTAATGTGCATTGAAATCATTTCAATGGGAGCTTCAGTTATTACAAAAAACTGTCTCTCAGCCCAAGAATCCTTTGCCTACAGGGTTAACTCAGTGCAACAATAGACATCATTGTCCTACGTTGCCTATTTATGAGGCCATGACAAATGATACTGCTGTCCCAATGATGGCTGAAACTTTGCTCCTTGGGACAAACAGTGCATATGAGGTCCCATTTCAGGAAATGGGAGAACCTCACTTGGCTTACATCGGGTGGTCCCTGGGAAGTCCTGTACTTCCCAGGGACCACCTGATGTAAGCCAAGTGAGGTTCTCCCATTTCCTGAAATGGGACCTCATATGCACTGTTTGTCCCAAGGAGCAAAGTTTCAGCCATCATTGGGACAGCAGACATACTGTATAGTACCACAACGGTTCCATGCCACTCTATGACTAGTTTGTGCCTTTGTGCCCAGTTGCTATTATGTCTTCGAGTTGACAGTTTGTGCAGATGCGAGCACAATGTGCTGGGGTGCACATCTCCTTCCATCATTCCAGGTGGACAGTGGCTCACTCAGGATCATCTATAGGATATCAATATCCTAGAGATGAAAGCCATACAGAAAGCATTTTATTGGTGGTAGGAGAATCTACATGGAATGGGCATTCTCATTCTGTCTGACAACTCCACTGTGGTGAATTATCTAAGAAGTCAAGGTGGAACAAAGTCCCCAGACCTTTGCTTTTTCTTTGGAAATTTTAAGCTGATTTCTTTAATGACAAATGCATGGACAAGTTCATCATATTCCAGGTAGACTACAGGTATTAGTGAACTCACTGTCCCAGAAGAATCAACTAATACAAGCAGAATGGTTGCTTCATCCCTCGGTTTTCACTCGCATATGTGCCCACTGGGATCAACCACTGGTGGATCTATTGGTGATAAGGGGAATGCAAAACTCCCAACCTTTGTCGCACCAGCCCCGGATCCAAAAGCCTGGGTAGTTGATGCTCTTTCCATAGATTGGAACGGCTTGGATGCATACACTCACCCTCCATCACACCTGTTTCTGAACATGATACAGGAAGCAAAAGAATCGGAGTGTCACCTCATTGTGGATCAATGACCTGATCAATCTAGCTTGAAGTGTATGAGGGAAATGAAGAATTTTTGCACAATGGTGTGAGAGCGCAAGCACATCGTGCTGCTGAATGCATCAATACCTCAAATAAGCTACTTCCTCTGACATGCTGCATCATCGTGGAAGATAGGATATCAAACAAGACCTATCCGATCTGCTGTCAATTTTGAGTTCACACATCCAAAGGCGTTGGCTTTGTGCCCAAAGTGGAATCTATCATGGATGCTAACCTGGCTGAATAAGACACCGCTTGAACTGCTCTCGAGGGCTTCATTGGTTCACCTGTCATATAAAACCAGCTTCCTACTTGCACTAGCGACAGCAGGCAGAATCAGCAAAATACATGTTTTATCATTTGCCTTGAACTAATTGCAGTTCTGACAAAATGGGTCAGTATCACTCATGACAGCCCCTGCTTTCATTGCCAAGAGCAGGATCCCATTCATGGGGAATCAAACTTTTGTAGTGAAATCCCTGTCTATTCTGGACACTTCATCTCAAGGTTGTCTATAGGACCCAGTGCGAGCTCTGAAGTAGCACTTGAAAAGGACTGAGCCAGTGCATCAAGAGAGATTCCGCCTCTTCTTACCCCTCAGAGAGGGAAAGGATGACATATCACTTTCATCCTGGGTTATTCATTTTGCATATCGAGAAATAACCCCAAATGAAATGAATTTGCTATGCATTTCGGCTCACAAAGTTAGGGCAGTCACCACAAGCATTGCATTTGAGCGAAGCTGTTCCCTAACTGACATTATCCATGCTGTGGGATGGAGGTCATAATCCACTTTCTCCAGTCTTTATCTCAGATATCTTTCGTCTCAAAAGGCTCAGTTCCACCTAGCCATGCTGTAACAGGTTACCTTCCCGGGTTGTTCAACAGCTTCATAAGGACGCAGCTTCAAGACTTGTGCTGGATTTGTGGGAGGGAAAAATTTTCCCTTTTGAAAGCTGCTCCCCAACAGATGGAGGTGTCTCGCATACCTTAGGGGACCAGAGATGGCCTCTCCAGGGTAAGGGGATGTAACTCTCTCCACCTTAAGGTATTACAATTGGTTAATGTATTTGAAGAAGAAACCAATATTTTCTAGTAAAATATGTTTCTTCAATAATACTTACCCAATCATAATACCCAATCATAATACACACACACCCTCCCAGCCTCCCCACAGTTACATCCATATAGACAGTGTGCCTTCTGCTCCAGTAGTAACTGAAGTATTCACAGGATTTGGTGCCAATCCCTGTATCAGTGGGAGATCACTCTATCTAACTGCCACCTAGGTGGGCAGATAACTTTTAGATTTTTAGCTAAAAAGTTTTAGCATGGGGGCTGGATGTACGATTTAGTAGTAGTTCTCCAAAGGTAATATGATTGGGTAACTATTATTGAAGAAACATATTTTAGTGTAAATGTTGGTTTCTATAGCTAGTTTATCATAAATTTTGCACAGAAGTTTGTCAGGGAATTGGAACATTCCAAAGGAACATAAATGAAATAGAGGTCAAAGGTCAAGGTTTATGGGAATTGAAATGACTTTATCTCCTGTTTCCATAACTGAATTGGCTCATGTTTATACACCACCAACAAAAGTTGCAGAGTATTACAGTTTACTGTTGTCCGGTTGGGTGGTCAGATGGGCGGAGGTGAACAGATTTCAGTGCAGCTTGGTTCATGTATTTTCCTTACCCCAAGGAAGAACCCAGTTGATTTTAGGGTTGATTGCTTCAAGGTCAAGGTCACTGTTGCTAAAATAGATTTTGCATATACATTTCATTTCCAGATAACAATTTAAGTTCTAGATGATAGAATTCAACTAAAAAAAGTTGAGTACATTTGTTCCCTTTCGTCCGAGGAAGAAGCCTATTAATTTTGGGATCTGTATTCCAAGGTCAAGGTTGCTGTTACTGAAAATACGTTTGGCCATTGCATTTCATTTCAGGACATTAACTTCAGCACTACATTCTGCATTTTTATGAAATTTTGTAAATGTGTTACCCTCTGCCCAAGAAAGACCTTTTTTTTTAGAGTGTGTATCTTCAAGGTCAAGGTTGTTCTTACTAAAAAATAAATTTGGCCTTGCAATTCATTCTGTAACAAATCTTCAACCAATTTCAATGAAACTTGGTACATTTATTATGATCCTTTTACCTAAGAAAGAGCCATATCAATTTGGGAGATGGTAGCTTGAAGTTTAAGGTCAGTAATACTGAAAATAGATTTTGCCTTTGCATTGTCTTTCCGGACAATAATGGAACTTCTCTATAACCGATTTCAAGGAAACTTTTTACATACATTTCCCTTTGCCAACAAAGAACCCTATGTATACTCGAACTATATTGCTGAAAATACATTCAAGCGCAGGGTATCAAGTATCGTTTGTGGTACTCTTGTTGTATTTGTGATGTATTACTAGGAATGCCTGGGAATTTTGTGACAGATATGACCAAAATAAAATTGCAGATGTACTGTAAAGCACAATATTTTAGCATCATTTTTGTTTGCATATCAGTGACATAAAATTTTAGCAAATTACCAATTGTCAAAAATATACATTTTTGATGTAGTTTTACCCTACCTAATGAAATGCGATATGTACTTCTATGCTACATTATGTCAGCACAGACACACAAAAAAAGTGTAGTCATTTTATTGTATTTCAGTACAAGCAAGCTTTTGACATGACATAAATGACTACCAACAATGAGTTCTGTTAAAATAAAATTATAGACAAGACATTAATCAGAGCATTTTGTTTTCGGTAACATCCACAAATTCATCTGTTCTCTCATTGGTGTTACATGCTTAGTATAATATTGATATTACATGCTTAGTATGACATTGGTATTACATGCTTAGTATAACATTGGTATTATATGTTTAGTATAACATTGGTATTACATGCTTAGTATAACATTGGTATTACATATTTAGTATAACATTGATATTACATGCTTAGCATAACATTGATATTACATGCTTAGTAAAACATGAAATGGTGGTTATTAAGATTTGTCCATCATTTACAAACCTTCACAACAGTCTCTCTAGGTGGACATTTTTACGATATATATATATATATATATATATATATATATATATATATATATATATATGCATATTTGTCATGTAATGTTAGCAAGCAAAAAGTTTTGGCAAACTTTTTTTTGCTTGCAAAATTCATTAAAATGTTATGCTCGCTAACATTTGGTGATTTACAGTACTTGGTTAGAAATGGATAAATATGAGTTGCAGTTATAAACATTGTTTCAACAGTTACAAAACCTTCTGGTAACAGATTTACCAATTATAAAATGCACAAGTTATGTCAGTATTGCTCAGATGAAATTTGTATGTATATCTGTGTTTTTTGTCATTGTAGACAGATTAGGAAGTAACTGAACTGCCACCATTTATGTGTTTTGTATTTCAGATGGGTTTTTTCTTTCTTTAAGTGATTGCTTTTCTGAGATGTTCCAGATGGTATTGTTTATGCATGTGACAATGTAAATTATATAAAACCTTGAAAGTTCAAAAAATTTTAATGACACCATAACTTCTGATAGGGGTTTTAATTTGTGCTGTGTAATATAATACCTTTTTTTTAATTTTTAAAAGGTTGCTCGTTTCTTGAAGAGCATTAAGTTTTAAGCTCAAATAAGAATTTGTTGATTCCCCTCAGACAGCAATGTGTCTTTTTTTTCCTAGATCCTTTGTTTTTTCTCCTGAAGTACCAATTAGACTGGATTATCACGGAAAGTTTGACAGGGAACATGTAAGTACATTTCCACAAACTTTGATTGTATATCACAGCAAAATAAGGTGCTGACAAAAGAAGCATCAATTTTGTGCATATTAGTAAACTTGATTACAACTGAGCATCAATTAAAAAAATCTAAGTTTTTTGAATTTATGCCAGTTCATTTCAGAAACTTGCTTTAGTCCTTGTTTTAAGTGGATTCTTTCCCTGCTGACCAGGTCAGTTACATAGATGTCTTTATATAATTTTATTGTGCAAATATTGACATGGAAAAGGTTTTAAGAATAATTACATAAATTGTACATTTTAGAATGTGACACAAGAAAAAAATGCATGGTGAATTTTGCTTATGTAAGGAATGTTAATCTTTCTGTAGCAAGAGACACTTCAAGGAATATACCATATGTACTCACATATAAGTTGAATACAACTTCAGACAACATAAACAGTGATCTACCATTGCATAATGCACTGGCTGATCAGTATCTATGTTTGTTCTACTGATTACTCCTAACAAACTGCATAGACCCAGACCTGCTGGTGCATTATGTGATAGCAGATCTGAGTCTGTGCAGTTTCCAGTTGGACTTGAGTTATAAGCAAATATATATTGTACCATTAAATGGGTATGTTTTATTTTGCTGCAAATTATTTACTGTATTTTTCATGTCTAGTTGTTCTCTAGAAAATAAGTACTGTTTACATTTATATGTGTTATTATTCACCTTAACCTGGTCCTTTTAAACATAGAATAAAATAAAAATTAAGCCATCATTTTTCATGCAGTTTACAAAAAATTACAGTAGGCATCAATCATGATTATGACATATAAATGTACTTATTGTTAAGTAATTCAGGTCAGAAGATATTTCCCAGAGTTATGCTGCCTTGCCATAGGGCACTGGTGTGGAGAAGAGTGGACACATTGTTCATTTAAATTAAAGAATCTTGTCTACATACAATATTTAATGTTTTCTTAAAAGCAAAAAGTAAAACCAAGATCGAACACAGGAAATATGTAAATATTAGAGTGTTGGACTCCACACATGGTCAAAATGGATAGGCCATCATTAAATTGCAGGTCTAATCAAGAGACTCCCTTGATTTATAATCACATGAATCTTTTGCTAACTTTGAAGCAGATAGCATTTAAGATATATGTATTGGACACTTTTTTGTCAGGAATTTGTATTCCATACTTGAATGAATTTTATTTTTATGTTGATATAAAAGCTTTGAACCTAAGGAATCACATATTTTCTGACATTTACAGGGAACACTGGCTGGTTTTGGTGGACTAGTGAGTCTGAACAGATCTGAACTGAAACTTAAAAAGCTGCATCATAAACATGGGTAACCAGTCTATAGAATCTATTCCATATATTCTATGTAAATTTTCAAATTTTAACACAAATGACATAATTTATACTTTGATATAAAATTTTAAAATATTTAAATATGGCTATATGGCTTGGTAACTGAATACATGTATTAACGTTGTAATTATTCAAATAAATTAAACAGATCACTTATGCACATTTAAATCCGATGGCAAATTATAGATACTTATCTTTTTATGCTCCTCTTTCATGTAGCAGGGGCATTTTCATTTGATCCTGTCTGTCCATCTGTACATCTGTATATCTTTCATGAGAAGCTCATTAATGGAACTGTGCAAAAACGACAGTTTTGACAAATGAAATTTGGCTGGCACATTTTGTATGTATATGTAGGTGACCTAATTAGATTTTCAGACTGTTCCATCAATTGTTTCATTTGAGTCATTGTATGAGGCTGATTTAATAAACTAGATGAGGATGTAACCTTTGACATTTAATTTCAATGAAACATTTTTGGAAAAATGAAAAATTATGAAAGAAAAGAATGGAATGGAATAAAATTATTTTAAAAATCATAAAAAGAGCAAATACTTCGTAGTGTATATAATAATCATCAGAAAAAAAATCACTAAAGACCTTTTTTCTTGTAGCTGTTACAAAATTTTCTTTAAATTTTTTTTTACAAAAATATTGTTCCCAAGATAAGCGAAAAGCACTTGAGGTAGACAAATGAAATTTGATATGCATGTTTATATGCAAATGTAGATGGCCTAATTAGATTTTCATGCAATTATAGCACTTTTTGTCAAAATTTGAGAAGATTTGGAATTTTGGGAGATTTAGACTGTTTCATTCGCAGTAGAGGCATACGTGTTTTGAAAACAGAAATTAAGTTACTGTTGGATGTTGAACATAATAATCTAGGAATGTAAAGACATCATTATGGTGATCCTTATTATATATTGACTTTCCTAAACATTAAACCAGCTGACTTATACAGTTTTCAGATATGATCTTGTATCTTCTTATAAGAATAAAAATGACTTGCTGTTTGATCCAGTATTAGCAGAATGCTGGACATAAGTAGTGTATATACTTGCATATAAGCCAGATCCAAATGCAAACAACATAGACCCTGATCTGCCATCACATAATGTGCTGGCTGATCAGGGTCTGTGTTATTTGTTATTTGTTCTACTGATTAGTCCTTACAAACTGCATAGACCCAGATCTGCCGTCGCATTATGCGATGGCAGATCTGGGTCTATGCAGTTTGCAGTTGGTATCGGCTTATACATGATTATATATGGTATCACTTTTCCCACTGTGATGGCATTATTGTCTTCATTGTTCAGGTTCTTTGTTTTTGTCTTCAGTGTTAAGGTTCTTTATTATTGTCTTCAATGTTAAGGTTCTTTGTTATTGTCTTCAGTGTTAAAGCTCTTTGTTATTGTCTTCATTGTTGAGGTTCTTTGTTATTGTTTTCAATGTTAAGGTTCTTTGTTATTGTCTTCAATGTTAAGGTTCTTTCTTATTGTCTTCAATGTTAAGGTCATTGTTATTGTCTTCAATGTTAAGGTCTTTGTTATTGTCTTCAATGTTAAGGTTCTTTGTTATTGTTTTCAATGTTAAGGTCTTTGTTATTGTCTTCAGTGTTAAGGTTCTTTGTTATTGTCTTCATTGTTAAGGTTCTTTGTTATTGTCTTCAATGTTAAGGTTCTTTGTTATTGTCTTCAATGTTAAGGTTCTTTGTTATTGTCTTCAATGTTAAGGTTCTTTGTTATTGTCTTCAATGTTAAGGTTCTTTGTTATTGTCTTCAATGTTAAGGTTCTTTGTTATTGTCTTCAATGTTAAGGTCTTTGTTATTGTCTTCATTGTTGAGGTTCTTTGTTATTGTTTTCAATGTTAAGGTTCTTTGTTATTGTCTTCAATGTTAAGGTTCTTTGTTATTGTCTTCAATGTTAAGGTCTTTGTTATTGTCTTCAGTGTTAAGGTTCTTTGTTATTGTCTTCAATGTTAAGGTTCTTTGTTAATGTCTTCAGTGTTAAAGTTCTTTCTTATTGTCTTCAGTGTTGAGGTTCTTTGTTATTGTCTTCAATGTTAAGGTTCTTTGTTATTGGCTTCAATATTAAGGTTCTTTCTTATTGTCTTCAATGTTAAGGTCATTGTTATTGTCTTCAATATTAAGGTTCTTTGTTATTGTCTTCAATGTTAAGGTCATTGTTATTGTCTTCAATATTAAGGTTCTTTGTTATTGGCTTCAATATTAAGGTTCTTTGTTATTGTCTTCAATGTTAAGGTTCTTTGTTATTGTCTTCAATGTTAAGGTCTTTGTTATTGTCTTCAGTGTTAAGGTCTTTGTTATTGTCTTCAATGTTAAGGTTCTTTGTTATTGTCTTCATTGTTAAGGTTCATTGTTATTGTCTTCAGTGTTAAAGTTCTTTCTTATTGTCTTCAGTGTTAAGGTTCTTTGTTACTGTCTTCAGTGTTAAAGTTCTTTCTTATTGTCTTCAATATTAAGGTTCTTTGTTATGGTCTTCAATGTTAAGGTTCTTTGTTATTGTCTTCAGTGTTAAGGTTCTTTGTTACTGTCTTCAATGTTAAGGTTCTTTGTTACTGTCTTCAGTGTTAAAGTTCTTTCTTATTGTCTTCAATGTTAAGGTTCTTTGTTATGGTCTTCAATGTTAAGGTTCTTTGTTATTGTCTTCAGTGTTAAGGTTCTTTGTTATGATTTTTGTGTTAATGACAAATCAGACTATCACTGATCTTCTTTTCAAGATATAGTTGGACCATCAATGATCGGACGAGGAACGATCTGAAAAAGTAATAGACTAATGAAGCAAAAAACAAAATAAAGTAAATATAGGTGCTTTTGGAAAGAGTTTGTTAAGTCAGTGTTTTTCATTCTTAACAATGACAGCTGGGATGTATAAAAATTATCTTCTTTCTGCAGATTGTGACATCAAGAGAGGGCATATAAAATGCAGTAATACAAAATCTACAATTTGAATTGTTTCAAAAACTCTGTATAGTGAGATAATGACTAGTTTATTATAACAAACAGAGAAAATTGGTATATCACCGATCTTTCAAAGAAATACCACAGCAAATATGTTATAAAAAAGCAAACATGGTATGTGGTGAGTAGTTATCTCCCTTGCAAATATAATGTCATTACTTTTTTATGCTTTGAAGCAGAAATGTACAAGAATGCAGAGAATGTCATGTCATTTTTTTTTAGCTTCAAAACCAACTAAAGTTTACACTTGACTTGATGTCAAACATTTAATGAAAATTATATTTTTTGCAAGAATCAGCTAATTGTGTACCATACAAAAGAGTCTTCAACTACAGATGGAGGGAGAAAGTAATAATTTTCCTAACTGAGAAAATACAAAATCATTCTTTTGCTATATTCATACTATTTGTGCCTGGATTATAATTAGGTAAGTTTGTAAAATGGTACCATATATACTCACTTATAAGTCAAGTCCAGTTTGTTAGGACTAATCAGTAGAACAAACAACATAGACCCTGATCTGATGGTGCAATATGCAATGGTAGATCAGGGTCTGTGTTGTTTGCAGTTGGATTTGACTTGTACGCAAGTATATACAGTAATTCTTTTGGTCAGTTTATTTTCATATTAACATTGTTTTAACTAAACTACCTGACAGGTTCAAATGCAAATCATGAATCTCATTTTACCTTGTATTGTCAGGCTTATGTGAACAATTTGTATCAGTCAACAGTATGTTAAAGCCCCTCCACCCCCACCCCACCCAAATTATATCAGTCAACAGTATTTTAAAGCCCCTCCACCCCCACCTCACCACAAAAAAGTAAAAACATATTTGGTTTTTAGTGATACATACTTATCTCACAAGCAGTGTGTGTGGAAAATATGTTCTTCGTAATATAACAAGTATTATGTTCTCCATATTTTTTTATGTCCATCTACCAGTTAATCCATCTCTCTCTCTCTCTCTCTTTCTTTCTTACCTACATGGAGATTTTAAAGAAGACAAACCAATTTGACAAATAAGTAATTATAATAAGATTTAGAAAAATCAAAGATTATGGCAAAGTCAAAAAGCCAACCAGAAAGCATTATGCAATTGTAGTTTTTTAAAGATAATAATTTTGATAAAAGGTAAATTTATTTGGGGAGGGGAGGGGTGAGATTTTTGCTACGAAGTGATAAAGTTGAAAATGAAAAAGGTTAAATATGCGAAATAAAATTACATTGAAAGATAGAAAGGGAAGGGAATTTTGGAAAGGAAAACATATTGTTTTACCTGATTTGTGAAATTGATAGTCTCTCTCTCTCTCTCTGTCTTGTCTCTCTCTCTCTCTCTCTCTCTCTCTGTCTTCTCTCTCTCTCTCTCTCTCTCTATCTTGTCTCTCTCTCTCTCTCTCTCCCTCTCTCTCTCTCTCTCTCTCTCTCTCTTTCTCTTTCTTGCCTTGCAATATAGATGCTGAGTGTACTTAGCATCTTGTATCTCTCAGTTATGTGCTACTAGGTACTGAAATTGTATTTACATTCTTTTGTGCAAATTAGACGACCAAAAATTCTGATGTCCAAGGACAATGGACAATCAGATATCAGAATTTTGAGTTGAGTTTGAGTTTAAACATGGAAATATTGTATACCATATGTACTCACTTATAAGTTAAGTCCAACTGCAAACAACATAGACCCTGATTTGCCATCCCATAATATGCCAGCAGATCAGGGTCTATTTTATTGTTCTGCTGATTATTCTTAGCAAACTGCATAGACCTTTAGATCTGCTGGTGCATTATGCAATAGCAGACCTGGATCTATGCAGTTTGCAGTTGGACTCGACTTATAAGCGAGTATATTGCATAACCTCCAGGCAACCTTCCTAGCCACAACTCATAATTCTCACACTGATTCATCAGCAATTGAATTGGCTGTATACAGTCATCACTACACGTATATGTAAATACATCATGGCACAGAAACAACATTGTGAAAGTCATTAAAGTCACAATCATAGCACAGTTCATAGGTAAGGTGGTGTGTAGAACCTTTGTTTTTAAAGTGAAAATGTATATTTTGAAGAAGGTTGATGTACATTTAGCATTCTTTCTGTATTTAATACATTCAACATTTCAGGTTGCTAGGAGTAGATAAAGTTGTGTGCTATGCCCTCAATGAGTGGCTGACAGACATCAAGGTGAATCAGCTACCCAGCATTCTAGGAGGGGTAGGACCAATGCACTCATTTGTGCAACTAGGTAATAAGAACTATATCATCTGTACAGATGTTTTCATTACTTCTTTTCTTAATGTATCCTCAATATTTATGTCCCAATCATATATGTACTTCAATACAGAGTTTAACATCTTGACCATTTATCTTTTATCATACTGCACTACATATTTACATTTTTTGGAAGGGTTTATACATACATACATACATACATACATACATACATACATACATACATACATACATACATACATACATACATACATACATACGTACATACATGTTTTTGTTGACACAATAAACCACTTCTCACCTTTCAATAACATGTCCCTAGAAATTAAGAATCATCCAATACTATTATAAGCATGATATACATGGACTCTGCTCTTATCCCTTTTAGTGACTGCCATTGTCATCTCTTTGCCACCGATGTTAGCAGGGGATATTGTGTTTTGCCTGTTCGTTCATTCATAGATTAATTCATATCTTCATTTGTTTGTTCATTCGTTCATTAAACCTGCAATATCTTGGACCTTATTTTACCTGTACTCATGCAAATTGGCATTAGGATGCAGCTCAACAGCAGCTACTCAACCATGTAAAAACTTGGCCACTATTATCCAGTTTTCATGCTTGAGTGGCTTGTTTTTCAGTCATTCATTTGTTATGCCAATATCTTGTATCCTGTTTCACCTACACCCGTGAAAATTGGTACGTGGATACATTTCAGGGAGAGTAACTCTGCCATACCAAATCTAGGTCACTCTGGCCTAATTTGCAAACTTTTGTGATGTGTTTACTTTCAGCATTTTGTTTATTACACCCTCAATATCTTGGGTCCTATTTCACTTACACTCATGAAAGTTGGGATGTGGATGCATCTTAAAAAGAATAACTCATCCATACTAAAAGTAGGTCCCTGTGGCATAATTTGCATGCTTGAGTGACTTACATTTTCATTTATTTATTTGTTGCACCCTCAATATCTTGGACCAGTTTTCACCTACACTCTTGAAAATTGGAATGTGGATGCATATCAGGGAGAGAGATTCAACCCTATGAAAACTAGATATCTCGGACCAAATTTTCACATTTGAGTGACTTTCATATTTTCAATATTGGTATGTGGATGCATCTCAGAAAGAGTAAATCAGCCATATGAAAGAATGTCACTGTGGCCTAATTTGCATGCTCAAGTGACTTGTATATTTTCAGCCATTCACTTGCTGCACTCTCAATTTTTTTGACCCTATTTCACCTGCACTCATGAAAATTGATATGTAGATGCATCTCGTGGAGGATAATTAAGCCATATCGAAAGTCATTCACATTGACCCTTTGTAGCTATACTGACTTATGGGATAGCCTGTTGTCCATGGTCTGTCCATCCATTAGCACAAGTTTGTTATTGCTACTCTTCCTGAACTACAGGATTGCCATGAGACTTTTTACACACATCCATACCAAGATGTAGTTGGTCTGAAATTAAAATGGTACCACTTGGACATCCATAATGGCCACCACAGCAGCCATTATGAAAAGAATTTTATTGCTACTCCTCCTAAATCCATGGTCATATCAACATTGGGTTTTCTTATGATGTTTAGTTGGTCATAATTGAAAATGGTGTAGATCTGACATCCATTATGGCTGCCATAGCGGCCAGTTTGAAAATCTATTTTATCACTCAAGAATATTATAGATGGTTTCAGCATTCAGCAGTCAAAAAGAAGAAATGGTCTTATCTTTTATTCCTGGAAATTCTTTTCAGCCAGTAGAGATCAGTCCCTTTGAGGGACTCTTGTTCATGCTTGAGTGATTTGTGCATTTTCATCTGTTCATTCATTATAACCACAATATTGGACCATATTTCACCTACAATCATGAAGATTGGTTTGCAGATGCATTGTAGCAAGAGTAAATCAAGCATACTAAATGTAGGTCACTGTGACCAATTTACACACTTGAGTAACTTGTGTATTTTCAGTTTTTCAGTCTTTACACCCTCAATATCTTTGACCATATTTTACTTACACTCATTAAAATTGATTTTAGTTTGTATTTGAATAAGATCTAGAATTAAGTCAATTATGAGCAACATGCACACTTATTAATTGGATAAAAATACATCTGATTGGCTGATCTTGTTACCACTCAGGAGGCTTCAATTATGATTGGCATTTCTCACATTTAAGTAAGCTTTTTCCATTCAGATCTTTTAGAAGTTGGGTGAGGAACATTCATACATATTAATGAGGTGATCTGTATAGGTGAGCTTGTTACTCTTTGTGTGTTGTATTTTTAAACATAATCTGATCAAACTTGGTGGATTAGCAAGAATTTAACGTTTGATTACGAGTGTTATCTGTACAGATTAATGAAAGTTCAGGCAGCTTAGTGATTGTTCTTACTGCTGCACTTGAAGATGTAAATGAAATGCATTCAAGCCTAGTTACATTTACCATAATTATTCTAATTTAGGCACCCTTTTAGCCCCTTTCAGTTTTGGGGTGCTTGTAATAGATGCATTTTAAGGGTTTTCACATTTGAAGGCACCAACTTTAGAGGTTTTACCTTTTGCAATGATGAAAATTGTGATTTTTGACATGCAGGTGAAATATTCTTATCTTTTTTGAATATTCTGTTTTCTCCTTCAAATACATTCCCCGGTCACATTAATATTAGGGATATAAGCCTGCTATCTCCTGAATCCATCCCTAACAAAAGATGAAAATTTGTCTTTTGTGTCTATATCATGTTGACAAAGGGCAATAAGTCTTGCCCATTACCTCCCCTTGCCACCACCAGGTGTCTCTAGTTTTTAAGCTTCGCTGTCGTACAGTCAACATCATACGAAAAACCTCCCATCAATCCATGCCAATATCGATGTGAATTTTAACTATCCATCCATAAATTTGGATTTATAGTATGTATTAATCATTCCTCTATGATTTATTAACATGCTGCATTGTTAATTCACACAGTTTTTGTTGTGTTTAATATTGTCATTTCAATGAAACATGTTGACAAAGTGTATAAGTACAACAAGTTCAAGGCCAGGGAAAACACGCACGAGTCAATGCCTTGCAGGTACAAAATGTACTTCGTCAGTATCATGCAGTATGTGTGCCATATGGTCCAAGAGTATATGGACAGATAATTATGATGCAATGGAGGAGTGTAACCAAATTTCTAGGCAGCCCAGGAGGCTTAAGTCCCCGCATGTCTGAGCATGGCCTTTGGGCCTGTAAGTCAGGGTGCATGGGGTTTTAACGGATCCAATGGATACATCCTATACTACCGTATCACCGTCCGGAGTTGTCCACAATCGACCAGCCAACCAAGCTGGCTGTCCAGCCAGTCCCACCGTCTCTATCCAGGGATCTTACCGAAAGATCCATCAATCTCATGAGGCCTGTGGCTTCATCTCCCTACAATTATGGAGATCTTAATGATAGATTTGTCCATCCTTCCATGCTACAGCTACATACAATTACAGTTACAGGGATCTTAGTGATAGATCTGTCCATCTTGACAGGCCTTTGGCTTTATCTCTTTACAATCATACAAAATCTTAATGATAGATCTGTCCATCCTTCCATGCTACAGCTACATACAATTACAGTTACAGGGATCTTAGTGATAGATCCGTCCATCTTGACAGGCCTATGACTTTGTCTCTTTACAATCATACAAAATCTTAATGATAGATCTGTCTCTCCTACCATGCCTACGGCTACATACAATTACAATTACAGGGATTTTAGCAATAGATCCGTCTATCTCACCAGGTGTACAGCTACACAAACATATTATGACGGGGATTTTAGTGATAGAACCATCCGTTCAGCCATGCCCATGGCATGGCCGGTATCTGCACCAACCGGACTGCCTTGTGCATGACCATTAACTGTGCCGACCATACTCCCGGCAAACCAGCCATCATTACCAGTATGTCACATTCGTCTGGCAGAGCCGGCTTACTGTATGTTCACGGATTACCATAGGGAAGTTACTGTGCCTAACATAGAGATGACGGCATTTCATCATCTATGCCACCCGGGATGGTTTATCCAGATATGGAGGCAGAACCAGAACAGGAAATTTCACACAGTCAGTGTGAAGATACTCCTGAACAACAGCTTTACTCAGATCAAACCATGGAGTGGATCGAGTACAGCTTTAAGACTGCCATTGAAGAGATATACTGGGTGTTGTCAGTTTCAGAATGCCCTCCACCCCCTACCACCATGCATGACTATAAGGTCAAGGCTTTGGTAGATATCGACGATGAGGAAGAGACTCCATCCTTCTGGCTGCTTCCCAAGTCAGCAAAGATCAGGAAGGTTAATAACCATCTGTCTGTCTGAGTCTGTGATCCAGGGAAGACTAAGGCTTTCGTTTCTGAAAGCCAAGTACCAGCAACGTTCTCATCGCACTGGTACAAAACATACTCCGACACCTTCCATACTGAATGCCCGGCTCTGGATAAGAATTTAGCAGCTGTCCACATGGCTGCCCCAGTTTTTTATCAAATGGACAAGAATGTGTTTCATGCCACATCGAAGCTGGTTCCAAATGTTGCATCTTTGAAGTTAGACTTGGCCTCATTGGTGATTTTCCGACTTGCAGAAAAATCGGGCAATGAGCATGCCTAGGAGGCAATGGCCTGAATTGGTCAGGTCACTAGCAGGGCAGCTCACCATTCCATGGCAAATGCACTGACTGCATGTGTGAATCTAGACCTGATATGACATGATGCATGTTTGCATTCCACGTGACTCCAGCCACATCACACCCAGGCATTACGTATGATGTCATTTGGCTTGCCATTACCCTTTGGGGCAAAATTTAAGAAGTTCGGAGGCAGGCAGCTCAGGACCTGCCCCTCCAACTTGCTGCCCACCCAGCACAGTCTTTTAAGACCAATCTGCCCCTGCCACAGCAGATCAACAATAGGCAAGCAAAGGAAAATGGATCTTTTACGTCCAACCAGTTTAGGAGGCAACCTTGCAGGGGGGGGGGGGACCAAGAAACCAAGTTTCTCCTCCTCCAAGCCTCCTAACTCTTGACACTGACCTGCCAACCTGTCCTCTTTCTTCCTCTCCCCTTCTAACAGATGTACTGTCAGATCGGGAGACAGACAATATTCTACAACTGGAGATACAGTCACTCCTGGACAAAAGGGCAGTAGAGACTGTGAGAAAAACACAATCTCCAGGGTTTTATTCAAGGCTTTTCCTTATACAAAAGGCCAATGGCATGTTGAGGCTGATCATCAACCCAAGTCGCCTCAGTCAATACATTCTTCCGCCGAAGTTCCAGATGGAGATAGTGAGATCGATACAACTCTCCATCAGAAATGACGTGTATGCCATCAGTCTTGATCTGACCAATGCATATTTTTACGTCCCTGTCCACTGCATAAATTTCTTCATTTTGCTTACAGCGACAAGGTTTACCAGTTTCAAGTTCTCCCATTAGGTCTAAACAAGTTCTTCCATTAGGTCTAAACATCAACCCATGGGTCTTTAAACAAAATCATGGATTGTGTTGTCACCCTGTTCCAGTCGACTTCATCTACAGCAATGGTAGCATACTTGGATGACATCCTCCAGAAACATATCCTAAGTTCAAATCTTTTCAAGGGCAGGAATGATCTCTTATCCCTTTTGAATCATCTTGGTTTTCTCATGAACTGGGAAAAGTCCAACCGTCACCCATCCAAGTGTTTTGTCCTCCTGGGTATGGAGTTGACCACCAATCTCCATCTGATACAACTTCCTCAAGTTCGCATAATACTGATTGTCGAACTCGTCGAGTCCGTTCCCAACAGGACTTGGATTTCATTGAGAGAGTTCATGCAACTCCTCGGAATATTCAATGCTGCAACAGACTTGATCCCGCTTGGCCCTCTTTTTTATGCACAAATTATAGATGACTATCCTTGAATGTGTTGATGTGCCAATAGTCTTTAATGTCCTGATGTGCTAGTATTTAATGTGATGATGTGCCAGAATAAAATACTCCAGAATATCTTTGAATAAGTTCACATAAATCCCAAAATCATCAATTCAGAATCCAAAATCCAAAAGTCTATCAGCTCTTTTATAATCCAATGAATATTTTAAATAATTCCTCTCTGAATTTGGAATGATTTTTCACAACTGTAATGGCTCTTTAAAGACTGATGTTAAGGTTGAAACTGAAAAACTGTCCACTAAACATGGTATATATAAAGATAGGTCACATGACAGAATGTTCTAGAATATTAGAATATGTGTATGTGTATGTGACTCTTAACACATAACTCTAAGGGAAATTCCAGTTTTATCTGTAAACAAAATCAACCTTGACCTCAAATTGAATCAACAACTTGTTTACCAAAACCGTCCTTGAACTCAAATACTAAGTAAACTACCTAATTCAAGGACAATAGCTAAACATGTCAACATTATACTTAACATTAAGGTTTAAGCAAATATTAAAGTCAAGAAACGTATTTAATTTTATAAAATATTTATCTTATATAAACATCATACATAACACCAGTTCCCTCGATCAAAATGTCAGGATCACGAACGAGGTACGATCATTCCTGTGTCAGCGGTACAACCCCAGTTGGCTTATGACAGGAATTCCTCTGGAGAAGCCCCAGTCGGAAGAGACAGTATGTATCTATGCCAGTACATATGGTTAGGGAGCCCACCTGTTGCCAGACTTCGATACGGTCAGTGGCACGTGGGAGCCAGGGGAACTGCCTCTCCACATCAACATTCTCGAAATGAAGGCTGTCATCAATGCCTCTCAGATCCGGATGGACCAACTCTCAGGGAAAACAGTCCTGATTATATCAGACAACTCTGTAGTGGTGACCTACCTCCTCATGTGGGGGAACCAAATCTCACGACCTGTATGTTCTGCTTTGGTGGCTTCTATGTTAGTGCAACCAACTCCATATCAACATACAAATCAAGCACATTTCCGGCAGACTCGGTGTCCTGGCTGACCCTCTATCCAGAAAGGGTCAAGTCATTCATATGGCATGGTCCCTACATCAATCAGTCTTTCATTAGCTTTGCATACTTTGGGGGCATCCAATGATCGATCTTTTTGCGACAAGGTGGAATCACAAGTTGCCCAAATTTGTCTCATCCAGTTCCAGACCCAGAAGCTTGGGCAGTGGACGCACTATCGATCAGTTGCAAGGGGTTCTGGGCCTTGCCTACCCACCCACGGTCTTAGTACCGACAGTAGTACAGAAGTTGAGAGGTCAGAACTGCAAGATGGTTCTGGTAGTTCCTCTCAGATGGGACAAGTCTGGGTCACCAATCTACTCGATCTAGTGATAGATCTGCCCAGGAAAATTCAGGCCAAGCCAACACAGTGATGCCATTATCTAGGGCAGGTATTATGACCCAGTAAAGGTACATAGCAGGGATTTAGATATAGGCTCTGGTTGTACACAGTGATGCCATTATCTAGGGCAGGTATTATGACCCAATCAAGGTAAATAGCAGGGGTTTGGATATAGCTCTGGTTGTACACAGTGATGCCATTATCTAGGGCAGGTGTTATGACCCAATGAAGGTACATAGCAGGGATTTAGATATAGGCTCTGGTTGTACACAGTGATGCCATTATCTAGGGCAGTTATTGTGACCCAATGAAGGTAAATAGCAGGGATTTGGATATAGCTCTGGTTGTACACAGTGATGCCATTATCTAGGGCAGGTATTATGACCGAATGAAGGTAAATAGCAGGGATTTGGATATAGCTCTGGTTGTACACAGTGATGCCATTATCTAGGGCAGGTATTATGACCCAATGAAGGTAAATAGCAGGGATTTGGATATAGTGCTGGTTGTACACAGTGATGCCATTATCTAGGGCAGGTATTATGACCCAATGAAGGTAAATAGCAGGGATTTGGATAAAGCTCTGGTTGTACACAGTGATGCCATTATCTAGGGCAGGTATTATGACCCAGTGAAGGTAATTTGCAGGGATTTTGGATACAGGCTCTGAGCATAAGAATTGTCATCCATTGACATTATGTACTTTGTGAATAGAGTTTAAGATTGATGCAGATTATTCAAAAAGTAACAAAATGAATAAAATCAACAAAAGGTATCAAATGTTTGTCTCTTAGTATTGTATCCATTTTTTTATTAATGACAGGAGACATATAAGACAGAAAGTGATCCGACAGCATGAGAGTGTGTGTGTGTGTGTGTGTGTAAGAGAGAGAGAGAAAAGGAACGAAAAGCAAAATAAGTTAAAAAAGCCATACATTTTACAGATTTAATCACATTTAGTAATCCCATATAAAACATGTAACAGGAATATAGCATTCATCCAAGTTACAATGGAAACAACATTTCAGTTTGTAAAATGTGAAGTCAGATGTAAAGTCACTGCATCATCAGTCATAAGTACATATTTTTAGTATCAGAATGGAACTGTCTCACAATTATTCATAATCCTTTGGAATCTTGTCTGATTCAGACCCCTTGAATTCCACCTCCACATCATCAGAAAATAAGTATATAAATATCTCTGATTGGACATCATCCTCTAAGACATAGTCATTCTCAGACTCATCAGCAATATCCATATTTGGCAGTGTTGAATCATTTCATAAGTATCAGTCCTCAGATCGATTTATAGAGTTTGCAATTCCCATTATGAGGAAAGATTTTTTAATAATGGTTTCTCAGAAATAGAAGCTGAGGCCTCTGGTACCCAATCTACTATTATCGGTAAAAGTAGTGGACTTTCCCTTTCTTATCAGGCTTGGTGCTGCATACTCTACCCACTCCTTTTTCACCATGGCCTTGAAAGGCTTTCTTATGTATACATCAATAGAATGCAGCTTAGTGTGACTGCCAAATTTCTTTTATTGCATTGTTACTTCAGTGGTGAAAGGGAATACCAGTCAATAAGATTAGCCTTTAATTGTTCTATAACATTCAATGAATAAGAATTTGACTTGTGCTCAGATTATCATTTTGTATAACTAATTAAAGACCAAAGAGAACAGCAAACAACAAGCTTACAGCATCCACTGCTAGAGACCTGTACATAACATCAGTTATTGTCGATACCTCGGGCATTTGCATCCAGATTTGTTTGTTTAGAGGTTTATTGTCGATACCTCGGGCATTTGCATCCAGATTTCTTTGTTTAGAGGTTTATTGTCGATACCTCGGGCATTTGCATTCAGATTTCTTTGTTTAGAGGTTTATTGTCAGCTTAAGAGGACTTTTTTTTATAGATATTTCCTGTTTTTATATTAAAAAAATTTCTAAGAATAAAATAATTACATTTTTACATATGCAAAAAAAGTTTGTTGAATTTTGTTCAGCGTAAATTTTACTCAAAACTCTTAATTTTTTACTCAAAAAGTTCAAAATTTATACTCAGATTTTTCAATTTTGGGAGCAACTATATATGATAGAAATTAACTACTTTTAGTTTGAAGAATGCCAACTTAGGGCAGCATCTCAATAAGAATAATTACATTATTGCCATTTTTGACTTGCAGCTGGAGGCAGCTAGTCTCATAGTTGTTATCAATTGAAACTGTACTATAGACTCGTCTCCATCATGGGGATAGGGGAGGCAGGAGTATATTTATATGAGTAAATTCAGTATTTGAATGGTTAAATGATCCAATTGAAAAAAATAGAAGTGTGGTAGAGCATCGGACTCGTAATCCAAGCATCGCAGGTTGTATACCCGCCCAGGCCAGCCCAGGTCAGCTGCCTTGGTGTGTCCTTGGGAAAGGCACTTAGCTCCCATTTCCTTGGTATGATATAGCCAATAATGTATTAAAAGTGCCATTAAAACCAACAAGAACAGCTCTGAATATTGCTAGAAGCATAATGTTTTTTGGGTCCATCCACTTCTCCATTCTTTCATTTTTTTTCCTTCATCCATAGTTTATTTAAAATTATGTTTGTGCAACTTTTCTTTTAGCTTTTCTAGGATTGTATTAAAATGTGATAGACAATATGATCAAGACATATATATATATATGCATATTATTATGCCTTTATGAACTGACAATTTTTGTTTTGGTGGAGTTAAGCCCCTATTCAAAAATCACTATTGGTGTTAGCATTCAAGTCTTATGGACACGTTCTAGATTTCGATATAATATCCATAAAGTTAAGCAGCTTACAGGCTAGACCTTACACTTACCTACACTTACATAACTTGTACAGCTCAGGGTGTGCGGGATTTGTTCTGGCTGCCTGTGGAACAATACAGAAAGGATGGTCGGATCATGAGAGGAATCCAGCGAGGAGCCACCTCCTTCTCCACCTCAACTGCCATGTCTGTCATCGAACTCACCAACAGGGTTGTACAGGGAGTTCAGGTGAGTTTTGTTTTTTGATGACTTCACTGCATGCAGCAGTGTATATTAACTAACACCATTGTATGAAGTCAAATATATCACCATACATAATCTGTTATAATCAAATGGATGACTTGCCAGTCTCCTGTAAAAGTCTCCTGGTCATTTTAAAGAAAATGGATCATGAGATTTACAGTTTAGTAATGCATGCAGTTGAGGTTAAGTGCTTGTAGTGAAGCAAATATGGGTATTAAAAGATGTTTCTTTGAACAATTTTTTTTTCTTCTCCATTTTAATGTATAAAAAAAAGCATATATTTAAGCAAAGTTCCAAAAGCAAGGGTGACTGAAAATTAGTATTACGAGTGGTTGGGGAAGGGGGGCAGAGCTTTTTATGTAATATTTTACCTAGAAAATTGGGATGTAACAATATAATTTTGGGTCCCATGGGCATGTTAAACACTGAGTTTATTGTATAGATTTTGTAAGTAACTTATTTGACACATTTTTACTTCATTATTATTACCTTCTCTCCAGATTGTGGGTCCAAAACCCATTTTCAATCACGCAGTTTCCTGTTGCAGACAGTTAATCAATCTCAGCTTTGGAAGGTACTCAGCTTATACTGCCTGCAAACAATATTAGTACCATATTATGTTGAATAAATGCACCCTGTCCCCAATTTTTAAATGCAAGATAAAGCCTATCTTTGACTTCCAAACATCCAATAGAAGTTCAACCAAGAAAATGAATCTCATCACCAGAAAGGTCATTGTCAATTTCAACCCTCCACAGATTTATAAATTTAAAACAATATACAATCATGTAGGTTTTGCTGTGCCATGTCACATGGCCTATTGTAATCATACTCAATAAATATATATTTTGGTGGGAAATTGACTTCAACATTGTCTTTTCAGAGTCTAGGTGATGTTTTATTTTTGTCCAGAATGATTATTTCAAAGCATCTAACAGGTTATGGAGAGCAAATATATCAGCTATTTGGGTCTGACTTTGAAGCACCCTCCTCACTCATTTACACACAGTAGGCATATGTTTTGGGCAGAATACAGTATCCTTAGTGAACATTTTGATGTCCTGAATACTTTTTTGCATTCCAGTGGGTTGCTGAATTGACCTTTGACATGGTGTCCCCAGGCCCCAGAAGAGGGATGAGATTTAGCCCCAAGCAGCCCTCAGATCTGAGAGAAGGGGTCTCTAATGCTTACATTGTCATCAGAGAGGTAAGATTTGCAAGCATCAGCCAGAAAAAGCATGAGGGACATAATCATTACCATTGAACATTACTAAAATGGGAGTTCAGTAAATGTAGAGGAAACAGGTACAGGGAAACCCTGCTATAATATGCTTCATTGTAAGAAGAATTTGGATATAACAAAGGCATAGTGTAGCTCTTGGACTTTAACAGCCGCTTTCCCAATTTCTCCCAACTGATTTTTTTATTATGACAAAATTGTATTGCCAAAATAAATGAAAGTTTGACTTAATAATCTCGCTAGATGTGTTGTATTCTTGAAGAAAAAAACTCTTCACGCACTTTGTCTTTCAAAACAAACTCTATTTGACATATGCAAAAAACCATAGTCAGTACCAGATACAGTTGATGGTACAATATATATATATATATATATATATATATATATATATATATATATATATATATATATATATATATATATATATATATATATAAGCTTTGCAAATTTTATAAAAGTCAGCTTGGAAAATTAGACTTGCTCTTCGGAGATTTGAGCTTGCCACCTAAAATGACAACATAATATCACACCTAAAGTAAAAAAATAATGTAAAATAAAATATGAGATGTTTTAAATAATTGTATTATATTTATTTAACAAATAAAGAACTTTTGTTTTCTTTTCAACTTTGTTTGCACCTTAAAATCATATGCCATTAATTAAAGTTATCAAAAAGATATATGTAAATAGTAAATATAGATAGATATGTAGAAAAGAAAAAAAAGGGTTAGCATGCAGATACAGCTAGAAGAGTAAAGACATACATGTGCTTGTATATAGAAAGACAGATAAATGGATTGTAGAAAAGGGTTTTGGAAAAAGTTAGAATTGAGAGAGATAGAGATGTTTAGGTAAAAGACCTTGAACTGAAAAATTAAACAACTAAGAACAGAACTGTGTTAACTAAATTTTAATCATGTTTCAAATCATCATTACATTTTTTTTTATCATCTTTTCCTCTTAAAGTTATCATATGCACATTTTAAATATCCATCCAGTAAGATAACAAGGTAAAACCAAATCCATCTCTGAAATATTCCAATATCAATGAATTCACTCTTTGCTTTTTTCTGGGAAGTGTTGTGTCAACTCACAGCTGCAGCTGCTTCAACATATGACCTTGAAATAGGTGACATGCATCAAAACAATCTTTGTCAAGCCGATTTTTGAGTTTTTTAATTTTTTTGGAGAAAGCAAACGTAGGTCCATGGTCACTTCATCTTGCCCAGTGCCATTTCTGCTCCAGATTAGAATTATATTTCATTTCATACATGATTATTTTGGGGTTTTTTTATTGGTGAAATCAAAGTAACACATTTCATTCGCCTTCCTCTTCAACATCTTGAATCTGACACTCTTAGTCATGTAGGCGACTAATTGTGCTTGTTTGAATATAAGCTTCTGGCTAATTGAGTCCCATTACAGTTTTAGACTAGTTCCCCAACCAATCATTTCACATGATTTGAAATTTTCTGCCATTACTGTTATGCATGCAGACAACCAACAGTGTTCAATACAAGAAATGTGCCTGCAATTTGTATATTTAGCTCTACTGGTCATAGACTAGAAGAGCTGATGGGATCACCTGGTGTCTGTCATCTGACATCTGTTAGCACAAGTTTGTTATTGCTACATCTGAACTACTTGGAGGATTGCCATCAGATTTTACACACACTCATTCATCCCAAAGTCTTGTTGGACTTCCAATACAGCCACCACAGCAGCCATCTTGAACATTTTTTATTGCTACTTCTCCTGAATTGTTGGTCATATCAAGATGGGGTTTTCACTAAAAGACTTCTTATGATGTCTGGTTGGTCCTAGATAAAAATGATGCTGATCTGACATCCAATATGGCCACCACAGCAGCCATCTTCAAAATCTTATTATAGCTTCCCCTCTTGAATGGAAAGTCATATTGGTATTGGATTGATTTCTGGTTGGTTCTACCCAGACATCCAGAATAGCCACCACAGAGGCCCTCTTGAAATTCTTGTTATGCTGTTCCACCTGAATGGATGCTCATATCAAAATGGGGTTTTCACTAAAAGACTTTTTATGATGTCTAGTTGGTCTTAAATGAAAATGGTGCTTCGCAGACATCCAGTGTAGCCACCATAGAGGCCATCTTGAAAATCTTGTTATAATATTCCACCTGAATGGATGCTCATATCAACATAGGGTTTTCACTAAAATACTTTTTATGATATCTAGTTGGTCCTAAATGAAGATGGTGCCAATCTGACATTCAGTATGGCCACCACAGCAGCCATCTTGAAAATCTAGTTATTGCTGCTACTCCTGAATGAAAAGTCATATCAGCATGGGGTTTTCACTGGAAGACTTTTTATGATATCATGTTGGGTTTAAATAAAAATTGTGCCAATCTGACATTGTATTGCTACTCCTTGATGGAAAGTCATAATGTCATTGGATTTTCACCAGAAGACTTCTTATGATGTCTAGTTCATACAAAATGAAAATGGTGCCGATCTGACATTCAGTATGGCCACCACGGTAACCAGCTTGAAAATCTTGTTATTGCTACTCCTGCTAAATGGAAAGTAATATTGACATTGGGTTTTAACTAGAAGACTAATTATGATATCTAGTTGGTCCTGAATGAAGATTATGCAGATCTGACATCCAATATGGTGGCATTCTTGAAAATCTTGTTAGTGCTACTCCTCCAGAATTGATGGTCATATTGACATAGGTTTTCACCAAAAGACTTCTTATGATATCTAGTTGGTCATAAATGAATATGGTGCTCCACAGACATTCAGTATGGCTGCTACAATGAACATATTGAAAATCTTGCCACAAATTCTCATGATTGGAAGGTCATATTGGAATGGGGTTTTCACCAAAAGTCTTCTAATGGTGTCTAGTGTGCTGTAAATGAAAATGGTGCCAATATTAAATCCAATATGGATGCCACAGCAGCTTATTTTCAGATTGTATTGCTTAAGAATATCAGAGATGGTTTCAGCACTCAATGGTTAAAAAGAAGAAATGGTCTTATCTGAAATTGCCCAAAGTTCTTTAAAAACAGTAGAGTGTCAGTCCCTTGGAGGGACTCGTAATTTTTCCTTTGCATGCAGATTGAAATTTTCATGTTATTTCAATACAATATTGTTAGTTGTTAGGCAGAACCAATTTTTTTGTGACTCTCACTTTTTTGTGAACCTTAACATGTCTGCTTTTTGTTTTTCAAAACTCATCACTGATTTATCTAACTGCAAATGTATTGGTTTGTTCTAATGGTGTGCTTTACCTATCAAATTAGAATAATGGGCTTTCCCACAACAGTGCTGAAAGGACTGTCAATCACAAAATTACCTTAGCTATTTTCAGTCAGTTAAGTAGTCTGTGGAATAGTAGTCATTTATTGTTGACCACCTTTATCTTTTATTCACCTCTATGACAGTGAACTGTATACTGCCCAGCGATGATAATTTTCCATGAGCATTAAGCATGAAGCTATGCAAGTCATGACTGTTTACAGGCCAGAGGTTATATTTCGGTGTCAAGAAAGGCAACTCTCTCTTGCTGTCTGTCTCTTTACAGATTTATTGGAAATCGTGTTTTTATAAATAAACATAATAATGTTGGGGGTTTTGGTAGAAAATATTGTATTTTTTGTGTGACACATCATGATCTGGCTGGTATGGTTATAATGTATAGTTTACAAAAACCCCAAGCAGGTTTGACACTGTTGCAGTGTTTATCTTAAGTATAAGATGAGGTCTAAATCCGTATATGAATTTTAGTTAGAGTTTCTTAGCAGAAACTAAGAAACATCCAATGTCTGATTTGGGAATTTTAAATTCAGTCAAACAATCAGTCCTGTCAGAAATGTCAGGCATATATTACTAATTCCAGATATATATATATAATTAGTTTGTTGTTAGCTTGCTACTTTCTAAAGACATCAGCTCTTGAAAAAGCTGACAATTGTTAATGTAATTTGTATTGAACCCTCCACAATAAAGCTAATAATAATTCTTCTTTGTGTTTGCCTTCAATGCATTGAGTTTAATTATTGTTCAACTCAGCACAAATAATAGCACACTGATGCTTGGTCATTCAGTGGGCATGCACACCTGTCCTCCAAACTATGTCATTGTTGAAATAAGTTTCTTATCTAAATTGATCAATCAATTGATTTATCTACCTATTAATTGCAAATCGTGAATGTTAAGTGCATAGCAAAAGGTTGTTACAACTATCAGGCTGCTAAATATAATAAATATTAACAAAACAAATGATACTTTCATGCACACATGGTTTGGCTGTGTTGTTAGCCGATTGGATCACCGCTTGTCATGTGATCCATCTAGTTGCTCCTGAATGAAAATGGTGCCAGTCTGAACTTAAATATGGCTGCCACAATGAACATATTGAAAATCTTGTCACCAATCCTCATATCAACATTTTGTTTGCACCAGAAGACTTCTTATGATGTGTAGTTGGGACTGATTGAAAATGATGCTAATCTGAAATCCAGTATGGTCACCATGGCAGCCATTATGAAAATCTTTTGCTATTGCTACTCCTCTTAAATGGAAAGTCATATCAATATGGGGTTTTAACCAGAAGACAAATTATGATATCTGGTTTATCATGAATGCAAATGGTGCCAATCTGACCTCAAATATGACTGTCACAATGAACAAATTGAAAATCTTGTCACTAATTCTCTTGAATGAATGGTCATATCAACCAAAAGTCTTCTGATGGTGTCCAGTTTTTGTCCAAAATGAAAATGGTGCTGATCTTTCATCCAATATGACTGCCACAGTGGCTAATTTGTAAATGTTATTGCTCAAGAATATCAGAGATGGTTTCAACACTTGACAGTTAAAAAGAAAAAATGCTCTTATATTTAATTCCTGGAAATTCTTTTTAGACAGTAGAGCATCAGTTAGAGATAGAAAATGTTTTATTTTTAACTATTAAGTCAATTGAAAACTGTTTTTCAGGGATTCAGTGAAGCAGCCCAGAACTTTGTAGAAGCAGCAAGCAAGGAGCATGATCACAAGGGCATGATGGGAGCAGTGGGCGGAGTCTTGAGACAAATCCCACCCACTATAGTTCAGCCTGTGATTATTGGAACAAAGGCAACATCCAATATATTGGGTGGAATAAGAAGTCATATAAAACCAGATGCTCACAGAGAAGAAGAGGATAAATGGAAAGAAGAGATCATAGACTAATGTCTTTGATAAAGTAAAGACAAGCTGAGAAAAAGGACCTATTGTTTCATTCCACTATTGAAAATTGTAAATGTTATTGTTGAGGAATTAATCTGCATGGGAAAACTGCTCGATATTGAAATTCAGGAAGGTAGTAAATCATTAAGATGTATGTGTTGTGCTTAGTTGTTGCATTCAGTACTAATGTGCTACCATATATACATGCTTATAAGATGGGTACAACTGCAAACAACATCAACCCTGATCTGCCATTGCATAATATGCTGGCAGATCAGGGTCTGTGTTGTTTGTTATACTCGTCACTCCTAACAAACTGCATAGATCCAGATCTGGGTCCATGTAGTTTGCAATTGGACCTGATTATAGGTGAGTATAAACATTACCTTACAACCTGCATATGTGTTCTGAAAAGACTATTTGCCTGAATATGCATGATTATGCCCTTGAATACCAATAATTTTACAAATAAGATTTGTTTGATGCCTTTTCTAAATAAGCTGTGATAATGACCCAAATCATATGCCAATAAATTGACTTACTTAAATGCTTTTTAAATGTACAAAGAGGTAAACTTTTGTGCTAGTGTAGAACTGTACACAACACATGTACCAGCTACCGTATTTTGGTATGTATAACACACTTTTTATACAATACCTGTACCAGCTACCATATTTTGATATGTATAACACACTTTATATACAACAAAAAACAGAACAAAATGATCAAGATTTTGAAATGTTGGATATCAAAAGTAATATCACAAGTGTATTATGTGTCGGAACTAAGTTTTTCACAGTATGCTGGGTCCAATATTGGGGTGTGTATTATACATTAGTGTGTCTTATACATACTAAAATACAGTAATAGATTCTATCCATTCTGTTAATCATGTACCTATCCTAGGTTTACTTGGTAGGAGTTGAACATTCACTTGCCCAACTCAAAATAGTGAGTGAAAATTTCTGCCAGTCAAGTGAATTTCTCTTTATTGAAAAAGGATATTCTGTCAAGAATATTGACAAATTTGTTCATTGAAAGACATCTTTCTACCAGAAGTTTGTTTTCCATTTATTTTGATCAAGGTCTTACAAGTTCTTCACTCAGACTTTTCAGTACTAATAAATGCTTACAAGAGGGAGATCAGACTGGTCTCAGTTTGTAATAACATTTACATTCTGGAAAACAACCTTTCACATGATCAAATTTAGGTCATTACCATTGTCAACTTTTATATTTCTATGATAGCTTGTTGAGTAAGAGCTTATTCAGGGCAAGCACAAGTTTTAGTACTTGCCTTACTGGGCAAGTAGATATTTAGAGATTTTAGAGATTTTCCATCCCCTGATTTGAATCAAACAGTGGAGGAGAAATAGATATTGTATAGAAGATGCAAAGAGGTCATAGTGCATAGAAGGCATTAATAACACCCTGTGATAGGGCCAAGGGAACAAATGTAAAGCCCTATTTGGCAGGTAGAAGATTAGTAAGGGACCATATAGTCCATTTAAATGGGAACAAAATTCATTTTTAGGGCGTTTAAGTCAGAATCACTTGTAGTCATGTTGGAGTCAACAGTATATATGCTGTGACAACTGACTGCATTTATTGCACATTGTTATTATTGGAGACTACTGGTGTGTGCTTGTGTCATGTGCAGTCCTGCTGAGCCAACAAAATCCATTAATAACCCCAGTTCTGTATTTGAAAGATCTTAATAGGTCAAGGGTAAACCACCCCCTACATTTCAATTACATTGTAAGTTGAAACAGGTTTTGGTTTGGTTTGGTGCTTTATGGCACAGTAATACAAGTAGGTTAATTTAGTGCCAAGGCAATTGGAGTAAAGTACCTGTACACACCACGGTAGCTGACCCAGGCTGGTCTGATCGTAGGATTCAAACCCACACCCTTTTGATCATGAGTCCGGCATGCTAACTATTGAGCCACTGTGGCTCCCATTAGGTTGAATCAGGATTATAACTCATTCATACTCAGCATTATTTTTATAGAGAACTTAAGTGTATGTCCAATAGAGTGTAACCTTCAGAGAAGGGCTGTACCTCATTTGAGTTGAGTTCCTGATGTTACTTACCCTGGTAAAGTCTGATCTTACAATGGTTAGGGACATCAAAGCTACCTCCCTTGCATAGGTAACATTTGTCAAGTCATATTTTGTTACCCATGTTCCATGGAAAATGTCAAGTCTGCACATACGCATCACCATGCTCATTTAGTCTAAGCTCAGCTGGATGTGTTTTTGTTTGTTTCCTTTCTTTGTTGTCTCAGACTTCAATCAAAACAGGTATGAGATGGCAGGTAGGAGTGCATAATAAATATCGCCAGACAGAGATTAAATCAGCAAGGTAAAAAGTCATGCAAACAGGATTAGTTGATGAATAATCTTCACTGGTACGGGCCTAGATTGGCAAGTCAGTATCATTGGCCAATAACTAGTCAAATCTCTGTCTTATGATTGGTTAGTCAATTATGTCATTTGCACAACAGTGACATCATTCCCATAACAGCTAGTCTGAATTAAGTTTGGAAACCCCCGCTTAAACTGCATTGATCGTTTGGTAGCTTCACATCTGATGCAGCGCATGATGTAAAAAAAGAACACAGTTCTTGTACTTTGTTTTAAGGTGGTGGTTGATAATTATCTACAATCTCACAGCCACCAGAAGCGTCACACAGAAGTCAGTGAATAAATCAAGCTATTGACCTATGCAAATATTTTTTCTTCAAATACGTTACCATTTTACTATGTTTGGAGTACATTTACTACCTCACAAATCCAGTCATCCCAAGCTAAATAAGATGTTTGCCATGTCTTTTGGCTTGTTTTAGCAAGTCAGGAGTGCTAAAAGGTATTCAGCTTGCCAAAGTGGAGTCAGACTAGAGTGGTCTCCCCATGGACAGAGGGCTTGGTACCAAATCCTATCAGTCATCAGTTACAACTTCCACTAATGTTTGGAAGCACAGACCTTACAGATACCAAATTCACTTGTGCCTTTTCATCAGTTGAGTGATTCTTTGGAGTTTTTTCACGTCAGGGAAGTGTACTTCGGCTATTTTTCTGTCTGTTTCATGCTCCGTCTTCAAAGTAGTTAAATATTTTGCACTTCATACAATAAGCTCATTGGCTCTATCTTAATTACCGACCATATGGTCTATAATACTTTCATTTCAACTCAGCACTTGACCTTGTTTATGAATTCTGTCCAGTAAATGATCTTTTATTACTTATTTTAAGATCATTCCTATAAATTCCTATAATTATAATTTCCATTGGCATTTTTCTTTCTCCATAGATTAATGGTGTTCCCTTCACAGTAATTTCAATGCAACACTTGACTGATTTCCCCTGTGTGTACCATTGTTCTGCTTTCACTATTTCTATGTACCAACACAATGGGCAGGATTAAGTGCACGGGATGCAATTCAGACCATACGTGTGATGTGTGTTTACACTAGTCCAAGGTTGTATGGGCCATTGTCAGTGCCAAAGAACTAACTCAAATGAATGAAAGAACTATGAAGTACACAATCAAGGATGTGGATTCCATCAGTCTTGGTATCAATCCCAGCCGTCACGAACAACAGCTCCTATCTGTTTAACCCAGTTTTTTACAAAACACGTGCCAGTCTTTTACACTGAGATCCTAGCTGTCAACAAACACATCACAGGCCTAAGAATGTAAAAACCTTCCTTTTTGTGCATTGACCTGAAACCCTTTTTGACTTTCAACAACCAGTTCACAACATCAAAGCAATTGGCTCCTTGCTTGACTTTGTCTTTATGGCTATATTTCAGCAACCTGAACATAGTATTGACCCTTTCCATGTCCAAGAGTCAGTTCACATATGGCTCAGATACTCAGTAGAGCAGCATTCATAAAGCTCTAGCTTGCAGAAAGAGATGCATTCCTGTCAACATCTATGTTTACTAAAAGACTATAGCATGGCCATCCTCAGGTCACACCCATTATCTTCCAACCTCTTATGTCATGGCCAGGTTGAGAAGGTTAGAAAACAGGTGGCCAAATGAGCAAACCTTGTGCCAGTCCAGTGACCCTGGACATAATATGAGTAGAGAACATCCGTTTTTGACCCAGCTTCTCTTTACAGGTGTCTTAAAGACAATGATGCCACGCACATATGGTCCTTTTTCTGATACCTTGGAGAGGGAGAGTCTTCACCCTTCACCATGGAATGGTTAACACCAAACCAGGATGTCCTATGGCTCTCCAGAATATATACTCCTCTCACAATCAAGCTACTTCACAACACAACCCCACCAAGTTCTTACTACAGGCTTTTTTAAGATCGTAGCTTTCTCAACCAACACTTTAGCAATACATGGAATTCTTTATTTTGCTTATGCTTCATCTCAATCAGTCACAGCTCTTCATTTATCTTGGCATTTGTTACAAAGACTCAATTGGTTTTGAGTTTCTCTCCTCCTAGAAAATCCCTTGGGGATCACCTTTTTGGGCCCTCCCCACCACCACCACCACTTTAAGAGTCATATTTTAGCTTGGGAATCTCTTCACCTCTTGGGTTTCCTCAGTGTGGCTGTGAAATATTTTACCCTGCACTGCTGTATCACATGATTACTCTTCTATTCACAGTGGTAGCCACAGCTTTGCTAGTGGTCAAAGTTTCAGATTATATGAAGTACTGTCTTAGCAAATTGGAGGACCTCCCTCAGTGGTTCATGGCGGTTATATCAGAAAAGGATCAACTGCCAGACATCACAATCTGTATGGTTGCCAGAACCAATGGCTACAATGCCCACCTCCTGTCTTCCTTCTAAGTGAGTATGGTTTTTGGCCCTGTCAGGAGTGCTCCATGCATATGAACTCCCTGAAGATGAAGGCCATAGTTGACAAGCTCATTATGTGAACAAGACATTGTCCACTGAAAGGACGTTATATCATGTCAAAAAATATCCAAAAAATAGTCCAAATCAGTTCGACGAATATTGGGTATTGCAGAAAGCATAATTATCTTAAGAACATAGGAAACTGTATACCTTTTATTTAAAAAAGTACAAGAATTTACAAAAAGAGGAAAAAAGCCCAAGTGTCAAAACTAAAGGGACCCTTAAGGCTCCATTCCACAGTTTCGTACTTTGCACAGGGGTGAATTTCTAAATTAAAATTGAATCCTGACATTTGAAAAATAGGATCATGTGCTATTTAAAGTAGAATCCAGGAATACATAGGTTGGCATGAATCAGTTTTGTTTAAGTATTAAATATATACCATATGCTGCCTGGTTGTAAAATATAAACATGTGTATCAAATGTTTGAGGTAACAATAAAAAAGTTTAGCAAGTCAGATTTTCTTCAAATTGTTTATAGATAAAGACAAATTCAGGTACCTTCCATGGATTCTGGCATGTTTGATTAAGGCACCTATTGAACCACATTCCAAAGCCTTCATGACACAGCTCACATACAAGACCTGCTTCCTATTCTTCTTGGCTAGAGCTGGCAGAATCAGTGAAGATACAGACCTTATTGGTGAACTCAGACTTTCTGCAGTTCTTCCATGATGGATCAGTTTTTTTCAATGATGAAACCTGCTTTTATCACCAAGAACAGGCTCATGCTCACTGGGAATCAGCCCTTTTTTTTAATATCACTGTCTTCTTTAGACCCTTCATCCCAGGGGGTCTACATCACCATGCAGGACTTCAAAGTAGTGTCTGCAACAAACTGAGCTGATCAGAAGAGGGAAATCTCACTTGTTCTTAAAGCCACTCACAGAAGGAAGGGATATATACACATATTGGCTCATAATATTAGGAAAGTTGCCACTAGCATAGCATTCAAGTGCAACTGCTTCATAAAACTTACACCATCCAAGCTGTGGGATGCAGGTCTGAGATGGCATTCTTAAGCTCCTACCTGAAAGGCCTTTCATCCAGTTTGACCTGGTGGGACCTATACCAGCTGCAGGGCAGGCTACCTTCCAAGGTCATTCACCAGCTTCATCTGACAAGGGTTACTCTACCTCTGTTGGATTTTACAATAAATTGTGTCCTTACATAAACCATGTGCTTAACCCTAGTCCTTGTCTCACATGAAACTTGAAGTTGCTTTACATAGTTTAGGAGACTGTAGACAAGACCAGCTCTTGGGTAATGGGATGTAACTCTTTCTTCCTCATATCTATTTTCCTAACATATTATGATCCAGTAATGTATTTGCATAAGAAACATATTTGTTGAGTAAAATTTTTCTTTGATAATACTTACCCAGTCATAATATGGGCACACCATTCCATGCAATTATATCCCTGGAAGATCATGCACATCTGCTTACCAGCAGTAACAGACAATTGATGGGATTTGGTGCCAATCCCTGTATCCAAATGGAGACCACTCTAGTAATAAAAGGTATACAATTTCTTACGTTTTTAAGACAATTATGCCTTTTGCAACTAGGTCTAATGTCATTACTACTACTTCCTGATATAGACCAAAAGGCATGGCAGATGTGTAATTTAGCTTGAGAGGCTCGATTTGCAAGGTTGTGGATGTACTCCTAATGTATCATGATCCAGTTAGTATTATTGAAGAAACTTATTCTAGTCTAAAAATTGGTCTTCATTCCAAATATATGTCTTCCCCCATTTTAATATCATACATCATCAGTGGAGTGACTTAATTGACTCTTGACTAAACTTGTCAATGCTTAGTCATTGTTGTAATAGGTACAATTTCATTACTAGTAATTATGAATGTAATGGTTGGATTATTTTGTAGTGACTTCCACTTCCAGAATTACTGGAAAAAAAGCAATACAGAACTGAAAATTAGGGTTAATATTGTACCCAAGAATGCAAGTTATATCTAATGAAACGTCTTTCATTAATTTGTTGTGATCTTTTTCTGTAAATACTTAATTATCTCGCCATTAGTTATTATATATCACTGGTTATGTAATGCATAAAAAACTTTGTTATGTGTAATATGATGACAGTATTAGTCCAGCTTAAGATTAAAACTGAGGCAATCAAGGCTAATGAGAATACGAGTTTCCTTAGGTGTGTGAGAATGAATTGCCAAGAGAGTTTTGTTTCGTTGTAGATGAATTGCTATGAGAGTTTTGTTTTGTTGAGGATCAATTCCCATGAGAGAGTTTTATTTTGCTCACTTTGACAAAGTGAGAAAGATTGGTATTTGGCTCAGAGTTCACAAATCTACTAAAATTGAGTACATTTGAATTGGCAATGTATGTCACATTTTTTTTAAATTTTTATTCGCTAAGCTGTACCAGTTTTTAAGTCTTCATGTAAGTAATTTGCATCATGTAAATCTTATAAATGTAAATCTTATAAATGTAAATCAACTTTTTCATTAAATTTAGCAAAAATGAAAAGGCACTCTGAAGTTTATGAGCTTTAGGAATATAGGGATCTTCATTTCTCATATTCACACTGTTGGAAGTTTCTCTGTGAAAAGAGAAAACCAGAATACATAATTCTCATGGAAAAGGCATAAAGCAGCACAGAGTTTGAAACTTTTTGCTGCTTCTGGATTTTATTTCTGTATTTATGGAAAATTCTTCGTGTTGGTTTTGTACTTTTGTCTTCTTTCACAAGTTTTCTTTGTCTCATTGATTTCCTTTACCAAGAAACTTCCAAAATTGTGAGAATAAACAGAAATGGATTTGTATGGTACATATTGTACTTTTAGCCTGTTTTCTTTTTCTTAACTTGTTTGTCACTGACAAATAATTTGTTAGTAAAATTTCACTTTTATTTTCATTTTCATTTTCATTTTCCAGAACTACTGAATCCTTAAGATCCATTCTTTGTCTGCTTATATTATATGCATCACTTTCAAGGTAGTTCTGGTAATAGATGAAGTGAACGCTGTCTACAAGATATTATAATCAAGTTTTACAAAATTGTTTTCATGTACAATACTGTAAGTCCTAACATATTTTATGTACAATACTGTACAATACTGTAAGTCCTAACATATTTTATGTACAATACTGTAAGTCCTAACATATTTTATGAGAACAAGTTTTGCAAAAAGTAGTAATGAAACTAAATTGTGAAAAGTCACACACACCACACAAACTTCGGATTACAGTTGTGAAGCTGTGTTAGTACGTTTCAGCACCTAGGATTTTCAGAGATGACATTTGTGAAGCTGTGTTATTATGTTTCAGCACCTAGGACTTTCAGAGATGACATTTGTGAAGCTGTGTTATAACGTTTCAGCAACTAGGACTTTCAGAGATGACATTTGTGAAGCTGTGTTATTACGTTTCAGCAACTTGGACTTTCAGTGATGCCATTTGTGAAGCTGTATTATTATGTTTCAGGACCTACGCTTCAGCACCTAGGACTTTCAGTGCTATTTTTAATAAAGTGAAATAATAGAACATTGAGCTTGGCATATAATAGTTTTAATACACCTGCCATAAAGTGTAGCATATTATGTTATGATGTCCATCTGTCCATCAATCTGTTACCAATTTCATTTCTGCACCATAACTCAAATTCACCATCTACAGTTACCAATATCCGTGGATGGCTTGCTCTTGGGATAAGGAAAAACCTATTGATTATGTGGTCAAAAGGTCAAGGTCACTGTGAATGAAAGAAGATTTTTTTCACACAATAATTCTCGTTTTTCACCATCTACAGTTACCAAACTTTGTGGTTGGCTTGCACTTAGGGTAAGGAAAAACCTATTGATTTTGGGTCAGCATGTCAGAGGTCAAGATCACTGAAAGAATAAAGATTTTTTTCACAGAGTAATGTTAGTTCTACATCACATACCTGGACCAAACTTTGTAGATGGCTTGCACTTGGGGTGAGGAAGAAGTTATTTTTTTTTAAGTCAAAGGTCAAGGTCACTGTGACTGAAAGAAGAGAAGTCATTTCCACACATTAACATTAGTTTTACATTGCAGACCTGGACCAAACTTTGTATATGGCTTCCATTTGCAATAAGGAAGAAGACAATTGATTTTGGAGTGAAGATGTCAAGGTTACTGACTGAAAGATGAAAAATGATTTCTGCAAAAAAATTGCAAAAAGATTTCAGTTATCTACATTGAGGACTATTAAACGCAGTTTAAAGATAGATACAGGAAATGATATTGTTGATCAGTTATGTTGGAAATATGCTGAATCAATAGCATGTGCGAAAATATAAAAATGATATATTTTTATGATTTACAGTAATTGCTTTATTCAGTGATTACACATGCCCAGTTATCAAGATTTAGTTATATTTATGTTATTAGAATTAATTCTTTGCTTAGTTAAGATAAATATGTATACTATAAAGATTTATGAGGTGGTTGCCAGAACAGGTTTTACCATATAATCCTTAACAACCCAAAAGAAATTAAGAAAAAAAGAAAGAATGAAAAAATAGCATTAAAAATATACATATACTGAGAATTAAATCTTGTATAGACAAACATGTTACAGATTTTTTGGCCTACAGGTCTAGCACTGACTATTCAGGGCATCTGTAAATTTCACTCTTTTTAAACAAATTGTTTTGTTTACAATGTGTTTCCAACTTTGTTATGTAAAATAGCAACAAGTTGCTGCAGTCTGATAAATAAAATTATTTAAAATGTAGAAAAAACTTGAAGGGATTGTATGGTTTTCCTTTGACTGAATTTGAAGTTTAATCAAAATTTTTTTTAATTGATTTTAAATTGTGCCATTTATGACCTTCTATATGGTATCATCATAACAAAAACTATCAGGTGTTTTAAACAGTTTTTACAAGAAGTCCTGGAAATGTACCGTATATACTCGCGTATAAACTGGGTCCAAATGCAAACAACATAGCCCCTGATCTGCCGTCACATAATGTGCGGGCAGATCAGGGTCTGTGTTGTTTGTTCTACTGATTAGTCCTTACAAACTGCATAGACCCAGATCTGCCAGCCCATTATGCGATGGCAGATCTGGGTCTGTGCAGTTTGCAGTTGGTATCGGCTTATATGTGAGTACATGCCGTAATGAACATTTTTTCCTGATTTTGCAAGTCACTCCTTGCAATCAGAGTAGGGATGTGCACAACAGATGTTAACTACATTTCAAAATACCTTTAACCACGATACCGTTTACTGAGTTGTGTGGAAATAATTACCTTTTTTAACTTTTCCATTTTTTTAAAATCGATTTTTGTTTTATTGTATATACTCAAAATAAATGATTCTCATACATCTTAATGATTTGTATTCATTCATATTAGTTGTCTTACAGGTTACATAACGATTACATAATTTCATAACATACATGCTGTTTGTATGAAAAGTATCAAGGTGATATATGTTGCCGAATGAGAGGGTGTTTAATAATAATAATAAGAAGAAGAAGAAGAAGAATAACAACTTTATTTAAAGAGAGTGACAAAATTAGTTGCATGGAATGAATCCTTCTTGTGGTCCTGTATAATTGAGCATTTTGTTATAGTGTGAGTCATTTTTGTGGAAAATTGCATCAGACATTTAATTTGAAACGGCAAACAAAGATAAATAACTTTGCTACAAAATAAGTTTAAATGCTAAAAATGTATTTACTGTATTTCATATAAATGGCAAATTATTTTGTTGTTGCTAATATAATTAATTTAATACAGCTCTTGTAGGACTTGCATTCCCAGTTGTATTACATATAAAATATAAACTCTTCATGCCACCACCCCAGAAATGAGACTACCCTCTAACAACAACAATACTCAGTTATGGAACTTCAAATTCCTGAAAATCAGACCACATCCAAATCCAGGCCTTCAATGATTCAATCAGTGATATGAATTTAAAGGTTTTATTTCATTTACTTAGGAACAGTTCTCTTTTCTAAAGGGAAGAGTAGCATTGAAGGGAGTTCAAGTAAAGAGCATGTAAATTATAGATTAGTTGGGTGGTAGATGATTAATGACATATCAACACATGAAAGACTATTTAGCACCAAGGCAATGGGAATAAAGTGACATGGCAGTCAACCTATACTGGTTTGAGCTGGATTTGAACCCTCAACCCACTGAGTGTAAGTCTGGCATGCTAATCACCAAGCCACCACAACTCCCTGAGATTGTACACGTATTTATGTATATACAAGCTCATTCCTCCTTTCACTCTGTGCCACATTTGCTTTTGAAATTGAAATAATTGTTTTAAATCAACATTGAATGGAACAAATAAATTATGTGTAACAATTGCAGACAAAGAGTACCACAAATTGTACATTACATGCCTACCATATATACTCGGTTATAAGTCGGGTCCAGCTGTGAACAGCATTGACCCAGATCTGCTGTTGCACAAGGCACTGGCAGATTTGCGTCTATGCCGTGTGTCAGCAGTAATCAGTAGAACAAACAACATAAACTCTGATGTGTGTTGTGCAACAGCAGATCAGGGTCTATGTTGTTTGCAGTTGTAGTAAATAGGATTTACATTAATTGCATGCATAAAACTGCAACCTTCAAAACCAGGCTTACAAAACCATGACCATCTTAATAGTGATGATATAAAACAACAAGTATTAATAACAGCAAGTACCGTTAGACAAGTATTTTATTTACTTGATGCATGGAATGCGTATAAAACACAGACAGCAATGCCTTAGAAATAGTGAGTGCACAAAAATATTTTAATGTAATCAATGCATTGGATGTATACTAAACACAGATACACAGATAACAATGCCATACAGTGCTAGACATGTAGATTTCAGTTATGAGCTATACTGCATAGATAGTCCATCAATGGTCGCTGGCTGTAGTTGACGTTGCTTTTGATTTTTGCTGCTGTTTCTTTGTAGACACGTTTGGCTGCAGTTACATGAACATAATACTTTAGGAGAACTACTACCTCGTAAATCTAACTCTCCCAGGTTAAAGCTTTTTAGCTAAGAAGCTAAAAGTTACCTGCCCACATAGGTGGCAGTTAAATAGCGTGATCTCCCCATGATACAGGGATTGGCACCAAATCCCATGAATACTTCAGTTACTACTTCTGCTCGTGCCAAGCAGCATGCTCCCTCCTGAAGAGAGGCCTAACAATCCGAACCTACAAGAATTATGCAAGTATTCTACCTTAAAGCAAGTTGAAGGAGTTTTCTCTTCGAAGGGAAGTATACTCCAACTTTTTCTTGATCTTTTCTTTTGATTAAGTTTTCTGTCTTTTGTAGAATTCATCTTTGCTGTACTCACAAAACATCATATGTGCCCTTTGTACATACCTGCATGGGTCCCTAGTGTGTTCCCTCACTTTTGTGTAGCTTTATTTTATGTGCAGGTATTGTGTTCTATAGAAAAGTCAAATTAAATATATAAGGACAGAGGGGGAAAAAAACAAAAGCCCAGTCTCAGACCAGGTGCCACCCCTGCTGAATATTTTAGTTCCTCAGCAGCTAAGGAACATTGGAATCACATTACCACTGCACCTGGTCGCTTGTGTGACAGCTTCATGGGCTCTTAACCTAGCATCCTGACAACTTGGTTTAGTTGTGTTCCCATCGGAAGTTATGTCGTCGCATGATAAGGTCATTAAGTTATATCAGTGTGCTACTTTATCATCAAAGCCTGGATATCAGGATGGAGTGGCCGATTCTGTAAGATACCTTCCTTTCTACAGCTTAAAATATACAGAATTCACTTTGTATACAATCATACTATATTACGTTGACAAGTTTATGGTTAGGAAAATTTGCATATTTGACTGTTACTAAAATAAATAGATTGCAGTGATGGAAAGCAACCCATGAATGCAATCAAGGGGAGATAATTCATGTCAGTAATTTTGGGATGTAACTGTGCCAAATATTTTAGCAATTAAGGGAGGTAACTGCTGTTTTCCATAACTCCCAGTCTACCAGTAAACACTTACAGCAATATAAAGAGCGGTAACATACTGGATGTCGTATGTTCGTCAGCTGCCAATTAAAAACCCTTCAAACTCATGAAAACCCATCTGACTCGAACTAAACTGAAGCCTCCAGCCACAGGAACCCAAACAAGAGCTAAAAGTAAGCACCTATGTATGATAGTTTTTATATCTGGGTATTTTCAAGTGATCCCTCATTCAGCAGATTTTCAAGTGATCCCTCATTCAAATGAGGTGAAAACTCGGTCTGTATCATTCAGGCAGTCATCATCTTTAGGGCCTTATTTTTAGTAATGACCATATAATACACTTATATGATGTTCTCGAGGTTTTCTTGAAGTTATTTTCCTCAAGAAATGTCAATGCTCATGGAGATTAAATAAATAGACACCATGACAGCAACATTGAATAAGGGCAATCACAACGACCACCTTAGACGGAATATTTCTGGCTCGTCTTTTTATAATTGTATCTTCAATTTTCATTGTTATATTGCTTCATCTTTTCCTTATATTTTTTTAATTTTTTTATTTGTGGACCAGCTGACATCCATCCCCTTAAACAAACTTAGTTTTGTTCGCTGTTGAATGAGAATCAACCCATGTACGCGCGCTGTTCCATAGCAGTAACGTAGCTTGTATTACTGCGCAGTGCGCAGGTTTCATTTATACAACAAACGACGTGCAAATTGTTCAAGAAAACGTTGAAATAATCTTTTGTTTCAATTGTCTTATTCCTATAACATAACAGAACTATTAATATGCTTCTGTTTAAGTATATAACATAAAGATTATTAACTGAGTATTAAAAAATATTGGGCCCTCGTTCATGTGGCGTAGAATGCCCTCGCAAGCTCTGGCATTCTGCGCCACATGACATCGGACCCAAAATTTGTCAATACTCGGTTAATAACTTATACATATTGGATAGGAAAGTCTGGAAGCTGAAAAGTATTTCATGACTTAAATGATAGTATTACCTTATAAACAACTTGTAGAAATATGCTTGGTCAACTATAAAGATATACACTCCAGTATTCTGTTAAAAGTTAATCTTTTGTTGGCTGTAAGAACTACAACAAGGTCATAACTAGATCACATGACTTGCAAGTAAATCACATGACCAGCAGTACACAAACTAGGCAAAACAAATTGCGGACAACCTCCAATTCAAAAGTTAAAATGCAAGGATCTAACTTACGATGCAAATGTATAGGAGATGATTTTATTATATATGGAAATGACTTGTATTGTCAGAGGCAATTATCTCCTTGAAAGAACGCCAGATTTAATTAAAGAATGCTGATTCATCTGTTGTTTGGCAGACACAGTTTATTAGACCAAAGGGAGGTAACTGATACAACTTGCGCGCTATTTATAAACAATCGTCTGCAATGCCGTCAATGACAGCCACGAGATTAGTATGTACTATTCTTTCAACAAACAAGTTTATGAAATCTTTATGAGGTAATACATTCATTACATGTTAGTGTACCGGGGCGTAGGGAATATTACAACAAAAAGTCAGTGAGACATTTTATTTGATCAAATGATACGTGAGATTTGACACTAGCTGCAAGAAAGAAATACTAGAACTCCCAAAAAATGTAAGGACAAATATTATATGGATCTGCAACTTGCAGTTTTTAAAATGAGAAAATGATAAAAGTGATCAATACAACTGAACTGAAATTTGTAATACATAACAAAGTCTCACACTGAGGATTCATCTGGTCACTTATATAAGAACATAATGATATTATCAGACAGTGCTGTCTTATAAAACTCAAAAAATTGCACTTGTGCTCAGTGTAGATGTGGATAGTTTGTGAGCTGGTTTGAAGATAACATTTATTTTAACAGTTCTTAGTTTTTCGTGTCTGATCATACTCAGCAATATTCAGGTTATTCTTTGACTTTTCTGAAGTATCTATTTTTGCTCCGGTTCTGTAGAACTCTTGTCTTCCAATGGACAACCAAGACATCCTGAGAAGATAATAACTGAGAATGTGTGACCATTAGTTTCTCCTCAGGTTACTGTTTTAGCTTTTGAGTTGGTTCAGTTCTTGAGTTATGCTTTAATTTTTCTTTACCGTAGAAACGTTGGCAATCTGGAGCTTTTTATTGGTACTGACAAGTCTCTCTATCACCTTTTCTACGTCATTGATGGTCATCATTTCTTTCATGGCTTGGTCTGTATTACCTTGAGGCGAGCAAAGATGCCTGTAATCTGAAGATTTCAAGCCTTTACTTTTTTTTCCCAAGCACTCATCGTAAATAAAGCTACCTAGAATAGTAATAGGCATGCTATTGGATGGGAAAGATACTCCAATTGTCCTGCTAGCTCAAGCTCATCGGACGAGTCTATAATAATTTGTCAATAATGAACTCAAACATTTTCTTAAGTAAAATGACCAAATGTATAATGTGTCCAAAAATAGGTGAAATTGTTTCAGTATGGTGAAAGGTCAAGTCTATCCTGATTGCATAAGTTTGTGAACAATATAGAGGCCTAATATTTTTAACATATTTTGATCAGATTTGCTATGTAAGCTATCGTCAAGATCTCGGAAGAGTTCAAGAGTGAGCAACATCCACGTATATTAGTGAGATGAACTTGTTACCACGCTGGATACCTTATTTACGATCATACTTTTATCAGATTTTGGATGTAAGCGTATATCATCAAGATCTGTGGTGAGTTAGAATATTGTTTATAGCAATTGTGAAATGTCAAGAGAAACAATGTATGCACATGGTACAGTGCATGCAATTACTTGCCAGTATTTATTAGAGAAAAGCAATAAAATTAACATCTGATAAGGACTATTTAGAGACACATGTTCGAGGTTATGCAGAGTTCTTCCTCTTGCAGGAAACAACTATTTTTAAAAGTTTAGAATACAGGATGCATAAATTTGTAAAGGAACTAGCTATAACAAATAACAAAATAATACATTTTAGGGATTATAATGAATAATTTGTAATTCAAACTGAAGAAAAATATGAAATAGTAATATAACAAGTAACACTCTTAGTTGATAATAATTTGATAATATATTTATAAGACAATTGTGTAAAATACCAATAAATTAGTACAATCTTGTGGATGACGAGTTTATTACTACGAGAAAAAACTATAACAATTTATTACTAATGCAGTGTAGCATCAAGGCTGAGGAACTAAAAGCGTCTTTGATGCACATCAATAGATGTATCTAAGTATCAGAATTTCTTTACATATGTAATTATGTGCAAGAAAAGGATTTTGCTTTAAGAACAATATGCTCCTTTAAAAACCATGTCAAAGTTTTAATAAACATTTGCAGAGAATTATTGCTGAGAACTTGACCACATGTGAATTTTGTTAATATTTTGAAGCAAGTTTGATATGTTTGGTTAAATAGAGTTTGTCAGTTGCTAATATTGTCATACTAATGCGCATCAAAATTGTGTGTATATCCTATCACGTGTATTGTGTGCTATTTTAAGGCATTTCATATATTCAGTGCCTTGCTCACAAATTATTTTCAATGTATAGTTTGCATTTGTAGCTTTTAATAAAAATTTTAAAAATAACCAAACGTTCTTTCCTCATGAAACACTTCCTAATTTAATTACTAACAGCAAAGAAATCCATGACCTCCAAAAGAAATCCTGAAAAATTAAGAAGTCGAACCAAGCTGATCCGATGGTGGGAATCGAACCCTCCACCTTCTGGTCACAAGTTCAACGCCTTAACCACTGATCACCTTAGCTCCCTTGGGTGGGGGTCTCAATAATTTCCAAGTTGTGACACCCGTGATTGTGCCCCACGCCGGTAAGGACAGACCCAGGAATCCATGCTGGCTGCACATATTTACTCCCCTTGTAATGCCATGTAAGCCTATACAATTCCAATTTATAAATAAGGGCCTAGTAACCAAGGGCTGGAGATATCCAGGGACAATGCTATTTGTATAAATGACCTTTTATGTCGAGAAAATGGTCCTGTATATATGGACAGGGGAAAAAAAAGATAAATTACACAATATTAATAGACAATGTAGCAACGATGTGCTCCAAGCTTTTCTTTCCACTGAACAGTATCAATATGTGTGGGAATTTGCATTCACAAGCTAGCATATGTCAACTACCCGTATGAGCGATATCAGGCCCACTTGGGCTTCTTGTATTTGTGCTAAACTGGAAAAATGCTCTTTTCCTAGAAGTGATGTCATGAAATGGGTAAAATTTCAGCACCATTTTCTTTTTCAGCCTGATTACGATGAAAGAACAAGACAGCACTTCTAGCTTTGCAGAAGAGAGTAACGTGATATGAGGACGGCTACAATATTAAAGATGTAGGCTAGAGAATATTATTACACATGTACCTAAAAGTTACGAAATGACACATCCCTAAGTAACTTGAGACATATCGAAAAGAAGTAAAATTACAGAAACGTACGCAGTCTTAAAGCTAGATAGAAAATAAGATTTGCCCCCCCCCCCCTTCCTCCTGGTACCATTGCTCTTCCATATGATCCTGAATAGTTGTATGTCTAATGCATACATGATGGAATGTAAATGTGTTTTTCTACGTTTTGTTGAGTTTCATGGGGATTATGACTCAAAATAACAAACCAGTGTTCTGAGGTCCTCAGCCTAAATGAAACTGGAACACCAGCCCTCCGAGACCTTTATCATTCTTGTTCAGCCATCATGCACATAAGCAGAGATATTTAGACTAGAACGTACTTATGAATACAACTAGTAGCATACTACAAATTAGCAATAAAATCTATAAGCAGCGCAAGGAATGGATTCAGATACACGTGATGAGAAAAATGTGGATAACAGCAATGTAATATGGGAACGGTAGGTAATGGAATTTGTGTGCTGACAACTCTTGTGGGGAATATTTATCAGTTATGAAATTTGGAAGTCCATAGCTGATACAAATATGAATACATGATGATTGCCCGGTAGCACCACATAGACACGGATCATTCATTCAAACAATTCAGAAGAAAGCATTGTACTGTCGGGGTACTGCAATCTTTTCCAGACAGTTCATTTAGGTTGTACTTTTGTATAAATGCTCAGTGACACAGCTGTTAGGCATGAATTGAAACGTGTCACAATGTTAATTGACTATTCTTAAATTTACATGTTATTACTCACCTCATCTCGCTAAAGTTACAAACGCTTAATTCTTTTTTACTTCAGAACTTTGCATGGGAAACTGCGCGCAAAGGAAACACATATCATAAAATAAAATAGGTTAGTAGAAGATGACTCTGTGGTTTTCGGCCCAGGACCTGATTGTATCTTGTAACAAGTGTGATGACCTCGTTTTGCTCGGTCATCAATTTTTGCGACAAAAACAAATCGGTCCTGGGCCCAAAATACCCAGAGTCCTCTACTACTGCACGATTTTCAGAATGCTCCACGAGAGTGTGGCTGAGATAGAAAAGAGATTGTATTGCTATTGTTAGATAAAAATTTACATTTATTTTTGTATGTCCTTGAGCCGCCCGTGCCCAACTCCCACTGCCAGCGACTATTATTAATGCTAGATAAAATTTAGATTATCTTTTTTTGATTGTTTATTATTAATGTTAAATAAAAATTTTATGCCCAGATCCTCAAATCTATCATAGTCACAATTGCTTTCATCCTCAACTGTTATTTCTCTTGATGGATCATAACCAAACGCGAAAGTGTTTATCCCATCGCGGCAAAATCTTTTATCATCAAAATTGATGCGACTTTTATTTGCTAATCAAATTCGTCTCAATCTTGTGACAATGAGATCTTATCACGGTCATCTCACGTGAGTTAAATTTCCCTGTAAGGCCTCCTTGTAATCCCTGAATGACATTTTATTGGTCATTCTTCGCCCAATTCCTTTGCCTCTGTTGAGTAATTTTTCATTATCCAATTTTATCGAATACATTTTGCTCCTTAACCAGATAAATTCTTATATTGGAATAAAACTCATCTCATCTTTGAATTTTCCAATATTTTTTTTTATTATTGGTATAGTGGAAACCACTGCGCGTAGGATAATCAGATAAATCAAAACGTTCCTTGCTGCGGTACATGTCGGCGTAAATATCATCTGTGTAAATTTTGTAGCATAAACTATCCGTGTCTGTGAATGATAATTCAGCTCTCATATTTCTGTTCGATAAATCCATAACGAAAATCATACATCTAAATTTTTTATAAATCCGAAATCGCAGCTCCAACATTAATCGGTTTGTTAAGCTACAAATCTGTTTTTCTTCTGTGAACCGCGACAAGATTTACGTTGAATAACAAAAGTCCCATCAGCAACAACTTTATCACATCGCTGTACATTATTTGTTATTTCTATATCACACGTTTCCGTATATTTTCATGCTAACAAAAGTACCATCAGCAACAACTTTATCACATCGCTGTACATTATTTATTATTTCTATATCACACGTTTCCGTATATTTTCCATCGTTTTTCCAAAAACGCTATTGTTCATCAGCTTGAAAAAATCTCGAATTTATTTGTCGCGGATGTTCTTTTGCTTGTATTTAAATTAATATATGTACCCATTGAGCCAGGGATTTTGTCTGAACTTTAGCACACGATGAACTTTTCTTAGTACAAGTCCATGCTGCAGTGCTTGTTTTAGCGCTTCTACGTGAATAACATAATTTTTTTTATCAAATAAATTTGGCACCAATATTTTTACGTCACTTTTCCAGTACCATGTTGTTGTTTCAGATTGAGTTGTTCATGCGAAAGTAAATTGTCTGGGATCAACATCGTCTCTGCACAAAACGGATAATCATTGTGTAAATCATGTAATTCACCAGGGTAATCCAAGTCAACCTCGGCAAAATATCCAATATCATCTGGAATTGTTTTATCAATTTCATCAAGAAATTTTTCAGGCGTTATCCATGAGAAATTTGCATACGGCAACGGTTGTGACATGGCATAGCATATAGATTATTAGGATAAAGATAAATTATGTACGATAACTCTTTGTCAGGATTATAATCATGTAGGTATCTGTTGTTGGCTCTGGCATATTTTTTTTTTATCACGGAGATCCCGCCGCGTATTCCAGCTTCTACAAAACAAAACATATCGGGATCCGTTAGAAGTTCTAATTTAGCCCGGCTAAACTTTAGCGCAACGTCCCGGACAAACCAGAGGCAGAATACTACCAAGCAGGATCAAGATTAAAATATTGTGCGCATGCACGTCTAAACTCTTCGAAAACATCCGCGAGCAACAGAACATCCGTGGTTAGATACAAATCATGATAATCTCCAGGGTTTTTACAATCAAATTTATCCCAGATCATTTTCGCGTAATCATATTCTTGATCGCTGATCTCTTCCATGTTTAGTTTGCTGCAGAAATTTTCTTTGCTTGGCAATTCTGTTTCATCAAATCTACTCCATGAGTTCATGTACTCATACGGATACAAGCCTTTCTAATTTAGCAAATCCGCCTTGTCTCCGATTTTTTTTCTTCTAGAATATCAAACCTGTTGCAGCCCTTTACGAGTTCCTCCAGTGACGCTAACATAAACTGATAGCTGTCAATAAATCTCAGCTTGCCTAGTGTTGTTCGGGATGCATCTTATTTTTTGATTTGATGTTATTTTCGTGGCCGCAATCACGTCAGGATCACCAAAAGCCTCCACAATGATGTGGCTATCATATCCCCGCAAATTATGAAAAACAACAGGGATAAAACGTGGTTGTTTGAAATGTAGGTTACAGCCGCCGCTGTACTTCGCGGTTATGTGACAGTGAACCTTTACCTGGTCATCCCCTAATACCTCACCACATATTGAGCCATTAACAGCCACGGCAAAATCTGTTTCCTCGTGCGTTGTAAACGGTAAAATTTTTTCGTTTCTCTTTAGGATAGTTTTATTCTATCAACTTCCCCTATGAGATTTCTTAGCAACCACCGCGCGAGATTTTGTCCGCGATAAATTTTTAGCGGCTTTGATAACCTATCATCGATAGAACAAACCTCGGTATAGGCCACGCCACAAGGAACGTGATTCTGGACCTTAGTTGTTGATGATATTGTTGTATCATTTTCCACTGTTTCAACGGTCTCCAATATAGCCTCAAAATCCGCGTAAATGATAAACATAATTTTCATGATGTGATTAACATTTTTAAACATCAGAATTTTTTTATCATCACGTGGTAAACTGATCCGCTGAACGTCTTTGCAATATTCAACGTGATTGTCCAAAACTCGTTGACTATTACAACCATGAAGACATCTGTAACAAAAATATTTTTTGTTCCTGTGCTTGCTATATTGGCCGCCAACCAGTCCGTGGAAATTTTTAATCCAAACATAATGATTTTTGTATATAAAAAAAATTATCGTTTTTTGATTAGCGTTTTTTTTTTTTTTTTGCTTATCAATCGTCGATAAATTTTGTTATCATCGTCGAGAACAAAAACGTTGATTGTCATGTTATTTTGTCGCTTAAATTTTGGAATCTGTCTCTCCTCAACAGGAACATTAATTCCTACGAAATTTAAATCCTTGATGTGATTTACATACAATGATGTTCTGTTAGCGTTTTTGCTGGCGGGATATTTCGCAGATAAAATGGCCCACATTAAACATTTGTCATCGTTGTTTTGTATGTTAATACAACAACGACTATTTTTTTATTCTGTCTGGTAATACTTGATTCTCGCAGCGGTATGTATTTCATTATGTGAAAAATTATTTCGCTGATATGCTCATATTTCCAGCCAGATCCACCTTCGGTGTACTCGTCAACACGTTTCCAAATTTCGTCTTGAATCTTTTGCAACATTTTTTTTATATCCGTTCCCCGTAAAATTGTTTTTAATTTCGCTGTATGTATGGATCCGCAATGTCCTCGGAAATATTTTCATCAGAGATATTAAATTTTGAAAAAATTATTTGGTACTGCACAATTAATTTTACTCAGCTGTATTTTTCTCATTCTCGCTGAACAACTGGCGCAATTATTTTTGTTAATTGGTCCGTGCTAACACCAAATTTCAGAATGTTGGGATTATCAAATACGAAAGTATTATCAAATCCAGAAATGGCTGACCTGATGTTGTTCACCCGGATCACCATTATACAATATAATTTTATTGAATTAAGTATTTTGCTATTAAATAAACCCTTTATATAAAAAAAATGACAGCAACAGATATCATTGAGTTCAATTTATTTGAAAACATAATTATATAAGATGATGAAAAATTTCATCAACATCAACGATAAGATTTGTACTCGGCAAATAAGCTTAGAAAAATAATCTACGTGAAATTTCGTCGTGGATTTGGTCATCAAACACCAGCAGGGTATACCGTGTGAGTAAGAGGCGCCCGCGATGAAAAGTTTACTGAAATGCTGTTATGTAATTTTGTTTGGATAATTTTCAGCGGAAAGGTCCTAGATGGGAAACGAGTATGCCATGTTGATGAGGACAATAAGAACAATTTTATCAATTACGAGGCTAATGACAGAGGAATCACAAGGAACACACAAAAAAAAAAAAAAAAAAACGTGTTGGGTAGTATTGGTAATACCGGGAATTTAATATTAAATATTTCAGGTGTTGATGGTAAATGTTTCAGGTGTTGATGGTAAATGTTTCAGGTGTTGATGGTAAATGTTTCAGGTGTTGATGGTAAATGTTTCAGGTGTTGATGGTAAATGTTTCAGGTGTTGATGGTAAACGAAAAGGTTATTATTCTCACCGATTTAATTATGAAACTTTTTTTGGAGAGATCCCAGCAGGACATGTTATTGATCACATTAATAGTATTAAAACGGACAATAGAATAGAAAATCTTGAGGCGGTAACAACACGAGAAAATAACAGACGTGGTAAAAACACAGAACCAAATAAGCCACCAATACCAGTTCTCTCAATAAATCTTAGAACAGGTATTGAGAGAGAATGGACCTCAATGTCAGAAGCATCAAGATATTTTGGTATTGCTTCAATGTCAATAAAATTTGTAGCAGACGGAACAAGAAAATCCGCAAAAGCAAAAGATTTTAACAATGACAAAATAGATTTCTTTTATCTTTAAACTAATGTTTCATTCTGTAAATTTTGTATTAATTTTTGCTTGCTCAAACAACAATGAGCGTGAAGCATAAAATCATTTTTCGACTAAACTATCAGACATTTTTTTGCCAAAAAATAATCTCCGCCGGTTTTCTGATGATAACAGACCTTCATCCTCGTTTCCCTCAACTATTCCGAAATAATATTGTTCGAAATCGTTGCTAAAAAAATGCTTCTCGTAATTTTTGCTTAAAAAAATATTTTTCATGTATATTGCACTTTGTGAGGTTGATTATTAGACATATTATAATAACATTTTAGATAAACTTTATTTGTATAATGGATCTAATCAAATTTCTTGGTGATCTTTATCAAGTTGATCCCGGCCAAGACCAATCCAAAAAACAAGAAAATAATTTTACCGATCAAAATCATGTTGATAACACTAAACAAGAAGAGTACGTATATGAGCCCGGTGAGGTCATATAACAAGATGATATTGTAGTTGACGCTTCAAATAAAAGGCATTATGGCGCTACAACCACCGGCCGATATAATGTCAAATATCACCTGGCAAAAAAAAAAAAAATAATTTAATTTTACCCCAGACGAAAAAGAATTTTTTACGAGAGACTAAAATTTTTCATGAACATAACCATACCTGACCGACAAAAAAATATTAAATTCGATTTTATTTTTTCCAAAATATTTTCGCTGATGGCAGAGGTTGGATTTATCACACAAGAAAGAAAAAGCGAGCTTATTAAGCTCTGCAAACCTGTAAAATGTCGTCAGGTTTTGATCAAATACGAGCAAATATATACAAATATCATTGACAATTTTTAATACTACTTGTTGGGATCCAAGTGTTAAAAGAATCTGGATAGCCTCTCCATTTGACAAAACTTTTATTTTTTTTAGTCGCCAAAACTTTTTCAATAGCAAAAACCTCCTGTGCTGTTTTGTAATTCTTGCTCGTAAAATGATCCTAGCACCGCTTCTCCGTTTAGATCTTTCAGCGTATAAGTAACCGGTATCGTTTTTAATACCTGGTCAACTATAACCATTTTCTTGTATAACCTTTTTCAAATATTTATTTTCTCAGAGAAATCCTCACTGGGTCATGTTTGTTAAATTTATGCCGCTGTGGCCGCTCCGCTATGTTTATAAGCAATTCTTTATATTTTTGATGAATGTTTTCATTTGCCATCCGCGGATTTGTTATGGCCTGATTTGGTGTCATTGATATTGACCTGTGTTTGGTGTCATTGTACTCATCAACGATTTTTTGTAACGTATCCACGTAATTGTTTGTGTTGTTCGCGGTCATGTTTTTGTAAATTGTTTCTTTTAACGGCCTGTTAAATCTTTCCACGATGACACTTTTTCCTTCGTTACCTGTCACATATTTTTCTATTTTATGCTGATTTAGAAAAGCCTCAAATCGCTTGTTAAAAAACTCAACGCCGTGATCTGTCCAAATCTTGTTTGGTTTTCTTTCAAACTTTTTCATCATATTATGAAATGCTGTCTTTATTGTGTTTTCAATCTTCTCTTGTACCGGTACACTAAAAGCAGAGCGGCTAAAAACATCAACAATATTTAACAGGTCTCTGTTACCGCTATTATAATAAGCAAGTTGAGACATGTCAGCGAGATCAAGCGCCCATATATCATCTACCGCATTCGCAACGACTTTTCTACGAGGACATTTTTTTTTTTTTTTTTTTTTGGCCTGTGAAGTTCAGCTGCCAAACCAATAAACGGCGATGGAGATGTTTCAGGTACACCTATTCCTAGTTTATATTTTGCTCCTATTATTGCTTTAACAAATCGCCGGTCAAATCTCTCACGCATATTCTGTGGTTTCATCGCAGACAACTCATCTAACATTATTTTATCACATCCGTGTTTATCATCAACATGATCACGGTAGCAGATATCATGCCGCATTGCAATTTCATCAACTTGATTGTACGGCTCTTGTCCAGGTAGCGGCGCATCATTTTCATTCAGTTGTTGTTCAAATGGGTTCCACGGGCCTGTGTATTTATGTTTTGGTAATGTCCAGCCTCCGCTCGGTTTGGCAATTTGCCAATTAATTTGTGAATATCAAGATCACCACCAATAATAGTCCTTTGATTGCATCCTTTACAATAAGTAACAATTTTGTTCCTTTCACCGCAGAGATGATAGTCATCATCGCAAACGCACATTATTTTTATTATTTTTGTAATTTTTGTTATTTAACATGGGGAATCTGGTCTTAATACCAAAACGTTTCCAAGAGCCTCGCCAACCCTCTCAACCGGTGCTATCACGGACGAATCTTTTTTTTACAAAACGCTTTTCTTTCTTCTACAGATTGCACAAACACTTTTTATCATTTTTCTTCCATGCGCTGTTGTTACCGTTTCTGAATCAATACTTGCCGTCCTGGTTCTGCACTTCCGACAATACGAGTCCATGCTGTTATATTTAGCTTTAGACAAAATGTATTACGAAATTATCATTAGCGCGTGATGGTTTTGGATCAAATTGTGTAATAATATCAAGAAAAGATTTTTCATCGTTCATTTGTTTGATAAACATTATGCAATAATATCCACAAGCCGATGTTCCAATCGACTGCAATTGATTTGAACAATAATTTATTTTTCCACCAACGTAATCTTTTATCACATCACAAGGAGGCAAACTAAACAAATCAAAATAAATATTTTTGTATTAAAAGCCACCCAATGTGTACCATCATTGAAATTCTGAATATTTACAACACATCAAGAATTTTGTTGCTGTTTGTTTGGCAACTGATCCTTACTAAAAACACCAACAAAAGTTTTGATATTTTTCAATTTATCTTCTATCTCAAAATTACTTAGCGGCGCAGCAGCTTTGCTGCTGAGACCCCGGAAACGAAGTTTCAGCGGCGATACGTCCCCGGTAATGTTAGTCCTCTCCCTATTCCAGGTAGATTTGGAAGTAGACTTCCGGCTATTCCCGCTAGCAACGGAGTTATGAAACCGTCCCTTATCTTTTTTGGCGACTTCTTCTTGCTTGATCCCGATTTTTTTTACCGCTCGACCTTGCTTTCTTTGGCATTATTGTAATTGTTTACATAAAATGAAACACGCCTTATTTTTTACCTATCGACCTTACCAGTTTCGATACCGTTGGCGCAAGCAACCAGTATAGAAATCCACCTCGTTTTTTTTTTTTTTTTTTTTTTTTTGTTTTTGTTTTTTTCTTTGATCTTGGCGCTTTTTTCTGCCGCGACTTTGCTTTTTTGGCATTATTGTAATTGTTTATATAAAACTATATTATTAACGCGCTAGACTTCGTCTGGCCACCTCCAAGCAGAGCTTGGCCGGCGCCTCTTTTTAGTACGCTCCTTGGTAAACCCTTTCCTTCAACGGCTTTCTTGGTTGCTCCTGATATTGCTCCGGAGGCTGCTGCTAGACCAAGAGTGCCCAACACTGGTCATATTTTAGGCGCTATTGAACTTATGAAAGTTGATATCGCAGAACCAAAGAATCCACCAATTTTGCTCATAGCGGTTATTTGAGTCGCTGACAAATTAAGCACAAACGGATATCCCGCTTTAATCCTTTTCATCTGATTTTTTTATCACCATCAACGTTGCTATTCCTGCTTGGCCAGGATTTATTTTTAGCGAGACCTCTTTTCGTGCTGATACGGCCCGCGCCGAGCTAGATTTTTTATTTGTCCTTCTGATAGATTTACTTCAGTTTTATATAAATCATTATGCTGATTCATTACATTAAATTTTTTATGATACCTAAATATCTGCTATTATACCGGAAGAGTCCATGACGAGATATTGATATGATGTAACAAGCGCATAAGCGTAGTATGGTTCCGCCGGTTCAATTCCAAGATTCCAGTTAACTTCAATATCAACAGGGGTGACGGTTAATACTTCCTGGTGTTTTGAAACATCAAAGTGGAAAACTGGGTAAAGTGTTCTAAATTCTTCGATGCTAATCTGAGATCCTTTGTTGGAATCTTGATATTTTTGCATTGCTTCGTTAAACATCACATATGCCTCGACAGGTTCCTCCGCTCGGGATTAAAATCACATTCTAATGTTTTCTCGGGATATTGTCTTGAATTAATTTTTATGTTTATTTGATTAACATCCATGTTATCAAAACGAGCACTGTTTTGTTGTTGATTATTAATTCGCTGTTGATTTTGAAAAACAATAAAAAATATGTCGTAGCAATTAATGAACAGCGACGCTTGTTAGTCTCCATGAATAGTTTACTATTCCCGCTGACATTGATTGTCTGTAGATTTTATTTTGCTCAAAATAAAAAAAAATTGCGAACATCAGGTAAGTGTCAAGTTCAATTCGCTTAGACATCGACGGCATAATTTTTGGCATCCATAATGCCAGATGGGTTATTACAAATTGTCGTTCATCAACACCTGCCTCTTTCATCATGTAAATCACCTGGACCTGCTCGTTCTAATACAAGCGTATGCTTAACACCTCTGAAAATTTTATTTACGTCTCTGTGAAAACCAAATATTGTTGATAGGGGCTAAAATATGATTATTTCATTACCACTGTCCGTGTAAGCTTTTCTAGCGCAAACCCGGCATTGTATCCGTCTCGTCTGTAATCTGATAGTCTGCTGATGGTACCTCCAAGCGTAATAAGACCGGCTCGTACAGCGTCACCAATCTCTTCTTCTGCTGGGTTTGCACCGGCCCAACCAGCAGGATCAACATGACCACCAATAGCGGCTACAAATTCATTATGAATCTTTTCTCGGCCAAATTCTCTGCCCTCGGTTGCAGCAAGTCCAGTATCCTTGAACCAAAACATATTTGTTGCTATGCTTCTAGAATAAACGAAATGATGTTTAGGATCGTACTTGCCACGGGCATGTACATGGAAAGTTCTTCTATTGTTTTATGATTGATTTGATACTTAGCGCTTTTAAATAAACCCCAGCCGTTATTTTGTAATGTTATATTTGCGCCAGCAACAAAAGGATTAGCCGCGTTAGCAAGTCTCATTACTCTACCTCGAACCTCTGGAAACGCTTTATGCGGCACCAAATAAAAATCATCATCAGGAACATTAATTGTTCGTTGGCCTTGTTGATTTTGGCTGACTGAATTATCATCAAGATATTCAACGTACTCAAATTATGTTAGCTCTTCAAGATTATAGTCGTTCAATGACATTTTATTAACATTTGTACACAAAATGTTTTAAATAATTATTGTCATCTTACCATCAACAGCGTCCAATGTTAGATACATGTCGGATGTAATAAGCGCATAAGCAAAATATGGCGCCGCTGGAATCTCGGCAAGATTCCATTCCAATGTAATTCAATCTCGGCTGAAGATTTTGAAAGTCTTTCAGCGTGATTTGTGACATGGAAGTGGAACACTGGGTAAATTGATCTAAACTCTTCGATGCTAATCTGTGTGCCATCACCCGCATCCTGATATTTTTGCATAGCCTCCATTAGCAACATGTAAGCTCTCGATACATCTCTTGCTTCTGTATCAAAATTACATACTAGAGTCCGCTCAGGACATTGTCTAGAATTTATTTTTTCGCTGATTCTGTTGACTCTCATATGAAAAAATATCATGCTGTTGAGCACTTGACTGCCAATTCTATCTTTGCGCTGAAAAACAAGAAAAATATGCCGTGGAAGTTGTTCGCTTGGTGCTGTTGTTATCCTCCAGAAATGTGTTGTTCCTGGTTGTATTGAGGTTCTGTACATTTTATTTTGAACAAAATAAAGTTTTCTTGTAAATTGGGCAAGATCATCGTTGAGTTTCATTTGTGCTGTCAGTTTTGGAACAACCTTTGACATCCATAATGCCAAACGTGATATAACAAAATGACCATCAGCAATACCAGCGGCTCTGTGAATATATCCGTTTGCGTCATCTCTGTTAAAAATAATAGTATGCCTTAGACTTCTAAAAAGTGTATTAACGTCTCTGCAAAACCCAAAAATTGAGCTTAGCGGAAGAAACATTGATATTTGATTACTCGCGTTTGTGTAGACTCTTCTCTTACCAAAACCTTCATTGTATGAAGGATTTCTTTTAATAATGTTTATAATATTATTTGCTATTAAACGCATTGCAGTACCATCAGCGGCAGCGTCTGGTGGATCAATACCAAGAGCACCACAAAACTACGTCAACGCTGCTCTTGTTGCGCTAGCATCAGCGGCCGCGGTTAGCGGAGCAAAACCAAATTATGTGGCTAATGTTATAAGGTAATCTCGAACAAGTACAGCCCGCCCGGCTGCATCAGCGCCAGCCGCAAGTTCAGCCCGTGGAGGAATAAACTCTAATGAAGAAACACCACCAAAACCTGTATCCTTCATTCAAAGCATATTTGTTGCGATACTCCTTGAATAATCATCGCTAAACGAAATGATGTTTAGTATTGTGCTTGCTATGGGCAGGTATTCTGAAATGTCCTCGATTGTTTGATTGTTGAGCTGATATCGCGCGCTTTTAAAGAGATACCAGCCGTTGTTTTGTAACGTCACTGAAAGACCAGGATTATATTCAACCGGTGGATGAGCGTCTGTCATTACTCTACCACGTACTTCAAGAACTGCTTTATGTGGCAGCAGATAAATGTCCTCGTCTCGTGTATTAATTATTCGTTGCCCGTTTGTATCCATTTCGTTTGAGTTTTCATCGAGATATTCAATGTACTCGAATTATGTTACCGTTTCATCTATTGGTGTTATCTCGGTAAGATTTAAGTAATCTTTGTATGACATATTTTATTATTTTGTTTACATACAATTTTATTTTTTCAAAAAGCAGCAACGTCTATTCGACGTCTTGTTTTATTGTGTAATTTTCTAACAATTTCCTCGCCTCACTGTGGCAATCATTGCTTTAGCGGTCTCTGGTGTTGAAGCAATTTCTTTGATTGCTTCTTTTATTTCGGCCGCTGTTGATGCTGATTTTGGTACTGTTGTTGGCACTGCTGTTGATGTTGGTATTCCTTTGATTGTATCAGCAATTTTTGGCCCAACGGCCGTTCCAGCAGCAGACACCGCTCCTGTAGCGAAAGCTTTTGACGCATCAACAGCAATCAGAGCAACCTTACTGGTAATGCCTGGTAAATTCTCAACTAGTTTTGTAAAAATATTTCCAAAAAATCCACCTACGATTTTTCTTCTGTAAATCCTTCGTCGCTTCATTATTTATGTATTTTACATAATCTTCATAAAAATTAATTATATATTTTTCTGAGATGTAAATAATACGTCACCTGTTCATTATTGAGATCAATTTGCCGCCCTGATTGGTCTGTGAGCGTCATTGTGATAACGGATTTTTTTTTCTTCAAGATTACTATGATAATAAATTATTTGTGGAGGTTGTATTTGTAACAAAGACCCCGGTGGTATTTTTGGTGAAAAACTATAAATTTCTGTCCTCTACTGCCTTGAGCTGTGTAAAATCCCTCTGCAATTGAGAAGTTTATTAGTACTGTGCTAAGATCAGTAATGTCAACTGGTTTCTCACCTTGGTATGTAATTGACGTGATAGTATTTTGAGCCATACTGAGCTTTATTAAATCCCAACAATGACCCAATTGTGTTTGACGTAGAAAAATCTATAAGAAAATGATTTTTTAACGTAATTTTAGCCCATAATGTATTGTAATTAGGCTCAAGAGTAACATTTTTAGAGTCTGCTCCGTCTAGCGATATCAGCTGTTTTATTACCGTATTAAGATCAGTCACGTTATAAGCGCCTGCTGGTATTGTAACAGATGACCAGACACTAGTAGAGTATCTAAAATTATCATTAACACCTATTTTCACATTAAAAATCGAGGACCACATTGTGGCTGAAATGAGCCCAATCTCGTATTGCGCGTTAACGTCAAGTTGAAGCGGCGGTGTGTAAATCACAGAAAAATTTGCGCTGTTTCCGGTTGCTTGTTTTGAATCAAAAAGTAGCTTAGCCGTCTGCATTATACTTTTAATTTTTATAAAATTAAATTGTGGCCAAGCTGGGCGTTGCTTGGGCGCCGCCAGTTTTTAGTCCATAGAGGAATATTTTTTCTTTTTCTAGTCTAACCATTGTTTTTCCTGTTTTATAGATTATAACACTAAAAAAATACCTTATAATCACCTTTAATGTATTTAACCACAGCTTCATGCATAATTTCAGCAATAAAACCATCTCTCATAAAGGATTTTATTTGGTCTTAGTTGTCTGGATCAATGGCACGATCACGTTGAAATTGTGCTGCAATATTATACCCGTCCCTGGCAATATCTCTCAACGCTTTTAAAAAATCGTCTTGTTTGGTTTTGTCCCAGTCGTTTGCTTTATTTTTTAATCCTTCTTTTGTTGGTGGATTCCTAATATTATTAACAGGTATAACATTTTTAAGGTGAGTTTGAGTAAAATCTTTATACTCCTTTTTTTCTACTTCGGTTGTTCTTGTTTCATTAATATGCTCTTGTATTAGAATATCAATTGTTCTTAGACTAGACTGCGATTTTTTCATTTTATCCTCAAATACCTTCTGCTGCTCCTCAAATAATTTCTTTTGCTCTTCTGCTGCTTTTTACTGTTTGGTTTCTAGGATACCTCGCAATCCCTTCTTTTTTTAATCCTCAAGTTCTTCCGGGGTTAATTTTGGTGTATCAGGTTGCTTACCAAGGACAGCTTCTGTTACCGGCCTAAATATTTTTGTTGTTTCTTCTTTTGTTTGCTGTTTACCGATATATTTTTTTTCTAAAGCATACTTGAGAAATTTTCTCTGTGAGATAATTTTACTTAGTATATATTTAGGCAAGTCCCTGTTTATTTATTTTAATCACATAAAAATTGATCAAGGCCGCATCGGAACATTTTAGATTTATCTGAACTAAATCTATAAAATAACAAAAAATCATGTTTACCTTGTGTAGCATCATGATAGAGTTGAGAAATTTTTTTACTTTGAAACGTCTCTGCATTGTTCCCGGGCAATGTTTTGGATATCGATGTTATCAAGACCGGCAAATAAAATAAAACATCCGGTGTTTCTTCTGATAAATCTGTCAACGTTGAGTAAACTCCCTGAGCAAGATAAATTGTATTGCAGCGCTTGTTTCGTGACAAAGAAAAATATGATTTAATCTTTTGCATTTCACTATGATCCAACGGGATATCATCAAAAACAACAATTTTATTCTCATCTGAATCTAATTCTGACACCGGTATTACTTGATCAGGTTCTTGAATAATAAAAAAGTCGTCGCTGGCGTTAAGTTCATTTTTCATGGTGTCGTTGTATTGCTGTAACAAATCATATTTATCTTGCTGTGGATTTATCGTGTAAATATAAACCTTGTCGTAGTTGAATCCACCATTAAGAATTAGATTCATCAAAAGATTGGTTTTACCAGAACCGGTCCGACCAATAATCAAGTAATGGTAGTTTGGTAAGTTGAAATTATGTTGTTGTTTTATCACGTTTTCAGTGTCAAAATTTATTATGCTCATTATGTATAATTTTTATAAAAAAATATAACATAATGAGTTATTTTACAAAATTTGGAACCATTCTTGGAAACGGAACAACTGACGATGGCGCTGATAGTGATATTTAAGTGCTACGGGCCGGTCACAATGTCTGGTGATCTTAACATGGCTGGAAAAAAATAATAAATCTTGAGACAACTTATCCGTTACCGAGCGGTAATTTTTCGCAGGCGGCCAGTTTAAATCAACTAAACACGTTAAACAATTTGAAAATAAGCAAAACCGGAGACGTAATGCCAGGTGTTTAAACATTTTACAACGGAGGTAAAATGACGGGACTGCCTACAAGTTTTCCACCAGAAGAGCGAGACGCTGTTAGTTATGGACAAGCCGTAACAGCTCTATCAGCTTATGCTCCACTTGGAGGTTTCACAATTAGAGGCTCAATAAACATGAACAATAATGTTATCCACAATTTGAACCAAAATGAAACATGGGATGTCACTTACGCGGTAAGCGCCGGATATTTGTTTGGTTACGCTCTACACAAAAGCAGCGACGTAATCTCGGGGACACTTAACATGAATAACAACAGAATAACAAATGTCCCGATACCAAGCAATGCCGGTGATGCATTGCCGTATGTGAGTTTGACAAATGCTCTTACCGCAGTTGTTAAAAAAACCGGCGACACAATGATTGGTGATCTTGTGATGGGAACCAATAAAATAAAATCAAGTGCTGTACCAACAACAGGCGAGGATCGTGTCAATAAAATATATGTCGATTCTGTATCAGGTGGGGTTGCAAAACGGGTAAAAAAAATAGTATTGGTTTTATCCCGCCGTGTACAAGCGATTCACTAAACAGAACCCGGTTTATAATCACAGCATCTTCTTTTTATACGGAATATAATCCATTTAACGCTTTTGCCTGGCATTTAATCACAGCAGGAAATACAAACGAATGGGCCACTAACAATTTCTGGATCAAAATTGAATGTCCTTCTGCTGTCTTAATATGGAAATTTACCTTACGAGGACGTGGTAGCGGCGCTGAGAGAATGTACAATTGGCGATTGAAAGGATCAACAGATAACAGCGCTTTTACCACAGTTTACACAGCATCGAATCCAACCTATATTGGAATCCCAGCACAAGAATTTGTATTACCAACACCGGTTGGGACAACAAAGTATCGATGGTTCAGACTTTATTGTGTTGCCGCAGAAGGAACGAACCCAGGACTAAGCGGATTTCAGATTTTTACTCTTGATGATCAAGTGTAAAAAACAATGTGATGAAAATAAATAAATGGCTGATTTTATTGTGATCTGTCGTGATTTTTATAATATTCTTTTAAACAAAGATTATGATATTGTAATTGATCCTAGTAGCAGGCAACAACAAGTCATTGCAAAAATTAAAATTACGAGTTTAAAAACGTTTAATGAAAATGATCCCGCTGCCGATGACTCTTTGGAAAAAAATTATATTTCTGTGAGACCAATGAGATCAGCGGAATTACTTGATAAAATAGAACAACATGACATGATGACAAGATTCTGTAGCACACGAGCGGTTGAACAAATTGAACGTGACCTAGAAAAATTGCTACACCAAGTAATATCGGAACTAAAAACGGATACTGTTATTGCTGTTGCTCAGTTGAGATTAATAAAGAAGAAAAAAATCACTGCGACGGAAGAAGAGCGACATGAACGAGACCATAAATGTCTCGATAGACACTCAAGACAAAAAAAAAGTTGCTCTTGGGAAAAAAAACGGAATTAAGAACAAAGTATTTAAAGCGCCGATTACATCGTGACCTTGGTCTTGATGTTATAAACTTTGAAACGTTAAAAAATGTTCATAAAGAAACAAAGGACGGTGATGTTCTAGCAACAGTGTATTTTGTTGTTTTTAAAAACACGCTTGTAACATATGATATTTATGAAAGATATTCTGAATCTGATCTTATGGCGGCATGGGACGCTATCATCAGAATCCACGCGGATGATACAAAAGAAGAAATCGCGGATTCATTGAAAGACGTTACAAACATTAATCAAGTAGAAAAAAAAATTACCTGGAAAAAAGACATCTATTATCCACGTGAACAAGAAGAAAAAATACGAGCAAAAATGCTGTTGCGCGTAGAAGATTATATTGAATTACCTGAACCAGAATACGCTACGCTAAAAAATATTCTAATCAAGAACTTCAAGATTTATATGGAACCTTATAAAAGACAGCCTAGTAATAAAATTAGTATTTTACTAGACAACCCGATAACAACCGGCGCCACTAAAAGATTTTACACTCGAGCTTACGCTGTAATCTATAATCATTATCGACGTGATGGCTTATACAATTTTGAGGAACGAAAAAAAAGCTTTGAATTACATCCAATCGCTTAAGGACAACCCTTTTGCCGCTTATATTACCGGAGATGACAAGGAACCAATGCCAGATTATCTTCTTGATGTTAGGAGTTGCATAGGTCCAGCCGCGCAGGCGGAATTGAGAAACAGAAACTCTTATCTTTTTAGCCATCACAAAGATTTTCTTAACAAACCAAAAAACGCGGAGTTTTTTTATCTTTTAAAAAGATATGCCGTGCTACTTGACCGAGGACAAGCAGACGACACAAATATTGCTGTAACAGGAAAGTATGCGACAGCATACGTTATTTTGGAAAAATATTTTACTGTTGGATCCCCAATCAATTAAATCAAAGACGCCATCAGTTTTATTGATGCCAACGAAGTGCCAGAATTTATTAACGATGTAACAAAAGAACAAATTCCTGTTAATCTCGGCGTAATTATTCATCTGGTGTTTACAGAAGAGGAAGAAACACAAATAGACGACAAAAACTCTGAATTTGTCAGACAATACAAAGATTTGCTTAACAACGCTGATTTTGCTGCTAAGGTAACAGAAGCCGCCACAGAATTTGTTCTGTGGAGAAGATAAAATTATGTAAAATAAATAAATAATGAAAAAGGTTTTGGATTTTAATCATATTTCACGTGAGATTCCGCTGGAGGATAGAAAAGAACTTATCGCGTACTACAACTATTATCACAAAAAATATTACTGCGCCAATAAATCTTACAATTACTATGGAAGATTATCAAAGTTTATTGGATACGGACCAATGTTGTTAACGGGTACTGGCATCGCAACAATAGGCACTGTTTTTAATCCTCTTCTACTTATTGTGTCTGGTGTTGGGATGTCTCTGAGCATTATAGCAAAACGGGTAGAACCAGCAATAGAATCGAAAAGGTCCGCGTGTAAAACAGGAATGATCAATTATAATAAAATCCTAAACGAAATCAAATCATATCTGACGGGATCTAGGTATAATATGGCTGATCTGATAAAGGATTTTAGAACCACAGACACTTTGTTTGCTGAGATTATTCCGCAGAGGATAACCAAATACGAGAAAATGTACAAAGAAAAGTATCTCGAGTATATCGACATACTTGCCGACGTATACATTTTATCTAAACTCAAGTATAATGGCAAGTATCAAAGAAGTATATGATATAAACAACGAAAGCTCTGTGATACAGGTCACAAAAAACAGGAAAATAAATCTGAGCTATAAGAGTAAACCACTGGTGTCTTGTTGTTGTTTTTTTTTTTTTTTTTTTTTTTTTATCCAAGACGAGATCTCAGGACAGTACTTCAAGAACGGTGAAGATAAAATAAAATTATCGCCGGTCAAAACAGAGAACAGCGAATACTTTAATCTTCTTGAGACGTTGGAAAGTATCATCTGTGATAATATAGATAATTTTTATTGTCCAATAAGCATGGATAAATAAACAAAACTAACCGTTGACCTAAAAAATGTACGGGCGTATAATGCACACGAAGAGGTGATAAAAAAAACAACGGATACTGAAACTGCTGAAACCAAACAAAAAAATAATGTCATTTTGTCCCTGCTGGAATATGATGATGATGTTTATCTCATCGCTAGACCAAGTACACTTTACATCGGAGAGATGATTGATGTTGAAAACAATGATTACTTAGAACCGGATGAATAAAACATACGAGGTATAATTTTGTCTAAACATTAATAATAATGTCTGAAGAAAAGTCAAAGATAGAAAATCAAATGATGGAATTTTCCAATCAGGTGAACAAGGTTTTGGAAATTTCTGGTGAGATAGAAAAATAAAAAAACCAACCTATCAAAAATTGAGAATCACTTGACGGAATTTTCCGCCCAAGTAAACAGAGTCATGGAAATGTCGCAATAAATCAAGCACGGACATATCAGAACTTGAAAATAGTGTGATGGAATTTTCCACTCAAATGAACCGGGTACTAGAAATGTTTAGTGATATAAAAAAAGGTCACGTGATGAAATATAAAAATCATATTAGAAACATCATTATCATATAGATTGTACGGAAGACCACGTAACATATTCAAGGATCCATGGGATACACACGCCAAAACCTGTTTATAACGTTTACAATGGAAAATCTTCGATTCCTCTTACAGCAATAATATCTTACTACGAGATTTACAAAATCTTTTGATTCTATGAAAGACGCCTCACGTTTTACCGGCGTGGATTCTCGGGCTATAAAAAAAAAATGTGAAAAAGAACAGTACTCATCATTTAAATATGGCAACGAATAGATTTTCGAATATTATAAACCAGATGAAACCAAACCAGATGAAATTGATCAAAATGAAACCAAACAAGATGAACTAGTTGATGCAAATTCTGGTGGCTATGATATCTTTGAAGACCTGGGACTATAAAATTGTATCTAATATTAATAATAACGAGGTTGAGAGGGGCGGCTCAAGGACATACAAAAATTAATATAACTTTTATCCAACAATTGCAATAAGATCTCTTTTCTATCTCAGCCCACACTCTCGTGGAGCATTCTGAAAATCGTGCAGTAGTAGAGGACTCTGGGCATTTTGGGCCCAGGACCGATTTGTTTTTGTCGCAAAAATTGATGACCGAGCAAAGCGAGGTCATCATACTTGTTACAAGATAAAATCAGGTCCGGGACCGAAATCCCCAGAGTCATCTACTGCTAGGTTTCTTTATTCTATCAAATGCCAACAATTCAGAAATTATGATCAAAGTATGTGCTGTAGAACCTACAAATTTATATGGAAACATTTTCTTCTTTGAGTCACTGTGACTTTGACCTATGACCCCTTGACTCCAGAATTAATAGGTTCTTTCCTTCCGCAATATACAAGACATCCAAAACGTTTGCCAAAAATGGAAGCCACTATCGAATTTCGGAATGGGTATATGGCATCGAAGTGACTCTTTTCGGAGTCATCGCGACCTTGACCTTTAACCATTTGAATCCAAATACAATAGGTTTCATCATTGTCTCAAATGCAAGCGATCCATTAAATTTGGTCAAGGGATACAAAACTCAAGTTATTTTGCGGAAACCATATTTCTTCTTTCAGTGTAGGTTACTTTGACCTTCAGCTATTGACTAAAACATTTATATGTGCATTTCTTGTCTCAGATGCAAGCCATACACAAAGTTTGGTCATTGTTTGTGGCATAGGACTTTAGTTATTTTGTGGAGTCATAGTGACTATGACCTATTACCGTTTAACCACGTGTCTTCTTTATCTCAAATGCAAGCCCTCTACAAAGTTTAGTCAAGGCACGTGACATAGAACTTTAATAGTTTTGTGGAGAAAAAAATTCATTCTTTCAGTCCATGTGATCTTGACCTTTGACCTTTTGACTCCAAAATCAACAAATATCTTCTGTGTCTTGGATTCAAGCTATGCACAAAGTTTAACTAAAACAGGTGAAAAAGAACTCAATATATTGTGCGAAAAAACATTTTTCATCATAGAGTCATTGAGACCATGGCCTTTAACCTATTGACTCCAAAATCAAAAGGTGCGTCTCTTGTCTCAAATGCAAGCAAACGTTTGGTCAAGTTATCTGGTATACACGTCAAACTATAGTGTGAAAGCATTTTTCCTTCTTTCAGTTCCATTGACCTTTATCTTTTACCTTTCGAGCCAAATATTGACAGGTTTCGTCCTTGATCCAATCCAAACTTTTTACAATGTTTGGTCAAGTTAAATGGTGGAGAACTTGAGTTAGTATGAGGAAACTAAAAAGGGAACATACAGATGGACGTACGGAAAACATAACATGATACTCTCCGCTTTATATCGGGCCATTTAAAGCCATTTTACAATACTTGTGTACCTCCTACTAATAATATGAGAATGATGAAGTGGATCTGAATGGCTGCTATCATGCGTGCTAGTTCTGCCATAGTCTGTCATATTCTGCGACGATAAGGCACACAGCCAGGAAAAGAACGAGCCAACATGGAACCAACAAAATCCAGACGAACACCAAGAGAAAGAAGAAGCTCACATAAATAGACGATGGAACCCCCTATGTCTTCAGGGGACGAAAGTAGAAACATCATTTTCTCCTATTTGAAGATAAACGAAATCAGGAAAAGATCTCCAATTCCGACAATCCTCTATGAGATGGAAAATGCGAGCACCGCTAAAACCCATAAATGAAATAAAAAATATTTCTAGATCGACGCTCAAACCCAGAACACTGTACAAAACGGCCCAAAAGGGTGATCAAACTGAGTCCAAAACCCAACAGATGCATGATCGCTGAGATCACGAAAGAGAATGATGTTCATAGAAAAGTAATAGCAATACTAGAGTATATACTAACCGATGTTTTAATCACGTCCGCGCCAAAAACAATTTCAATCCGAGTCGAATCATGACAACAAAACCAAAGGCATGTTTTCAATCGCGTCCGTGTCCAACCGAATTACCATACTCCTTTAAAGCAAGAAACAAAACATGCATGTTTTAAATCATGTCCGCGTGATATACAATCTCAATCCACTTATCAGACAATAAAAACAATAATATGATACAACAACACATACATATTAAAGTGAAACTACAACACGTTGGAGACAAACATATGCGAACAAAATAAAGAAACAGATAAACTCGAAATAGTCAAACAAAACATAATAAGACGACGCTATCATGAATAACAAAGCCCACCTAAAACAGATATCCACTCTCTATGCATACATGTGCGTACAGTGTCGTATATGGTAAGTGTGGACACAAATAATGGCGTCTTAAAGGTCAAGTATGGATACTGTGGGTATATCACTAACTTGCTGGATGTGATGCACTGAGACGGGCTATCTCCACCACACGCCAGAAAATCTCCATCAAATAAAACCATAAGAGTAAACGGTATGGAAGTGTATGTAGTAGTATAGACTAAGAAGGAGAACGAAAAAGTAAAAAATTTTACAAATGTATATGAATAGTCCACAAGAAACAAACACAAAAAAGAGAAAATAGACGCACGCAATATACAACAATACAATGCACCTAGACCCCCTCCCCTTTTTTTCTTTAGGGAATAGCTAGAACAAAACTAAATACAAATTTCACTTAGATAAATGTCCGTCCCAGAATGCCAACAAAGGAAGTAACACAAGCAGCAAACGCATACACAAATAGCACGCCACATTACAAGGGGACATAATCTCGTTACAACTCTAGTCCGTAAGGGCAAAAAGCACTAATGAAATACATTTTACACCAAATTGGGAGGATAGGAATAGCAGTGATAAAAGCTTTTGATATTATATAGCATGACGGGGCATCTCTGGCTGCGGGGTGTCTACAAATAAAATCATTCCACGTCAGCTGACTCGAATTTAATACATTCAAAGAAAATGCTAACAAAATCTATTGACAACATTCTCAACAAGATACAAACCACCTACTTCAGAAAATCATAGCACTCATTTCAATTTAACCTAATTCTTAATGCGCAAGTCTTCCATAAGGTGCAATTTTCCTCACACTATATGATATAAGTACAATGGTGACAACTTTTCTAGGTAAATGGGAGCCAACCAGATCTAAATGAACAGATCCATTTCTCCACTTTGATGTGTTGCTGTTGGACTGATTTTGGTTCACCCTGTTCTTTTCAATTCATCTTCTGGGGATTTCTAACAAACGGCGGTTAATGTTCAATCTTACACAGCATCAAATTTATTCACAGTTATAGTTTATTTGCTGTACCTTGACTGGTCATCAAATGTAAAAATAGCCTGAAAATTAGAAGACTAGAGCAAATCATTATCCACACACTTCGCTTAGTTGTCACTACCACCATCATACATATATGCATTTGACCCCACCGGTAGACTCTGTCCCCAGGGAATGGGTTAAAATTCTGAAACCGTTGTGCACATCTACCGACCACCCTCAATCATATCCCAATGGTTTAAGTTTCTATCTCAAACAGTGTGGGAGGAGTCGCGCGACATTACACAAATCCTGAAAGTTACTATACGTTCTATAAACAATTACATATATGCAAAGGTGATCCCACACTTAAAGCTCCACCCTCTGGGGGTGGATCCAAGTTCCGAAATAGCTGTGCAGACTAACCCCTGATAATATAAAAAAAAGTTTGAAATCTCTATTTTAAACGAGGTGGGGTATTTGTGCGACATTCCGCACGTACGCACGGACGGGCATAATCACACAATTCCCACCTTTTCTCTGAAAAGCGTGGGAATAATTAAAATGTAAATATGAAAGTTTCAAAGAATGTGTGCATCCAATCATCGGTACAAACCATGCCACGTTCATAAAATGGAGAAATGGATGAATGTGTGAATTGATAAATGGGTCAGATCGGCGCCGTATTACTTGTTTGAACCTTGAACTGTGGTAGCTATTTCCAATATCTGTTAATTCTAGGGAAAAGGAAAACTATTGCTAAAATGTTTGAGGACTTAACATTTCTTGTATTCAAATGAATCGGAGGGAAGAAGTTCCAACAGGGCATTCCATTAAAAATAGACATGATGGCACCTCAGTTTAGGAAGCACAAACACCTTTAAGTCTCCCAAAATCCAACGAGGATTTCTTTGTTTATTAATTATAGCTAACATCTTTTCCTACCTACGTACTTAGCAACCAACATACCTAGCAGTCAAAGTATCTAGCAACCTACATATCTACCGATCAACCTACCTACATATTTATCTTTCTCTTGGAGGAAACCATATACAATTGCATTATTTGAACAATTCATGCTTAAACATCGCGACCTCGTGAGCAAATCAGTCCCCTGGATTTATGAGGAATAGACATCTTTCCACAAGAGTAAAGTCCTCGAACTTTGGATAGAGGGAGGATCTTTTTTTCCCTCTTCCTCTTCTAAAAAAATAGGGGACCTGAGTAAATCATATTGAGGACAAAAATGGTGAAAAATGTTATTCGGAATAAAGGATATTTAATAAAAAATTACAACACCTAATGTCCGGCTGGATTTCATTGTACCGTCACCATCAACAAACAGACGATGAGCATTAGACCGAAGAGAACGATAGAGTAATTTTTCCTCCTGTACTACATTCAAACTTGTCTCAACGGTCACCTTTACATATCGGTCACCTGGTCATAACTGCCATTCTAATTTTCTATGTACAAGTCATGTACATAACGGTCACCAGCTTTGCGATGAGCGGTCAGGTGTTTCCTAACTAAATAATGGTTTCTCCCTGCTTTAAGCGGTCACTGGAGCGTATCAACAGTGACTGCTCTATGCATGCAAATTAAACTTTTGTTTGATGAGTAAGGCATTGTTTAGATAATTGAATAGCGTATGAATCGATGTGTCAAACTTTCTCATCTCGCTTGTACTCACCGTACTCCATTCACACTGTCAATAGGACTCAAAAGTGTCAATATGTCAAATTCGAAAGCGAGGTAGTATTTATTAGTAGAGAGAGCGGGTAGAAGCAATTCGTTAGCTGGATGGTGGGAAACGTAGTCGTATAGTCACAGCAGAAATGAGAGTCGTCTTTGGTGACAGTGTGACAGGTATTGTTTTAAATCCTATTTTTTAAATTATTTTTTGTTATCTGATGAAAAAAGTTAATCTATGAGGAAAGATAAGAATTCATCAAATTTCATTAGGGTCCGGTGTTAATAACAATAGACACACTGAGCTTATTTTCATTCCCTATCTCGGCGAACTGAGCACTATTTAATCCAGATATTGTTCTGAATTGAGAACACCTGTTCCTAAGCCTAATTATGCAAGTTAGCCAAACAAAGAGTATGTCCTTTGTTCCACGGTGCACGATACAAAGATCACGGATTTTATTGTTAAAAAAAAAACGGCAGTGATTATTCAATTTATAGTATGGTTTAAAGTGATCAGGATACAGTAATCTTGTGTGGAACATAACTCTGGCAGAGAACAAAATATACCTTTATTGTATGATTTTGTTGAATAGTGCACTAAAGTAAATCTGTTGATAATAATACAAATAATAATAATAATAATAATAATAATAATAATAATAATAATAATAATAATAATGGTATGCGGTGCATGGTATTTGTTAAAAAACCAAGTTTGAAAGATGAACCTGCATACAAAGGTTACCTGTGTACAAAGGCCAGTTTGATCCTTTTCCATGTGTGTCCGCTTTAGAAAGGTTTGACTGTATGTACATTTATCTACTTAGATAGCGCGAGTCCCCTCCGTCGCTGACCCACACTCTGTCGTTGCCATTTTTAAGCGAAATGGTACGCAGGATGTAAATGGTTAATTCTGAATGAAATGAGTATGTAAATTTAGCCAGTCTCCATGATATTGCTGGTATGAAGTGTTTTCCTCGTAATAAACTATATATATATATATATATATATATATATATATATATATATATATATATATATATATATATATATATATATATATATATATATATATAGTCTTTAGTCAACCTGGAAAAAAGCATCCAAATTTGACTTACGCTAACAAATAGTGACTTATCTGTACCAAGGCCAAAGTGAGCGTCCAAGACTTTCACGAAACTTTGAGTGACATTGTCGTCTTTCATCTTCTAATTTCATTTTGTGTGTGCATTTGTGTGTCTGTGGCTGTGTAGGGGTCGCTAATTGAAGACTCTAGGTCGCGTATCTGAGCGAGGAAAACGTGAAACACTGCTACCCTGGATGTGCGATCTGGAAGCTGAGATTATGTGATTAAAAGACAACATTGATTTGTATTTGAGATTCGAGATGACGTATTTGAGATTCGAAATCACGTATTTGAGATTCGAGAACGCGCCTTTGAACACGAAATGTTTTCACGTTATGGCTTGCATAATAATTCGATTACACGTAATGGAAGTGTCCATATCGCGTAATGTAGAAATTCATTTCGCTTGATGGAGAGTTCAATTACGCGAGTTGCAGAAATCATATGATTAAAGAGTATATTCTGATTGTCTCCATTAATTTTGCGCAATCGTGCCTAGAAATCCCGAAACGTAGCACTCGTGGATTAAAAAATTAATTGGAAAATGCAATTGCGACACGGCCTTCCATTAGGAATGCATCCATTGGCACCTTAAGGTTATTATCTTCGCTTGCAAAGGTTCTATGGAGCTTACCAACTTCGTATAGAGATGGAAGACTCCATGCAACGTTTTTTTAGCTAGTGACAATACAATATAGTCGGCACAATCATCATTTATGTCTCGCACAACCCACCGTCGTTGTTTTTAAATTTCTTCTAGCATCTATCTATCCGTTCATCCATCCATCCATCCATACATACATACATACATACATACATACATACATACATACATACATACATACATACATACATACATACATACATACATGCATGCATGCATGCATGCATGCATACATACATACATACATACATACATACATACATACATACATACATACATACATACATACATACATACATACATACATACATACATACATACATACATACATACATACATACATACATACATACATTCAACTATGCGTACGCACGTACCTACATTCATACAAATGAGCAAACTATAAGGAAATCAGATAAATTAACGCGTGAATGAATGAGAGAGAGAGAGAGAACGAAGCCCATAAATAAATTAAGAAATTAAGTACTTCACTAATTAGTTATATAATCTCCGGAAACAGAAGAAATGGGGCTCTATAACATTGAGAGCCATTTGTTTGGTATTAGCTCAGTTTTGTTACCCATTTTAAACACAGACGTCGTCTCTCTTGTTTGACTTCTCATCACGTGGTTTGGGGATAATGACGTCAAGTATAAAATTACGTCACGTCAGTAGTAACTATTCCTCATATTTCTACCTAGCAGTAACACTGAATGGATGTCTTGCTTGATCAATTTAAACAAATATAGTGAGAACATGAACGTGGAGTTCCCAGGACACGTAGACTACTGCAAGTAAGTGTGTTATTTATTTGTGAAAAGTTGGGCAACTAAGTACTATGTTTTATTAAAATTTTAACAGAATATGTGAAACGATAAAGATTAAGGTATGCGCAAGACGAACTAATACTGGCGTTTATTTGTTTCTTTCAATTTGTTTATTTTAATTTTTTAAATAGAAATCATATTTCTAGTTTGGAAAAAAAAATTGCAACCTTAATTTTGAGTATATTCCAATATAATGACATCTATAAGAAATCTTATCCATAATTGGATTAAATCTATTCCGAGAAATGGGGCGAAGATATTTCATGGATTCCGGCACAAAAATAGCAGCCAGTTCAGTTAGTTGCAGGGGTTGCCTAGTGACATGTTGTGACCAAGAACACGTCATATCATGCGCGGTGTAACCTGAACACCCTTTGCAGTCAAATATTTATGAGATATGACATCATCGTTTTTGTCGTAAACTTGGTGTAGTCCTACTGAGCCTAGCATCCCAAAGTCATTATTTTGCGAATAGTTTGAAAAGCTCATGTAATTCAGATATGTGGCGTTTAGTACTCTAAAATAACTCATATTAACTTACTTGTCACAAACAATGCTTGGGACAAATATAATTTACCGGTTCAAGTATCTTGACGGTAAACAGTTTACATATTTCTGAAATTTCTCTTCTTTTGCCTTTCTCATTTTTATCCATTTTAACACTTCATGTTGTTTCCCATTTCTATTCTTCACAGACTCTCCTTTAACATCACTACGAACGTTTCCTTCGGTGACACTCTACTTTCAATATGCTGCCAAGGTACAGAAACTACCTCGAAATGTTTATTTTCTTCTTTAATCTTTTCCCTTTTCTTTCTCTGCTCATTTCGCGAAAATTTTGGTCAGCTTCGAATCCTCCTACCGTCTCTAATAAGTTTACCCTTCAAATTGGAATTTTTGGTGGTCAGACCATTCGAAGAAAATGTTGGAACCATGAAATACCGCACTCGCTTGCGCGTGATGTCATACAACTATATTTGACATCGTCTGAGATAGATGCCTCAAGCTGAAACATTATTATATTTTTATAGATGCGCACATCGGTGTTTCAAATGGAAACGGGCTTTGGGTGGAGGGTGTAGTGGGGCGAGTAGGGAATCTCCTCAGAAAAGCATGGCAACAAGCTTCTTTCCAAAAACTTATAAGCGACTGCTTGCTTTCAAACGGTTGTATTGACTTATACGAACTATTCATTTTGGGGTCTGGTCGTACACCTGTAATATCTTAATCTACCATATTTCTGTATGCCACTAGCATGGAAATCTTGCAACTGCGCTGCATTATTACGTTTAATTTTTTAAGAAAAGCGAATCGGTCTATTAAGGTTATTATAAATAAGGACAACCACTAGCATTATGAAAAAAGGTGACACAAAGCACGTGTCTTTTGCAAGGGACAGAATTTGATGATTGAGTGTCTACTCGGATTGTATACATTTTTATCGTAATCAATGTTAGTTATGAAACAGGTGTTTGCAATTATCTTTTGATATCCTACTCGGTGTACTAATTGACATGTTTAATAGTTTTACCTAGTCAATTAACCTTACCTAGAAACTCATTATGAGTACTCAAATATAAGTATTGAACACTCCCACCTCAACCTCACCTAGCACCTCTGTGCATGAGTACGAGTACTAAAATATAAATTTTGAACCCTTCCACCTCAATGATCTCAAAATCGAAAGCAAGCTTTCAATCTCAAAGTTGGGTCTACATTTTCTTTCGATAATGAGTTCAAAGTTGCATTCCAGGATGTATTTACTAATTATAATGTAAAACGTCTACCGGCAATTACTAACATATTAAATACAAGACTTAATTTCATTTTTTTTTTCTCGGTAGGTGTCCATCAGTGTAAAGATCTCTCTCTTGACCAAGAGGCTAGGACATACAAGTTCAATGTAATAAAGGAAATAACACATGAACAGTCCACAGAAGATCGAAAGCGTTCTACTGACGATGCATCGAACTTATCATCAAGCAAAAGTGATCCATCAGCTTTTGTCACTGACACGGAGAGATTTTCTGGCAAGAAAGTTATCGATCTTGACTACGAACAACAATCAGTGGATGATGACGGCTCCTATGGTGAGGCTTATAAAACCAACTCAAACAAAAGTTGGAGAGTACTTCACGCTGGAGATATTAGTCCAGTGCTGTTCCATACTGTTGGATCTGAAGTAAAAAAGACACAACCACAAAATACTTTTGAAGAAAAGCATCAAGGGAACACCACAATGTATCACAGTTTGCCAAACATCACCACAAGAACAAACGAAAGGAAAAGAAGATCTGCCAAAGACACTGACAATCATATTTCAGATAAACGCAGACTTGAAGAAGTTACTCACGTCAAAGCTATCAGCTATGATGTCTTGAAAAATGCTCACGCTCCCAGACATCACAGGGGTGTTCGGGAGATGGAGATACCGCAAGAATTAACGGCATCTTGTGATGTAGCTGAACATACTCGTTTGCTGGCATCTGAACAAACCCTGGAAAATACTTCTAAAATGTTAGAAGAATTTGGATTAGAGATTCAACCCGATGCATTCTATAAAGCAAGAAATGTGAAAATCGAGACCCATATCTGTGATGGTTTTAAACCTCAAGGTGATGGAGATAGGCTGTCTACCATTACCACAAAAGAGTATGACTTCAGTGAAGAGAAAGAAACATTAGAATCCAATTATTCTGATACCTACAGGAACAGTGATCTTCAAAATGACCTTGCGCTCTCGTCATCCTCAGAGTCAGACTCGGATCAAGAAAACAACGATGAGAACTACTCTAACCCATACTGGCTTAGCCAAGAGCTGGAGGATTCCTGTAGCAAAGAACTTCTCTTTGGTGGAGACAGGGTTGACTATCCTGAGGAAGATTTCCGGTGTCCTGGAGTTACAAAACCAAATGAAAACCAAGAGTCAAACAATGATATCGATTCAGATTCATGTTCTGAATCTGATTCCAGTTTTGACTCTGATGAAAATGCTAGTTTCGAAGTGGTGCGTGATCCAGACTTATTTCCAGTGAAGATCGCCCCAATCAAGAGAAAAAACAGAGCGCTTCCATCCCTCAGAATAACTCTGCTCACATACAGAACGCTGAGGAAGGCGTGTCAGGACTTTATGACGTGTTGTGAGGAGTATTGCTGGATCGACTGGCCCACTGCTTCATTGATTAGAGCAATGTCTGAGTTCAGATGAATACAGAACCCTTTTATATGTTCTTATGTAAACTAATTTCAATATAGCGTACACTGATTAATCCATAATTATTATCCTTTTTGTTCTTGTAAACACGATATAAGTATAATAGATAAATATGCAAATAAATTCAACATTTTACAACTGTGTATACGTTATTTGTATAATTATATAATATTTCTCCTGCAAGAACCTGAACGACATGGTCACATATGTTGAATTTGAAAAATAATTTATAATTATTATTATTATTTTTTTTATATTTTTTTTTTTTTTTTTTGGGGGGGGGGGTCAGAATACAAAATACCAGTCAGGTATAGAAGACTATTCCACTTGATCCACTAATATTTATCGATGTTTGACTGTCTCTGTTTGCTAGTCTGTTAGATAACTTAAAGTGTCACATTCATTGCATGGAAGGCGCATCTTGCTCTGTCTAAGGAAAATCAGAATGCCTTTAAGGAACATCCTGAACAGAAAACAGTGAAGTCCTGAAACCTGGGGATCAAAAACACATTCATCCAATGAAAGTCACCGTAACCTCCTCAAACCTAGTAACACTGTCACAAAATATATAAACCGACAGGAAGCACTTAATTAAAAGTGGTAAAACCCGAAATTTATTATGAATGATAAGAAAATTTAATCAAACCTATGGTAAAACCCATTTTGTTGTTCTTCATAATGCTCTAATGGCATGAAGATATGCCTAGAATAATGATAAGCAAGTGAAAACGCCAATGATATTAACACTATGACAGGCTTTTAAAAAGTCTTCCCGAGCCAGCGTGTAAATTAGAAGGCCAGGCTTTGTATTCTCCAGACTTGTTGAGCATGAAATTCGGGCTCAAGCTTGAAACCCCAAAGTCAGATATTATATATTAGCTGAAAAGATATAAATTATTGAAAATTAGCATGCAAGGAAGGAAACAAATTATTGAAAATTAGCATGCAAGGAAGGGAACATAAATTAGGAAAATACTGGAAGCTTAATGATTCTCACTTTATTCAAATTTGAGTTACGGAATGTCAAAGTTGCTCAGACTTCCAGCATGAGATTGAGTGATTTATGCTCATAAACGTTTGAGAATACGGAGCTAGAGCTTCTCCCAATGTTCATGACATGAAGCAACTAGAAGTGCAAGACACCTAAATGTAAAGCAAGTCCACTGAGCGGTTACTTAGCCACCGCAACTGCAAGTCGATATTATCCATTTTCAGTTGGGTTGACAGGAGCAATTGAGGTTAAGTGCTTTGCACAATAGTACGAGTAAAATTAATGGTAAGTATTACAGCGATGTATTCTCCAAACACGTTACTTTTTAAAACAAGAAACTCATGATCAAACTTAAACTCAAAATGCAAAATGTCAAAAGTTAGATATGATGCTTATGATAACTTGTATACTGCAAACTGCATAGACCCACATCTGTTCGCAGTTGGACCCGACTTATAAGCGATTATATATGGTACATCAATTTTACCAAAATGAGCATGCTTCTGGAACAAGTCGACTCAATATTAGAAAAGTCTTGGAACTTATTTGATTCAAACGTTATTAACAATGAAGTTCGATGTTCTGATTTCAATAAAAAGTCTTAAAATATAAGTCCAGAATGACTGGATTGGCCAAACTTCAATTTGGCCATACTGAAATTTGAAAAAATTGCTGAATTCCAAGCCTAAGCCAAAGTTCTGTTGGTGAAATTTCGACCGGATTATCAAATTAAATGCCGTAGGCTATGCTTCAATTCAAAGGGATGATGGTGAAATCTGGACCAGGTTTGAAGTCATCAAACAGTGAGAGCATGAAATTTCAACTAAAAATGTTGATTCTGAACAGCATTACTCGAACATTGAGAATTATCAAATTTCATAAGAATTTAAGTTTTCTTTGCTCTTCATATTTTAAAAATTTCAGTCATTTTTAAATTTGTAGTTATATTTTCTAATCCTGGAGTATTGATTCCGAGTTCACATGTTCTACTCAGACAGTTTCGTTACTATGGGGCTATTCATTCCTGAGTCTAGGCTGCTGACAACTAACAATGGCATGCCTTGGTCTGCTTTTATTTAATACATGACCTCATTTGGTTCATTCTAAGAGTAGAGAGTCTCGTGTCTTTCCTATACAATTTATAAAGTTACCAAGTTAACCAAAATGAGTACAAATGTGGTCACAGTAACCTACCTGTGAATACTTTACTTGTTGTGTATTGAGCAAATTGACTGTTTCATTAAACAATTTAGTGAATTAGGTAATTGAATTCGTACTTGTACCTCATACCCCCACCCCCACCCCAGCCATCATCATAGAGGTAAACAAGTTTACGTTTCAAAAGTAGAACACACCAAAAAACAACACTTTAGAAATATGGTAACGGTATGAAAATTGAATCAGATCCTCTATGTACACATGCAAAAACATGTCTACAACATGTAATTCGTCCGCGTCGAGTTTTCATCCAATAAAACCTAAGTGAAACAAGAGAACACATTATGTGCCTGCCCCGTGTTTAATAGTTCTCTCTCCAGGCATTAGTAGGGTATGGTTGACTCTGCAGATAACGGGTCTCAATGTCTTCAGCCTTTGGTCAAGGTATACGGTCTTGAACTAAAATTATTGTGCAAAAAACATTTTTTTCTTTTCCATGTACTATGACCATGACCTCTGAACTGTAGATCCCGGAATCTGTAGCATTTTTTATTACCAAACCCATCCACAAATTTAGGTCAAGAAACTGACTCTAAAACAAAAGTTATTCTGCTAAATTCATTTTTTTATTCGCCACAATAATCCTGACTTTTGACCTTTTTATGCCAAATTAAATAGTCCTCTTCCATACCGGAAGTGAAAGCCCTCTACCAACTTTTGTCGATGTACGTGCTCTAGAACTAAAGTCATGATGCAAAAACTATTATTCTTCTTTCAGCTATAGTCATCGTACGGAAACCATTTTATTTTCCTTTGAGTCAAAATGACCTTGACCTCTGATCTTTTCAGACCGAAATCAATAAGGTTCTTCCTTGCCCCAAATGCAAGTTACTTACAAAGTTAGACAAAGTTAGATGGTGGAGAACTCGAGTGTGTGGAAACTAAATAGAGAACAGACAGATGGACGGATGGAGAGCATACATGATAAGCTCCGGATTATAGGGGGTGTACAACAATCAATAATTGAAAGCCATTTGTTCTCAATAATATTGTACATCCTATTAATAACATGAGAATTCTGAAGGGATCAAGCTGGCTGCTATCATTAACGCTAGTTCTGATATTCCTTACATAACAGGTGACTTGAATTCAAAATATTTGTTCAAAGAAAATGCTAAGGAACTATACATTCAACCATGTCAACAAATACAAAACATCTAAGTTATAAAAACACAGGACTTATTTATTGACCTCAGTTCTTATCGTGAAAGTCTGTCTACAAGGTTCAATTTTCCTCCCATTGTTCGATATAGGTACAATCCAGAAAACTTCCTATCGATATGTCAGCCAACCAATTGTAATTGAACAGATCCTTTTCTCCACTTTGGTGTGTTGCTATCAGACTATTTATGGTTCATTCTGTTCTTTTCAATTCATCTTCTGTGGATTTCTAATAAACTAAGGTTAATTTTCTCCTTCACAACATCAAATCTAGTCACAACTATAGCTATAGTTTATTTCTTGCACCTTGACCGGTCATCAAATTGTAACAGCCTTAACACTAGAAGTATGCAGCAGAACAGCATTATCCCTACGCTTTCGTAAGTTATTACTAACCCCATTATACATACATGCATGTATCCCACTCGCAGGTTCAGCCCCCAGAGGGTAGAGCGAAATTCTAAAACCGTTGTGCACATATCCAAACCATCTCCAAGCATATAACAAAGTTTCATCTGTCTGTTTGTCTGTCTGTCTGTCTGTCTATATATATAATATATATATATATATATATATATATATATATATATATATATATATATATATATATATATATATATATATATATAAAAGCGTGTCAAAAAAATATATATATATATATAAAAAAACAACAACACGGAAGTAGAGTAAGATGAGTCGGAAATGAGAGTCCAGATTTTGAAGTATGTAAAATTGTATTTTTATAGTTACAACTGGTGTCTTGAAAGTATGTTGACATTAAGAATTATTATTAATAGCTGAGATTAGCAATAATAATTGCTGCATGAAGCAACAGTGCCTAGTATGGAATGCCATAGCTGTCGTATGTTGCAACTCAACTTTAGGTAGGATTTAATAGTGATGATTTGGGGCAAAATGATAATACGACCACGACTGCTCACTCAAGTGTTGTATGAGGTCAGCTGAACCTTATATGGAGTTGCTATGCCATGATGAGACACGACAAGATAATTTATTGTCTTTCATCCAACAAAAAGATATGACAATGACAACGTAATGTATTTATAAATATCTAATATAAAATGTTATCATTCCTCTCTCTCATCTCTGATAAACCCATCCTTTACAATTCACACACACACACACACACACACACACACACACACACACACACAGAGTGATCTGATTGCTCTTGTTGGACATTTGTCCTAAAAGATAACGTGGTGTCCAGATATTGTGAAAAATATAGTAAAAAGTTCAAAAGAGATATTAAAAGTTGTACCAAATAAAAACAAACATCGATATACTTAGTTATTAAATGTACCAGAAAATGTGCAATTCCGGATTAGCTCTTGCTTTGGTTTTAGTACCATCCTTCCGGACTGCCCTAGTTTTCTCTCAAGCTATTTATTTATAACAATTAATTTTATTTTAGAAAACTATACTATACAATTTCACCCAACAACGGTATTTTCTGCAGCTCTACTGTTTTGAAATTATTGATTTTTTTACAACAAATTTACTACAGTAAAATCTGTATTGAGCGACCACATATCATTTACGACCAAAATCGTCAGTCCCATCGATTTGATTATAAAATGCACTATCGTGAAAGACCACCTGCATGACACTACCAGCAACAACGATTTTCAGCAAAATATGTGTCTCGACTCTGCTACGAATGACCGCATCACAAAAATAAAGATAAACACCACTGACCTTTGTGTCATCCTAACCAGAATGAAAAGCTTAGGAGGGGTTTCAAGCAAAGTGAACTTTAATAGGAGTAATACAAACCTAATATTATTGCATTGCTACCCTTGTCCGAAACGCTAAATATTTACAATTAGTAATTGGAGGGCCAGAAAAGAAGAGAACACAATCCTAGTCTGATTCTTTTGTCATATCCAACATACAGAATATATCCTACCAGTGCTGGATTATTCAATAGGCAGACTAAGCACGTGCTTAGGGCAACAGCAAAGCAGGAGCACAAAAAGAAAAGAAAAAAAAGAGAAATTACGGGGGTTTTTTTTAATTACATATGGGGTGGGGGTGGGGCACCATAATCTTTTCAGTGCTTAGGGCCTTTGAAGGTCTTAATCCGGCCCTGTATCCTACCCATTTTAGTTCCGGTTAATTTTGTTTTTGTGGTTGTTTATGGTTCAGTGGTAACTATGATTCGGTTTCTTTGACAACCTGGGTTTCTGGCGCATAATCGGCTACCTTCGGTAGCTCCTTTTCATACTGAGATTCCCAGTTTCAGTCGTATCTGTGCTGGGAATGTTGACCATCTCCAGCACAGATACGATTGAGACTGGGAATCTCAATAGGCTCCTTTGTCCAGTTAAGGCCTAAATGTTTTATGTGGCTTCCTCTAAAAGGAGAAGGAAGGGTCGGAGTTGTCTTTTTCTCCCTCTCAAGGGTTGTTCTGATATTTCAGCTGCAACTGATTCCATGTGGACTGTCCTCACTATCAAGAGAGCTTGAGAACTAAAGCTCATGAGGTTAGGTCTATTGTTGAATCGTGGGCCAAGGTCTATTGTTGAATCGTGGGCCAAGGTCTATTGTTGAATCGTGGGCCAAGGTCTATTGTTGAATCGTGGGCCAAGGTCTATTGTTGAATCGTGGGCCAAGGTCTATTGTTGAATCGTGGGCCAAGTTTAATTACTCCTCTTTGGATGATGTCATGAGAGCTGCCTTCTGGCAGTCTCACTGTACCTTTTCATCCTTTAACCTTCAATCTTTGGAACACCATAGAAAAGACAATTTACTCGTTCGTTGGGTCCAATCGGGACAGCACAACATGTTATTAAACCATCTACTAGCTTACAGTAGGGAACACTCCTACAGTACGGGTAAGTGCATTTTTCTTATAGCAGATTTGCTTTTGAGGTAATTTACCTTCCTAACTGGTAAATTCATCAACGCAATAGTAGCAGGTATTATATTACTGCTATTAAAATGTAATGGGGAGTTGGGGTGGTGTAGAAAACTAATTTTAATTAGGTCATGCTTGCCTGCTACAGTTATAAAGATTCCCTGCTCTCTCTCCGCTCTGAAATCATGTAGTCTCGGTCCAAGTCAAAAGAGGAACATATTTCGTATGCTGGTATGACATAGGAATCAGACTAAGATCGTTTTCTTTTCTTTCTGGCTTTCATTACTGGCCTTCCAATGACTAATTGGAGGAGGGAATATTTAGCTTGGACTGGGGACTTAAGGGTCCCGGAAAAGGGTAACAATGCAAATAGTAGCAGGTAAGTATTACATAATTAAAATGAGTTCCTCCCTCCTCGAAGTACATCTTGTTCCAACAACAGCATAGCAGAAACAGAGATAAACACCACTGAAATTGATGTAACCCTTTGTAACCACAACCGCTTAGGTGGGTTTTTCTAAACCAAAAGAAAAACAAAAGTTGTCCGGCTACCGGTTCCCTAAAATCAACAGGTTATGCAGGTAGCGTCTACTATTATAGACCGTAAACCAGATTAAAGTACATGTCACTAACCTCCACTGTAGTGCCGGTGTTATGTAAATCTTCATTACCATTAACTATTCTTCTTCAAAGAGAGCAGTAAAGGACGTACATAATCAGTTCAAAGGTTCGTATTGTTTCTTTATCTTCTTTGAAAAACCGCACAACGCTGATAATGTAATAATGAAAAACCTCAAAGGAGCACTACTATATACTTTTTTTTTTAAATTTTACTTTGCATTTGCTACTTTTGTTTGATTAAAAATGTCGAAAAATTGGTATATTAAACTTCTGTTCAATGAAGCTTCGATGTACATAGGAGTTACCTACTCTAGAAATAGAGCTCGAATACATACAATATGGTCATGCGATTCATCATAATGATAATCTAAGGCGCAAATGGCCGATAGGCATTAGGAGAGTGTATATTCATACTCTCACATTAATTTCTGTTGTAATAAAAGATCATCTTCTGCTGTCGCCGATGGCATGGAATAATTTTAATACATAGTAACGTATTCTCCTGTTACTAAAACAATTTTGATAAAACCTATTTTATGGCAATAGATAACACTAGCCATTTGTTGTGTAATGGGATCGTAGCGGTCATCTCAAGTATTACATGATGAAAGTTTACGTTATAAAATCTCTCTCGTAAAACAATATAGTTAAAGGATGAGCCTTATATCCATATTTTTGGAGGTAAAGGTGGAATCAGGGTTGCTCTCTATATATATAGTAAAGACGGAATCAGGGTTGACGTCGATATATATAGTAAAGACGGAATCAGGGTTGACATCGATATATATAGTAAAGACGGAATCAGGGTTGACGTCGATATCTATATATATATATATATATATATATATATATATATATATATATATATATATTAAAGACGTAATCAGGGTAAAGATGGAATCAGGGTTGACATCGATATATATAGTAAAGACGGAATCAGGGTTGACGTCGATATATATATATATATAGTAAAGACGGAATCAGGGTTGACGTCGATATATATAGTAAAGACGGAATCAGGGTTGACGTCGATATATATAGTAAAGACGGAATCAGGGTTGACGTTGATATATATATTAAAGACGGAATCAGGGTTGACGTCGATATATATATATATTAAAGACGTAATCAGGGTAAAGATGGAATCAGGGTTCACATCCATATATGTAGTAAAGACGGAATCAGGGTTGACGTCGATATATATATTAAAGACGTAATCAGGGTAAAGATGGAATCAGGGTTGACATCGATATATATAGTAAAGATGGAATCAGGGTTGACATCGATATATATATATATAGTAAAGACGGAATCAGGGTTGACATCGATATATATAGTAAAGATGGAATCAGGGTTGACATCGATATATATAGTAAAGACGGAATCAGGGTTGACATCGATATACACTCAACATATTTTGATAATATTATCGGTGAAGATAGTACAATCGATCTACAAAGATATTACGATTGTTTAATTATGAAGAATGTAATGTGGAAGAAAAATTATCGTTTTCGACCGCAATAAGTTAAGAGTCTACGATATAGAATTTGTTTGGTTTATCTGTTTATGTTAGTGGTGTGAATTTACCTGTTTTAGCGCAATTTTTGAGAGAAGCGAAAAACGCGACAAAGAACACAGGAAAAAAATTCACACTATTACAACAGGACTTTGAAGAAGTCCTTGAAATTCTGAGGACTTTTAAAAACTATATAAATGAATTTCTATAAACTATATTAAGAACTATATTAAAAGATTTTTTAAGCTATAGTAAAATCGTTATTAAGCGTTTTTTAAAAACTATATTAAAAAGCATATTAAAGGATTTTAAAATCTAAATTATGTGTCTTATATGCGACCATCCACTTATAATAAGATGAGGAATAATGATATATCAGGGAGGAGCGTTTCCCCTTGCTTTTAGTGGTCACTGGATCGTAGCAACAGTAATTGCTCTATGCATGCAAAATAAACTTTTGTTTGATGAGGGAGGCATTGTTTAGATCATGGAATACCATATGAATCGATGTGTCAACATTTCTTATCTCGCTTGTACTCACCGTACTCCAGTCACATTGTCAATGTAACTCAAAGGTGTCCATATGTCAAATTCGAAACCGCCTTTGGTGACAGTGTGGCAGGTATTGTTTTAAATCTTAATTTTTTATCTGATGAAGAAAGTTAATCTGTGAGAAGAGATACGAATTTATCCCGTTTTATTAGGGTCAGGTTATATAATGCCAGTGACCACATTGAGCTTATTTTCATTCCATATTCATCAAATACCTTTCACAATAAGCCGATTCTTTTGATCTCGACGAGCTGAGGAACTGGTTAATCCAGATATTGTCTTCAAATGAGAACACCTGTTCCTAAGCCTAAGAATGGAAGCAGGCCAAACAAAGAGTCAGTCCTCTGTTTCGCAATCATATGTAAGTTGTCAATTGGTAGTAAACATAGTGTTTTGTCAGAGTACACAAGACAAATATTAGTGATTTTATTTTATTTTTATAAGCGTCAGTGATTATTAAGTTTAAAGGATGGATTAAAATGAGCACGATACAGTAATCTTATGCGGAACACAACTTTTTTTGTTGAATACTTAAGTATCATTTATTTTCGTGGGTGGTTTTGAAATAAAATACATTTTCGTGGGTACTTAAATTCATGGTTTTGCCTGTCAGACTTTGTATTTTTGTATTTATTTAATTTCGTGGATTAACCTCAACAAATACCCAATTGAAGAACACAAAAGAACAAAACCATGAGGACAGCAAACGACGGTCACTTCAATGGTTAAAACAGAACTACCACTTGTCTGAGCATAAACCAAAACACCTGTCAAGATAAATCAACTTGCACTCAACATCGAAGGGAGCCGACACAGCCAACAACACTAAGCTATTAATCGATTATTAAGGTACATGATCTCTTCCTTAAAAGACCGTCCATAAATTTGCACCAGTTACTTTCTGACAACCATGGCATTAACACAGTTGCTTCAGAGTGGTAAAAATGAAGTTAGATTCCCGTCGGTTTGGATAATGTCATCATTCCATATGTGCGCCAAATACATTGCCAGCTTCCCCTTCCTCAATGCAGTTAGCAAACAGTGTCAACATTTGATGTGTTCGGAGTCCATCAAAGTGAGAAGATGCCACCTAAATTGAAACAAAACCCTTTCTTTGAGCCTACCTCATGTACGAACCAACTTCAACCACTAGACTTTACTTAAAACATCGTCATTGAAGCCGATTGATTCTGAATGAATAATTGCGGCTCATACGAAAACCTGTGAAAGACTGGACCTAATAATCTGTGGCTTTCAAAATACGGGACTTGTTTAATTCAACAATTTCAGGAGTATTTACCCAACAAATATTTGTGTGTACCAGCCAATTTGACTGAGGCGATGTTGATTCATTGGTTTCGTCCAAAAATCAGTTAAGTGTGAGCTTCAATACTCTGCGGTAATTAGTGTATATACAAAGCCTTTCATTAGTAATTGTGCCTCAAGCAATAGTTTTAGTATTTTACAGTCACGTTGTTCATTAGAATTAAGCATACATGGATAAAACGGGATTTGCTTTCACGAAGATTTACATTTTTTGACAACAGTTTCACTTTAATGAAGAATAGATCTGAATAAGTATTAAATCTAGTTTTCATTTATAGTATCATTTCTGATTTTTTCTTTCATTTTCAGTAATAACAGTGTTTGAATATCGTGTGCTTTTTTCTCGTTTCGCTCTATCCTTATTGATCTCACAACATATCAATTTAAGGCAGCGAGTGGAAATTACGGCTAGCAGATACCGTATAGATATGTGTGCATTGAAACAATATAAAATGCTTTATAATTCTTTTTGAAAATAAAACAAACACGTGTAAAAGCTAATAGTTTTAACCAGATTAAAGAAATGACGTTGATTTATCAAATAGCTTTGTTGATCTCTAGGAATGAAACACAGTAAAAAAAAAAAAAAAAGGAAAGGGGGGGGGGGGGGGCTTCTTTATCATCTGTGGCTCATTTTTCGTTGGGTCTTTAAATTCGTGGTTCAGGGCAACAACGAAATCCACGAAAATTAGTAATACTACCTTAGTGCTCTAAATTGAATTTGTTACTACTACTACTACTACTACTAATAATAATAATAATATTGTATCTTGTAATAATAATAATAATTACAATAATAATAATAATGATAATAATAATAACAATAACAATAATAATGCGGTGCATGGTATTTGTTAAAAAACCAAGTTTGACAGATTAACCTGCACATAGCGGTCACATGTGTACAAAGGCCAGTTTGACCTTTTCCCATGGGTGGCCGCTATTGAGAAGTTTAACTGTATGTACGTTTCTCTACTTAGATACCGCGTGTCCACTCCGTCGCTGGTTCACACTCCGTCATTAACATTTTTAAGTCATTGGTACGCAGGGTGTAAATGGTTAATTCTGGATGAAATTACCATGTCAATGTATCCAGTCTCCACGATAATGATGGTATGAACTAATACATTATGAAAGTCGTCCATAACTTTTGCCAAAAATGCAAGCCACTCATGAACTTTGGACTATATATATGGCATTGAAGTGACTCGTCTCGGAGTCATCGTGACCTTGACCGTTGACCATTTGAATCCGAAATCAATAGGTATCATTCTACCGTATGCCGCCTAACTATGCCACTGACGCATATGAGATAAAGCCCATCTTTCCATCCAAAGACGCTGACCGATATTTGGGGATTTGGGATTTCGAACTTGTCGATATCGCAAATTTTCATCGGATTACCTTAGCTAGCGCATGTGATCCCTATACTTGCCTGGCCGCTCAGCGTTCACACTCACTGTGTAAAGTGCTGATAGGATGGCCTACGTGAAGCAGCGGTTGTCTGTGTTTCGCACATTAACCACTGCCCGCGGAGGAATGCACTTCGGAGTTGGTATGTAGCTTTGGCCGCGGAATGGCCTGAACTGTAATACCCCGAGGTCTAGAACTATGCAACGAATGAATGCCCATCCAAAACGCTCGTGCATGTAGACTTCGATACGTCGCAGTATTAGCACGTTCGTATCGTCCGGCTCAATTTCTTCTGGCTTAAGCACTATCGCAGCTTGGCTCCTAAAGTATCCCGTCACGTTGATCACCTCGTTCCGCTGGGCTCATTGTTTTTTCAACCTCGCTGAAAGCAGAAGGTTAAACTTTACACCACTAAGCTGCTGTAGCTCGCAACCAACCACCCCGTTTACCCTTGGCGCCATGGCGTGAAGGAATGCCATCGTATCTTCTTCAAGTCTGTAGTTTTGGGGGACTGTTGCTTTATTGTCACTTACTGGCACACCCAGCCTTTGCAGTACGAATGCTGGAAGTCTTGGCGCAGTCGTCGGATTTCTTTTCACGCCGTATTGCTGGCACTAGCCTTTTGATTATTGGCGCGGGCACCGTTGCCTTGGCGCTGGCACCGGTCTTTCACGTTCTTCTTGCACTGGTCTTTCATGCGGTGCTGGCACATGCCTTTGCATTTTACGTTCTTCTAGCGCTAGCCTCTCGCCTTGGCGCTGGCACTGGCCTTTCAGCCTTAGGGTTTAGTCGCCTTGCTTCTCCATTCGCGTACGTTTTGGGGAGTGATGGCCCGGCCTAGTATCAGCTGAGTAATACCACGCACAGCCTCGTCCTTGGCTGTACACTATACCTCTAGTAATCTCTAAATTAAACTTTTTCTTTGTATAGTGCACACGCGGGCGTGTATACTAAGTCTGCCAAAAATTTACCCAAACAGAATTTAATTGGCATGTATCTTATACCTGCCGTATCTCTAATTGAAATTCTTTTCACATAGTGTGTACAGAGGCCGTGTATCCTATAGCTGTCGTAATCTCTAATTGACAAATTTTATATAGGGTACCAAGTTTTACTATATGTACCATTTCTGATTAGACCCGCCAAATCCGGCTGTTGTCGGTTTAAATTTCCGACCGATTTCAACCGGTTACCTTTGGCTTCATTTGGTCCTGTGACACAGCTTGAAACCTTCTGAGAGTTGCCATTTGGTAAAGGACTTTGGCGAACGTATTTCTGGCCTTTACTTTTTTCCTCGCTAACCATCTGGATATACGGCCATCGCACTGATTGCAAAACCTAAGCTCTATTCTAGCTCCAGCTCCACACTTCCAGCATGGTTGAAATTCAAACCCCCTCTTATACTTGGCGTTGTACGCGCGACAATATTAACCAACGCTTTTATACTTGGCGTTGTACGCGTGACAATATTAACCAACGCTTAGTTTGTTACAAATCCACATTCTATCCAGCTTCAGCCACTCATACTTTCTCAGCTCAGGTATCGTATACTTGATGCGTATACTATACCACGCGTGTCCTTGATTGGTATACACTTAGCCAGTACATACATTACCTTGCTTTGTTTATTTGTGTGGACACCTCCAGACCTCCTTTTATTTGTGTGGACACCTCCAGACCTCCTTTTATTTGTGTAGACACCTCCAGACCTCCTTTTGTTTGTGTGGACACCTCCAGACCTCCTTTTATTTGTGTGGACACCTCCAGACCTCCTTTATTAAATTTCTAAGTCTATTCAGTTGAATAGACTTCTTTGTTTTCGCTTTTAAATTGGGTATATTTAGCCCTCCTCCCAATTTACATTTACATAATGTATCTTTTTTATATAATGTGCTCCCCCCTCCATCCATATGTGATCTATACTTAATTGATCCAGTTTATTTAAACTGCTCATTCTTAAAGTCTACTGTATGCATTACGTACATTATATATATATATATATATATATATATATATATATATATATATGTGTGTGTGTGTGTGTGTGTGTGTGTGTGTGTGTGTGTTTGCTATGTGAGATCTATCTGTTTTATTTAGTCTCACATTTTTCCATATTCCAATATGATAGTTAATTTTTTTCTGTTAGATTGATAAAAGTTACTTTGGGGTCATTTTTTCAATAGTAAATTCCCAGGGCTGATGATGATGAAATTGGATTATACTCGCGTGCGACCAATCTGGTCATGTGCGAGGATTTTTCCCAGGGCCTTCACTACCTCTTTTATATAGTGTGGTGGTGGCCCTGGATGATTTCCTCTCCAATTCTCAATTAAAAGTATTTTCGCTTTAGAGTGATTTAGTTTTGACCCCGATGCTTTCCAAAAGTTATAAAATTATTTTTCTAGATGTTTAAAGGAGTTCCCATCTCTAATGAAGTTAGTGCAGTCGTCTGCATGTTGCAATTATTTTTATATCCTTAATATTTATATTTTCGTGTATTTTGTTTACAAAGGGTTTCTATTGATATTATATATAAGAGATATGGAGAGTGAGCACCCCTGTCTCGTTGATTTTTGTTTTCATGTCTACAATGGCTACCTGTACAAAACCTGTTCTTTACTTTAAATGAATCGTGACATATAAGTCTCAAAACTATCTTTCTCCAGATTATATCTCTAACCTAACTGAACTAAGATCATCAAATACTGAGAGTGATGTCCGATCAACAACAAACAACAAACTCCAGATTCCGTGGTCGAAAACCAAACATTTCAAAAGCTCTTTTACTGTATCAGCACCTACCGAGGATGCGTAATTCAAATTCCCTTGCTTCGTTTAAAACCTCATTAAAGAAATTCTTTCTTGACCAGCTGGAATGATATACTAAAGCCTCCCAATAGAGAATTGTATCATTGTATCCAAAGATAATCTGTGCATGGCGCTAGTCCGGGACAAGTGCTCTTTTCCTATTTTAAAACAAGTCGGGCAAGCGCTAATTTTCATACTTAAATCACTTTTTCTATCATTATCTGGCCATTCGTGCCCTCTGGGCATACTGAATGCTTGAATCTACCTCCATCTATTTATTCACATCCTGTGATACTACAGTAAGTGGTCATTGATAACTGTCTCATGTGCGTGAGTTCTATTACTGCCTGACTGCATATTGGGATAACCTTCCAAATTATCAGACAATCGAAACACTTCAAACAAACAAATCCGGGATGATTAATTAGCAGTGAGTTATTAACGACATTGTTATACTGTGTTTACTCAACACAGATACTTATCAGCGGATCACCCTTTGATTTCAATCCATTGATTCAATGCAATGAAATTAATGAAAGCCACTTTATTAACATAAGTGGAAGGCCAGCAGATCCTGGGGATTTACCTTTATTTAATTGTTTTATAGCTTTCTTATTTCTGTAATTGTTTTTAAAATTGTCGCATAACTTCTTAGTTAGCTCCGTTGTTTGTTTTAAATCTATACTGTCGCAATATTCATTTATAGTTTCTTGCTGAAAGTTTTGCTTTCTATATAAATTCGTAAAATATAACATAGATTTAATTATTTCCTTTACTATCTGTTATTGTTTTTTCTCCAACTATTAAATTTCCCAGCTTTCTTTCTTGTCCACTTCTGATTTCTTCTATATATTTCTTTTGCTTTAACGTACAAATCTCCAAATTTACCAGCTCTTTCTTTTGCTTCATTTATTTTATATTGTTTGATTTTATAGTTTATTTTATTTGCATTCTCCTTTTCACTATTATTTGTATTAGCACTCTTTATTATATTCATGCATTCCTTCTCTATACTATCTCTGTGCCTTTTCTTATCTGTACATATATTTTTAATTAAGGTTTTAATCTTTAGTTTCAAGTATTCACATTTTATTATAGTGTCATAATTTCCATGCTCATAAACGTGGATTATCATTTGTGTTACTTGTTTACAATAAAATTCATTTTCTAATATTGAATTATTCAGTTTTCATGTCCAAGCTCCCCAGTTTGCATATCTATCATTATCATTTCAAAGCTTACCGGAAAGTGGCCTGCAATTTTTTTTCTAAATCTATTTTGTATTCTTTTATCATGTGTTCGTATTGTATTGTTGATTAGAGTTTGTCAATTCTACATCCTTCATATTGTATATATATATAAATATATATATATATATATATATATATATATATATATATATATATATATATATATATATATATAAATATATATATATATATATGTGTGTGTGTGTGTGTTCTTTGTTGCCTTTGTTTTGTCTCTAAACTAATTATTATGAATGAAATCTGTATATGCTTTAATATAAGTTTATCTATTACGTTAAAAACAGTGCTTCTATTTCTTTTTCTACGCAATTAAAATCGCCTTCTAATATTCTATTTTTGATAGAGTATTGTTGTACATAATTATTCAGATCATTTACATATTTGAATTTAAATTTTACATATTGAGATGGTATATACATATTTATGAAATGGTAATTATTTTACATGAATTAGTCTCCATTTAAACATTACCTCAGTATATACAATTTTATATTGTGATTTGCACCATTTATTTCCTATTAAAATTCCTAATCCTGATTTTCTATCTTCTTCACTTTTGTTTTTGTATAAAATAGCACTGAATGTTTCATTTACATATAATCTTATTTCATTTCTGATGCAATTTTTTTACAGGACAAAAATAATGTCATAATTTTTATATAATTGGTATAATCTATCTATCTATTTTCTTTTATCTATGCCATTAATATTAATAGAAATTAATTTTACTGTGTTTCCTTCCATTTTACACTTATTAGGCTCGTAAGTATTCGTGTCACAAGACTGATATTATTTTGTATTTATGTTTTTATTCAGCGTAACATATTTTTCTATTCTATATTTGCTATTGATCGTTCTTATCTGTGACCAGTGCAATATCTTGCTTGTTTTGTTCTTGTTTATCTCCACCTATTCTGTTTCTGTCGAGTAAGACAGTTCTACCTTCATTACACTGCTGATGTTGGCATACCCCCTCATGTATATGTTCTTCATTTCCTGAGGATATTCTTTTTCTTTTACTGTTTTCTCGTAATGATATATGCCCTTCCCTTGGACTTGTTTCTTCCAAGTCACTCCATGAAGGTATGGGAATTCGGAGTTGTAAGTCTATAATTTCCCTGCTAACTAGATCTTTTTCTGTTTCCGGTATAAGAGTTATTTTGTTACTTCTTATTTTCCTCTTTTCGCTTTGTTCCTTTTTCTTCTTTAATCTTTTCTTCTTTCTCTCCGTATAGCTATTAGGGCTTCTCTTTCGGTTTCCTCTGATTTCTCCTCTTTTTCTAGAGGGGAAAAGTCATCTTCCCTAAATAGAAGTTGAGAGAAAGTGGGGTTCAAATCCCCCACATAAACTCCATCAACCTTCTCCTCTAAATCTTTTTGCAGTATAGCCTCCTCCTCTACTTCCTCATCATTGTCCTCAGAGACCTCTCCTATGATCTCTGTAGTGTTTACCACTTTTGCATAACTAACTCTTTGTGGTGTTTTGCCTAGGTAGGCGGTGCAATCTCTGGGCACATGGCTTGTTTTTCTGCACCTGCCGCAAGGCCTTTGTTGGATACACCCATAGTACCACGTCTTTAGGCGAAAGCCCATTAGGTAAAACAATGTCGGTACTTTCTGGGCATCCTCCTTTTCAATCTGGAATATTCCTACCCCCGTTAAGATAAACTCCTTTGAGTAGCAATCCTTTGGACGTAAGCCCATTAGGTAAAGCAATGTCGGTACTTTCTGGGCATCCTCCTTTTCAATCTGGAATATTCCTACTCCCGTTAAGACAAACTCCTTTGAGTAGCAATCCTTTGGACTGAAACCCATTAGGTAAAGCAATGTCGGTACTTTCTGGGCATCCTCCTTTTCAATCTGGAATATGCCTACCCCCGTTAAGACAAACTTCTTTGAGTAGCCATCCTTTGGCTTTTGACACCTATCTGAAGTTTTGTTTGTAGTTTGCTATTTCCTAGCTGGGGATCTATAGAGGTAAACCTGTAATATGCATATATCCATATATTTTCTCTCCACCTCACCTTCAAATGGAAGGGGGCTCTTCTACTTCTACTTCTTTACCCCCGATTTATATTCGCCCATGAGGGAGAAGGTTGTCTTCCCCTTTTGCATGTGGGACAAAGCGTCCGTTCCTGATATTCTGTAAAGTTTTAATATGGTCTACAGTGATCCCGCTTGCTATTAGAGCCAACAGTATTTCTGCCGGTCTTGGTCTATTGTTGTATTCAACCTCAGATACGTTGAGTAACTGTGAGCCCAATGCTCTATATGCTTGCAGCACTTTTGCACATTTTTTTTGTCAGCCTCAGTCTGAAAGTAGGTTTTCAACTTGTTTCCTTCCATGATGGTTGTATGTTGGTTATGATTGACCAAATTATTATATCACTGATGAAAGCTTTCTCAATAATATTCTCACAGCCTAATGCTATATGTCAGATCAAACTGCTAGCAATTAGAGAACTTCTTCTCAACGAATATTTAATATTGCATACTAGTAATATGAGAGATAAGCAACACAAAGTATAATCAATGTTTTAGTAATAAGAAGATATATCTTCAAGAATAATTTTACATAGGAAGCTGACTGGAAAATTGATCTTCCCCCTAACATAATATCCAACACTAGGAAGAAAAAAAAAAAAGATAAAATATGGGATATTTTAAGGAAATAACGTTATATTAATTTTAACTTTTGTTTCCTTTTTGTCTTTGTTGGCATCTTAAAGCCGTATGACGACAATTAAAGTTATAAAAAATATAGATATGTAAATAATACTTATAGATAGATATGTAGATGAGAAAGGGTTAGAATGCAGATATAGTTAGAAGAGCAAAAACAGTTAAATTTTCCATTCGGCTTGCTCAGGGCAAGCTGACTTTTATAAAATTTGTTAATCCCTGCATTAGAAATAGAAATTTCATCAAGTTACCTTCTTTTTTTTTAACTTTTTTTTTTATAGATAAGATAACAGACTCATCTCATCAACTAAATCAACAAAAATGAAAGTTAGACTGTTTGTAATGATTTATTTATACTCACAACCAAAGGATTTGTGAACACTTATTTTATCCATTAGCTTAACAATTGTCAACTAGTCACCTTGAAATCAGCGACATTCATCAAAATATTTGACAAGCCTACTTTTGAGATTGAAAACACTTATTTTTATACATTTAATTGTTTGCCAAGCAGTATGTATGTATCGGTCTCTTGTAATTGTCACGCAAACAACATATCATAAACACCGCTTGTGATAGACCAACAAATTGTTCTCTTCCTTTATCTTTTTTTCTTCTGACATTACACCAGTAATGTCAGAAAAAGAAAAGAAAATATTTTTTGAAAAAAATTAACTATAAAAAAAAATTTAAAAAAAAAGAAAGAAAGAAAAAGGCGGAGAACAACTTGTTGGTCTAAGCTTGTGGGTGCTACATTTTCGGTACATCGATCACTATTTGAATGAAATCCTCCTGGTAGTTAATCGTCAAAGACGGGTGCCTTTTATTTTCAAACACATGTCAAAGAAAATCTTACGAGTTATATTATTAACAATTATCACCTACTCACCTTAATATCGGTGACATGACTCAAAACAATATTTGACAAGCTGATTGTTTAGAGTCGGAAAGCTCACAAACTGCCCGAGGCTATGTTAGGACATGAAAGAAGGCGAATCCCGGATACATACAAATATTATGAGTAAAATGTCACGGATAAGTTAAAATATAAATATTTATTCCTTATTTGTCAAAACTTGCTTTAAATAATAAATATTCACATTATCATGTCTGCACGAGAAAATGCGAGACTGACCTTGATATTGACTACAAGATGGAAAAAACATACGATAAAGGAAAGAAACTGTGACCAGTTAAGAAATAGAAGAATGCGGTACATATAAACACTATATAAAGGTGCTGATATATGTACTGTGGCTAGATCACAGGGTTGAAAACTTGAAGAACATAAAGCATTACGAACGGAACACGACCCCCTTCTCCCTCTCTCTCTGAATTTTTTTGGACTTGCCCGTGGGAAAGTACTTTGAAACTTGAGCTTCCCAGAGTTGAATTTCAGCTTGTCCCGGGAGTCGGGCAAGTTGATTTTTTGCAAATTCCTGTATATATATATATATATATATATATATATATATATATATATATATATATATATATATATATATATACATGCTTTAATGAGATAACTTCTCACAAGTAGTTTTACAAAATCAATCAATAATGTGAAAAACATCTTCTCACGAATGGTATTGCATACAAATGTGATAAATGTAATATTTCGAAATCTGAAATAGTGTTGCAAAGTGTCAAAGTGTTTTAAGATAGTTAGAAAAACGACTGCTTAATAATTCATCTAAGAAAAAACAACACAAACATAATGCTCTATCATATAATGGAAACGTATATCATAAAACAGTGAAAGACACTTCAAAAATTTTGTCTGTTTAAAAACACTCACATTTTCTCCACTCCACACATGCAGTTTGAAAAAGCACAGGTTTCCATGTCTGTCTGCTCGAAGCTAATCTCTTAGCTCATTGCTATTGCTCTCTGTGGCTTGCTTTTTAGCGGCATCTTCGACAAAATTCTAATGCGACACTGCTCGTGGACGCTTGTGGCATAGTACTAGGTTCTTACTAAGAGCTTGCCAAGTCACGTGACCGGCTGTACAAAACGCGGTGTAAAAGCTTTTGGGCCGTGAGTTGTAGGTGATATCAAACACCCTTTTACATCTGGGGTGTACACACAAATAGGGGAGTTCAAACACCCCTTGTAAGAAGTCTGGAGAAAAGAGCTTTTCGCCCCACGCTTAAAGTCAGGATTTTGAGACACACACACACCGACCGTCCTTATAGTCGGGCAAAAAAGTATTTCAGCTCTTGAGTTCAAATACCCCTTTTACATCTACTCACCTGCTTTTCGCGATCAGCGGCCAGTTGTTTCTGAACCTAATAATGGTTTCTCCCTGTTTTAAGCGGTCATTGGAGCGTACCAACAGTGACTGCTCTGTTTGTGCAAATTAAACTTTACTTTGACGAAGAACGAGGAAGGCATTGTTTAGATAATAGAATAGCATATGAATCGATGTGTCAACATTTCTTATCTCTCTCTGTTGTACTCACCGTGCTCCATTCACACTGTCAATGTAACTCAAAAGTGTCAATATGTCAATTTCGAAAGCAAGGCGGTATTATTATTCGAGAGAGAGAGGGTCGAAGCAATTCGTTAGCTGGATGGTGGGAAACGTAGTCACATAGTCACAGCAGAAGCGAGAGTTGCCTTTGGTGACAGTGTGACAGGTATTGTTTGAAACCTTTTTTTTTATTATCTGATGAAAAAAGTTAATCTATGAGGAGAGATACGAATTCATACCATTTCATTAGGGTCAGTTGTTAATAACAATAGCCACATTGAGCTTATTTTCATTCCCTATCTCAGCGAGCTGAGCACTAGTAAATCCAGATATTGTTCTGAAATGAGAACACCTGTCCCGAAGCCTAAATATGCAAGTTCTCAAAGAAAGAGTCAGTCGTTTGTTTCACAATCATATATAAGCTGTCAATTTGTGGTGAACCAACTGTTTGTCATGGTGCACAAGACAAAAATCAGTGATTTAAAACACAACAACAAATAAGCGGCCGTGATTATTAAATTTATAGGATGGATTGAAGTGAGCAGGATACAGTAATCTTGTATGATTTTGTAATAGTGCACAATAATAATAATAATAATAATAATAATAATAATAATAATAATAATAATGGTATGCGATGTACGGTATTTGTTCAAAACCTAAGTGAAAGGTGAACCTGCATAAAGAGGTCACTTGTGTACAAAGGTCAGTTTGTCCTTTTTTCATGGGTGGCCGTTATCAACAGGTTTGACGGTATATACATGTTTACACTTAGATACCGTGAGTCCCCTACGTCGTTGGTTCACATTAAGTCGTTGACATTTGTAAGCAAGATGTAAATGGGTAATTCTGGATGAAATAACCATGTAAATTTATCCAGTCTCCGCGATAATGATGTATGAAATGTTTTCCTCGTACTACTGGTGTATATATATTAATAATATTTGGATGCTTTTTTCCCCCAGCTACTTACATATGTCAATTCCCAAGCGAGCGTCCAAGACTTTTACGTAACTTTATGTGACATTGTCATATTTGTTCTTCTAATTTCGTTTTGTGTGTGCATTTGTGTGTATGTGTCTGTGTAGAGGTCACCCGTTTAAGACTCTAGGTTGCGTATTTAAGCGTGAAAAATGCGAAACACTGCTACCTTGGATGTGCGATCTGGAGAGGGAGATTATGTGATTAAGAAGACAATTTTGATTGACTCAGTCGAGATCACGTATTTGAGATTCGAGAACGCGCCTTTGAACACGAAATGTTTTCATTGTATGGCTTGCTAAGTAGTTCGATTACACGTAATGGAAGTGTCGATATCGCGTACTGTATAGAACTTAATTTCGATTGATGGAGAGTTAAATTACTCAATTACTCCAGATACAGACAGAAATCATTATTAAGCAATATATTCTAATTCGCTCTCTTGATTTTGCGCGATCGTGCCTCGAAATCCCGAAACGTTTCCACCTTATGGCAACTATCCTTTGCTATAGATGTAAAACTCGTAGATTGAAATGAATGGGAAAAAGCGATTACGACACGGCCTTCCAGTAACAACGCATTCAATAGCATCTTAATGTAATTATGTTCGCGTGCGAAGGGTTCTGTGGAGCTTACCACCTTCGTATGGAGATGGAAGACTCCATTGTATCCTTATATAGCTAGTGAAGGAATTAAAGACTTTACTAATTAGTTAATTAATCTCCCGTAGCAGGAAAAAAGGGGATACTATAACATTTAGAACCATTTGTTTGGTATTATCTGATTTTTTTTGCCACCTTTAAACACTGACGTCGTCACTCTTGTTTGACTTTTCATCACGTGGTTTGAAGATAATTATAAAATGACGTCACGTCAGTAGTTACTAATATTTCTACCTGGCAATAATTCTGAATGCGTGTCTTGTTTACCGGTAATCAGTTTAAACAAAAATATTGACAACATGAACGTGGTGTTTCCAGGACACTCAGACTACTGCAAGTAAGTGTGCTATTTATTTTGCGAAGTGTTGGGCAACTGAGTACTATATTTGATTAAAATTTGAACAGGAAATGTGAAACAATAAAGATTAAAGTATGCATAAGATGAGCTAATACAGACTTTTTTAAATTTCTTCTATTTTTATCGAGGTGGGCCCTGGGTGACCGAGTGGTCTAAGGCGCTCGCCTTTACAGATCACTCACATCTCACCTCTGTCCGCGTGAGTTCGAGTCTCGGCTCGGCCAACGTTGGTATGTGAGAAAGCTTGCTGGTAGCTTACCGTGGGCCGGTGGTTGTTCCCTGGGTCCGCCAAGTATAGTCTATCATGTGCTGAAAAAATATCGTTAAACCCACTAAACAAAACGAAACTATTTAAAAAAAAAAATCATATTTCTTAGTTTGGAAAAACATTGCAATCCAGTTTTGATGAGATCTGTCATCATCGTGTTTGTTGTTAACTTACAAAAAAAAAAAAGAAAAAAAAAAGCGGTGTTGTCCTAATGTGCCTAGCATTCCAAAGTCATTGTTTCGCAAATTGATTGAATAGACTCATGTTATTCAGGTATGTGTGTTTAGTACTAAAAAAATAACTCATATTAGCTTACTTATTACAAATTATACTTGGGACGACTATAATTTACTGATTCTAGTATCTTAACATTAAACAGTTTACATAATTCTGAAATTTCTCTTCTTTTGCCTTTCTCGTTTTTATCCATTTGAACACTTCATGTTGTTGCTCATTTCTATTATTCACAGACTCTCCTTTGCCAACACCACGAACATTTCCTTCGGTGACACGCTACTTTCAATCTGCTGCCAAGGCACAGAAACAACTTTGCAAGGTTTATTTTCTTCCTTTATCTTTTCCCTTTTCTTTCTCTGTGCGTTTTGCGATAACTTTGGTCAGCTTCGAATCCTCCTACCGTCTCTAATAAGTTTACCCTCCAAAGTGGCATTTTGTTCCTATAGACCTTTGGAAGAAAATGTGGGGACTATGAGATACCGCGCTCGCTTGAGATGAATTCATACAAATATTATTTTTTTTTTACATCGTTTGAGATAGATGTCTCAGCTAAAACATTATTATAGTTTTATAGATGTGCACACAGGGACAGAATTTTTGATGATTGAGTGTCTGCTCTGATTTTATATATTTTTTTTTATTGTGTACTAAATGACATGTATAATAGTTTTACCTAGTCAATCAGCCTTACCTAGAAACTCCGTGCATGAGTATGAGTATTCATATATAAATATTTAACCCTTCCACCTCAACCGTTTTTGACCAAAATAATCTCAAAATCGATAACAAACTTTCAATCTCGAAGTTGGGTCTACGTTTTCTTTCGATAATGAGTTCAAAGTTGCATGCTATGACGTGTTTACTAATTATAATATAAAACGTTTACTGGCAATCGGGAACATAATAAAATAAAAGACTTTTTCTCGGTAGGTCTCCAACAATGTAAAGATCTTTGTGTTGTCCAAGAGGCTATGATAAACAAGTTCAACGTAGTAAAGGAAATAACACATGAACAGTATACAGAAGATCGAAAGCGTTCTACAGACGATGCATCGAACTTACCATCAAGCAAAAGTGATCCATCATATTTTGTTAACGACACTGAGAGATTTTCTAGCGAGAAAGTAATCGATCTTGACCACGAACAACAACCAATGGATGATGACGGTTCGTATACTGAGGCTTATAAAATTAACACAAACAAAAGTTGGAAAGTACTTCATGATGGAGACATTATTCCACTGCTGTTCCGAACTTCTGGATATGATGTAGAAAAGACACAGCCACAAACTACTTTTGATGAAAGACGCCAGGGGAAAAACACAGTGCATCACAATTTTCCAAACATCCACACGAAAGCAAACGAAAGGAAACGAAGATCTGCCAAAGACAATGCCAATCATATTTCAAATAAACGCAGACTTGAACAAGCTACTCACATCAAAGCTGTCAGCTATGATGTTTGTCAACATGCTCATGCTCCCATACATCACAGGGTTGCTCGAGAGATGGAGATACCGCAAGAATCAACGGTATCTTGTGATGTAGCTGAACATACTCGTTTGCTGGCATCTGAACAAACCCAGGAAAATACTTCTAAAATGTTAGAAGAATTTGGATTAGAGATTCAACCCGATGCATTCTATGAAGCAAGAAATGTGAAAATCGAGACCCAAAACTGTGAAGATGTTAAACCTCAAGGTGATGGAGATAGGCTGTCTACCAATACAACAAAAGAGTATGATTTTAGTGAAGAGAAAGAAACATTAGAATCAAATTTTTCTGGTACCTGCAGGAACAGTGATCTTCAAAATGACCTTGCGCTCTCGTCATCCTCAGAGTCAGACTCGGATCAAGAAAACAACGATGAGAACTACTCTAACCCATACTGGCATAGCCAAGAGCTGGAGGATTCCTGTAGCAAAGAACTTCTCTTTGGTGGAGACAGGGTTGACTATCCTGAGGAAGATTTCCGGTGTCCTGGAGTTACAAAACCAAATGAAAACCAAGAGTCAAACAATGATATCGATTCAGATTCATGTTCTGAATCTGATTCCAATTTTGACTCTGATGAAAATGCCTGTTTTGAAGTGGTGCGTGATCCAGACTTGTTTCCAGTGAAGATCGTCCCAATCAAGAAAAAGAACAGAGCGCTTCCATCCCTCAGAATAACTCTGCTCACATATAGAACACTGAGGAAGGCGTGTCAGGATAATATGACGTGTTGTGAGGAGTACTGCTGGATCGACTGGCCCACTGCTTCATTGATTAGAGCCATGTCTGAGTTAAGATGATAACAGAACCTTTCTACTTGTAAACTAATTTCAGTACTTAATATAACGTACATTGATTAATGCACAATTCTTCTCTTTCAGAAGTTCATCTTTAGATTTGTTTTGTTGTCATAAGTTTTTTTTCTTTTTGTTGTTGTAAATATGATACAAGTAAAATAGATAAATATGCAAATAAATTCAGCATTTTACAACCCTCTGTATGCGTTATTTGTATAATTATATAATATTTCTATTGCAAGACTCTGATCCCCAGGTCACATATGTCTTTTAAAAAATAATCTATAATTTTTTTTGGGTAGAATACAAATACCAGTCAGGTATAGGAGACTATTCCACTTGATCCAATAATATTTACAGATGTTGGACTGTTTCTGTTTGTTACACTGTTAGCTAAATTAAAATTTCACATGCATCGCATGGAAGGCGCATCTTGCTCTATTTAAGGCAATTCAGAATGCCTTTATGGAACATCCTGACCAGAAAGCAACTGGAAGCACTTAATTAAAAATTGTAGTACCCCAAATTTCTTAAGAATTATAAGAATATTCAATTTAACCTATATTGAAACCCATTTTGTTGTTCTTCATAATGCTTTAATGGCATGAAGATATGCCTAGAATAATGATAAGCAAGTGAAAACGCCAATGACATTTACACTATGAAAGGCTTTTAAAAAAGTCTTCCCGAGCCAGTGTGAAAACTAGAAGACCAGGTTATGTATTCTCCAGACTTATTGAGCACGAAACTCGGGCTCATGCTTGAAACCCCAAAGTCAGATATATATATATATATATATATATATATATATATATATATATATATATATATATATATATATATATATAGATAGACAGATATTGATGGATGTGTGTATCTAGTGTTATTTGTATATATTTATAGAACAATTACAGGTGGTTATTTTCTTCTTCTTAATTTTTCTGAGTTTTTTTTGTGCATGAAACGTCAAACTCTAACATTGCATTCGTGTAATATACATATTTTCTTCTTTTTAAAATGTGTAGCTTCTAGCGCCCGATACTGGAAATGATTTAGAACTAGCACTCGATGTGGAAAAGTTACATTACTGATAGACAGCTCTAAATATCATTGTCAAAGTTTCATCTGCCTTTAGTGGCACTTTCTCGAACAAAGTAAAAAGAGTGTTGCTTTTTGCACTAGTTTCAGCTTTTGAGGAATGAATATGTTCATTACATTCCATATGGTCTACACATGCTGACTTTTAAACCTTTGAAACAGCTAGACTGACAACTTTTGAACATCTGAAACAGCTAGAATGACAACTTTAGAACATTTGAAACAGCTAGACTGACGACAGTTGAACATTTGAAACCGCTAGACTGACAACTTTTGAACATTTGAAACAGCTAGACTGAGAACTTTAGAACATTTGAAACAGCTAGACTGAGAACTTTAGAACATTTGAAACAGCTAGACTGACAACTTTAGAACATTTGAAAGTTAGACTGACAACATTGTTCTTCTGCTTGTGCTTTTGACGTAACTCGCAAAACATTGCATTCAATGTTTGGTCATATCTCAGTCATGAGAACTGGTGCGACCATTTGCTGTTGAAACTTCTTGATTTCGGATGATTACAATTTTTAACCTGATCGCCTCTATTTTTCTTTTTCATGATGGGTAATGCTGTGTAATGTAACTCGGGTGAAATTATTAGTGCCGTGTTTCCCTATAATGTTATAAATTGTTAAATACTTAATTAGTGGCAATTTACGCCATAAAAATTATTTGACTGGCTGTTTTTACTATTGTTTAAACAGGTTTTATTGCCATAAATGTTTAGATCACGCCCTTAATATTTAACAACCCGGATAGGTGCTTTGCTTGATTGATTGATCTTTACTTTCCTATTGTTCTCTACGTCATTACATTCATTTGATACAAAGCCGCAACGGTATTTATTGTTATAGCAATGCCAACAATGTAAAGGGAAGATTCTCTTTCATGCTTGACAGTATGCATAGCAGAATAGATGGATCACTCGGGTGTGGAAGCGTATACTTTGGTCTTCTTTGTAGGTGGAAGTGCAAAACTAGGATTCGGGAGCAATTATGATTTGATGATTGTGACAGTCTGACACCTGTCATACAATCGTACGAAGATTTGCCATTCTGTGCTTGTTTTATCATACAAGGAGTTTGAAATTACTCTGTTTTACAGCTTTTTAAGTTAAATACAAGAAAAACTACAAATGTCCGACATAAAAGGTTTTTTGGAGGCTTGATATATATATATATATATATATATATATATATATATATATATATATATATATATATATATATGTGTATGTATATTCACACACACTGGGATTTTAGAACGTTATAACCTAGAAACGTTATATCCAAATTCGTTTTTTCAAAATGTTTATGTACTTGTCCATGTTGATGACGTTGGACATACATGTAGTAAACAATTTATATTGGTATGATTACTGTCAGAACTCGTATGTAATAGTAATAAAATTAAAAAAAACAACATACATTAATATAAATACATGCTATCATAAAGAAAGAAAAAAAGATACATTACTAAGTTTTACCATCTGCTGAAAGTATCAACATACATGTACATGTATCAGCAGTGTTGCATTACACAAATGTAAGCGTGAGCAAGGGACAACTCAATTATTATTCATGAAACTTTAACTTGAAACATCTTGAACAACGCAATAGCAATTAAACAAGACACACAAAAAATCAAAATACTTACTAAGGTGTTTCTGCCAAAATCATTTTTTGATCGGTCTTTTCTTTTTATCTCACCTCTGCCAAAAGGACTGCCAATTTTTAATCAAAGTTTCAAAAGCCATCATGGACCACATTTGATCCCTTTATGACACCTCAAAAAACATCCCGCATTTGGCCTAAACTCTCCAGATTACAACAAGAAGGTACCAGTAATCAAATAACAACTTGTTGTGTACACATGTTAGCGTTAATCGCATTACTCAGCCACGCATCATTGCACCAATTGCAATGACTGCTGGAACAGTTTCGGTACCCACTCGACTGGTTCTGGCTGGTTTCTGTAATGCATGGATAGAACGGGTGAAAATGCTAGTTCTTTTTTGTTTGTTTTTTTTTTTAAATTAAAAAAAAGAAAAATCCGTTAATTTTCAAAAGTGGTAAATTTCAACTATAAAACGGTACTTGTGGCAGACAGTCTTAAAAACGGTATTTTTGCCCTACCGCTGGTAGAATCACATGCATGTTAAATCCAAGTAAACACTAATTATAGGTAACCAGGCAATCTGTTCCCCATTCACAGGTCACATGCTTTGCTTTGTACACAAAGTTGACAGCTTCCGATATAAGTATGGAATTAGACGATCTTCATAAGGGTAAGAGGCATACATGGGGATAGATATTAATAATTTACTAGTCTTTCAACATCTTGAAAATAAAATGCCGCATTGCATCAGCGCAATCAAAGTTTTCTCAGGCAATTTAGATTTTTTTCAACAAGCTGTAAGGCCACTTCACTTAGAATACAGGAGGGGCCAATCTAAAATTAATAGAGTCCTGGGCATCAGGCTATCTGATTTTTTTTAGCACTGATCATCACTGTTTATCTGGCTTTGACTTCAGGAGATAAAAATGTTCTAATTGAGCTTATTTTCTCAGGCGGACCACACACATCAAATGCTATAACCAATTAAATGGAATGTTATAACAAAGCCTTTGGAATACATATTAGTTATGAATTTGGCCAGGGATTTTAAACTCAGACGTTATAACAGAGGAAAAATTTCTATCCATCTATCCAATTACATAATAAACAATTTTTGCTGTGTGTGTGTATACATATATATATATATATATATATATATATATATATATATATATATATATATATATACACACACACACACACATACACACATTACAGTTCCAGTGAACAAGCACTGAGGTCATCAACAGAAAAGCTTGTCTGTACATGGGCAATCAAAATAAATGGAAAAGGAGGTTGACATCAATGCTGAAAGACAAATGTCTGCTTACCATGTTGGAGGTATTATATAAGCCTTTTGTTTTTGACAACTGCAAAGCTATTAGAACAGAAATGCAAAATTATATCTGATAAATATTTATTTGGAAAGTAACAAAATTTTAAGGTCTAAAAAGTCAGAGTGCCATGATATTTTGTTCACACTTGGTCTACTATTTCTTATTCCACAAGAAATAGAACTGCACTTTTTGCATAATGAGAGGTTATAATTTATTAAACTACTAAATGATTAAAGCATGGTTTAAAATACACATACCTTGTGCATTAATCAGAAGGTTCTACTTCATTTAACTGCTAAAGGAAGGAAAAAGAATAGTTTAAAATATACAAACACTACCCATAACAGTTTTTTTTTATTTTGGGCTGTTGTACCAATTATCCCCTCTGTTGTCCTGTAGCATGATGGAAAAACAGGATGTAGGAATGTACCTGCTATATTTTCAAACAAAAATTCCATGTTTCATAGAATGGAAATTAAAATCTGGTAAACAATCATCAAAAACTAAATGTTAAAAATAACAAAAGGGGAAAAAAATCCCGGAATGCATAGCTTGATTGTTTCTTAGCTAAAAAAATTTAAAGAAATCTTTGATCGACAAAGCTAGAAAACTGTATTAAACATCAAAGCTGAAATGTCATAGAAAAATGCTATATAAAAAAAACCATTGCAATTTTCTCGTGAGAAAATGTAGAATAATAACTGGCATGATTTTAGTGTTTTCAATATAAAAAGGACATGTACTAATTTAAATATAAAACAAAGCAGAACTAATACATGTATCCAAGAACTTTAACATTTAAAGTTATAAACAAAAATATAAACACCACCTTTAACAAGAGTTTCTTGAAGGGTATGATGCTCTGCTGACCAAAAAGAATTTCTAAGAATCCAAGATATGACCATTTCTTCTTTTTAACTGCATTGTGTTCAAACCATTTCTGATATTCTTCAGCAAAAACAAGATTTTCATCATGGCCACTATAGCGACAATACTGGAGGTAAGACTAGCACCATTTTCATTTAGGGCGACTAGATATGATAAAAAAGTTTTTTTACTTGAAACCCTGTGTCAATATGATCATTCATTCAGGAGGAGTAGTGATAACATAATTTTCAAGATGGCCATCAAAATGACCATACTGGATTTAATATCAGCACCAGTTATTCAAGACCAACTAGATATCATAGGAAGTTATCAATATCAATCCCTTCAGTAATAGCAATAACATTTTCAAGATGGCCACCATGGTGACCATTTTGGATGTAAGATTGGTATCATTTTTATTTTGGACAAACTAGACACTATAAGAAGTCGACAGGTGAAAAACCCCCATGTTGATAGGACTTGCCATTTAGAAGGAGTAGTGACAACATAATTTTCAAGATAGCTGCCATGGTGGCCATATTGTTCTTTTAGTCAAAGCCCCATGTTGATATGACCATCCATTGAGGAGGAGTAGTGATAGCAAGATTTTCAAAATGGCCAATGTGGTGGCCATGTTGGATATCTAAGCCACAGTGGTTCCATTTCGGATCAATCAGACCTTGGACATGAATGTGTATGTAAATTTTCATGGCAATCCTCCATGTAGTTTAGGAGCAGAAGCACTAAAAACTTGGAATGACAATGGACAACAGGCAATCTCATAAGCACTTCTGGTCTATGACTCTTTCCTCCACATCTCTCTACAAGGACAAATAAGACCAAAAAATATTTTGTTAAAATGTATATATACATTGGAGTGTTTATGTGATTTATGTGGATGAGAAAGGATTCTTTAAGCAATGTCTTTGTAATATGTTTCAAGGTAGAAGACTACTTAGACCAGAAAGAGTGACAGTCACACAGAGCCCCACTCTGCAACAACACTTTTAGAAAAGATTTTTTTTTATATACAAAATTGTATCTATTTCATACATCCATATTTTATTATGAATGATATCAGCTTTTGTCAAAAATATTATGTCACCATACTTGAAATAAACCTACAGCCACATTTTTATCTATACAAAGCATGATGAATATTGACTGATAATGGCAATTTGTCTGCCTCTAAAGTAGAGTTACAAATATCAACATCAATAAATTAAATATTGAAACACTTAATTTACCAACTTTTTTTGCATATCAATATTTTCTGTCAACAACTGAAGGGTTAAACAGTATTTTTGTATATTTTATTATATCATAAAACATGCTGTAAACTGGTCATGAATTTTCAAGTATACTTTTACCTTAATTTTAAAACTGTCTCCATGACTCAAGGACTTGAAATTCTTGATCCTTTTGAATTAGGGAATAATGAAAGAATATGCAAGAACTTGGTGATGTTAATGTTGGTTTCACTGTTGCAAACTGAATTACTAGTGACACATTAACACAGCGAGTAAAATACAATTTTCACAACAGTGCAACTACCATCAACATCATCAGACCTTGAGGCCAAGGTGAGCCTGATATTGCTCGCCTGCTTACATAACTTAATAGTTGACCATTTCACTAAGCAGGCTTACAGAGTACTGTAAGAACACAACCTATCTAAAAAGATAAGTCAATCAGATGCAAGATCACCTTATTAATATGCATGTATCTTGCTCATTATCATACTTGTCTGAAATCTTGATGACATAAGCACATATTCCAAGTTTGATAAAAATTTGATCAGAAATACAGACTCCAGAGAGGTAACAAGCCCAGCCAATCTGATGCAAGATCACCTCATTAATATTTCAAGGATCTCACTCATTAAAGAACTTGATGATATATAAGCCCATATTCCAAGTTTGATTAAACTCAGATCAGAAATATGGCTTCCAGAATGGTAACAAGGTCAGTCAATCAGATGCTAGATCATCTCATTAATATGCATGGATCTCACTTATTATCGAACTGATCTCAGATGTTGATGATATAAGCATATATTCCTAATCTGATCAAAATCAGTTAACAAATATAGACTCCAGTGTTGCAAATACTGATTGACAGACAATGGATGATGGACACATTGCCATACCATAAGGTCACTTGGTGTTATGGCCAAGTGAGCAAAATACCAATATAGTTTTCCCATTTTAACACATCTTAGACAGCTTTAAGAAGAATCTGCCAAGAAATATATTTTGTGTAACTCTAGGTCACCAGGAACATCATGATATGTTAATACCATTAGAATTTCATACAGCATACTACTGCATCAGATTGATCACAGCATTAGATATATTTGTCATAAATAAAATGTACAACTCTAGATGACTAGGACTTCACATTTGGTGACCATAGTGCACTTCTGAAAAAGAAGGCTTCTCATACTTTATAAATTATCACAACTTCTGACAAGTGCCATGTGACTATGATTATTGATACAAATAGTTGAAGAGTCAGCTAGTATGTATATTAGCTGTTGCTGCTGAAATACTGCTAGATTAAAATGTGTGCATCATGTATATTTTGACTAGAATCAGCAGGAATAGTGCGCCAGCTATCTCTGAAGTAGGGTCTTGAAATACACAAATGAAATTATACTTATGTTTAAAGCTAGTTTCTGAAAAAGATTATACCATACCAGTGTGCTGTCTGTTTAACAGAAAGGAAGTGTTGTGCCTTAGCAGGGCCGACCACAACATTGTGCTCAATCTCAATCTATAGCAATATGGATTTAACTATGACATGATTTGGTAATCCACCAATCAGAGAGTGCATCACATTCATAGTTTTGTTAGAATGGCAGATTATAAGTTACTTAGGAAACCATTATATGAACTGTTTTAATTTTTTCTTGGAAATAACTGATACATATTCAATTCAACAAATATTTGGTTATATACCTGTGAAAATGTTCTCTGACTGATGTCTTTAAATGGAGTTTAGAACACCAGCAGATCTGGGTCTATGCAGTTTGTAAGGACTAATCAGTAAAACAAACAACAGAGACCCTGATCTGACGGCACATTATGCGATGGCAGATCAGGGTCTGTGCTGTTTGCATTTTGGACCCAGCTTATATGCGAGAATATACGGCATGGGAACATCTAGATTACAATAAGACTGATTGGATATCTTGACGATAAAAGTCTATTTACTAAGTCAATAAAAATCAGATCAGAAATATGGCCTCTAGAGTGGTAACATCATCAGTCATTCAGATGCAGGATATGCATTGATCTTGCTCATAATTGTACCCATCCAAATTACTGATGGTTTAAATCTATTTACCAAGTTTACTCAAAAACAGATCAGAAATACATACTCAAGTGGGAACCAGTTCAGTCAATGAGATGCAGGATAATCTTATTAATATATGTGAATCTCACTCATTATTTAAATCATGCTAGATCTTGAAGCTTGATCAAAATCAGATCAGAAATATGGTCTCCATAGTGGTAACAAGCTCATCCAATGAGATGCAAGATAATCTTGTTAATATGCATGGATCTTGCTTATTATTGAACTTGTCCAAGATCTTGATGATAAAAATATATATATTCTAAGTTTGATGACAGTTGGATCAAAAATATGGTCTCAATAGTGAAAACAAGCTCATCCAATGAGATGCAAGATTACTTCATTATTATGCACTGATCTTGCTCATTACTGTACTTGTCCAATATCTTGATGACATAAGCATATATTCCAAGTCTGATCAAAATTAGATATAAAATATGACTTCCAGAGCAATAACAAGGTCAGCCAATCAGATGCAAGATCTCCTCATTAATATGCTTGGATCTTGCTCGTTATCAAGCTCCTCCAAGATCTTGATGATATAAGCCCATTTCCAAGTTTATTAAAATCGGATCAGAAATATGTCTTCCAGAATGGTAACAAGCTAGGCCACTCAGATGCCTCAGTAGTGTGCATGAATCTCACTCTTTATCAAACTCGTCTGATATCTTCATGATATAAGCATATATGCCAAGCTTGATAAAAATCAGATCAGAAATATGGCCTCCAGAATGGTAATAAAACCAGCCAATCAGATGCAAAATCACCTCATTAATATGCATATCACTTCATTAATATGCATGGTTCTTCCTCATTACTGAACTTGTCTGAGATCTTTACGATATAAGACCATATTCCAAGTCTTATTAAAATTGAATCAGAAATGTGGACTCCAGAGTGGTAACAAGCAATTCGCAGTTCATATCTAAAAAATCGTGTCACCTATTCTACAGAAGAAAAACTAAAATCTATAATTAATGATGAATCTGCAAGATAGTATTTTCCATACTTTAATGATACTAGAGGGCAACAATTCCAATTTTCATCTACTAACCTGGCAAGAATGATGCTGGAAAAATGGTCAAAAAATTCAAATTTTTGTTCTTTATTCCATAAAGTTCAGCTTCTTACATGAATGTACACTAGCCCAACCATGATTTCTAGCTGCTAGTTGTGCTAGGGAATTGTAATTCTCTGCGATACAGTTCACTTACAAAATTTAATCTATCAAGAAGTACATTTCTGATTATTATAGCTTGAGGTCAAAGAATGTAATCTACATATTTCTGGTTTATCACAAAATTCTGCAATGTTAAATGTTGTTCTTTACTGAATCAAAATACAAGGATTCAGTGTATTATGCTACAGTGAAATATTTATCAATTTAAAGTCAGAAAATGGCTTTTTTTTAAATACATCGATTAAACATACAACATATAAAATTCAAAATTCCAACCAAAAGGTTAACATTTGTTACTTCCAGAAGAATGTGGACTTTCAAACTTCTAAAGTTTTACATCACTTTTGATAGTTTGAACAATAATGCATTTAACTGACCTATAAAGAATCACTTTACAACAAACTCAAGGTTTCAAACAATTCAGACACAAACATTGCTATTTTTTTTTTTTTTAAATAACAATTCTCATCAATGAATAAAAGATGCTGCTACTGTCATCAATCATAACATTTTACTAAAGCAAAATTTGTCAATACTTTTGCACAAAAGAAAAAAAAATTAGATCTATAATAGGAGTTGTTTATTAAAAAATTAGATACAGAAAAGTATGGTTATCTCATAATTGCTTCACTAATAAATGTTATTAATTACTTTATAATGATTGTTGTTTATACATGTATTTCTGATATGTTATCATCTAATGATGTGCACAAATCAGTCTAATATATAAAATGTAAGTTGTAAATTTTTTGGCTTCATTCTTTATTTTTTTTAAAACAATATAAACATGTCCATCCATGTTGTTAGCTTCGATTCATTTTATTTTCTATATAAATTCTACTCATTTGATTACAATTTGAGAAGAAAATATCAATGCAAATTTTCATTGTGAAATTATAAATATAATTATGACATTGTGACTCCTGACAAAGGCCCCTTCTCACAAAAAAGTGCCTCATGGCAAGAAGTGCTCTTACCCATCCCCCTCCCCACCATGTAAGATATCTCTGGCTGTAATACTGCTAAGAATACATGATAACTGAATTATTGAATTTGATGCATATTAGGCTTCATTTAAAAAAGCAATTCCAATCCTTCATGGTATTCAGTTTCAAAAAGGCACACTGACAGTTGATAATGATTATATAAAGATTTCGGTCTGTAACTTTCCCTTTTAGATATAATGGTTACTGCATTGTACAAATTTGATCTTTTAATGCTGAAATGAAAACATCTGTAACAGCTTTATAATCCAAAAAGAAAAGAGCATATTTTGAAGTATTTAATTTTTTTTATCCACATCAATGCAATGGCCTTGTTTGATTATTTTTCAGTTTTGATGTAGACACAATAACTATTGCCTGAAAACAGCAAAAACTGATTTTTCGATACATTCAAATCAAATGGTTCAACTTTCATGTTGGTTTTATGAAGCAATTTTTGAACAACAAACCATGTGAAGAAAAAAATCCTTGCGTAAAAAAACAGGTTCTGGATGTCTGGTGGTGGTCTTATTATTGATGCTATTATAATTCATCCTTCTTTCTGTCAATCCAAGTCTTGACTGAATCAATGTCTTTGTCTACCTCATCTTTATTATAACTTGGCAAAGAGCTGAAAAAAAGTGAGAAAGGCATACAATTATTATGTATTTATTTATATTATACATAATCCGTTCATAAAAAAAAGAGAACACAACATAAAAAATATCAACGGTGTAAGGGGAGAGAATTAAAACTGGTACTGTATTGTTCACACACACACACATATATATATATATATATATATATATATATATATATATATATATATATATATATATATATATATATAGAGAGAGAGAGAGAGAGAGAGAGAGAGAGAGAGAGAGAGAGAGAGAAAGAGAGAGAGAGAGACTTGTAATCAAAGAATTCCCATTCATATAAAATCTGTGACAATGTTCAAGTTTTTTAAAAAATACAATGAATTAATATCTACATAAGAGATTAGGTAATCTATTCAGTGTTCAAAGCTCAACTAAACATCTCCTAGCCCAAAATGAGCCAGAGACAGCAGCCTTGGAGAAGTATCTGAAGGTATGATGAAAAAAAAATGGACACAAAACATAAAAAAGTGGAGACTCTTATTTGTCAAAGCTGTTAAATATATTTCCAAAAATTATTACACAGTAACATTTTCCACAAAAGTTTATAAAAAAAAGAGAAACAAAACCCCTAATAATAACTATTTTCGAAGAGTTGTGATGTTAATATTGTGCTCTGAGGACCAAAAAGTCCCAAATATTAAAAAATTTAGAACAAGTGGAAAAACTGGTCTAATGGCATGAATATCTAATCAGATCATCTACATATGTATATAAACATGCACATACGATTTATTTAGTCTACCTCAAGTGATTATTGCTAAATTATGCTAACAAGATTTCTGCTTACAAAAGTTTAGTTATAAAAAGTTCCAAAATATGTAAAAAAAAATGGAAAAACAGCTATAAAGGCCTGAACATCAAATCAGGTAATCTAATTATGACCATGATAAAATGTGTACAATTTCATAGATTTCTAACCTTAATAGTTTTTGTGTTTTTTTTAAACAAGCCAACCAACCACTAACTTAGAAGTGTATTGATTGCATGGTCATTTCAAGTAAAAATGATGGATTTTGTGCAGTAATATGTTCACAAATTATAATGAAAAAAAACCCAAGAGCTACTGTTTTCCTTTTCTAAATTCTAAATGAAGAAAGGTGCATAAATTGGGCTCTACCAATTATACTGTGTCAAACCGGTATTATGAAGTGATTTTTGAGTTGGCACTACTACTGACTCAAATATTTACCAAGTATATGAAACTGTATAAACAATCAGATAATCACAAATCCTTTTAAATACTTATTTTTTTAAAGACTTATCCTTTAGGCAATCAGTGGGAGAAAATGAGATTGTGAGTGCATGAGCATCTGAGAGAGAGAGAGAGAGAGAGAGAGAGAGAGAGAGAGAGAGAGAGAGAGACAGAAAGAGAGAGACAGAGAGAGAGAGAGACAGAGAGAAAAGAAAAAGAATATTGAAAAAGAGTCATTCCCATTCACTGGGTACAGAAATTGAACTACAAACACATATCTTCATTAAACCATTGGTTTACTGATTTATAATGAAGAAATAAAAGCAGCCAATATCAAGTTCAACATGACAAAGTATTATATTATGAGATTTGGGTTTATATTTAAAGGGAATGTGGTCGAGCATGTACCATTTCAAAGAACCGCAGTTTATTTTCAATTAATTTTTCTTGATAATTTTGACTAAAAATAGGGATCTAATGTATTTATTTTCTCCATTTGGCTTACATAATATAACAGTTACAAAATAGGCCCAGATCATGTTTCTGCATTTAAATGCACAATATTTTTGGAATTTTTTCCTATAATTCTTATCATTTGTTTTCTTTTTTTCTCTCAATCTTACAATGACCACACTGACAGTTGGTGTAACATTAGTTGTTTCAGTTTTTTAAAATTTCAATTATATTCATTGATAATTTCATAACCTATTGCAAATTACTTACACTATTATCTCTCTGCTATCAAGTTCTTTGTTTGAGTGACAAGTCACTTTTACATACATATCTGGGGTAGGTAATACCTGCACAAACTTATGCGAGGGTCATACTTTCAAAGGCAATTATTCAAACACAATGCAGCAACAGAAATTGGTAATAACAATGAATATGGAGTTTTCAGGTATGGAAGATTCTAATGGAAGATTCTAATGGAAGACTCTAAAATAAATGTAAGCAGATACCTCCATATTTGACCTTTATGGTTACAATGAAATACTTACTTGACTATTGTGGCAGAAACTCTATCTAATATACCTCCTGTAAGAAAAGACAAAACACAAGATTATTTAGTTATCGTTTGCTATACAGATTTCATAGGACAAAAAAACATTTTAAAGTGATTTTCTTAGTCATGTGGATAATTTACATCAGCAAAACAACAGCTGCAATGACATGGTGAAGAACTGAAAATGGACTTCACAAGGTAAAAAAAGAATGTAATCAATGATTACATAGCTTGCCTCTGTTAAGCTTTAATCAGTCTCCAGCAGTCATTGTAAAATGGCAATTATTATGCAAAAAATAAATTTCATACTAAAGTGATCCTGACAACAAATTTTGTTACCACTTTTCCAACTAGTAAAATTTAGCAATTTTTATCTTGACATTTACAGAATTAACCTTTTACTTAGCACTATACAGCCAGTATTGTGCTGATATGCTTTTAAACCGTATACATACTGTGTAACAGGGCATAAAAGACATAAACCATATACATACTGTGTAACAGGGCATAAAAGACATTAAAAAAGCATTCCTTTCTATATCAAATGGGATTCATTTTTAAAAAAAAATTAATGTTCTTAAAATCTGCTTCAGAGCTATTATAATTGCCAACTCAATAAAGCCAGATTTTATAGGGTGATAGTCCCACTCTCTGAGTAACCCTGGAGTGACAGCCAGTATTCGAAGCATATTTCATGCACCAATAATTACCTTGATTAGCCACTACAGATGATACCTTTCATGAAAAAAATCATTCATCCAATTCATATATTCATTCACATGTAGAATACAAAGTTATTCCATTGATGGTATTCTATCACAATATACAATGTACAGTAATTATTATGGAAAGTTTACCACTGCATAAACATATTTATTCTTACAGCCAACTGCACTGGTCAGAAAGGGACTTCTGTATAGGCTACAATTTATATAGCATAGAAGCATCTATGTTGGCATGAGTTAAACACAAATACTGAACCTATGTTACTAACAAAATGTAGGTCACACTGACGATCTTCAGTTATAAATGTGTAGTTACTAACAGAGATGCATCTGATTATCAAGTTTCATAAATCAAACATAAAAAGCACCCACTAAATCAACTTTAAACACAAATTTTCAGCAAAGTCACACAGGCCTCTTTTTGTAATATGGGTGAAGTACTTATCAAGATGCATTCACTCACCAAGTTTCATCATTTAGGAAAGATAGAATGCTTACAGCATGCCAAAAACTCAAGTGGTCATGTGCTAAATGCAAAAACATAATTAAACCCAGTAAAAGCTGTAACGTTGGTCACGATGAACTTTGATGTAAATAAGTGATAACGACAGAGACACATATCATTAATTTCATGATTCTAGCATCAACAGTGCCTGAGAAATGAACATCAAAATAAAAAATTTAACCAAAGTTATTGAAGCATAAAATATAGGCCATAATGTCCTAACTCTTGCAGTGAAGGAGTAGTACTCATCAAGGTGTATCCCTTCATGAAGTTTCATGATTCTAGATAGGATAGTATGTACAATGAATGCCAAAAAAGCTGAGGTGGTCATGAGCTAAACACAAAAAATTAACCTAAACCTGTAGACTGTGAAATGTAGGTCACAGTGATCTTTGTTGTACTAATATGGTTCTAATTGAGATGCAATCATCTACTTCAATGATTCTAGTCTGAACAGTTAAAACACATACTTTTAATCAGTCAGTGATAGATGATATATGGGTTACAGTGACATACTTTTGTGATGCATCCCCTCACCAAGTTTCATGATTCCAGGTATAACAGTATGTACTCTATACAGGGTGCATGTGGTCATGAGCTAAATGCAAAAACTTGACCTGAATCAGTAAAATTTTACATCTAGGCATATTTTTAAGGGTGTGGTAATTCGAGATGCATACATTAATCTAATTTGATGTTTTTGACATGAACAGAGCTTGAGAAATAAACTAAAAGCAAAAAATGTAACCAAAGTCAGTGGAGCATGAAATATAGGTCACAGTAACCTACTTTTGTGATAAGGGTGTGGTACTCGTCAAGCTGCATCCTTTCACCAAGTTTCATGATCTAGGTATGACAGGATTACATTTTTTTTTTAAATGAGCTAAACACAAAAACTTGTGCTGTGAACCCACTCCAAAATGTTAAATAGGATTTAGGAAAAAAAAATGACTGGGAGGCAGTAAAGCTGTACATACATGTATAAATATGCTTTTACATGTACGAACACTGAGATAGTACAACAATTCCCCTCTACTTCTTAGAGGCAAGGTAAAAAAAGTGCGAAAGGTATCACAACTTTGAAGCCACGATCTAGGACTTTTTGTCACCTTTCATCTCCAAAAGTTAAAGAAAGAATATCACTTTCCATACAATTTCCATTTTCTACATTCCAAGATATGGCAATGACATGTAGATTAATTTTTGGATTATGTATTATTATCTTAACTATGCAAGTTCATAACAAAACATTTAAATGCATATACTGTAGTACAACTCATGTAATAGTTTCATTTCTCCATGCATCACAATGGGAGATGAATAAAGTGTGGAGAGGATAAGAAAAAAAAACTGACATAAAGACAGTTCTTCATTTTGTACCCGATTTTGAATGACTCTGATGTTTCAGTCATTTCATGGGTGGTCTTAATGCATTGACTTCTTGAATGTCAAGCACCTAATGCCTCCCAACCCACTCCACAGTGGAGGTGCACAACATGTTAATGCCGAGTTGCAGTGGTGAGTTGTACTTATCCGTTCACATTGGCACTTCAACAGAGTGAGTGTTGAAGGGATTAACTGATGAGTGGAGAAATGAAAAATCGAGCTCTACTGTATGATAAAATCTGTAACAAGAGGCATGAGCAGGACTGAGATCACCCACCTGGCTGACATCTGCCTAATATCCAAATGAGAGAGTTGAACAAGAAATCTGGGTCAGTAGGATGCTATTTCCAATGCTGCTGATTGTATACATTATAAAAACAACTGTTTCAGTGTTTCTTTAGTTTTTGTATCTTTGTCCATATCTGATAGCACATCAGCATCATTTATTCAATACTGAAAGGCCTCCATGCCAGGATGTTTCCTGTCAAAATTGGTCATATATTGTTGAGCGGTGTTTTAAGATAAAGCTGTGTATATTGTTTTTCAATTTTTAGTAACAGTGAAGGCAGATCGGCTTCATTCGTAAAAATCTGAAAGACCTTCAAGCTAGGATGCTTTCTGCCAAATTTGGTCAAATTCTGCTTAGTTGTTTTGTAGATGAATTCATTTAAAGTATTTTCTATTTTTAGTAACAGTGGCCATATTTGGTGGCAGGTTGGCATCATCTGTATAAACTTAAAATATATAATACCTGAATGATTTCTATCAAATTTGGTCATGCAGTTTTTGAGAAGTCTACAATTTTTCTCTTTTACTAATGGGAGCTGTATTTAATGGTGGATCATCATCATTTGTATCTATTTTAAAGACCTTTATGATGATAGCATGCTTTCAGTCAAATTTGGTAAAATTCTGTTGAATGGTTTTTGAAAAGAAGTATTTTCAAGGTTTTTCTAGTTTTAGTAATGGATTGCCATCATGTGCATAAACTAGAAAGACCTTTATCCAGGATGCTTTCTGTCAAATTTGGTCAAATTCTGTTGAACAACTTTTGAGAAGCAATCAAGCAAGGTTCATCTTTTATCAGATAATGGTGGTGGATCATCATCATTTGCATAATTTGAAAACCCTCTATACCACGATGCTTTCTGTCAAATTTGGTTCAATTCTGTTTAATGATTTTATGAAAGAGGTCATTTAAGGGTTTTCTATTTTTAAAAATGGCAACCAAATTTGATGGTAGATTATCATCATCTGAACAAATTTTGAACATTAGCTATTTCTTAAAGAGAAAAACAAGGGTACTATGAATTGTATATTTTATGTGTAACGCCTTCTAATGTTTAATAGTACTCTATGTTGGGCAAGGTTGACTCGGGAGATTATTAACCAATGGGTCTCAATTACCTTCACCTTTGGTCAATGTATGCAGTCTTGGACTAAACCTATTGTGCAGAAACCATTATTTTCTTGTAAGAATTGCTATTACTGTGACCTCTGACATTTAGACCCCAGAATCTTTATTACCCTAAGTGCAAGCCACCTGCAAAGGTTGGTCAAGGAACTTAATCTTGAACAAAAGCTATTCTGCAAAACCAATTTTACTCTGAACCACAATGACCTTGACCTTTTACCTTTTGACCCCCAAATTAATAGGCCCCTTCCATATTTAAAGTGCAAGCTGCCCACAAACTTGGGTCAAGGTACATGGTCTAAAACCAAATCAATAGGCTTCTTTCTTACCCAACATTTAAGTTATCCACAAACTTTGGCGAAGGTACATGGTTGATAACTGAAATGTTTGTGCAGAAACCAATTTTTCTTCTTTCAGTCACAGTGACCTTAACCTTTGATCTCTTGACCCTAAAATCAATATAGGCTTCTTCCTTAGCCCAGATCCAAGCCATCCACAAAGTTTGCTCCATGTCTGTGATGAAAAACAGTTACTGTGTAGAAATCAGTTTTCTTCTTTCAATGTGATCTTGAACTTTGACCTGTAGACCCTGAAATAGACAGGCTTCTTCCTTACCCCAAATACAAGCCTTCCACAAAGTTTGGTCCATGTATATGAATGAGAACTGATGTTTTTGTGTGAAACCATTTTTATTCATTCAGTCACAATGACCTTTGACCTTTTGATCCAAAATCACCAAGTGCAAGCAATCCAAAACATTTGGTAACTGTAGATGATGGGCGACTTGAGTTACTGTGCAGAAACCAATTATCTTCGTTTAGTAACAGTGACACTGACATATGACCTTTTAACCCCCAAATCAATAGTATTCTTCCTTTCCGTAAGTGCAAGCCATCCACAATGTCTAGTAACTGTAGATGGTGGACAACTCAAGTTATTATGTGGTGACAAAAATGGTACAAGCCAGATGGACGTACAACACCATAATAAAAATATGCTCCACCTTATGTTGGGCATAAAAAACTATTATTAACTAGAAATTTTGTTTGTAAAACATGTATACCCCTTAATTTTAATCTTAATACCCCTTGGCTTATTAATCGTGCTAACAAGGTTTTTCTTATTTTTTTCACAATAAAAAAGTATAAGTAACAAGCAAATTCAGTGAAATTTTGTCCCCTACCTACTGTGATGAGGTCAACAAAAGTATACAATGCTGAAATCTGGGTGCGACACTTTTAACAGAGCTGTAGAGATACTAGAAAGACGTGTTTCAAGTCTCTATCTCAAAGGGCATTAGAGTAAAAGTGCAAAAAAAGAGGAATAACTTGTTCAGTGCCCTTGACCATGAAGATAAAACCTTGACTGTGATACATGAGATGCCATCAAATACAGAAATACAGGTGTAGCATGATTCATTCCTGAACCTCAAACAGCTTAAACAAAAGCAACCATGAAATATATGTGAACTTGACTTTGAAGACAGGACCCCAAATGTGGAATACAACACATCTTTTAGTGACAATATATTAGTGTACCAAATTTCATTCATCTATTTTAAACAGCTCATAAGTTATAGTGTAGAAGGGAAAGTGCTACTGAAACCTACAATAATGACCGGTGACACTGACCTTGAATATTAAACCTCTAATATGGTACATGGCAAATATAGCCAGTTTCATCCTTGAATCTCAAATGGCTTTAATGTTATAGATTGGAAAGGAAAGTAGGATGGAAAATTTAAAATACTGACCCATGACCTTCAAGATAGGACTCAATGTGGCATGCAACATACCTGCTAATAATCATTTCATTTAAACTTATTTTTGTGTCATAAATGTAGACAAATGGAATCAGTGCTAACAATTCTAACAACTCAGAATAAACCCTTCACCTAAATTTGACACTAAAATTTACATGGATAGTGCCACAAAATTAATATGGTTTCAGACAGTTATATGTAAATATACAAGACTGGGAGAAAAGTGGTCAAAGGAAAGGAGAGTGAAAAAACTTATTACATACAGGGTAATTAAATCATAAAAATATAATATAAATGATCGTGGCAAATATCTGACAAGAGCGCATACACCATAAAGAATACACAAAACATACCAAAGCTATGAATGAAGAATGTCATGTCCTTGTTTATGAAAGTGGCAGTAATTATTTGAGCGGAGAAATCAAATTCTGAATACTTGTACCACTAAATTATATAAAGCATTTCATGCCTTAATAATAAGTCAAATAAGCAAATATTGCAGTAAAATCCATATAACAAAATATTTGTAGTTGCTGGTATTAAGAGATTTTTTAGACTCTGAACCAATTTCCTACATTGTTCTATATAGTACCTGCAAATAAATATGTAATGATATGCATTTTCTATATCTTCACCACAAGCACACAATGGATTATCTCTCAAATGGTTGGAATATATATCATAATGTAAATAATTACAGTTTGTTTCTAATTCTATTAAGCAGAATTGATAAATTCCTGCTACAAACTAGGAAACAGATGGGCATGTGTGTGGTCTTAGTCTCTATTTTATACAAACTAATTAACAGACAGGCATGTGTGTGACCTTAGTCTCTATTTTATATAAACTAGGAAACAGACAGGCATGTGTGTGGTCTTAGTCTCTATTTTATACAAACTAGTTAACAGACAGGCATGTGTGTGGCCTTAGTCTCTATTTTATACAAACTAGTTAACAGACAGGCATGTGTGTGGTCTTAGTCTCTATTTTATACAAACTAGTTAACAGACAGGCATGTGTGTGGTCTTAGTCTCTATTTTATACAAACTAGGAAACAGACAGGCATGTGTGTGGTCTTAGTCTCTATTTTACTTCTAAAGTTAGAATAATTACTTTCACATTTTACTGAATCAGGGAGCATATTCCAGACATGAATACATGAGTGTAACAAGAGTCCCTGAAAGGGATTGATGCTCTACTGTCCGAAAAGCATTTCCAGGAATTCAAGATAAGACCATTTCTTCTTTTTAACTGCTGGGTGTTGAAACCATCTCTGATATTTTTGAGCAATAAGATTTTCAAATTAGCCACTGTGACAGCCATATTGCATGTAAGATCAGCAACATTTTCATTTAGAGCAAACAAGACACTATTAGAAGACTATTGGTGAAAGCCACATGTTGAAATGACCAACCAATCAGGAGAATTTGAGAGAAGATTTTCAATATGTTCATTGTGGCAGCCATATTTTAGGTCTTCTGGTCAGATCGGCACTATTTTCATTCAGGACCAACTACGTATCATAATTAGTCTTCTGGTGAAAACCCCATGTCAATATGACTTTCCATTTAGGAGGATTAGCAATAACAAGGTTTTTAAGATAGCTGCCATGGTTGCCACACTGGATGTCAGACTGGCACAATTTTTTTTTAAGACCAAATAGACACAATAGAATGTCTTACAGTGAAAATCCCATGATGATGATATAACTTTTTGTTCAGGAATAGCAATAACAATATTTTCAAGACGGATGCTGTGTGGACATATTGGGTGTCTGGGCATAACCATTTTCGTTTAATACCAACTAGACATTATAAGAAGTCTTTTAGTGAAAACCCCATGTTGATATGGCCATCCATTCAGAAGGAGTAGTGATAACAAGATTTTCAAGATGGCTGATATGGTGACTGTATTGTATGTCCAAGCAAAACCATTTTCATTCAGAACCAACTAGACATCATAAGAAGTCCTCTGGTGAAAACTCTATGTCGATATGACTTTCCATTCAAGAGGAGAAGTGATAAGATTTTGTATGTCCGATTGGCACCATTTTCATTTAGGACGAACTAGACATCATAAGAAGTCTTTCAGTGAAACCCCCATGTTGATCTGACATCCATTCAGAAGGAGTAGCGATAAAATGATTTTCAAGATGGACACTGTGGTGACTATATTGGAGATCCGAGTGGAACCATTTTCATTCAGAACCAACTAAAGATCATAAGAAGTCTTCTGGGGGAAAATCCCACGTTGATATGACTTTCCTTTCAGGTAGAGTAGTGAAAACAAGATTTTCATGCCATGATGGCCACACTGGATGTCAGATCGGCACCATTTTCATTTAGGACCAACCAGACATCATAAAAGGTCCTTTCATGAAAACCCCATGTTTATCTCATCATCAATTCAAGAGAAGAGGTGATAAGATTTTCACAATGGCTGCTCGGTGGCCATATTGGATATCCAAGTGGAACCATTTTCATCAGGACCAACCAGACATCATAAGAATTTTTCTGGTGAAAACCCCATGTTGATATGATTTTCCATTCAGGAGGAGTAGTGATAAAAGTTTTTTAAAATGGCTGCCATGGTGGCCATAGTGGACAGCATATTGGCACCATTTTCATTTAGGACCAACCAGACATCATAAGAAGTCTTACAGTGAAAACCCCATGATGATATGACCATCCATTCAGGAGGAGTAGCAATAATAAGATTTTCAAGATGGCTGCTGTGGCAGCCATACTGGATGTCTGAGCAGGACCATTCTCACTTAGGACCAACTAGATCTTGGGACGAATGAGTGTATGAAGTTTCATGGCAATCCTTCAAGTAGTTTTGGAGTAGCCATAAAAAACTTGTGCTAACCGACAAACTGATGGATGTCAGATAACAGATGATAGACAAGAGGCCATGCCCTAATCTGACTAGTAGAACTAATAATGAATTTCTAATCTTGCATCAATTCAAACAAAATTATTCCTATTTCTAAGAATATACCTGTATCTCTCATAAACCAGTGGTGCTAATAATCATATATGGGTAAACCAAGTTTCATCTCATAATCTCAAAGGGCTCTTAAACTGTAGAGAGGATAGGAAAGTGTGATTGTGATGTATAAGTATACCAAGTTTCATCCCTTAATCTCAAACAGTTTTTAAATTATAAAGTGGAATGAAAATTGAGGAAAAATTAAAAATACTGAATTGTGACCTTCGTCTTGAATATGGTTTGTATACACCTTCTAATGATAATGTATAAATATATACAAGTTCAAGGATTAATCTCACATGGCTTGAAAATTATTGAACCGAAAGGAAACTGAGGGAAAACGAAAAATATTGAGCAGCAACCTTGACCTTGATGTTGAAGATAGGACCCCAAATGTGGTAAGCAACATACCTTCTAATGATGATGTGAATTTATACCAAGTTTCATTCCTTAATCTCAAATGGCTTGAAAGTTATAGTGTGGAAAATAAAAGTGTGACAGAAAACTTGAAATAATTTGAAAATGTGAAAGAATTGAAACATGACTGTAATATCTAGCCAGGTCATCTACTTATGACTATGATAAAGTGTGTAAAATTTCATGGCACTAACCTTGATAGCTTGTCTTCCACTTCCAAAACGATTCATCCATACAAACATTTTACAGTACAAATTCAATAACCCATACATATATGTGTAAAGGTGTCATGAATTAGAAAGGGCTTAAACCCACTGTCTTTGTTCTACACTTAATATTTCATGATTTTGACCCATTCAGTATCAAAGCATGCATCTGGTACCTGTGTTTGCATATATAATGCAAATACCCTTCAGACTTTGCACTTCAGTACAAAACAAAAGGATCTGAATTGGCTTTTAACCTTGGATTATGCCCCAGTTATGGAAACAGGTATGATTGAGAACATGACAAGTAGTAAGCTGATGGAAAAACAAATCGCTGTAATTCATAAATTTTGCTATCAGGAAGAATTATTTATTTGGAAATTACCAGGGGAGATAACAACAGATGTCCCCTGTTTTATATGCTTAGAGTTTTTAACATTTTGGCAATCTCATTGCAGTCATTTCTGGTAAATTTATAAAATGTGAACACCATATTATTAAGAAAGGACAGTTTATAAAAACCCAAACAATGTAAAAAAAATCATTATTTTTAACTGCTCAAGTTTTTACATGCCAAGTTGATGAAAATTGTCTTAACTGTATAAAAATTCCTTCATATTTCCAATAACATTTTTTTGAAACTGAAATTTCCAAGTTTTCTGACCAAATCATCAATATTAAACTAGTTTTCCATGAATGTAATAAATTTGTTTTTTAATACATTTCCCAGGCACAATGATTCCACTAAATAAATTTTGGGGGCCCCCTTTCTAGATTTGGGAACTTCATTGCAAAATGAGTATTTTTGGGAAGTGTTAACACACAGGCTTACAGTTTCTAACCTCTTAAACCTCATCACTCATAATTTTTGTTGCAATTTATTTTCAGATGTCCCTTTATAGCAGATAAAAAATTAATATTATAAACCCAAATTACCGGTAGTTATATAATTTTGTTCTTTTTTTGTAGAGAAGTTGCCTTTTTAAATAGCAGTGGTAGTAGAAGTTGTTCTCATCTTTTTGGTGTAAAATAAGTCTTTTATAACAAGCCCTTACTATGAAACAAATTTATCTGCTTATTCATCTAACATAATATAAACTTAGGCTGCATTATAATAATTCTGTTTGTTACTTACAGGCACTAGTGGAATAAAGTGCCCATTGATCATATGGCACCATTAAGATAGTTTCACATCCAATGAAAGTTCATTGTTTTAAAGGATAGGAATCATTGCAGCATATTTACCAAGCAGACACAAGTCTACAAACTAGAATATTGAACACTATTTAAAACTACAGCTGTATATTCCATTTTCAATTTTAAAAAAAGCATGAAATAGAATGTCCTAAAGAAAAACATGACTTGGTTCATTAAAAGTAAAGTAGTTTAAAAATCTTCGAGTGTTTCACACTAGACCAAGCATACCTTGGCAGATGAATCTCCAGCCATGTGTTGAATATATGCAATTCAAAGCACAAAATGTGTGTATCAACCAATACATATTTGTCCTTATGAAAATGGGGAGCTGTCTGCTCTCTGGTCAGCTTTTCGACACTGCATGTATGTTGGAGAATCCCAATACTTACAGGGTCCTTGCTATGGGGGTGATTCAGGTGAAATAGTCACATTTGAGTCTCTCATTTAACCTAAGCAGGCCTAAAATATGAAGTTCACTTTGCCTTGCAATGATTTCATGACATTACCTTCACCTGATTTTATTTCAATACAATGCATTAATAATCAAAGTAAAATGTTGGCTTTTGTGTCCTTTTCCCTTCCATGAGGAAGGTGGACAGACAGAAAAAGAAGTCTTATGTTCTGTTGTCAAATTTGGTGCTAATGTGATGATCATAAATACCAGAAATTACATTGCTTTTGTGTTCAAATTCCTGCCAAAACTTCACACAGGAACCTTGAAAAAACAAGTGAAAAATAATTTTGTTGTCCAATCTGAACCAAATTATGACTTAATGGACATATCTAGATCCATTACTAATAATATTTCATCATATAAACATATGAAAACAGGACTACTTCTGCTTATACAACAACTGTGGTGAAGCGATATATACAAGTTTTTAACATTTTTATAATATGTAATAATATTTCATCCTCTTTTTAATAATCAGACATAAAATATGCAACAACATTAGTGTAAAGAGACTGTTTTGAACTTTCTACACCCACTTCGCCCTATTTTTGCCAACTTCACCTATTCTGGCTGGGGAGTTAATTTCATCCAGATATTAGCGTCCAACTTGGACCCTGACTTATTGTGATTAAATGCACTTAAAAGCAATGCCAAGTTTTTGTATGATTAAGATAACTTCTGGTATGGAAAAAGGTACTATTATGGTTCCGATCGTGTAACACATGTAACGGATAAGAATGAAATGAGGGAAGAGTTGTGGCAAGCAAGATTTACTAACTTTTGATTGGGATATTTCAAAATAAAAATTCTGGGGCCACCAAAGGAAGTTGGGGCTGCCAGGTGGCTCTAATTAACATAGCAGAATCATTCCTGCCAGGATTTAGGGAATTGTTTGTGTGTGAATTAGTCATACATAACTGAATAATTTATACTTACCAGGTGTACAAATGGTATCACATAAAGCTGAACACAGATAACAAAACTTGCAATACTGAAAAAGAGTTGTAAAAAGTATTAGTTATGTCAAGATTTTTATTTTGGATGAAAATCTTAACCTGGATAATATGCAACTTTACTATAATCAAACTAGCATGGCATCTGTACATACAAACCACATTTCCTCACACACTCTTCCTTACCTCTAATTCTGGATATCACAGTGGATTTTTTTTTTTTTTTTTTTGGGGGGGGGGGGGGGGGGGGGAAAAACTCTTTTGTCCTACCAATCAAATATGCATCATCATTATTATTCATTATTGCAATACTCTGGCAGTTGTCTATAGACCAGCTCCAAAATTTAAGATATCTTACCATATATCTTACCATATATACTCACTTATATATATACACACACACGCACACAAGCACAGACACTGAAATATTATGTCTCCACTATGGTTGGCAGGCTAATGAAGACTGACACACAAAAATAGTCCGTCTCCACTATGGTTGGCAGGCTAATGAAGACTGACACACAAAAATAGTCCGTCTCCACTATGGTTGGCAGGCTAATGAAGACTGACAGGCATGATAATGCACTTTAAGTTTATTTAGGGTTATGTTAACAATATGATGATGGATCATATCACAAGTTCACATGGTGTTCTGGTCAAGTACTGGTAAGCTAAGAAACTGTAGCTTCTATTCAAATCAGGAGTTGTAACATGGTCTGCATAACTGATGCACCTCTGTAGGCTAACTTCATAACATAATGTGGTCTGCACACCTGGTGTATCCCTGTACGCTAACTAACAAATGTTCTATGAAATATAAATGAGAGAGACAGAGACATTGTCCTTTTTTTATATAGCAAATACCAATAGGATTCATCCACTTTTGGACATACACACAAGTATGCTATTCTTTATACTAATAATGCAGTGTTCCAGCTAGCGAAGAATAGCAGGGTGTTGTGCTCTACCCTTATTTTGGCACGTTAAATTGCATACTGCCCCTTTCCTGGCCAATTTGTATACATCTCCATGTCCCATCAGTTGATGTATCACAAGTATATATTATTTTGTTGTTTTTGAATCTTTTATATCAGTTGAAATCTATAATAGTCAGGTAAGACTAATTATACCAATCATGGATAAATGGTTTGAACAACAGGTGTGGACCCTCTGTCACTCCACGAAACAATGTTACTAGTGACTACACCACATGGGTTTGAAGACGACAGCATATAGCAGTATGTTCTGATAAGATGATTGGCAAACTGGATGACAGACTAACTAGCAATAACTGATTCATTTACCGTATATACTGGTGTATAAGCTTATACCATTTGCAAACTGCATAGACCCAGATCTGCTGACGCATAATGCACCGGCAGATCTGAGTCTATGCAGTTTGTAAGGACTAATCAGTTGAACAAAACAACATAGACCCTGATCTGCTGGCACATTATGCAATGGTAGATCAGGGTCTATGTTGTTTGCATTTGGAACCAGATTATAGGCGAGAATATATGGTAGTTAAAGTTTTATTAAAATATCTTTTTGGTCAAAAAGTTCTACTCCTGAAAAGGATACTAGACATAATTGCATTTTCCTTTGCTGTGACATTCACCTTGCGATAGATGTGCATGGCTATGGAATATGACATACCATCTATACATGATATATAATTGGCATGGATATGGTATACAACATACCATAAATACATGATATATAATTGGCATGGCTATGGTATACGACATACCATCTATACATGATATATAATTGGCATGGCTATGGTATACGACATACCATCTATACATGATATATAATTGGTATGGCTATGGTATATGACAAACTATCTATACATGATATACACTCATCTACCAGCATTTATTATATTAATTCCTCTGTTAAACTTTAACAACAGATTAAGAACTTACATAAATTAAGGTCTCTTTTGTCATTATTTGAACCTCAAAATAAATTAAATCGTCCTCACCGTAGGTGCAACTTTAACCTTGAAAATATGTTACACTAAAGACCGTTGAACTACTAACGCCAACAGAGATATGGATGGACATCCACTAATGAAAACTGTAGGCATATTTTTCAGAAAAAAAAACAAAACAATTCTGAGGAAAAAGAGTGCCCATATGGGTGCACAGGGTCAAGATTTGAGGGATATAGGACAAAAAAATTGGGGAAACTAGTAAGCCTCTGCTCAATGTTCAACACTGCACTGTCTAGTCATGATATATACTAGGACAAAGTTTTATAACAATCTCATGTGTGAAATTTAGTCAAAATCTGTCAAGCTATTTTTGAGAAGTTGTTAAAAAAAAAATCCTATTTTTAGTAAAAGTGGCCATATTTGATGGCAGATTGACACCATCTGTAAAAATTTGAAAGGCCTTTATGCCATGACACTTTCTGTCAATATTGGTTACATTATGTTAAGCATTTTTTTAAAAGTAATTTCAAGATTATTATATTTTTAGTAATGGCAGCCAGAACTGATGGCAAATCAACATCATTTGCAAAAGCACTTTGTATCAGGAGTTTTTTTTGTCAAATTTGACTCAATTTTGTTAAGTGGTTGATGTGACTAGTTCTTTCAAAGGTTTTTCTATTATTAGCAATGGTGGCCATATTTAAAGTTGGATAGTCATTTTTAGTATTTATAAATTCAAAGCCCTTAATGCAAGGATGCTTTCTATAAAATGTGGTCAAATTCTGTTTACTGGTTTTTGAAAAAGGTGTTTAAAGGTTTTTCTATTTTTGTAATGGTGGCAATATTTTATTGCAGATTGGCATCATTTGCATAAATTAGAAAGACCTTCCTGCCAAATTTAGTTGAAATTGGTCTAGTAGTTTCTGAGAAGTTGTAAATAGAAATACCTGGTAGCTGATGGATGCATGCACAACAGATGACACATGACACACGATAGACACAAGACCATACCATATGCTTATGTGTCTGGCTAAAAAGTATTTTTTTGAATCGGTTAGAAAGCTGCCACTGTAAACAGTATTTGCATGAATCAAGTGCCCTTCTGATGCAGGTATTGCACTGCCTTTTCAAATCCTAGCTGGAACACCGTAATGATGTCTTTAGATTAAAGTGAAACAAAGATGTTTTACTGTAAAGATTTTTTTACCAAATGGGGCTCGAACTGAACTTACCTTGCACATTTTACAATTAGGTTTTGTTGGACTAGTCTCGCAAGGGCAGTCTACATCACATAGCTTGCAAAACTGTAAGAGAGTAGGAAAGGTCAAGTTTTATCAAAGTTTATAAAGTCTGCAATAAAATGCCATTAAAAGTATCTAATTAAACACATTCAATTGGTTATTCGGTTTAATTACTGTAAATAGCAGTTTTATTATGAATACAAATAGCAACTGCCTACCCTGTGATGAAAACGTGACTTGATCTCAATAAAGACAGGTAGAGTTACTATTCTTAGTGTGATGTTATTTGGTATCACTCTTCATTCAGCGTTTACCATAAAATCTTCTTTCCGAGAAAACAAGAGGCTAAAAGATCGCTTACCTAACTTAAATAACTTAATAGTTGACCATTTTATTAAGTAGGCTTTAGAAGTATTATAAGATAATAAGCCAATGTAAACTTCTGTAGAAACGCAAAATTTTTCATGGGTTACCAGTTTTAGTGGATTTTGTGGTTGCTACAAACGCTGAATTCAAAGAATCCAATGAACAATTCTTCTTGAGTGCCTCTTTCTTAATACATGAAATAAAATACTGACAAAAAAATCTAAGTTTTCAAAAAAACTACAAAAATTGATAAGCACACAAATAAACGAATTCAGAGTATCGTATCTTTCAACCTTTATATCATGTTGATTTTATCTATTTTACACCTGTCTGAAATTCAAAGTATCCATGATACTGATGTGGCCATCAGAAGTGAGTAGTGGAAAGTATAAAAGGTGAGAGATGATTACTGTTTAATATTAATAAAAGGTTTATACTAAAAAATGCTTTAAATAGCCTATTTACCTAGTCTACTTAAGATCTGGTCAGAAATACCATCTCTCAACTGGTAAGAAGTTCATCCAATCAGATACAAGATCAGCTCATTAATGTGCATACATCTCACTCATAATAAAACTCATTAGATATCTTGATGATATAAGACTACTTACAATGTTTTATACAAATCTTATATGAAATAGCTGGTAAAGTGTTGACAAGCTCAGCCAATCAGATACAAGTTTAACACATTAATACGTATGGATCTTGCTCAAAATAGTATTCATCTTAGATCTTGATGATTTAAGTCTACATGTATATATTAAGTTTTAAAAAAAAATCAAAGCAGAAATACTGACTCTAGAGTGATAACAAGTCTAGCCTGGATCTCATTCATTAGCAAACTCATCCGAGATCTTAATGATATAAACCCATACCCCATGTTTAATCAAAATCAGATAAAAAATATGTCTTCCTGAGAGGTAACAAACTGGGCCAATTAGATGCAAATTACCTCAACAATATGCATGAATCTTACTCACTGTCAAGCTCGCCAGAGATTTTGATGATACAAGCCCATATTCCAAGTTTGATCAAAATCAAGTAAAAAATATGGTCTTCATAGTGGTAACAAGCTCAGCCAATCAGGTGCAAGATCACCTCATTAATGTGAGCAGATCTCACTCATTATCAAATTCGTCATACCTGAAAACCTGATTCTCCAATTAGGTAACCCCGAATCACGTATCATGTAAACTATCTCACAAACTTCATATCATGTTGATTTTACCTATTGTTCGATCAAAATCGGATCAGAAATATGGCATCCAGAGTGGTAACAAGCTCAGCCAATCAGATGCAAGATCACCTCATTAATATGCATGGTTCTTGCTGATTATTGAGCCTGTCCAAGATTTTGATGATATAAACTCATATTCCAAGTCTTATTGCAATAGGATCAGATATGGACCCCAGAGTGGTAACAAGCGATTGTTGATAGGAGCATGACACATGACAGAAGACATATGACGTATGGCATTAAGACCAGGTGAGCTAAAAATAGATTGTTTGCTATGTGACCTGTGTACTATTGAGTAAGATCTTTCAGAAGATCACCTATTTTCAATTTCTGCGATGTAGGTACCTTAAATATGTGCATTGAAGCAAGCCAGAAATTGTATACATATTAGAATTCTCTAATTAGGCAGTACCGTCAATAGTCTTTCAAAATCTATATTGCTCTAATGGAAATAAAGACTGGTAGACAATCATATCTCACTGTATTTTCCAGTCAGTCCTTTTATACATTACATGTACAAACTTATGTGACTCGTAATTTGGATCATACAGTAACTAAATGGTAGAATAAAACAGACTTATTGTTGAGCAAAAGATATTTTATTATTTTTATCAAACCATTAAGTCTGTCAATTCAGCTTAAGCTTTCTAATTTTACACTAGGATATTAAGTACACAAAACAATATACTGGTTTTTAATTATTTTTATTTTTTTTCCACTGCCCTTTACAGCTTCTTTATCTTTTGCTATCTATCAAGTTTGTGCTGTGATGTTATCAGGGCTAATTGTGAAAGGCCTAATTACAGCAATTTGCTGCTGCTTTTTATTTATTCAAATGCTGATGATTGACAGAAAAAAGTTTGACCATTATAATTTAGTTTATACACCTCTGTACTTGCCTCTGCCTTGCAAAGTAATGTTTATATTATACAGTTCTCCCTCATTATATTGCAGTACCGTATATACTCGTGTATAGACCGATACCGACAGCAAACTGCATTGACCCAGATATGTCGTCACATAATGTACTGGCAGACCTGAGTCTATGCAGTTTGTAAGGACTAAACAGTAGAACAAACAACACAGATCCTGATCTGCCGGTGCATTATGCAATAGCAGATCAGGGTCTATGTTGTTTGCATTTGGACCTGACTTATACGTGAGTATATATGGAAGTTGGGGTCCATAACCACTGACCACGTTATGTTCCGACCGCATTATAGCGAGAACAGCATTATGTACTGAAATGTACAGTGTATGTACTGAACCACAGTACAGCAGGATTTATTCCATTTTGTCAAATAAACATGTTTTAAAATGGAAATAAAGATAGAATACAACCGGTAAGTTTCATTTTGTTTTCTTTAATGCGTATTGTCAAACCTTTTACAAACCAACCTAAAAAATACATGTATGGTCAAAACTGAAAGCTGTTGTTGGTTTTTAATAGTGGGTAGAATGATAAATTGGTTATTGCAATAGTAAATCAGAGAGGAAGGATTGATTCTTAAGGCTATCAACCACCTATTAGAAGTAAATCTTTAAGTGCTGTCCGCCCTTATCCCAAATTCCTAAACGTGAACATTTGTCTCATGCACAGTATACTCAAAATAAGTTCTAAAAGGATGAAAATGAAGAATGACAAGCTAAAATTTATCTAGTCATTATGTTTTGCATGCTGTAATCATTACCAATCAAAATTAATAATGTGTGCAAGTTTTTTTTAAAGTAAGTGAATGTACGTGTTTGATTGAGTGATTACAGATTAAGAGGTTTCTCGACCCTTGTGATTATACTGTCCACAAGGGTCCTTAATTTTTGGAATAAATGGTTTATTCCAACAGTGATCATGGCTGTCTATTTGCAGATGGATCATTCTGAGAACAGTTCATATAGGTTGCCGATTTGGATGGCAATCCCATACAAATAAATGTATACATGATGCCAATTGTAGTTGTTAACTAGTCCACATTTAAAGGTTTACCATCTGCTAGGTAAAATGTTCGCATGCAAATTAGACTGCACTCAACTTTCAAATATGGAAAAGTAACACTCAACTAGCTGCTCACTACATCCAAACTTCCAACTATGTCAATAAATAGCCCAGCATGCTGATTCCACTGTCAATAAATAGCCTAGCATGCTGATTCCATCACTATGTCAATAAATAGACCAGCATGCTGATTCCATCACTATGTCAATAAATAGACCAGCATGCTGATTCCATCACTATGTCAATAAATAGCCCAGCATGCTGATTCCAGCACTATGTCAATAAATAGACCAGCATGCTGATTCCACTATGTCAATAATAGTCCAGCATGCTGATTCCACTATGTCAATAAATAGCCCAGCATGCTGATTCCATCACTATGTCAATAAATAGACCAGCATGCTGATTCCAACACTATGTCAATAAATAGACCAGCATGCTGATTCCATCACTATGTCAATAAATAGCCCAGCATGCTGAATCCACTATGTCAATAATAGTCCAGCGTGCTGATTACACTATGTCAATAAATAGCCCAGCATGCTGATTCCAGCACTATGTCAATAAATAGCCAAACATGCTGATTCCAACACTATGTCAATAAATAGCCCAGCATGCTGATTCCAACACTATGTCAATAAATAGCCCAGCATGCTGATTCCAACACTATGTCAATAAATATCCAAGCATGCTGAACCCACTATGTCAATAATAGTCCAGCGTGCTGATTACACTATGTTAATAAATAGCCCAGAATGCCGATTCCACCACTATGTCAATAAATAGCCCAACATGCTGATTCCACTATGTCAATAAATAGCCCAGCGTGCTGACCCTCCACTAATTCAATCAATAGCCCAGCATGCTGATTCCACTATGTCAATAAATAGTCCAGTATGCTGACTCCACTATGTTAATAAAAAGCCCAGCATGCCGACTCCACTAATTCAATAAATAGCCCAGTGTGCTGATTCCACTAGGTGGCTCTTTATAATTTTTTTTTTTTTTTTTTGTAAATGTCGTATCTGTTGCATGTGACCACTTCTCCCTCTCTCTCTCATACATAAAAACACTTTATAGTTCTGTCCATTTACCAACCCCTGAGGTTTTTTCAATCATGCTCTCTGAGAGAGAGAGAGAGAGAGAGAGAGAGAGAGAGAGAGAGAGAGAGCAGAAAATGACTGACCCAAGAATGGGGGGGGGGGGGGGGGTAAATTGAAACAAATACTCGTTCTGATTTGTAGAAAAAAGGAAATAATTCTATCCATTATATTAGCTGACACAAAATTATCTTGAGATAAAGAAAAAATACACCCCCCCCCCAACACACACAATTAAATGGATGGTTCCCAAAGAGTGACCTGATTTTGCCCCAGAAAATTGCATCTTCGTTGCCAATCGCTCTTCTTTTACAGCAAAATGCATTATGTTTCTCAAGCCACATGCCAACTATTACTAATGCCACATGTATTTCCCTTTCCTTGATAATATACCATTCTGATCATAAAGATCTCATGTCCATATGGAAGCACACTAAAAATGGCAGACACAAAGTTGCAGTAAAACTGCACCAAAAATTTTAACAAATCATAAGGAAGAACAATGTCAGGTGACAAGTCTTTGTTCTCAACTTCTGTTTACTATAAAATGATGTGTGCTTTAAGTTTTTATTCTCAACTTTCTGTTCACTATGAAAAATTATTAAGGACAGTGAAACCCTTCAAAACTGAAAACCCTTGGGACTCAATTTTTATTTAGGTTTTTAGAGGTTTTCACTTTAATGAGGATTTCACAGATTTGAAAAAATGTCTTTTTCTAAGTGCTTACCGGTATGTAACGAGAGAGAGAGAGAGAGAGAGAGAGAGAGAGAGAGAGAGAGAGAGAGAGAGAGAGATGGAGAGAGAGAGAATATAATTATGAAAGAACATCAGTGTCTGAGTGTAAGAGTGTTTTTTTAAAATTACATTTCATGAAAAATTATCTGAACAACATACATTCCTTCTGAAAATCACATCCTGTCACATGAATAAATACAGTTGTTCCACATAGAAATACAGTCCTCATCACAAGAAACATTTGAGGAATGAGATACATACTTTTATAAGTCCATTACAATAAATGATACTCCATAATATTTAAATACTCCATATAATTCACAATGTTCACTTCAAGAGCCAATTGAGTGAATCTGATTTTTAGAATACTGCTTTGTTTGTCTCCATAGGCAGAGCATCAAAAGTGTGGCCATATGCCTGGTTAATAAAGTCCCGATAATTAATTAAAAAAAAAAAAAAAAAAAAAAATGTTCTATTGATCAGGTATACAAATGAATAGTATCAATCACAATTAGATACTAAGCAGAAAAACATAATCTTTCTTAAATGGCTTACCTACAAGCATTTACCGGGTAGTTATTAATAATTCCCCTTAAAATCTGGCTATTTCTTGTGGTGAAAAGTTTTCAGATTAGCCTATTGTCAGCCCTAATCTGTGTCAGTATGCAAGTCAAGTATTTTTTTAACCTTGCATGCCCTTTGGACATTTTCTGGATCTTTGTCTCACAGATAAGTCTACTACAGCACTTGCTAACCGTACTTAATCTGTTCCAGCTTATAAGAAAATTAGCAGCTAAAATATATTTTCAAGTTTGAATCGAGCTTCGATTTTATAGGGTTTATTTTAGCATAAAATTGAAATCTGAAATCAAAATTTGTTTCGGGTATTAGGACTTGAAGGGTTTCGGTTTACTGGGGAAAAAATGATGATATTAATGAAGGAAAAATTTGGGACTCCAGAAAAATTTCAGTCTTGAGGGGATTCTGGTATACTGAAAGTTCAGTTTTGAGGAGTTTCACTGTATTTACTTTAAACAATCATCTAGCTGAGATGTCACATAAAAGAGTAGCTGAGAGAAATTGATTGATGAATTCTTACAGTTAGCCAAAAGCTCTCAACTTGTTTCACACAATTTTTTGTAAGCAGCTGGTTAGCTGCTAACTATTCTTTTTTGTGTGGGGACCCTTTCATTGATCTTTTTTCGTGAAAAGCCAAGCCCACCAAAATTCAACATTTGCTATTGTTATGTAAATGTCATTCCAAGTGCACAATACATCGCAAGTTGCATTTCTTGAGTGGGCCAGAAAAGTTCATTCATGGCACATATTTTGTAAAGTACATTGTTCCTATATTTTATCATTAACATAAGAAATTAAGACATCCTAGCTTTTATTAGCAAACAATGTGAGAATGTTTTGGTGTAATTCATTTTGACATTTAAGGAACATTCTTAGAAAAATGATGAGGTAAAATATCAATTTTGAATTTGCTTACACTCTGCAACATAGCTTTTCATAAATCACTTTACAAAATTGGTATGCAAGATACATTACAATTCATATATATATATATATATATATATATATATATATATATATATATATATATATATACCTCTGACATTGAAAAGTGCATTGCTACTAATTTTAACTCAATAATTTATTTCTTTTACCCATTCTGATACTTTAAAACAAAAAATCAACATGGACTTATGAGTAGAAAGAAGAGCTATTTTCCATGACATTATTCTTGTCACTATCTATCCTGAAATACTGTAACAAAATGTATCAGAATGGTGGGGAAAAGCTGATGCTTCTTTTGGTACCGATATTTGCATAACATTAAGTCTTAATTTAAAGAAGGAAAAGTAGAACACAAATTGCTTTCCAGAGAAAACTACCACACTACTGCTAACTTCAACTTGTAACCTTGGTAAGCACAGAGAGGTTTATAGTATGCTCAGGGGAAGTTCACCCTGCTGTGCCTTTGATCTTACTCAAGTTACTGCTCAACCGACCACTGGGAATCGCACTTTCATATAAAAAGAGATGATATCTGGCTGTGCAGTAGTTTTCATTCTCCGTGTTATATAGTCCCTACATTACTTGACTTAGAAGAAACAAGAACAGAATTTAATAAAAACATTTGTCCAAAATAAATGTATAAAAGCACGGTATCTATTATCTTTTTTCACGTTCTCACTAAAAAGAAGTAAATCTACCCGCTGTTGTCATCCGAACCAATCGTCTTATTACACCTGACCAATGAAAGCCAAGTCACGTGTACCGTTTCAAAATGGGCTTACATCATAGAAACATTATATCGAATCACTTAATGTCTAGATTTACGTCCCTTACGAAAATATACAAACAAGTTTTTGCGCTATTTGATAACGAGCCAATTGTTTTTCATTTGGTTTGAAATGTTATATATCACCCTTAGCCTTGACATGCCCGGTTATTAACGAGTTTGTGCACATCGAGTCCTACCTTACAATAACTGCAATAGCCACAAACGGAACCTTTGGCGTATTCTAGTTTTTCATCGTCTAATTTCTCCTCCTTTGTATCTGTATTAGAAGCAGGCGATTCGGTTGAAAGTACAACACTTAAAAAGGCCAGTAAAGCCAAAATTAAGACTAGGATAAGCTTCCGTGTCTCCATCGTTGTTATTATACCAATACTTCCTCTAATGTGAAGAGCCTATCCACTTTAACAAATCACCTCCCTTGGAAGACTGAGGCAGTTATCCATTGAGAATGTCTTCTGCTTTTTCCATCACGTGCTGGAAAAAACCTCAGATGTAAATAATGGCTATTTTTAACTGCCCTTAAGCCTGAGGTTGTTTTTATTAGGGACAGACCATTGAATTTTTGGGTGGGCGGTTGGGGTGGTGGTGTGAACAGCTGTGATTATTTGGACAACAAATTGTTTGTACTCAAATAGCTTTATTATATTAGCTGAAAAAAAATAATATCTTGTGATAAAAGAAACAAAACAGCCAGATTGAAAATAATGTCCTAGGCTCCTCCCAATTAAATATTTGGTCCCTTGCATTATAGTAACTTCATTGGTGTCACAATGATTAGATGACGTGTGTCATCACTAACAAAAATGTAAGCAATAGTTTTAGGCTATTGAAACCAAATGATAACTTCAGTTTTTTTTTAACACAAAGTTGCATGAATAACATTAAAAATTAAAAATGCATGTATTTCATTAATTATTGAAACCTCATCAAGTGTGATTTTCAACCTATCATTTTATACAAATCTGTTCTTTTGCAAATCTAGCTGGATGTTTGTTGCACATCTAGCCGGATGTTCATCCGCCAAAAACTTACCAATTTGGAAAGTGTCACTGTGATTACCTCCAAGTCTCTTTCAGAGAGTCAAAATTATTTGACTTGCATTGAAAAGACATGAGGATGTTCTGATTGGCAGTAACCATTCCAAGAGCTATTTAAATTGCAGGTCACTGTCACACACACATGAGTGTGTGAATATATAGAGAGAGTGACAGCATTCTGTGTCATTCCCTTAATAATAATAATAATAATAATAATAATAATACTTTGTTTCAAGATGGTAACACAATCAAATATAACCATTATAGAATAATTTTCATGCTTTATAGGAAGGTAGGTCCTAATTCTATCAAGCAGGGCAAGGCGCTGGATGAAAATCTTGAACATACATTTTGTATATGAATGAACCAAGATAAGGTTTGATCCACAGTTTAATTGCCTGCATAATCTAAATTAACTCCATTAAGTGAAATGTTTAGTTTGACAGCATTGCTATTAACATATTCTTTGTACTAATTAACATTATTTTTCATTTCATCAGGTTGATTTACATGTATATAATTAGTCAGAAACCAATCATTTACATTCTTCAAGTCAGAATTTAGTTCAGCTTCTGTGTCTTAAAAGTTGCTTGAGAAAGTGATTCCACTGACTTTTTCCACCATATATATTTGTACCCAAACATATCTAAGATCGGGTGGGAAAAGGTCAAAGGGAACTCGGACTAGCATACTCTATGAGGAACTAGTACATGCTGAAAACGAGTTCCACAACGGGACTGATGCTGTACTGGCCAAAAAGAATTTCCAGGAATCTGCAAAGTCCATTTCTTCTATCCTTTTATTCGAGGTGCCCATGTTGAAAGTCAGATCAGCACCATTTTTATTGAGGCCCAACTAGACACCAGAAGTCTTCTTGTGAAAATCCCATGTCAATAAGACTTTCCACTTTGAATGAATAGCAATAACACGATTTTCATGCTGGCTGCCATGGTGGCCATACTGGACATTAGATCAGTACCATTTTCATTTAGGACCAACTATACATCATAAGAAGTCTTTTAGTGTAAAAAACATGTTGATATGGTTATCCATTCAGGAGAAGTATTGATAATAAAATTTTCAAGATGGCAGCCACCTTGAATGTCTTAGTGGCACAATTTTCATTTAGGACCAACTAGATCATGGGATGAATGTGTGCAAAATGTCATGGCAATCCTCCAGTTAGTTTAGCAAGAGTAGTGATAACAAATTTTGTGCTAATGGATGGACATCAGACAACAGATGGATGACAGACAACAGACCATCTAGTAGAGCTAAAAATGTTTCTAAAGCCATCCATTCATAACAAATAGCTATGAGACTTTTACAATTTGTTGAGGTCACATTGGCATCATTTCATTTGGAACCAACAACATATTGTGAAAAGTCTTTTAGTGAAAACCCCATGTCAATATGGCTATCCCCTGAAGAGGAGTAGTGACAACAATATAGATGGCCACCAATGATCAGCACCATTTTTATTTAGGACCAACAAGATATCATAAGAAGTCTTCTTCTTAGTGAAACTTCCATGTCTATATGTCCATCTGTTCAGGAGAAGTAGCTATAACAAGATTTTCAACAGGGCTACCATGGTGGCCATGTTGTATGCCTGGATCAGTACTATTTTCAATTAGTACCAACAACCCATCATAAGAAGTTTTTTAGTGAAAACCCCATGTCACTACAACTGCCTATTCAAGAGAAGCAATGATAAGATTTTAAAGGTGGTCTGAATAGCACCATTTTCATTTAGGACCAACTAGACATCATAAGAAGTCTTTTATTGAATATTTCATATTGATACAACCAAACTTTCAGGCGGAGTAGTGATAAAAAAAAATTCAAGATTGACACCATCATGACCATATTGGCTGTCAAATCAGCAACATTTTGATTTAAAACCAACTTTACATCATAAGAAGTCATTTTAGTGCGAACTCCATGGTGATATGACCATTTGTTCAGAAGGAATAGCAATACGAAGACTTAAGATTGCCACCATGGTGGCCATGTAGAATATTCGAACAGCACAATTTTCATTTAGGACCAAGTGGGCATCATAAGAAGTAGTTTAGTGAAGATCTCATGTTGATATTACTATCAGCTGATGAGGAGTAGCATAACAGAATTTACAAGATAGATGCCATGGTGGCCATATTGGATATCCAAAGGGCACTATTTTTCTTTAGGACCAACTGGACATCATATAAATCTTTTAGTGAAAACCCCAATCAATGCCACCATCAATTCTAAAGGAGTAGTGAGAATATTTTCAAGATGGCCACAATGGTTGCCATATTGGATGTTCAAGTAGCACCATTCTGATATAGTGCCAACTAGACATCACACAAAGTCTTTTACCAAAAACCCATATCAATGTGACTATCCATTTAGGAAGGATAGTAATAACACGATCTTCAAGTTGGCTGATATGGTGGCCATATTGGATGTCAGAGTAGCATCATTTTCATTTCAGACCAACTAGACATCATAAAAACTCCATGTCAATATGACCATCCATTCAGGGGGAGTAGTGACAACAAGATTTTCAAGATGGCCATCATGGCAGTCATATTGGATGTATGAATGGCACCATTTTCATTTCAGACTAACTGGGCATCATAAAAAGTCTTTTGGTAAAACCCCATATTGATGATATGGCCATCCATTTGGGAAGAGAAGAGATAACAATATTTTCAAGCTGACCACCATGGTGGCCATACTGAGGGTCAGTTTGCATCATTTTCATTTAGAACCAACTAGTTAGACACTGTAAGAACTCTTCTGATAAAAACTCCAGGTCAAAATGACTTCTCATTTAAGAGCAGTGATAACAAGATTTTCAAGATGGCCACCATGGTAGTCATATTGGACATCATATTGGCACCATTTTAATTTTGGACCAACAAGACATGTTACGAAGTCTTATGGTGAAAACCCCATGTTGATATGACTTTGTTTTTTGTGAAAAACAATAACAAGATTTTCAAGATGGCTGTCATGGTGGCCATATTGGATATCAGATTGGTAACATTTCCATTTAGGTGAAACTAGATATCATAAGAAGTCTTTCAGTGAAAACCCCATGTTGATATGACCATTCATTCAGGAGAAGTAATGATAACAAGATTTTCAAGATGGTCACTGTGGCAGCCATATTGTCATAGTGGCACCATTTTCATTTAGGAACAACCAGCATTATAAGAAGTCTTTTAGCGAAACCCCATGTTGATATGACCATCCCATTCAGGATTAGTGAAAAGAAGATTTTCAAGATGGTTCTGTGGCAGCCATATTAGACATGCAAGTGGCACCATTATCATTTAGGATCAACTAGACATCATAAGAAGTCTTCTTGTGAAAACCCCATGTCAATATGACTTTCAATTCGGGACGAGTAGTGATAACAAGAATTTCAAGATGCCATATTGGCATTCAGATTGGAACATTTTCATTTAGGATCAACCAGATATCATAAGAAGACTTTCAGTGAAAACCCCATGTTATGACCATCTATTAGGGGTGAAACGATACACCTGCCACGCATCAATACGATTCTCGATACACAACCTACGATACGATACATTATCGATTCACATATCAACTTGATGGTCTTTTCATCTTTAGAATGTCTGTCAATGGTAGGGTGGTGCCATTTTTTGTGTTGACATATTGGGTGTATTTCAAGTATGCAGATTGCAAACAAACATAGACTTATCATTTGTTCATATGCCATTCTCATCCTTGACAAGATTAGAAAAAAAAAAAAATACTTCTAAACAGACTAGCTGTTAGTGATATGTATTCACCCTTTTAGGTCATTTCAGGCTGCTCCATTCGATCATATGCATGACTCATCCTGGTCACCAAGCACTTTGTGTTACATCTTATTGCCAGTTTCATGTCTTCACTTACATTTTGAAGTGATTACGGTGTTATCTTCAAAACAGAAGAAACAGTGCAATTTCCTTGTGCAAGAAAATTCTTATCTAGAACAAATCCGAGTGTGGAAGCGGAGATTACTATAGCCAAATCCTTTACATTGTACTTCCTGCATATGCAAATCAACTGCCGCGGCCACCGTTTCTGTCAGTGAAAAAGGAAATTATTGACAACACCCAATCCTTTTCTACAAATTGACGAGGTGGCTATAAATCGTGCCGTTTGGAATCTGCCCCCTTGCCGATTCTGTGCTAATTTTTTTTTTTTTCCCCATCAGCAGGTTTGGTCGCTGATTACATTTATCAACGTAAAAGGAGATATTCCAAACTTATTCCCCATGTACGATATAAGTACTTTACACATATCATTTAATAGTCACTTTTGTGTGAAGTTTCTATGTTGCTTTGTATCTATTTGGATACAGTTTGGATGCCAATTTTTCTGGTATGTCACGCAGTGAACACGCTACAGTTAGTTATGATTGATGTTTATTGTTTTACCCTGGACTTGAACAAACAATAACCATTAATCAGAATTGCATGTAACACTGTGTGACACACCGGATGTGTAGCCTGCAATTTGATCCAAGTAGACAAGATGCGATGCAACAGATAAATTTCGCGTAAAAGTGGTTATTAATGATCAGTAAAGTACTTAAATCATACATAGGGAAGAAATCTGCAATGTCTTCTTTCCGTTGATATATGTTATCAGTGGCTGAAGATGCAGACGAGATAAACTGATTCGCATGGAATTGGGGTGGGAGAAGAGGGCAGATTTCGAACCACGTGAGTTAGTCACCTTGTGTTAATTTGTAGAAGGCGAGTGGGTGTTTTCAATTGCTTTTATCTTTTACTGACAGAAATGAGTGTAGGTACTTGATACGGCTGTCTCAGATGAATTCTCAATTTAAAGAATGAAAAGGCAAATGACTAATAATTATTCACAACTGCTGAAGATTAAAGTAACTTGCATAGAGTAAGTATCGTTTTGTATAGATTCTTCCCCTCTTGTATCGATATGGGTATCGATATAGAAAAAGTATCGATACATCGATATATCGATTAATCATTTCACCCCTCAACGGATGACAGACAACAGATCATCCCATAAGCTCTCCTGGTCTATGACAAGTAGAGCTAAAAATGAATAGAAAAATGGACCATGAACTGACCTTTTTCTGCAAAATTACTTATGTTGAGAAATACCAAGCAGGTGCTTATGCAGAGTTATTTCTACTAAGGCCAAGTAAAAATATTCTGTGTTTCCTAGAATCTGACTGACCCTTTTAAAATCCTAGAGACCTCATTTCTTTTTTGACATATATTTCAGTGAACTTTAATTCTGGAAATTTCACATCTGGTCTGTTCTGGATTTTTTGTAATTTTGGTATTTAGTATTGACCACTCTGAATAATTTGTGGTTCTTCATGGTGGAAGGTTTATACACAAACTTGATGCTGCATCAACCTGCCTAAAAAAAAATTCTTAAAAATTAGTGTACTTCAGTTAGGTTTAAAAAATGCCATATTTTTGGATATCTATAATAAATAAAAACATAAAAATATGATTCATTGATATGACAGGTTTGTACAACACCATCGGAAAAGAAGTTTATGCACCCCATCCCCAAATTCACCCATGCATTTGTTATGTGTGAAGGTCTTTTTCGAGGCACAGTGATGCTCATGGTACAAATGCAGGGCCTTTCCCCACGTGATAATTTTGAAAATATTGTGTACTAAACAGTTTCATGCAATTCCAAATTATTGCCATCCAGGATGTTTTTGAGATATTCTACTTGCCATAAACCCAATGTGTCTACTGCTACAGGTGGCTAGCTCTGCTTCCTAGCCATCTATGGATATTTCAGTGTCCTGATACTATTAAGTAACTATGGGTGGTGAACATGCCTTGAATCAGTTTCAAGAACAACACAAGCCCAAAACACCTAATTCTCAAATAGATCCATATCTTTAATTATTAAACAATAATAGCTGAAAAAACAATAGCTTTAAATTAAGGATTTTGACAGGGGCCAATTAACATAACTATCCCCTGCTACCTCAGTTTTACAAATACAACTAATCAAGAATATATTTTTAAAAAATTATAACAACCCCCCCCCCCCCCCCCAAACTACCAACCAACCCAATTTTTTTTCAAGTCTGACACAGGAAATTTTTTTGGTTTTACTTGGCCTTAGACGGCCACACGTAACAACTGTGACCTTGAACCTAATCTTCAACACAATTAGCACTTAGTTTTTCTGCACAAATCTGATATTGCAAAGGCCTAGCATAGGCAGATATACTCGGTATATTATTACCACACCGTTGCTAATAGTGATGGAGATACTGTGCGAGTTATCAATACCTCCAGTATTAAAAATTCTCCCAGGCCAATCATATGAAACTGTTTAGTGCTACCTTAAGACGAACTATAAACCTTAAGACGAATGGCTATGTGAAGTTTCATGGCAATTCTTCCAGTAGTTTAGGAGGAGTGATAACAAACTTGTGCAAATGTCCTGGACACCAGACAGGCCATTGCATAAGTTCTTCTGGTTTACGGCATAGACAAAAACAAAGAATACAAATCTTATATGCCCGTTCAGTCACACATTTATGTATCAGATAAATCAAGAATTGAGTCTAAATTGTAAAGTGGAATATCTGAAAAACCTTCTGATACATGAATAAAAAGTTGATGCACCCTTTGGCATTTCTCGCCAGTTACTTAAGAATGACAGAGAACCAAAAATAAGAAGAGAAGTATCAAGAACAAAATAACTCAACAAGGATTCTTATTACTATTATCTCAAAAAGGATGATGAAATTCATTTTAACATGTTAAAATCCATCAGTGTCCAATATTTGTTTCTTTGCTTCATAATGCATCTCCCTTGCTCTAAATGGAGGCATCTTTGGATGCACTGACATGGATATTGTCTTGAAGCTGTTAGTCACACAACTTACTTGTATTGGAATAATTAATCCCCAACAAATCAAACAGTTAAAAAGAACCAAATTGTTTATATTCAATTACTGAAAGTCCTAATAGAATGCTTAGTCTTTGACATTTCCTACCAATCTTTTATTATTTTGATTCTTTTAATTGTTATGCCACTAGTTGCCATAAAAGAAGCAGATAGAAACACCTGTTCACTGACTCCTATCTCAATGAAAGAGTCAGACTTTAAAATCTTATGTTCTTAAAACTCTGCAAGATCAAATTTAATCCAAAAAAATCCAGACCAGCTAGAAAGAAAATGAAGCTATTGCAGACACGAAATGCTTTTCTCATGTTTAGCATTTGAATTCCATGAAATAGTTATATCTGGCTGAAAAAGATAACAGGACAAAATGACTATATTACTATAAAATATTTTATTTCCATAACCGTCTGGTATAGACTGTATACTTAGTTACTGAAGGTGTTTATGTGGGGCAACTGTCTTATTAATTACATACTAGTGCTCCAATATATACATCATCATAAATACCAAAATGCATTTTAACCCTTATCTACAACAATAGTAGCACAGCCTTATTAAACTGTGCAGGTCAAGTCATATCATTGCATAGTGGTACATACATAAAAAATGTAGTGCTGGAACATTAAATACATGATCCAAGATTTTTAATGCCTTACTGCCAATACTGCATGGAATGTGTGTAAAAAGGAACTATTGTTTGCAATTTAGAAGTATACATGTATCAGCACAATCCACCTACTTATGTCACTATCATGCTGAATCTAAGTTTAATGCAAGTCTATGCACATGTGCATAAATTGTGTGAACTTTTCTTTTCTCCAAAAGAAGAAATCAAAATAGGATTCAATTCTAGAGTTCTTCACAAATTTACCAGTGCCTTGTGATTTTTTAAGCTCTTATGTAGCTTCTGTGCAGTATGCAGAAGTCTTTTATTTAAATCTTCCCAATTTTAATCAAAATTAAAGTAATTATCAAAGGTCAATATTCCCCAGGTAGACCAATGGAAAGATTCACCAGGTAGATCAATGGAAAGATTCCCCAATTAGACAAATGGAAATATGGAAGTAAATGAAAAATGTCCCTATTAGATGTCAGTGGGAAGTATGTGCAAGTCAAGCTACAGCTGGATGAAACATATTTGTTCAACATCTACTGAATTTCAGACAAAACCTTTCTGTTTGTACAAGTCAATAGAATGCAGCAAAGTCCTAAAGATACTGGAACTTGTACATTCAAAGAAAACGGTGAACACAAGATTGTTTGAAGTGCAACATTAATAACATTTGGAGATAAGGGTTAAATCGCATTTTGGTAAAGCTGGTTTGACAATCTGATTGATTATTTTACATATCTTTGTAAAAAGATATATAGATTTGTTTTATTTACAACTAAATAAAAAAAAATATTAAATATCAACATCTGTTATGATTAGGTGGAAAGTAAAAAGAAACATCTACATTTGTAATGATCTCACTGATAAGGAGGGACAAGACAAATAGAAATCTTTCCGTAGCCTGTTACAATTAAGCTGCATAAATGGAAGGATAATACCTAAAACACTGATGTATACAATAATATGAAAACTGTTTCTATCTAACTGGGAATGTTAATGTTTAAAACCACATGCCGGAAATGAAAAAAATCTACTGTCTATACTCGCTTACAAGTCGGGTCCAACTGCAAACAACACAGACCCTGATCTGCCGTTGCATAATGTGCTGGCAGATCAGAGTCTATGTTGTTCATTTTACTGATTGCTCCTAACAAACTGCATAGACCCAGATCTAACTGAAGCTTATAATGGCAAAAGAAAAACATGTTCCAGAAATAAAAATGAATAATTTCCATTCTCTTTTAGTCTCAAAATACTGTGTTAGTCATCATTTTGTGCAGAACACAGGAAAAAGATAATCTGTCAATTCAAAAGAACCTATCCTATTCTTTTCAACATATACCTACAAGATATACCCTATATGCCAAATATCAGTTATTTCTTTTTAATTGTTCCTTGTGAATCAGATTTACAGATATTTCGATGGAATAGATGTGTTCATTTATAATAACACTTATCCCATAGCCTTAATATTAAAAATAGCAAGCCAAAAACACTTGAAAACAGACTTATACAAGCTTCTCCACACTACCATATATTTTCAGTGTTCCCTATTCCTTTTTAGAAATGACAAGCATGTACAATCCATGTTTTGTAATGGTATCTATTAAGTGTAAAATTGACAATAAGCGGAGTCAAACACTTTAGTGTTGCCTGAAGCTATAAGACTGGAAAAAACACTGGTTACTCTAGGTTTCAAAATCTGAGCTACAAGTGATCTGCTGAAGTTGATAGATGAGCTACACATGATCTGCTGAAGTTGATAGATGAGCTACAAGTGATCTGCTGAAGTTGATAGATGAGCTACAAGTGATCTGCTGAAGCTGATAGATGAGCTACAAGTGATCTGCTGAAGTTGATAGAAAACTGGTGTACTGATTAATAAAATTTCATTTAATTATTCTGTGGGAGAAACTCACTGAAAAACAAAAGCTATTTCTTGAATTATGCTGGTTTATAATATATAAATGGCCAACCTCATATGACTGCTTCTTGTGATTATGTAATAAGACTCTCTGAAACACAAATGATTAATAGTTCTTTCAATTTACCAATTTCCTTCTAGCAAAACCATGCTGGCAAATTCTCAAAAAGAGAAAATAATATCTACACAAACCCTGTAACATTAAACTAAAGGTGGTTACAAAAAAGTTAATTAATAAATAAACAAAAAGAAAACTTAAGAAATTAGTTGATTTTGCATCCTCAAATATTTTACATATTAAATCCACTAAAACTGAGCAGCACAACATCCTTTTATCATTAAATCAGATGGCTTTTTTACAGTAATCGGAAAAGAAAAACAAATTTCCAGATAGATAACAGACAAAGCTATTCAGACACACTGACACTATATTATCCCGAAACATCAAGATCTTTTTCCCATTTATGTTTACATGCCATATCTATTATATTGACTTGGAAACTTCCTAGTCATTTAGTGATCATTTTCAAATCTGTCAATGTAAATGTGCAATAAAGGAGAAGCAAAATACAGTAAATTTATCTGCCTGATTTTCACAATCTAAAAGCTATATCTTTCAAGAGAAGAATAATTGTATTTCGAACTGGAAATATCAAGTACATGCTGTATAAAAATGTATCCTTGCAGCTTATATTATCGCTGATAAAATACTGACATTGAAACTATGTGATGAAAATGAACCAACTTTTATGTAAAAATAATTATGACAAATTATTGAAACCATCTAAAATCTTGATCATATGAGCCACTATTTCAAGTTTGATCGAATTCAGATCAAAAACATGGCTTCAAGATGGTAACAAGCTCAGCCAATCAGATGTAATATCACCTCATTATTATGTGTGCATCTGACTCATTACTGAACTTGTCTAAGATCTTGATGATAGAAGCATATATTCCAAATTTGATCAAAATTGGATCAGAAATATGGGCTCTAAGGTGCTAACATGCTCAACCAATCTCGTGCAAGATCACCTCATTAATGTGTAGATCTCACTCATTATCTAAATGTCCAAAATCTTGAAGATATAAGCATATCTTCCAAGTCTTATCAAAATAAGATCAGAATTTTGGCCTCCAGATTGGTAACAAGGTCAGCAAATCAAATGGAAGATTACCTCATTAATATGTGTGGATCTTGCTCATAAATTAACTTCTCCAAGATCTTGATGATACAAGCCCATATTTCAAGTTTGATCAAAATTGGATCAAAAAATATGGCTTCCCATGCATCAACAAACTTATCCAATCAGATGGAAGATTACCTCATTAATATGCATATATCTCATTATCAAACTGATCCGAGATCTTTATGATATAAACATATATTCCAAGTTTTATCAAAATCGGATCAGAAATTTGGCCTCCAGAGTGGCAACAAGCACTGCCAACAAGATGCATAATTGCCTCAATAAATGTGTGTGGATCTAGCTTATTATCAAAACCATCCAAGATCTGGACAATATAAGATCATATTTCAAAACTATCAAAATTTGATCGGAAATGTGGCTTCCATAGTTTTAACAAGCTCAGCCAATCAGATGCAAAATTATCTAATTAATATGCATGGATCTCACTCATTATCAAACTGATCCAAGATCTTAATGATATAAGCATATATTAAAATTCTGATAAAAATCGGATCAGAAATGTGGCCTTCAGAGTGGATACAAGGTCAGCCAATTATATGCAAGATTACCTGGTTAGTATGCGTGGATCTAGCTCATTATCTAACTCATCCAAGATCTTGATGATAAAAGTTGATATTCCAAGTCTGATTGAAATCTAATCAGAATTATGGATTCAAGAGTGGTAAATGCAGTTGTTTGGGGTTTGTGTGCACATGTGTGTGTAAATTTTAGTATGTAATACTTATCTGCTATTATTGCACTGCTGTATCTTCCCCTAACACTAGTATCCAGTTCAAGGAGACTATTCCCTCCTCCAATTAGAAATTTGACATTGGAGATCTAGTATAAAAAAAACAACATGATCCCAGTCTGATACCTTAATCCACTTCTGACAATAGGAATATCATCCTTGTTTCACCTGGACTAAGAATAAAATAATGTCAGAGCTGGGAGGGAGAAGGGAATTGGACAATAATAGTGGGTAAGTATTACATAATTATAATTATTTTCACACACCCAACCCCCTCTCCAACATTTTAATAATAATAATATATTACCTGCTATTATTGCATTTGCCAACCTAGAGGGAGGCTGATGGCCTAAGATAAGCTGTCAAAGTGAACTTACCATTGTTGTTGGTAAAATGCTCTACTGCAGACTCAAGGATGGCCTAACAACTTGCTGAGCTGATATACTTGGGCTGAAAGCATAAATGCCTCATTCGGGTGCAACACTGATCAAAGGTAAAACAACAAGAAAATATAGTGAGAGTGCCAGAAGGCAGCTTTCATGACATTTTCCAAAGAAGAACGATTCAAAAAGGCCCAAGATGCAGCAATAACCTTGACCTCATAGGCATTGACTCTTATAAAAGGGAGATCTCGCTCAGTGAGAGATTTATAAGCTCTTTTAATAGTCTGAACAATCCACCTTGAGATGGTTCCTGCTGAAATATCAGAGGTACCGGTACATTTTAGTGGGAGAAAATGACAGTTATGACCCTTTTTTTCTTTTTTGATTTAGATAGGAACATAGAACTATAACTGAGCAAAGGAGTCTATCTTGATCATCCCCAGCACAGATATACTACCAATACTGGGAATTTCAATAGGAAAATGAGTGACTAAAGGTAGCCGATTATTGGCCATAAACGCTGGTTGGTAAAAAGAAGAGATACCAAATCATTGTTACAACTAAATTGTAAACAAACCTTTTCCATTGACAAAGCATGAATTTCACTCTTTCTCCTCATGATGTTAGAGAGAGAAGAAAAACTGTTTTAAGGGTAAGATTCTCAAAGGAAGCTTCACTTAAAGGTTCATAAGGAGGTTAAGATAATGACCAAAGAACACATGAAAGGTTCCAAATTGGCATTAAAGAACTCAAAGTACCTGATCAGTTCTGAAAGATGTGGGTCTTACCTTATTGTGGAGCCCACAGAGAACTTAAGAGTATTGGAGAGGGTTGCTCTATAGAACTTAATAGTGGATATTGAGCAATCTTTTTCAATGAAGACAGAAAGAAGAAAATCTGCACTTGCAATTGAAGGGGGGGGGGGGCAGATAGGATCAATATATTTCCTACTGAACTTCAATTGCCTTCAAGCCCGAGCCATGCATTTGGCAATCTTGCTCGAAAACTGGTCCTGGTGGATAGATCGTTTGATATGAGCCAGGCATGAAGCTAAAGAATTTGCGGCATGCTGTTTAAGAAGGGCCCTCTGTGCACTGACAGCAGATCCCTACTTTGTTGTAATTCCTTGGGATTGTTGACCAACAGGTTGACGACACCAATGAACCATGATCACTGGGGCCACAGGGGAGCTATCAGGATGAATGGCAACTTAGAAGTCCTGACTCCGTGAAGAACCTGACTATTCTGAAAGGTGGGAAGGTGCAGACATACAGTCCATCCCACCTCAGACTGAAGGCATACACTGCCCATGCCATCTGGTCTGGCACTGGAGAGACATAATGGGGGAACTTGTTGTTTAGCCTTGTTGCAAACAAGTTTACCACTGGTTTTGGCCATGGATGACAAAGGTGCCTCTGCTACTGACGCGTGCAGAGGCCATTCCATGAGGACTGCTCACCTGTCTGGACAAGCTGTTCACCAGAATATTTTTCTTGCCTGGAATGTGGCCGACTCTGAGAGTGATCTCCTCTGAAGCTGTCCAATGGAAGAGGTTCCCGACTTCCAAGCAGAGAGAAAGGGCACAAGTGCACCTTTGAAATCTGAGATACACTATGATCAATGTGTTGTCCATAGCAACCATGATGCATTTTTCTTATGCGGCTAACACACCCTTTAAGTGCAGGAAACACAGTCCACATTTCTAGATTGTTGATGTGAGGGGAAGATTCTTCCCAAGACCACACACCCTGCAGGTCTACTCCTTCAAGCTCTACGTGATCTCCCCAACCTGAATCTGAGGTGCTGGTGTTGAGTAAAAGATTCTTGTATGTGAATCGAACTCCATTCAGAAAAACTTTTCCTGATTTTTCCACCAACTCTGATGATAATGAAAACTGATTCATTATGCAATTTAAGCAGACGGGGTTTTTGCAAGGTCTCCAGTATGCTAGAAGTAAGAAATGGAGAGGTCGCAGGTGAAAATTCCTAGAATAACTCTGCTGCAACATTCAGAATCTCCAAGAGGAGAATGGCACAGGCAAGCAGACAATAAAGTCTTCTTGTCCAGTTTTGCTATGAGAACAAGTATTTGTGAGATTCTGTCCCAAGGAAAACAGACTTTTCCTGAATGGGTGGGAAAGTTAATTCCCACATAAACCAAATTCTCAGGTTCAACTTCTGCTGACTGGGGATTAGGCCTAGATGAGCCACTGTCTCCCAATAGAGAAACAGATCCTTCAGAAGGTTATGTCTTAGGACATTGTGCATCAACCAGTTGTTGAAGTACTGGAGACTGAAGAAGAAAGCCCCCGCAAAAAAAAAGCCTATGATAACTTGCATCTGCACATTCAGATCCAAAGCCTCAAGAGCCTCAATGGGCAGACGTGTTCAGGTCCCTGCTGAAATCCCCACCTGTGAAGTACCCCAAGTACAATACTGGGGTTTAAGGGGCCAGGTGAATGGACCCTGTAGCTGGAGGCTGAAACCAGAGGCTGAAGCATATAAAATGGCATAGACTACCCCTTTTGCTGTCTGACTGCCTTTGATCTGAGAACAACTTCGGAGTCAGTTCTCTCACCATCACTGAGGGACAAAAAGTAGGTCCGATTTAGGCCCTACCCCAGAAAGCCTCTTCAAACTGTAGAGGATCCTAGTTTCCGATGATCTGGAGGGTTTTGGCCACAGATCTGGGGGAAGGAGACAGTAAACCTCATTTACCATCTGATCAAAAGTCCAGACCTCCTATGATCTGTAGGGTGGGATGAAGGAGACCCCTACAGATGAGAAGGAACCAACGAAATGGGTTCTTCTGGGAACTCATCTGAGTCCACAAAAATTAACAGCTCGTTATCCTGTCTTTACTCTCAGGGTGAGGCAAGACTATTTTGTCTCATCCCTCTCCTGGGAGAAGGGGACTTTATGACTGGAGGTTCAGCATCCTGTCTCCACTCATTGTGTATGTATGTGTGCGAGTGTGGGGGGGGGGGGGGGGAGGAAGTGTGGTGGGGGGTGGGGGCATAACTAATCCACTGATTCTGGAGAAAGTGACTGATAATTTCCTCTTGATGCACGTGGCAGCAAGAAGTGATTCCCCTACACTTCCCTTGATAATGAACCCATTGGAGGCAGGGATGATCTATGGTGTGCACAGTCTGCCAATCCATGGAGCCACAGCAAAGTCATGATTGGTCTCATGGTATGGAAAGGGGACATAGTTGACTCACTGCCAGGTGGTGGGAGTCCTCAAGCCCTGCAGGAGTTAAAAAGCTCAAGAAGGGAGAAATGTCGACCCGAACCCATATCCAAGATGGATCATCAAAACTCTGAGCCCATTCCCCATTGGGATTGAACAGAAACAGAGAGAAAGAAAGGTTATTGAACTGATCCCTTGTGCAAGACTGGTGTCCAAAACCTGGTACCCAGTCTGAAGACCTATGTCCAATGCCCAGTACCCATCGCTTGGTGCTCAATGTTTGGTGACTGAAAATGGAAGCTCGACACCAATCACCATACCCAGTACTCCGTGTGCAGTGATCAGCACATGGTGTCTGTTGCCTAGTGCCTGTTGACAGACACTTGGTGACTGTCACTTGGGACATTTCCCGGTGACCCCTGCCGATTGACAGATCTTCTATGATTGTCACTTGACACATTTCCTGGTGCCAGGTGCCCAGCACCCAGTGACAGACTTTCTTTCAATGACCGTCACTTGACACATTACCCGGTACTTGGTGCCTGGTAACAGACCCTCCGTGAATGTCACTTGACAAACTACCTGCTGACAGCTGCCTGGGAGATATAGTGCCCAGTTACTGGGCAATGACTGGTCAAATGTTGTAGACCTTATTGGGGAGTGTCTGTTTGGGAAACTTGACCCCAATGAATGAGATTTCCTTGTTTTAAAACCAGGTCTACTTGAGCGAGATGGCCATGCTTCCCTTGCAGGAAAAGTGGGACTTGCCCACACCAGGAAGTGCTGAGAATCCCTTGTGAGCGAGAGCTGACATCATCCTACCAAGTGTCAGTGATCCCCTTAGTAACAGTGGCAACTTCCCTAAATTGGAATAACCATACACCTATCCTGAGAATGGGGGTCCTCCAGTGATAAGAGAAAGAAGCAGGTTCCTTCTTCCTGGCCCTATAAGTATGACAACTTTCTGTTAAGTCCCATACCTCATTGGGCAAACAAATCGGACAACCATCTGTGCATACACAGAGTACATGCTAAGCAGATGGTGTATGTGTTCCATGCAGCCTTTTATGACTGCATTTACCCACACCTTCAGGTATTATTGAATGCTGAAAAGGAAATACAAGCCATAACACAATAACCCAGAACAACAACTGGGTAGAAAATACTTACCCTAAAACAGCGGGGTACTCAAAACCCTCAGATTCAATTTAATGGGACACAGATAAAACAAAATAAAGCCATGACTGGGAAGAAAATAGCAAATACAACACTAAACGGATAAGATGGACAGTAGAAATTCCAACAGATTACTCAAGTGATGAAGCCCAAGGAAAAGAATGATGCAATTCTGATTGTTGGAAATGGACTAGGGTATCAGACTTGGACTTTGTTGTTTTTTTATTCTAGACCTCCAATTGATAACTGGAGGAAATAATCTCCTTGGCCAGAAGAATATATATCAATGCAATAACAGCAGGTCAATTACTGTTATGAATCAACCAATTGTTGACAGAGATGTATTTTAATTTGTTCATTGTTCTACCAGAATTAAATATCATGTGGCATTTAAAAGGGAAAAGGAAGCTGGGTTAGGAATCACAAACAAAATGTGATATATATATATATATATATACATAATATAATGATAGAACAGAAAATGGAAAATGTCTTGTAAATGAAAACACTGTAAATATGTTTGAAGTATTAACATTTGCTGCAAAAAAGTCAAAACATTTACAATATGTTACATGTTTACAAAAAGAAATTTGCAATGACTACTGTTAACTCTTGTATGAATCTGCTGTACAAATTTTATTTATGAGAATATGATTGGATATTATGATAAATGCATACATGTAGTACATATGTTAATACAATGTTTGTGAATTAATGAACTTGTAAATACAACATTGGAATTTATACAAACTTAGCCTGCAAGTAAAAAGAAAAGGAAAAAAGTTTTAATTAAAAAAGTTAACTAATCTACACCAGTTCTCTGGCCCAATTAAATCTATATATTAGTTATATAACACCATATAAGACAAAAAACTTCTTTATTTTCACAAAAAGACCACTCTTAGGTTTATTGATCAGTATACACATAAAGTAACTTTGACATCATGTCTCATGAGTGTTCTATTTACAGCAGAAAAACGAGACTTTAAATTTACTTTAGTTCTAAATTTGTTAATTAGATCGCTTTTGTTTTTTAAATATTTTTTTAATCAGCACATTTAATACATTATTGACTATATCATGCCGTGGAAATGGGAGCTAAGTGCCTTTCCCAAGCACAAACTGAGGCAGCTAAGCTGGACAGACCAGGGAGGGTATCAAATCTGCAAACCTTGGATTAAGAGTCCAACGCTATACCAACTGAGCTACCATGGCTCCCCTGTTTACTAAAACCCAGTCATTACATTCAACTATTACTATTAAACTAAAACTATTAATGATGGGTGCACTGCAAAGGAGCCTTCTATAACTACAATTTGCTTGGTCGGACCTTAACCAGAGGAATGTGTGTTGGGAAACAAAGTTAGGAGAATGCGCACCCTCGGTCCATAACTCCTCCAAATGATGACATGGAATGTGGGAAATCCAACACATTCAAGGTATCATTAACATAATGCTGCATGTCAAAATTAGTTGAAATCCAATAATTCTTGTTCAAGTAATGCTGTAGAAACCAAAATCTGAAGAACAGTATGTATGTATGTATGTATATATATATATATATATATATATATATATATATATATATAGGGTTTAATGGCACATCAGCACAATCCTGGCTATATAGTGCTGAGTAAGTTTAGGTATCACAAAAGGCAAACAAAACAAAGATGAAGGCAAAAAAGGGTAAAAGCCTTAAATAACAAAGCCAAATTTTTGATGCAAACCACACTCTTTAAAAAGTCAAAGACCCCTTCTTATCTGAAACAACATCACAGGGCAAAAATCTCCTGCATAATAAGTCATTGAATGATAGGCCCACAAATCTTGTATACGAGGTTATGGAATGATAGAAATCAAACATTCAACGTCTCATCAATATAAAGCTACATGCCAAAATTTGGTTGAAATCCAACAAACCTCAGTAACATTATGCTGCAGAAACCAAAGTCAGGAGGATGATCAGGGGGCAAAACTCCTGTATAGGATATTGTGAAAGGCTGAAAATCGAACTTATACAAGGTCTAATCCCTCTAAAAATGCATGTAAAATTTGGTGTGAAATCCAACAAACCTTGGTCAAGTTATGCTGCACAAATAAAAGTCAGGAGAACAACCAATCTGGGGTCACAACTCCAGTAAATAATGCCATGGAACACCGGAAATCAAAGTAATTCAAGGTCTCATCAATCTAAACCTTCATACCAAATTTGGTTCAAATCCATCAAACCTTGGTATAGTTAGGTTGCAGAAATAAAAGCTATCAGGACAGGCAATCAGGGGCCATAACTCCTTTAAATGACGACACAGAAGGCTGGAATTCGAACTTATTCAAGGTTTCATTATTGCTGTAAATCTGGTCAAAATACAAGAATTCCAAGTAAAGTTGTCTTGCAGAAACCAAATTAATGAAGGACAGACAAACAGATGGATGTGATTACTATGAGCTGGCATGAAATCAGGTGATAAGACAAAAAGCTGAAAAATGTGAAACATGGCCCAGATTCCCACTTTTGTGCTACAATTATGCATATTAAAAAAAGGCTTAAATCAGCTAATTAGCTGTAATTGTCCATGTCTTTACAGGGCTCCACAGACTTCGTTGAACAGGATCATACTGATATATAGTTACAAAATATTTGACTACTATGTTTTCTTCCTATGACAACAAGAAATATGTACAATAATTGACAAACAACATAAGCATGCACAGCATCAATGAAAGCTACCTTTCAGTTATATCTTTACAAGCCTACTTTTACCTGCATGGCTACAAATACATGTATGCAATATTGACATTACCAAGTATACAAAAGCACTTCAAAAACCTTTTTCACATTTTTAAAGATTATTTTAATATACATTAGAAGTCAATCATTAAAATTATCAATTATTATTAAAATATTTTCATCAAAAATTCTTCGTACAATAATTGGAAATGTGTACTTTAACAACAGAATTATAATGATTCTGCAATATAATAATCTTCTTAAATATGGAAAATATAGACTTTCGAACAAGTCAGTGTAAACTTTAAACATTATTGATATGATTTTTGACCATAATGGTCTTTGTGGATGGAATATTAAGTTAAAATTATGAAGGCACAAATACAGTTAGTCTGGTACAATACAAAAGTTTGATATATTTTGTCACAAAAAGTTTTCCACAGTTGAACATGAAAAAAAAAAACCAAAAAAAACCCAGATGTCACACAACACAAGGTAATGCATAAAGTATTTTTTCACAGCTGAATCCCTGCTGAAACACAAATTCTTTATTAACATTCAAATACATAATTATCACAATAGAATGTATTTTCTCCATTACAAACTTGGCCTCTAATTACACCCCCACCCCCTTTCAAAGGATACATATATTCCAAGTGTCTTGTTTATTGCTGTAACATATATATAAATACCCTTGTCCTGCATTACTTGACAAACTTGTCTATTTTAGAATCACCTGTTCTTACTGTAAAAATTTCCCCAAATGGTTGCCTAAGCCAGTATTCTTTGCCAAGTTTCAAGAAACTTTTGTTCCATCTCTTTTAGGATCCATCCATTTTTTATTATGCATTGTTTGAATAAATCTTCATAACTCACATTAATAGCATTGCCATAATGAGATTTAGTAGTGAATAAATGATATTTTCTTTTAAAACAACAAAAAACAACCCCCCCAAATATTAACATGAATTAATATAAAATGTATTGTATGGTTAGTCATATTTTTTTTCTAAAGTGAACATCCAGTGTTCAGGCACTCTGTCTTAGATGGGAATGTTTCTAATACATGACACCCAAACTGCACCTGATATCACTCACCTGGCTTGCATAAGAGCCGACCATTTCCCTAAACAGGCTTGTGTAGTATTGTAAGAACATAAACGTATGTAAACTATCTCACAACCCTTATAGCATGTCAGTTTTACCTATTCCACTACAGTCTAATAAGAATTATTTGTAAATATAAAGGCATAATTAATATGTAAAGTCTCTTCCTCATAATCAAACTCTTCATCCATTATCTTGATGAAATAAACCTATTTACCAACTTTTATAACAATTGTGTAAGAAATATGGTCTTTAGATCCAGAGAGGTAACAAACCCAGTCAATCCGATGCAAATCAACTCTCTAATATGTGCAGATCTCAACTCATTAGATGATCTAAGACAATGATGATACAAGCTTGTTTGCCAACCTGGAGCAAATTCTGACTGAAATTTGGTCCCCAGTGTGGTAACAAACTCAATCGGATATGATTACCTCATAAATGTATGCAGATTTTGTTCATAATAAAACTCACCTAACATCTGGATAATAATGAACTATTTAAAAAGTTTGATCAAAATCTGATAAGATATATAGCTTCTAGTGTTTAGACAAGCTCAGACAATCAAATGCCAGATCAAGTTATTAATATGTGTGGATTTAACTCATAATCATACTTTACAGTGATTTTGATAATATAAGCCTATTTACTAAGTTTGATGAAAATCCCATCAACATTATGTATGCATTGGCATTGGCATGTCAGCACATTAATGGCAATATGGTGCAAATTAAAAATAAAGTTCTAAAAATGTATATATAACAAAAATGTACCAAGAAAAACAGTCTCTAGTTTGTTAAAAATCCAAGCCAATTAAATTCAATACTGACTCATAAATATGCATAGGTCTTACTCATAATAAGACTTATCAACATTTTGATAATATTTGCCTCAAGTTTAATTAAAACTGGGTCACAAACACCATCTCTTGAGTAGTAAGAAGCTCTGCCAATCAGATGCAAGATCACCTCATTAATATGTACTGCTCTGGCTCCTAAAAAACTTGTATCCTGATATAAGCCTATTCACCAAGTTTGATAAAAATCTTATCAGAAAAGAAGTTATGACTATGGAATTTGTTAGCATCTAACTGTGTATTAATTTCAAAGCTGTGCAATTTCTAAGTTCAGAGAAAGTATTGTATGTGAGAAAAGTGATAAAGATATCTGATTCCTGACATTCGGGATCAAAGCAGAGCAAGTGAACAAATAAATCATAATGTTCACACTATGGGTCAGTGACGATGTTAACTGAAGCAGAAACAATTTTCTATCAGTGGCTATGATAATAACTGGTGATGGATGCAGGTCTTTTGGGCATCAGAGCTTAAATGAATGCTTGCCCAATCAGATATTCAAGATCAAAAGGACACACCTCCTGAGCATGTTACTTAGCAATTATGCTGGTCTGACAGAAATTAAACAAATGATGGACATTAGGAAAGGGCAAAATTATGTGTTGCTCTATTATAAAAAGCAGTAAGATCCACAATGTAAGGGTAGTAACATTCAAAAGTGTGCAAGTATTTGGTAAGATCTGGAATGAAATTTTTAACATCTAAGATTGACAAACAGCCAAGGTGGACAGCATGTAAACCACATTATTCAATACAATGTAGAACAGACACTGTGTGTGGAATCGTGTTTAAAATTCTTTATGATCCTGAAGTAGAAGACCATCGTGCCATAACAAGCTATAAATCTGTATGGTAATAGGGTCACAAAAGTATTGATAAGCTCAGGCAATCAGATACATGATCACCTCATAAATATATGTGGATCTTGCTCATTATCAAACTCCTGCATGATCTTGATCATATAAGCCTATATTCCAAGTTTGATAAAAATTGGATCAAAACTATGGCCTCCAAAAGTGGTAACAAACTCAACCATCTGATGCAAGATCACTATGCTAATATGAGTGAATCTATCTCATTATTTAATTCTTCTGAGATACTGATGGTATAAGCTAACATTCCAAGTTTGCTCAAAACTGCATAAGAAATATGGCTTCCAAGATGGTAACAAACTCAACCAATCATGCAAGATCACTGCACTAATATGTGTGGATCTCACTCATTAACAAACTCGTGTGAAATCCTTCTCATATAAACCTATATTCCAAGTTTGATCAAATTCAGATCAAAAATATGGCCTCCATAGTGGTAACAAGCTCAGGCAATCATATGCAAGAACACCTCATTAGTATGCATGGATCTCTCTCATTAGCAAACTCAAGTGAGATTTTGATGACATAAGTCTATATACTAAGTATTATTAAAATCAAATCAGAAATAAGGCTTCCAAAGTGGTAACAAGCTCAGCATATCAAATGCAAGATCACTTCATTCATATGCATGGATCTTGTTCATTACTGAACTCCTCCGAGATCTTGATTATACAAGCCCATATTCCAAGTTTTATGAAGATCAGATCAGAAATATGGTATCAAGAGTATTAACAAGGTCAGTCGATCAGATGCAAGATTATCTGATTAATAATCATGAATCTTACATATTACTGAACTTGTCCGAGAGCTTGATGATATAAGCCAATACTCCAAGTTTGATCCAATTAGGATCAGAATATGGTATCCAGTGTGATAACAAGCTCAGCCAATCAGATGCAAGATCACCTCATTAATATGCATGGATCACACTCACATTTAACTCGTTTGAGATCACAATGATATAAATCTATGTTAAAAGTTTGATCAAAATCAGACCAAAAACATGGTCTCACTCTATGGTCTCCAGAGTGAGTGGTAACAAGCAAAATTCGATGGAGAGACCATGGAAAAAAGACACAGGACCATTACCGAAAGCTCACTTGGCCTTATGGCCTGGTGATTTAATAAAAAGTTTGGAAATGTGACACACTCTAGGTGTACACATAATGACTAGTATATATTAATAGGCTTTTTTGATGTAAGAATTAATCAACTGTATAATTTTACCTGTCAATCATTGTATGGATGCATCATATTTACATAATGTATGCAAGTTTTCCCTATATTTTCAAGATCAATTGACTGCACAAGTGCGTGTATAAAATCTAGTTTTTAAATCTTTCAGGTCATTTCTGGAAAGTCTAAAAAAGTGCCTCCCCCCCCCCCCCCCCCCCCCCCCCCCCCGGTCATACACAACCCTATGTATATATGTACAAGTATCACCCCCCCCCCCCCCCCCCCCCCCCCCCCCCCCGCCCCCGGTCATACACAACCCTATGTATATATGTACAAGTATCACAACTAACTTTAATTAAATATTTACAAACTAATATCAGAAAAGCGCCTCCACCCCACCCCAACAAGTTCTGTGGAACCCCAATGTCTCATCTACATCCATATGCTTGTCATTATAACCGCTGTTACTGTCAATAACTTTAATGCCAAACTTAACACTGTTAATGATAAAGCCATTGCCAGAAAAGTGGCTACTATATCTCACCAAGCTTACACAGGTAAGAAACAAACCCCCAAGAAGTTGAATTGTTTCTATGATGTAGAAAGAGTTTCAGAGAAAATACAGCAGATAATATTCAGTCTGAAAAATTCCTGTCAAATATTGTGTACAGTAGCTCTTCCTAAATCCATGCAATATTTATAATGCACTTCCTAAATTTTTTTCAACAGGACAAGATTTTCAGGAAGAAATCTTTTGATTAACAGAACAAAAATAAATCACAGTTCATACAGCACCTGAGAGTTGTTTTACAAGGACTTCTAAAAGTTTTCAAAGGAGTATTATTTCTCTTACTTCGTTTACCACTGCATTTTTGGGTACAGAAGTAGAAAAGAAAAAAAGAAAAGAAAACTAATTCACGCACAACTACAGCAAATGGATGCCACTCAATCTGGCAACTACCTGTGCTATGTCATTTGATAAAGCCAATTTAATTTATTTATTCATTATTTCTGGAAAATTATTATACAACATAAATTCTGAATTTAAAATGTGATATATTTTATTCAGTTTTAATATTTTGTATTCCCTCGGATAAATTAAACGAGTTTTGGGAAAATTCCTGGAGTTTTTCAACAAATTCAAGGACTTTGAAGGATAAAACCAACTTTGTCGAATTCAATGATTTTTCAAGGTAATACAAACCATGTAAATTAAGGCTGAAATTCGAGTAAAATTAGAATCTTATTTCATTTTGTTTAAAAATGTGAAAATGTTTCAAGCAATTCTATAATAAAAGAAAAGCAGAAAAAAAATGTTCTTGTTCTGTGCATTTCAATATTTAGACACAACTAAGCACCTATCACAACTTTCATAGAATACCAGCTTATGATGCAACAAAGAACCTGTAACAATAATGAAATCAATTAAATAAAAGTTTTGTTTCTTGCCTAACAATCTAATGTAAAAGGCAAGGGTATTGCATAGCTGCTACAAAAATTACAACCCAGGTCCTCTTCATCACAGTCAAGCATACATAAAACTAATCTAAAAAGTCTACACCAGCTAGACTAGCTAGCAAGTGGCTTCACATACCCTTGATCGTTACACTAGTAGGCAAGATACAAAATGGCATCAAAACAAACAGGATCAAAACTGAAAGACCCAACAGCAGCACATTCTGGATTTTGCAGTTATAACATTTGTATTTAGCTCCATTCTCACTCATAATAAACAGTAAATCATCTAGTCCTGTATTTTCTAAGTATCTCAGATAATGACAACAGGAAAAATAAGCCTCAAAACAAACTTGAATGATACCATTAAGTGTACCTTATTGTAAGGCAAGTTTATATTTCTATACACACCTTTGACCAAGCTGTGTAACATGATGAATTCAGGATACTACTATTGTGCATGGTTACTTTAATAAAAGGGAAATAATATGCAAACTTGAATCATCTTTAATTCCTGAGGGTTTAAGATTTAATACATTTTTTTAAATTTCCCAACTGCAAACATGCTTGATAAACAAATTGACGTCAGATGTATGACTTATGTCAATAAAATAACTACACTTTTTTTTTTACACCCAACAGCATGTACAAAAATCTGTGTTCACAGATGGGTGGATATAACGGTGTGGATGCACTAAATTCTGTAAAATCGAATGCTATCCCTCTTGTCTGTCTTTAAAGCATGTAGATAGTAGCCATGGTAATATGTATATCTATAATTATTTAGGAACGTCAGTAAGATTTAACTCTGCCCAACTTCAGAGTACAAATGTAAACTGGATACATTATAACAAGTTTGTGACAAAAAGAAATCTCACTGAAAATGTCACTGCTGCCTAGCAAATATGATACATTTTGGCAAAGAAAATGTTTGTCAGAAGGATATAAAACTCACTTGAACAAGGGGCCCAAGTGGGCATATGTTGCTCAATTGGGTAGTTGCCATGTCAGCTTGTGAATGCAAATTCACACACACATATTGAATCCGTACAAGGTAAAGAAAAGCTTGAAGCAGTTAGCTGATACATTTTTTGTTATGATGGTGTCCTAGACCATATATGTAAGATCAATTTCTCAGCATAAAAAGAAGAAGTCATTTATATACAACCAGCATTCTCCCTTTGATCTCTCCCTGCCCCTGGGGAAGAGGCCCTTTTTATAACCTCACCCTTAAAATACATACATTTACTTGGCATTGGAAGGGGAGTTATTCTGTGCAGTCAGTCAGAGTTCCTGGTTTTGCCCTAACCCCCATGGGGCCGCACCCCTGGGGTCATACCCTGGGAGACCATTGAGATCTCCACCCAAGGGAAATGTGGTGGCTCAATAGTAAAGGCAGTCAATTCACACTATCTGATCAGCCTGGATCCTCATTAATATACATGGATCTCACTCATAATTGAACTCGTGGGAGATCTTGATGATACAAGCTAACATACCAAATCTGGTTTAAATATGATCAGAAATATGCCTTTAGAGTATTCACAAGCTCAGCCAATCAAATGAAAGATAACTTCATTAATAAGCGTGGATGTTGCTCATAATCAAACTCAACTGAGATATTGATGATATAAGCTGACGTACAAAATCTGGTTAAAATCTGATGAGAAAATATGCCTCTAGAATGTTCAAAAGCTCAGTCAATCAGATGCAAGATCACCTCATCAATATGCATGGGTGTTGTTCATTTCCTTAATATTATTTTTTTGCCTGCATGGAATTCATACTTGTCCCAAAATATCAGTGAACTGTGCACATTATGCATGTTTATTAATCTTTCAAATAATTTTCAAAGTGGTGATTATCAACTTATATATAGTCCTTAAGTCTGAGTAGATACATTTCTTATTATGTCCAAATAAACTGTATACAAAATAATGTCATCCGAAATGCATTAACAGAACATGAATGCCCCACCACCCTCTTTTTGTATGACCATGCAGTAAAATGTGTAGGAAAAACTGATCCAAAACACAAAACTTTAACCAAGTTTTATGAAATTTAGGTCACATTGACCAACTTTTGGAAAGATGGTGTTGTACTCACCAGGATGCATCTAAATACCAAAATGCATGCCTCAGTGGTCAATAATGCCTGCAAAACTAACCTAAACACAAAACTTAACCCAAAATGTGAAACTTAGGTTAAAGTGACCTATTTTTGGTAGAATGGACCCATCTAAGTACCAAGCTGCACGATTCTTGGGCTAACAATGCCAGAGAAACTGACCCGAATTCAAACTTAATCAAAGTCACTGAATTATGCAATTTAGGTCACAGTGACCTACTTTTGTAATGATTATGTTGTACTCACCAAGAAACAGCTACATACTGAACTCCATGACACAACAATGCTTGAGAAACTGGCATAAATGCAAAACTTTATCCAAATCACCATGTGAAATTTAATTGATAGCGATCTACATATTAAGTTGCATAACTCTCTGGGTAACAATGCCCAAGAAATTGGTCTGTATACAAAACTTAACAAGGTTGTGATGGTCAGATGGATGGATGGACACAGGCAACACAATATGCCCCTTCCACATTCATGGCAGAACATAAAAATCTATCAAAGCTTACCGAGGTAGACATTTCCTAAAAATGCGTTGGGCTTGGATCTTTCCTAAAGCTACACTCTTTTCACAACCGATAGTTGCTAAGTCCTAGTATCTCTTGACAAACCTTTTTAATTTAATGTCAAAATTACATTTCACCACTATTTATTTGGAATTAATATGCAGTTCGATTCTCTTAAATGTCAAACAATACACATAACTTTGTAACAGAATTGTTTTTATCACAATAAAATCTGAATGACAATGCTTATTTCTTTTTGGATGGAATGGATATCATTGTGAATGTGAATGGATATAACTGTGAATGTATAAGGTTGATCCCCTGATGTACATTTGACATATGTTAATCAATTACAAATATATTCATTATGTACTGACCATAAATGCACATGGGCACAGTTCATTACTGGCCCAATCCATAAGAAATATTGTTTATAATGAAGCTATATATACCTTTGTTCAAAAGCTATATATACCTTTGTTCAAAAATCTGGTTCACAATCACAGACATTATTACATTGTCCACAACAGACTACGCTTGGAGACAAGAGAACTATTCCTGCACAAGCCTTGTAAATGCTGGGGAATGATGATTACACATTTCAGGAATGAGGGGCAAGTTTTGATTGATTATATCAGCATGGGCTGTGTCGGAAACTTCTCATCAATGGCACCAGGCAGCTGGGTTTATCAGCTCCCCGTAAGAATGGATGCTGTAGCAACTCAAAAGCTGTAGCTCGTTGTGCTGGGTCTCTTACCAACATTCGGTCCAGAAAACCTTGAAGTCTTGGAGACGCCTGCAAAAAGAAAGCGTAAAATGTAAGAGTTAGTATTTTTTTTCTTCAAATTAAAATCCTGATAGTTGTGGTAGATTTTGTAAAAGTAGATTTTGCAAATATATATAGCCATGATAGAAATTACATTGTACTGTGGTTCCCCTTTTATAATAATAATAATAATAATAATAATAATAATAATATTAATAATAATAATAATAATAATAATACTTTATTTTCAGAGGGTACAACTCATTTAGCCAAATTCTTAGCTAATATCATATGAGGCCCTCAGGGGCATACAACATTCTATACATGTAAACAATATTTATAAAAGAAAGAAAGAATTAATCTATTAATGACAGATTAATGTCACACATGTGCATCAGTGTAACATGTTTGTAGCTGATTTATGCATACGCATAAGAACAAAGGAGAAACTGTTGGAATATTTGGTGAGAGACATTATATGCTTTAGGTAGTTGAAACAGCCCAATTTGAACACATCAAGACTGTCAGCCTTGCTTTAGTTCAAGTGGTAGCTGATTCCACTGAGAAGATCCTGTTTATGTAAAAGCATTTTTCAATGCATTAGTTCTTAGTCTTGGTAGTTTTAAACACAGGTTTGATGTTGATCTTTAAGAGTACATAGAGGCAGTATTGCAGGTTTTGACAAGTATATCATTCAGGTAAAGTGGTGTTAAATTATGAAGTGCTTTATACACCAAAATATATCTATTATATGAAATTCTTGTCCAAAGGAACCCAGTTTAAAGACTTAAACATGTCAGCAGATGGATTGACATCTACTATATCTCTAGCTGTATGCTTTTAAAGTTTGATTATCTGATTAAAATTAGTATTTATGCATGAGCCCCATACTTTGCAACAGTAACCCATAATAAGTAACATGTAACTTGAATATAACAGTTTCCTTGCATGCATTGGTAGATGTTTCTTCAGTCTTTGCTGTTGTGTTAGTTTGGAGGCTATAATGTTACAGACATGATCTATGTGATGATTCCAAGTTAGTTTATCATCAACATATACTCCTAGGAGCTTATGGCATTCTACATTAGATATACATGTATATTCATCATTTACAGACAATCGAATGGAGTTTTGCATAGATAATCTGTTTGATGTTCCTACTAGCACTGCAGTGGTCTCTTATAAGGCTATCTCTTCTGCAGCAGGAAAGTGGCCTTATTAGAGGGGTGACCTTTCTAGACGGGGATCACAGAGATATGAGTAATAATTACATATAAAGTAAGAAAGGCATAACTGATTTTAAATATTTAATTTTTTCCTTTAAAAATCAAAAGCATGTTATGTGATTAAACTTATATCAAAGTTATTTAAAATAATTATGCATAATCAACAATCGCTGTGCAAAACCATTCAAAAACCTTGTCAATAAAATTGGGGTACAGACAACTGGTTATTGCTAGCAACCATTATTAGGAACTACATGGTACTATTTAGCTGTGGGTTTTGACAGTACTCGGACTCCTAGTCCTGAATTAACTAGTTCTGCAGCCAGCCACTGTTGTGTGTAACCTTACAACTGTCCATGCCTTGTTCCTTTTTCAGACTGCTGCTGAATGCATAACTGACGTTTTTCTGAACCTTTCTGATGTCAAATTTCTCAGCAGTGAGCAAAGGACTCTCCCTTTTTTCATTTAGTGGAATTGCTTTCAATTTCCTTTTAAACTGATGTCTGACATTTTGCACATTTTGCAACAACTTAATCCTTCATAGGTAACTATACCACTGTCAATCTAATTTTTAGCTATTGTACAAAATGCTCTGTGTTTACAAAGGAAGTTAGCTTGTCAGGTGATTGACTATTTCTAGTATTGTACCCTTTCAAATACATTTCATAATCTTTGAGAGAGATGCCACAATGAATAACATACCATTTTTACTTTATGTTCACTGGATGTCATGCTGACTTGAACTGAACCATACTGTGCTTCTCAGCTGTTAGCTTTTGTCATTTTGATAATTATCATTTTTTAATAGTAGCCAGTAATTATCAAAGTGACAAAACCTGACATCTAAGGAACACAGCTGTAAGGATAATCGGATTACTTAACCTCTTTGTACTGATCAAAGATAAATACTTTATTGGCATGTTGGAACAAAAGTCAATGTGTTGAATTTACAAATCAACAAATATCTGTGCAATTTCCGTCTGTAAACCCCAATATGTGTGCGCTTGGGGGATAAATTTGACATTTTTTGCACTAATATGCTGGCCATGTTAGAGGGGCAGCCGTCCTAGAGGGGTACTTTTTAACACAAACTCATCGGTGCTAAGTGATTCTGGTCCTAAAAAGTAGGTAGGTAGGTGGGTGGGTAGGTAGGTATGTAGTGGCATTTTACAGCACCTCAGCACAGTATTGGCTATATAGTGCCAACTATAGGTAGAGTTCAAAAAATGCAAACATGAACTGCACAAAAACTTTAGAAAGATAAACCATAAAATATAAAAATTCTGTACAACCAACTTTTGCAGTAAAATATGTTTCTTTGATAATACTTACCTGATCATAATACATTAGAAGTACAACCACTACCTTGTAAATCCAGCTCTCCCAAGTTACATTTCAGCTATAAAAAAGCTAAAAGTTGTCTGCCCAAATAGGTGGGAGTCAGACAAGAGTGGTATCCCCTTAGATAGTGGGATTAGCACCAAAGTGGAGTGGATTGCATGCTTTGCTGGGAGACTGGGAGGGTGTATCCGTATTTTAATCTGGCAAGTATTATCCAAAAAACATATTTCACTCAGAAAATTGGTTTCTTCTTTAAATATGCTACCCAACCACAATACCTTAGGAGAATAGGTAAGATGTGGAGGGAGTTACATCCCCTTATCTTGGAGAAGGCCAATCTCTGGTCCCCAAAGGTATGCAAGGCAGCTTGAGCTCTTGAAATATAAATAGGCTGGAGTGTTGACTCCATATGCTAGATGCGACTGTTCTGGGAAAAAAAAGACACCCCCTCTCCAGGCAAATCCAGCGAAGTAACAATGCTGCATCACTGAGAAGGTAGTCTGTTGTGCTGCTGCTATAGGTTCCACCAGGTCAAACAGCCCTTGGGATAAAGATCTTGAAGATAAGTTAGATAAAGTCGTCTCTGCCATCCATCCCGCAGCTTGTATAATGTCCATTAGGGAACAGTTGAGCTGGAATGTTTTGCTTGTGGTGACCGTATGCTAAGTGATTAACGCATCTATGCAGGATGACAGAGCCTGATCTGAGATATTGACCTTTATCTCTTTCAAAGGTATGGATAAACAAGATCTCCCTCTTTGAACTGGTTTGGTTCATTCAGGTACCACTACAAATCCCTCACTGGGTCCTGTAGATGGCCCTGAGGTGAAGGGTCCAATGAAAAAAGGTTTCACAACAAAAGATTGATTGCCCATGAGTGAGGGCATGATCTTAGCCATGAAAGCAGAGGCCATCATGAGTGAAATCAAATCATCACAACAGAACTGTAGATAGTTCAGATTGATCGATAAGGCATGTATCTCACTGATGCCTGCTTTCTTTAGCTAGAGCGACTAAGAAGCCAGTTTTTGATAACAGCTGAACCAATGATGCTCTCGATAGCGGTTCAAATGGTGCCTTATTCAACCTATGGTCAATTCTGTTTTGCACACTGGGTAAAAGTCTTCAGTTGTGACAGATCAAGGATCACAGAAAGTCAGAGAGATCTTAGTTTTGTGGTATCTCTTCCTTTCCATGATGATGAAATGTGTCTAAGATTGTGGAACGGTAACCCTTATTGCGATGGGTGCTAGCTTTTTCACCCCAAAAAGCCACAGGGGAAAGCTAGCTATTGAGGCAATGATGCTTTAAGGGGATTTTGATGTTTTCCTACTTGCATCACTGTGAGAAAGCTTTCCACTTCCCCTTGTACACTTTCAGAGTGTTGAGTCTTCTCGCCTGAGTGATTCTGTCCACCGCTTGTTCTGAGAAATGTTTACCCCTGAGGGATTGTTTGATATGATCCAAGGGTCCCCAAGTAGCCAATTGTCTAAGGCGCTCGCCTTGACAGATCACTCACACACTAACCTCTGTCCATGTGAATTTCGAGTCTTGGCTCAACCAACTTGGGTATGTGAGAAAGCTTGCCAGTAGCTTCCTGTGGGTCAGTGGTTCTTCCCCAGGTCTTCCCGGGTTTTTCCTCCACCAAATATACTGGCTGCCATGTATAGCCTATCATGTGCTGAAAAATGGCATTAAACCCCACAAACCAAACCACTGATAAGATCCAATGTGCATCATGATCTTTGGGATCAGAGCTTTTTGAGGATAAGCCAACAAGTCCAGACTGTTCCAAAACATGGAAAAAGTATCAACTGCTGAGGCTTGTGCCAGTAGCGACAAAGGTTAGGAGCTTTGCATTCCACCTCGTCACCAATTGATCCACAAGTAGTTGGCCCTGGCAGGTACAGATTTGACTGAATGCTGAGGGGTGACTGGACTCTTTGATTTTGGATTAGTTGATTCTATCAGGACAATGCATCTGCCAATACATATGCCTGCCTGCCTGGAGTGTGATGGACATGAACATGGATTTTGCCGCCAATAAAACACACTCACTATGGCCGTCATCTCGAGCAGGGTTGCATCTAGGATTTGGTAAATGTGGGCACTTGCCCCAACTGAATTTGAAAAAAGGGGGGCCAACATAATGACAAGGGGGGCCTACCATGATGATGTAAAAAAAAATAATGTTGAAACAGAGCAATAGCAAGTATAATAAGTGTATTAAATGCATACAATGTCTTCTGAATATTACAGTATAACATTAAATACATATGTGTTCTGTATATTACAGTACAACACTAAATACATATCATGTGTTCTATATATTGCAGTATAACACCTAAAACTGAAACCAAAATCTTGTATTTTCTAAGAACAGTATTTTCTCTACACAATGAGCATTAAAGAATCAAACCATGCGCTGCAAATCATGTCACTCCTCTGTCCATTCTTATATCTTAGAAAACAGTGTCACGTATTTACTGTGTGTCACTTGATAAATGTCATGCATGTATTTTTTAGATTTTCACTTCGTTTCAAATCCGAGTCGCCCGTTTGTGAGGTGAATTCAATGTGTCTGTCAGGGGTTGATGTCCTGAAATTAGCAATTCCAAGTGTGAAGGAATTTTATTTGCCAGTTTTTATACAATTGAAAGATTTTTTTCCCTTGATGTTGGAAGGACACCTCAGTTTCAGCGCCACCATCTTTAGCATCATCTGAAACTAGGATTTGTTTGTTCACTGTTGCTGTGCCTACTGACAGAAAAATCTGCACTCTGACTATTATTGAAAGTATTACTGATAAAATAATGAAAAAGTGTCTGAGCTTTAACTGGTTTTGCTATTTAATGCATTTTCCCACCAAGCTAGCCTTAGCATCAAACATCGATCAGCCATTTCCGTCAGGTCGTGAAATAGGTCTTTCTCGATTTGACGGAAAAGGCCGAGGATGTTCCTATTGCATCAAACAGGTGCTCTCCTGATCTTTCTTAGTAACCAATCAGAACTGAGCACGTGACACGCAGGAAATATGTGACGTATTTCACAACTACACAAGGACAACATATCCGCTGAAAGTGAGCACTGGGATTTTTACATTAAAAGAAAACATATATAAAAATAGTGCATTTTTCACAAAAAAAGATTTTGCCCACATAGAATTTGAAATTTGCGCGAAATCTTAAATTTTGGGGAATTTTCATGATTGTGCGTCCTAGATGCAACCCTGCTCTAAGAGATGGATGTGTGATTGTCAGTCCTGAGGATGCCACAATGTGCTGGCATCAGTACAAATCGTGATCCCAACAGGCTGGACCTCCTAGGGAACACCTGCTGTAAGCCAAGCAAGGTTCTCCCATTAGCCGAGATGTAATTTTGTTGAGAGTCAAAATGATTTCAAGGTATGTTCTTGAGGGAAGAGACCCTGTTCACATGCATTCTGAACTCTATACCAAAGGGGGTAAAATCTTGAGATGATACCATAATGGATTTGTCCTCATTGACAAGAATTCCAAAGCAGATCTGACATGAAAGAAATGCTGCATACTTTCATCTAGAATATAATGCACCTGCTGCTTTTATAGAATGTCAACCAGGTAGCTGGAAATCACCGACATGGAGATGGCTCTGAAGAGGGACACAACTTGTCCATAATACACATGAAGACCCCAGGACTGATGTTCAAACCAAGTTTATGCATCCCCAACTGTTAAACAGTATCCACTGCCTCTGCTATTCTATGCTTTCCCCAACCCGTTCGTTTTTCATCATTTTGAACAGCCTGATGTCTAGATTTATATATGAAAACGTAGAACACTGTATGTTTTGTTTGTTTGGTTGGTTTTATTTAAAAGTTTAGTTCTTAAAGATTCTTTCTTACACTGCTTCGATTAAATTAAAATTAAACCATTTATACCCGATGAGCATTCTTTAGCTTGGGAGGTGGCATATCTCGTATCCTTCTCATCGCCTGGAGGGGAGGTTCATTAAAGAATGGTGGTTCTCCATCAATCATTTCAATTACCATAATACCAAGAGACCAGACATCAACCTGAAAAATAAATGAAACTTATCTATTAAATTTGTATTATGACTTTACAAGTTATCTTCTCTGACTTTCAATTGCTTATAAGATCGAGAGTCACTTAGAGGTTCTCATGCCCGACTAGAATGCACAATATACTAACTTTTTAAACAAGGATCCTTCTAATCTCATTCAACAGACTCTCTCATGGCTCCATGAGATATCCAACATATGAAGGTTTGTCAAACTTTCAACAAGCAAAGCTACCAAGATATTTCAAAATATCTCTAAACTTATCTAGAAATACTTTTTGTGATCATTCAATCCAAAATTGTATTGTAAGCTTAAAAGTATATCATTAAACATCATAAATAACTTTTTTTTAAACATATGCCAATGCAGGAGGCATCACTAAATATTCCAATAAAATGTGTCAATGTTCACGTGAAATATGACATCATCTCATCATAACAATGACTTCACCTCATTTCATCAGCCAATCAAGTCAATTGTCCATATTTTAGGAAAGCCTTGTTCTGGCATTACAAAGAAAAGTTGTTTTTTTCTTCTCCAGACCCTTGTTTGTTGAATGAGACTAAGTTTATGCAGAGTGTGGTGTCTCACCTTCTACCTGTGCTTGGATGAATCCCCCCCACCTCCAAGAGTGTGCTGTCTCACCTTCTACCTGTGCTGTGATGAATCTCCCCCCAACAATATCTGACATGCAAAAACTTTAACACAGTATACATGTACGTGAAAGAAAATAATGCTAATTTCCTCATACATGAATGTCCAAGGTAGCAAAATGCAATAGGACAATTTTTAAAAGATGAATGAAATACATTTAAATCAATATGGTTTCTAAAAAGTTTATGATAAATGTATATCCTTAACTGTGATATCCGGAGCCTTTTTAGGTCGATGCTGAACACTGACCTCCAAAGGGCCGCCCTGTCTTAAATCGTCTAAGGTTTAATTTATCATGTATGGTAATGCTCTAAAGTGCATTTTGAGCATCAACTTGGCATCATTTTCCCCTATTTTAAACTTGCAGTGAAGTGCATACCCCCCCCCCCCCATTTCATAAATAGGGTTCCCTCAAAAGAGACTTTACTGTGCGTAAAATGCACAGGCAAGCAACAACCACCCTGCTCTGACTGGTGGTCCAGGGACAACGCTGCTTAATTTCAACAGGCTATTTGCATAAAAAGATTAATGTATGCAATAATATCTGTTTGAATTTGTTTCCTGTATTTCTACTTTATTTCCTCCAACAAAATCAAAACTACTTTTAAGTCATAAATGTAACTCTTCACTTCTTTATATTATAAATCTATTTTAGAAAACTTTCATAATGTGCCAATCATCATATTCCTTTATTAGACTTCATTAGAGGACAAGACATCTCTTAAGACAAAGTTTAAATTATAATCCGTGGTGAAGTTGCCTTGTGTTTGCGCTCTTCTCTGTTACTGATCACACCCTCCTCCCAAGCTACACAGTCCCTACTTCCCTAGAATCAAACTATTCTGAAGCCATTGTGGACATGGTCAGTATTCTTAATCTTTAAAATGTAGAGACCACTTGAAGTTCGATGTCCGTTCTTTGCAGTATAGGAGGAATGGTCCAACCTTAAACATTCATGATGCACTGGTACCTGCCTGCAGGCATTGGGAGGCACCAATGCACCCACACAATGGGTGGTAAAAAATTATCCCCTTTTATCTTTCAAAAGCATGCAGACACAAGTGATGGTCAAGTAATACCAGACTATCAAAAAAAGTTATAAGACCATAACAATGTCAGTGTACAAACCTCTGGCCCATAAGGTAACCTTGATATTACTTCCGGAGCCATCCAGTATGGAGTTCCCACTAATGACTTTCTCTTGGGAAGTTCCTGGGATACTTGGGCACAGAACCCAAAGTCAGACAATTTCACCTGTAATTACATTAACCGACACATGTATATACCAGTTTTTCCATTTCATTAATATATTGAGAACAACTAAATTTTTTGAACAGATATAAGGAAATATTTCATGAGTGAAGTGGAAACATTGTCCTGTCATGAGTGTCAAAGCCACAAGTGACAGTACAAAATGTTTCCAATGCACAAATGCAATATTTTCTTACATGTACTACACAAGAGTCCTTCAAAGGGATTTGACGCTCCAATGGACAAAAAGAATTTCCAGGAATTCAAGATAAGACCACTTCTTCCTTTTAACTGTCGAGTGTTGAAACCATTTAGGATATTCTTCAGCGATAACAAGATTTTCAAATTAGCTGCTGTGGTACACATATTGCATGTCAGCTTGGCACCATTTTCAGTTAGGACAAAGTAGACATCATTAGAAGTCTTTTGGTGATAACCCCATGTCATAATGATCATCAGATCAGGAGGAGTAGTGACAAGATTTTTAAGACAGCAGTTGTGGCAGCCATATTGGATGTACAATTGGCACCATTTTCTTTAGGACTTGGTAAAAACCCTGTCATAATGATCATCAATTCAGGGGGATTAGTGACAATAAGATTGTTAAGGCAGTAGTCGTGACAGCCATGTTAGATGTATGATTAGCGCCACTTTCGGATCAACTACATATCATGAGAAGTCTATTGGTGAAAACCCCATGTTGATATAGCCATCTATTTGGAGAAGAGTAGAGATAACAATATTTTCAAGATAAGATTTTCCACTCAGGAGGAGTAGCAATGACAAGATTTTCAAGATGGCTCCTGTGCATTTAAGACCAACTGGATATCATAAGTCTTCTGGTGAATACCACTCGTCAATATGACTTTCTGTTCAAGTAGAGTTGTGTTAACGTTTTTTATGATGGCTGCCATGGTGGCCATATTGGATGTCAGATCAGCACCATTTTTATTTAGATCCAGCTAGACATCAATTTAGATATTTAGGATCTTTGATCTCAGATGATGGAAGGTGCCAAGATGAAGTAAAAACAAGAATTGGAATGGCCAAAGATACATTCAACAAAAGGAAAGAATTGCTAACACAACAAATGAGCAAAGACCTGAAGAAACAGATTGTCAAAACCATTGTATGGAGTGTAGCGCTGTATGGCTCAGAAACGTGGATACTGAGAAAGGAAGAAAAAAAGGCTAGAAGCATTTGAGATGTGGATACAGAGGCGCATGGAGAAAGTTAGTTGGAGTGACCAAAAGACAAATGAAGAGGTCCTAAGATTGGTCGATGAAAAGAGAACTTTGTTTAATGTTATACTCAAGAGGAAGAAGAAGTGGACTGGACACATTTTAAGAGGTGAAAGCCTGTTAAGAGAAGTCACAGAAGGCAGAATGGAAGTAAAGCGACCAAGAGGAAAGCCTAGAATGATACTGCTTGATCTCAAGGAGAATAACTCATATGCAAACATGAAACACAGAATGATGCTAAGGGAAGAGTGGAGAAGATGGATGCCTTGAACCTGCCTTAGGGCAGAAAACCAATGAATGAAGACATCATAAGAAGTCGCTTAGTGAAAACCTCATGCTGATATGACCATCCATTCAGGAGGAGCAGTGTTAACAAGATTTTCAATATGGCGGCAACCATGGCAGCCAAATTGGACATCAGATCGGCACAATTTTCATTTAGAACCAACTAGACATCATAAGAAGTCTTTTAGTGAAAACCCCATGTTGATATGATCATCCATTCAGGAGGAGTAGGAATAACAAGATTTTCAAGATGGCTGCTGTGGTGGCCATAATGAACATCAGATTTGCACCATTTTCATTTAGAACCAACTAGACATCATACGAAGTCTTTTGGTGAAAACCCCATGTTGATATGACCATCAATTCAGGTGAAATAGCAATAACAAGATTTTCAAGACATATATTAGATGTCTGAGCAGAACCATTTTCATTTAGAACCAACTAGACCATGGGATGAACGTGTGTGTAAAGTTTCAAGTCAACCCTCCAAACTTGTACTAATGGATGGATGGATAACAGGCAACAGATAACAGACCATCCCATAAACTCTTCTGGTCTATGACCAGCAGAGCTAAACATGATCCAAGTCTGATTCTTTAGTCAACTTCGGACAACTGGAATATTGTCTTTCTTGGACTTGGATTGAGACTGAAAGGGCATCAGAGTGAGGAAGGAGGGAATTAGGCAATAATAGCAGGTAAGTATTACATAATTAAAATTAATTTCACGCCCACCTACCCCAAAAAACTTAATAGCAGTAATACAATACCCGCTATTATTGTGTTGTTGAATCTCCCAGCACAGTGGAAGGCTGATGGCCTAAGATAAGACGTCAAAGCGAACTTTTTGGACTGATACGATTGTGCCCAAAACATATATTGCAGAACTAAGACAATGAAGTCTCATCCAGTCTTGCTTGAAGGCAAGTATTTATGAGATTCTGCTGTGAGGAATATGGACTGTCCCTTGATGGGTGAGAAAATTCATCCCCACATAAATTAAATTCTGAGAAGGGATCAGATTTGACCTCTCCTAATTGGGGATTAAGCCTATACGAGTCACTGTCTCCCAACAGAACGACAGATCCTTTCAGATCTGACTTCTCCTGATTGGGGATTAAGCCTATATGAGTCACTGTCTCCCAACAGAATGACAGATCCTTTCAGATCTGACTTCTCCTGATTGGGGATTAAGCCAATATGAGTCCCTGTCTCCCAACAGAACGACAGATCCTTCAGAAGGGCACATCAAAAGACGCTGTGCATCAACCAGCTGTCAAAGTATTTGAGGATGGGGACCCCTTAGAACCTTAAATGAGCCGCTATTACATCCATCACCCTGGTGAAGGTTCTCGGAGCAAAAGCTAGAACATACAGAAGAGCCTGAAATTGGAAGATCTCCTATCCCAGAAAATACTGCAGGAATTTTTTGTGGGCTGAGATGATGGTGATGACAGGCATTCTCTGGATCTATGGAGACTGACCATTTGTTTGTCCTGATGGCATTCCTGACAAAGGTAGATGTCTCCATAGTGAAATGCTCTACCAGAAGAAACCTGCTCCATCATGAAAGATCGATAACGAGTCAAAACTTTCACCCTTTTGTTGAAACTAGGAAGATCCTCTACTAAGCCCCTCCTTTGCAGGGTGAACAACTCTTCCCATAGAGATACAAGTTGGAACTGGTGAAATTAAATCTGGATTCTCAAAAGAGGTGGAGGGTCCCAGAAACTAAGCCTGTAACCCTCCTTTATTGTGGAACAGACCGATGCATCATCTGTGAGGTCCAACCAAACCTCTGTAAAAAGGCTCAATCTGGCACCTACAGGAATGTTGAGCAGAGGGGGATTTGGCAGAAGAGGGCGTAGCTTCCTTAGGATGATTGCCTCCTTCCTTACAGAAGTGGGAGGCATTTGCAGACTTCCTCTGCTGGCCCCTCTGGCCACCTCATCATGAAAAAAAAAGGTGGAAAGGAGTTTCAAACTGGGTTGGTAGGTTTTAAGGTATCAGACTGGGATCATGTTGTTTTTTTATTCTAGATCTCCAAATACTAATTGGAGGAGGGCATTATCACCTTAGACTTGGGACTAGTGCCAGGAAAAGATATAGCAACATATTAATAGCACGTAATCTTATTACTGCTTTTAAAAATACAAGGTTTAGGGAGGAAATTTGTCCATTCAATGATACTTCATGATGATAACAGTAATGAATTCCTTTTAATTATGCAAATAGTCTTAATTTTGTAAAACTAGCAGTCAATCTTTGCAATTTTGGTACATGTTCTCACCTTTCCTTCATGTGACAAAAGTATCGAGTCAGATTTGATATCCCTGTGGATTACCCCATTGGAATGAAGAAATGCCAATGCTTTCAGACAAGCCTTACACACGGTAGCAATCTGCGTCTCATCCATTCTGATAATGAAAAAGAGTGAGAGAAATTAATTATATTAATTAATTAATTATTAACATATAAATTACAAACCTATTATATTACTATGAATCAGAACATTTTGGTATCATAAATGGGGTGGCCTTTTCTAGATTGTGGATCACACAGATGTGAGTAATAATTACATATAAAGTATGAAAGGTTTAACTAATTTTTTAAATCTTTAATATTTTCATTTAAAAATCACACACATGTTATGGAATCAATGTGATAAAACTTCTATCAATGTTATTTAAAATAAATACATATAATCGTCAATCGAAGTGTTGAACCACTTACCTTTAGTTGGTACCATATAGCCACTATTGTGCTGAAATGCCGTAAAATGCTACTACGTACATACATTGTCAATTATATCTGGGCACAAACCTTTGGCTGTAACTATCATTCTCAATCCATTCCATTTTCCCACTGCTGTAGAATTTATGACAAACTATGTGAATCTTTCAGACATCAAATTTCTCAGTACTGGTAGTTATTTCTTTTCATATAGTCGAATTGCTTTCACTTTTCCTTGTAAACTAAGAATGTGACACAACATTTTGCACTTTTGCAAGAACTTGTTCCTTCATTAGCACTTTGTAGTTATTCCACAAAATCCTTCATCTATATAACAGAAGTGGGCTTGTCACATGATCAAATGGTTTTAGTCTGGTACCCTTTCAAGTAAATTTTGTAATATATAAGAGAGAAGCCACAACAGTTAACATACTATTCTTACTTTCTGGGAACTGGATGTGTAATTGGCACCATTTTCATTCAGGATCAACTAGACTTTGGGATGCATGTGTCTGTAAAGTTACTTGGCAATCCTCCCAGTAGGTTAGGAGCAGCAACAACAAACTTGTGCTTACAGATGGTGGACGCCAGGTGAAAAGGTCATCATGCAAGCTATTCTGGTCTATGACTAATAGAACTAAAAACTTCTAACGTGTCTAACCATAAGTAAAAAAAAAAGAGTCCCTCCAAGGTACTGATGCCCTACTGGCCAAATAGAATTTCCAGGAATCCAAGACAATTTCTTCTTAACTCCTTGAGTACTGAAACCATCACTGATATTCTTGAGAAATCCAACATACAAAACTATTTCCTATATGATCATTTGTTCAGGAAGATTAGTGATAACAAGAGTTTTCAAGATGTCCACTGTGGGAGCCATACTGAATGTGTGAGGGCACCATTTTCATTTTGGACCAACAAAACATCATAAAAAATCTTTTAGTGAAGACCTCGTTTCAACCATCTGCTCAGAATGAGTGGGAATAACAAGATTTTTATTCATTATGGATGTCCGAGTGTATGTCTGACAGGTACCAATTTCATTCAGAACCAACCAGACATGATAAGAAGTCTTTTAGTGAAAACCCTTTGTCTATTTGACCATCCAATCTGGAGAAGTAGCGACAAGATTTTAAAGATGGATGCTTCAGTGGCAATATTGGAAGCTACATAGGCACCGTTTTCATTTTGGACCAGTTTTACATTGCAAGAAGTATTTCAGTGACAACACTATGTAGATACGAACATTCCTGCAGGAGGAGTAGTCATAACAAGATTTTTGAGGAACACCATTTTCATTTAGTATCAACAAGACAGCATAAGAACTCTTTTTAGTGAAAAGTCCATGTCAATACTACCATCTATTCAGGAGTAGCAATAACATGATTTTTACGATGGCCACTATGGCAGCTATACTGGATGTCAGATCAGCACCATTTTTCATTTAGGACTAACTAGACATCATAAAAAGTCTTTCGGTGAAAATCCACAAAAAATCCCATGTCCATATAACCATCCATTCATAAGCAGTGATAGCATGATTTTCAAGATTGCTGCCATGGTTGCCATATTGGATGTCTGAAAGGACAATTTTCATATAAAGTTCTTAGGTAATCTTCCCAATAGTTTAGGAAAAGTAGTGATGACAAATTTGTGCTAACGGACTCCAGACACCTGACAAAAGGCCATCACATAAGCTGCTCTAGTCTATAACCACTAAAGCTAAGAAGAGATCAATCAAATCAGGTAATCTTAGCATTCAGAATACTCGCACTCATGTCAAAATTCCAACTTTTGAATGGGTAATTTCAATCCAATGACTGATCAGAATTTTGAGTTGAGCATGAATATGTGTGTGAGAATTGTTTCTAATATTGGGACACATGTAACTACACACAAATTCACACATGGCCTTGGTTGACACTGGTTGATGTTAAAAATAAACAAAGATTGACAGCTGGTGGAGGTTGGAGATTCATCAATTTAAACTCGAGTGTGTTCAAATATAAATCATTTACTTGTAATTTACCTGTTATGTGTGACAATATCTGTTAGAGCACCTCCTTCTAAGAACTCCATCATGACCCAGAGTTCATCAGCAACCAAGAAACTGTCATACATATCTACAATATGTGGGTGGTGATAGTCACGCATAATAACAACCTGAAAAGATGAATGTCAATATCTGTATAAAATAAGTCAAATAATTTTCATAAAATCTAGCATTTCTGTTTGTTCATTTATTCCTTTATCATCTTGAATCAACCAATAGGATATTTAAAACCCTAAGAGATCAGGCAAAGTTACATAATTTGATTTTTGATAAAAAGTCAACCAAAGTCCACACTGTTTATCAAAACATTTTTCCAATACTAAAGTCATATATTTTAACTATTTTGTCCCCCTCATGCGAGGCCACCCTTTTTTCCATAAGACCACATTTTTACTGCAGAAGGGGTAGCTTTAGCCTTGTAAGAGATGGACAACTGTAATAATGGGAAGGTTTACTGAAAATACAAGGAATATTTCAACATTTATTTATTTTTATCCTCAAGTGCCATAAATACTAACCTCACATAATCAATTATTCTTGCAGATATCTGTCATGGAAAATGAGCTAAACACCATTCCCTCACAATTTTAACAATGTTCATTTTAGTTCTGGTGCAACAGATTGTTTACTCTCACTTTCTTCAGAAATAGAAAAATTGGTGATGATTTTTAGATTTTTTTCAGCAAATTAACATTCTTTCTCTTCCTCTTTATATACTGTATATTACTGTGTTTAAGTTGATCCAAATGTAAGTCCATCAAATATGCAACAAAGGTCACTTCAACGACTGTTTAATAGGTTGGAATGATTTTTATAATATATGCAATGAGACTGTTATTAAGCAGCTGTACTAGTATAATACTGTGAATTCACTATTGTTCCTATGGTAGCAGTTGCTGTGGATTTTGTTGTTGCTACAAACCATGAATTAACAAGAGTCCCTCGAAGAGACTGAGGCTCTAGTGGCTGAAAAGAATTTCCAGGAATTCAAGACAAGACAATTTCTTCCTTTTAACTGCCAAGTGTTGAAACCATCTTTGATATTCTTCAGTGATGACAAGATTTTCAATTTAGCTGCTGTGGTGGACATATTTGATGTCAGCTTGGCACCATTTAGGACCAACAAGGCATCATAAGAATTTTTTCTGCTGGAAACCCCATGTTGATATGACTTTCCATTTTGGAGGAGTAATGATAACAAGATTTTCAAGATGGATGCAATTGTGGCAATATTCAATATCAGATTGGCACCATTTCTATTTAGTACCAACTAGACATCATAAGAAGTCTTTTGGTAGAAGCACAATACTGATACGAACATCTCAGAGAAGTAGTGATAACAAGATTTTCAAGATGGCTACTGTGACAGGCATATTGAATGTCTGAATGGCACCATTTTCATTCAGGACCAACTAGACATCATAAGAAGTTGTTTAGTAAAAATCCCATGCTGATATGACCATCGATTCAGAAGGAGTAGTGATAACGACATTTTCAACATACTCTACATTGGATCGACATCATTTTCATTTTGGAACAACTATACATCATAAGAAGTCTTCTGATGAAAACCCAATGGCAATATAACTTTTCATTCAGAAGGATTAGCAATAACAATATTTTCAAGATGGTCACTGTCATGGCCATATTGGACATCAGATTGGCACCATCTGCATTTAATATCAACCATCACAAGAAGTCTTCTGGTGAAAACCCCACAGCAATATTACTTTTCGTACAGGAGGAGTAGCGATAACAAGATTTTCCAAATGGCCAATGTGGTGGCCATATTGGACATCAGATCGGCACCATTTTCATTTAGGACCAAGTAGACATCATAAGAAATCTTTTAGTGAAATCCTATGTTGATATGACCATCCATTCAGGAGGAGCAGCAATAACAAGATTTTCAAGATGGCTACCATGACGCCCATATTGGACGACAGATCTGCACCATTTTCATTGAGGACCAACCAGACATTATACGAAGTCTTTCAGTGAAAACCCTATGTTGATATGACCATCCATTCTGGAGGAGCAGCGATAAACAAGATTTTCAAGATGGTTGCCATGGTGGCCATATTGGATGTCAAATCTGCACCATTTCCATTTAGGACCAACTAGACATCATAAGAAGTCTTTCAGTGAAAACCCCATCTTGATAAGACCATCCATTGAGGTTTAGTAGCGATAACAAGATTTTCAAGATGATCACTGTGGCAGGCATATTGGATGTGCGAGCATCACCATTTTCATCTGGGTCCAACTAGACCATAGGATGAATGTGTGTGTAATGTTTAATGGCAATCCTCGAAGTAGTTTAGCAGGAGTAGCGATAACAAACTTGTGCTAATGGATAGACAGACCACAGAAGACGGATGGATGATGGACAACAGACCATCTGATAAGCTCTTCTTGTCTATGACCAGTAGAGCTAACAAAAATGACAAAACCACAAAAATTGATACCTATGAAAATAAATGAACAGACAGTATTTTGCATTGATTTAGCAAGAAACAATACATTTTTGAATACACCGTCATCATCAGTCACTTACTTCACTGGTGTACAAAATAGCCATTATTCTGGCTAGATTTTTGGTATATTTAGCTGGCAGGTCCAAGATTTTTAGTATGTCTGGCTTTGAAGTCAACACCCTATCTGCATCATTTAATTTTTTTTAAAATTGTGACTAGCAAGTGAGTATATAATGGTAAGTAATATAATGAATATCTGCCTTGAAAATTATGAAGCAAAACGTGTGTGCTAAGAGCATATAATAGTATAATCTTTCAGTAAATGGTCAAACATTTTAGTAAAAACTGCTGACCAATTAATTTCTATAAAACCTTTGTTACATTCCTAAATTCACAAATCTAATCTACTAAACTTTCAAGAACAATTTTTGGAATATACTCTGAACAGGACTAAAATTTCTAGGCATACCTGTGGTTTGGAAATTTCCAACTAAATATCATACATTTTGAATAATGTGAATTCTTTTGCATAGATCAAATACCTCATTGAACAACAGTTCTCTCCTTTGCTGCTTCCTAAGGTCCATTTTTTTTACAGCCACTTGCCGTCTGGTGCTTTTTTCTGTAGCTATACACACAATACCCGTGGAACCCTCGCCAATTTTGATGAAATTATCCAGGTTGTCCCGTGGGTCACCAGGACTGACCACCATCTGTAATGCTGCTCGGAACTATAACAAAAAAGAGACAACTCTTAAATGGTTGACTCCAAAAGTGCAGGAAAAATGTACTTTTTTGGGGGGTGGGGGTAAAACTAGTTTTAATGATGTAATATTTATCTGTTTTTGCTATTGCATTACTGAATCTTTTCTGGACAGAAAAATACCCTTGAACTTGTGATGAGAATTCATCCTCCCATAGATTGACTCCATAAAGATCAGAAGTCCAACCTGCAGCAATCTTATCCATGCACACTAATCGTCATTCTTTTCGAGGACATAGCCTGAACTAGTGGGATATCAGTGCTGGGCAGGAGGAGGGAATCTGGCAATAGCAACAGTTAAGTAGAAGCTGCCAAATAAAAACATAAAGCTCTGACTGGACATAAAAGTATACACTGATACAACTGAGACTGGGGATCACAGTCGGAAGTGGAGCAACTGATGGAAGCTGCTTTTTTGCTAGGAACCCTGGTTGGCAAAGGAGAGAAACCAACTCATAATTTCCACTGAACCTTAGACAGCCTGGTTCTATGGATAGGGCATGAAGCTTGCTCCTTCATCTCGTGGATGCTAAGGAAAGCAAGAAAACAGTCTTGAGAGTAAGGTTCTCAAAAGAAGCTTCACTCGGGGGGGGGGGGGGGTTAGTTAGAGACCACAAGACACATGAGAGATTCCATCTAGGCATTAGTGAGTGAGACACCAGTCTTTGCAGCTTGAAATACCTGTAAGAATCCACACCAATGGCTGGGCCTTCTGAAAATTTGAGTGTGTTAGAAAGGGTTGCCCTATAGCCCTCGATAGCAGAAACAGATCAATGTTTCACTTCAAAAAGGAAGAGAAGAAAATCAGCCACTGCAGTTATTGAGGGACAGCTAGGATTAACATGTTTCCTACTGCACCAATCACAAAAGATTCTCCACTTGGCATCATAGACCTTGGCTGCAGATCGTCTCCTGGACTGAACAATACACTTGGTGACCTTGTTCAAAAACTGGTCCTGGCTGAGAGATCATTTGAGATGAGCCAAGCATGATGGTGGAGAATCTGCAGGATGTTGTGTAGGAGAGCCCCTTTGCTGAGACAGAAGGTCCCTCCTCTGGGGTAATGTCCTGGGCTGGTCTAAAAGATCGTTGAAACACAGTTGTTAGGACCAAAGAGGGGCTATCAAAATAAGCTGAACAGTGGAGTTCCTTACTTTGTGAAGTACTTGTGGGATCATCCTGATGGGTGAAAAGATGCAAGCAAACATACAATCCCAATTCAGGCTGAAAGCGTCCACTGCCCAGGCCCTCTGTTTGGGGACTTGGGAAACGTAAAAGTGGAGCTTGTTGTTTAGCCTTGACCGCAAATAAGTCCACTAAGGGTCTCCCCCAAAGTCTGAACAGAGAATCTGCTATGGATTGGTGAAGAGACCATTCTGTGAGGACTATCTTTCCCTTCCTGGACAGACTATCCGCCAAAATACTCTTTTTGCCAGGAATGTGGCGAACTCGGATGATAATTTCTTCTGCGGTTGCCCAGAGAATGAGGCTCCAAACCTCCATGCAGAGAGAAGGGGCATGTGTGCCTCCCTGTCAACTGAGGTACGCTACCACCGAAATGTTGTCATCAGAGACCATCATGCAGTGACCCCTTATTTTGTTGATGCATCCCTGAAGGGCCAAGAACACTGCCCCAATCTTCAAATTGTTGATGTGGAGTGTAGGTTATTCCTGGGACCACAAACCATAAAGAATCTGTCCTACCAGCTCTAGATGAGAGCCCCACCTGGAATCTGAAGCGTCTGCAAACAGATAGGAGTGGGGTTCGGGGGCATGCATGGGGACTCCGGCCAGAAACCTGTACCAATTTGTCCACCAACTCAGATGGTGGTGGAAATCCACACCTTGAGAAATCTGAGCATTCATTGAGTCCCTGTGTGGTTTCCAGTTTGCCAGAAGGATAAACTGGAGCAAGTGCAATCTGCCAAAGGGAATCAGGTACGCTGAAGAGTTCAAGGTCCCCAGATGAGAAAGATATAGATGAGCCAACAACTTGGTCTTGGAACTCAGTGCCACCGACAGGGTCAGGATCTTGTCCACTCTGTCTCTCAGGACACAGACTAATCCTCTATTTTGGAGGAAATTCATCCCCACATAGATGAAATCTTGAGTAAGCTCTGATTTCTCTGTGTTGGGTCACTATGGACCATCAGCTAGAAAGATGTAGTCTGAGGGACTCTAGCCGGCTGTTGCAGATAAACCAATGGTCAAATATTGGAGAATTGGGATCCCTAATGACCTTAAGTGGGCTGCAACTACTCCCATGACCCTGGTAAAAGCTCTGGATGCGGACACTAGGCCAAATGGCATATCGCAAAATTGGAAGCCCTCCCTGCCCAGGCAAAACTGGAGGTACTTCCTGTGCGAAGGAATGATAGGGATGTGAAGATATGCATCCTGACTGAGGATGTGGTCTCCATCTTGAAAGGTTCCTACTGCAGAAACTTGCTGAAGGAGAGCGATCGTTAATCAGTAAAAACTTTCCACCTTTTTTTATACCAGGAAAAGTCTGGGAGTAGAAGGCTGGAGATTGGATGTTGAAGACTCTCTCTACCGCACCCTTCTGGAAAAGGAAGTGTACCTCTTCCTATAATTGCACCAGATTCAACTGGTGGAAGCATCTGGTGGACCTTACTATAGGAGGAAGATCTCGAAACTGAAGACGGTATCCTCCTTTTATTATAGAGGACCCAGCCATTGTTTGTGATGCCTGACCAAACGTCTGAAAAATGTTTAGTCTGGAATCCATGGGAACCATTGGAAGAGGGACACATAGCTGGAGAGGGAGCAAGTCCATAGGGCTGTCCCCCCTTTTCTCTAGGAAAGGGGGAAAGGTCCATGAACTTCCTCCCTGGGCCTTGCAGCACCTCCTTTAGGGCCTGAATGCCGAGGGGGAGCTCTGAATAGGGGTTGTTGCTTTAGCTGGAGCTGCATGGCTTTGAAGAGCTTCGCTGATGGCCCCTGAGACCAGTCAGAATGATTTCGCTTCCTGGCTGGTTTTGATGGGCTAGGAGCGGATGAGAGGGAATGCTGCTGCTGATCTCTCAAATCCTGAGAAGCCACGGAGGGAATTAACCCTCCAAAGAGGGTCTCTGCCTCCAGGGGCACAGCCCGTAGAATGTTCTTACTGTCCTCCAGCAAGACACTGGAAGTGTCCAAAGCAACATCCCTGCGGAGGTGGAAAATCTCTGCTGATAATGCCATGGCCATGGACAAGGCATGCGGAGATGTCTTGGCCACTGCTTCCAACAAACAATGAAGGGCAGTAAGCGACAGTGATTCCTCCTTCAGTAAGTTGAATGAGGCTGCTGAAAAGAGGTCAGCTATGGTTACTAATGACCTAGCCTTTAGTTCTAAAGCTTAAAGTGTTTTAACAGGAAGGCAAGCCGAGGTAAGCCCAGGTCCCCGAGGAAGAAGGCAAAGGTGCTTTCTTCCTTCCCTTGTATATTCATCTGCATTTGGTGAGGCCCCAGACCTTATCCAACCATAGACTGCAACAGGGACAACCGTCTGTCTTTTGCAGTCCATTAAGGCTAGGTAGGTGGGGTGGGTGTCCCAAGGGGCATTCTTGTGCCCACACCTCCCCACTCCTTGCTTAGACATTGCTGCAAGAAAAAGCTAAAAACAAAAAATTTACAAAAAACATCTATACAAGTTATTTGTAAAAATATGATGTAAAAGCTTGGACTTTTTTGTTTTTTGCAACAATAATTAAGCAGCACAAACTCATTCCAGGTTGTCCTCCAATGAAAGAGTACAAAACAACCACTGATTGCTTAATACAAAAGAACAGCAATGCTAAGCTCAGTACATGATAAAAAATAATCAAAACAAACCAAAAAATCTGAAGTTTTAATCAAAGATGACGTCAACCATACTTATACCAGTACTGGCGACAAATAATTAGCCAACAACCAGCTTAGAAAAAACACTAACAATAAAGTAATACAAATAAGGAATACTATCCTATACTGACTTACAGTGTATATGAATGAATAAGTGTTCATTATGCTAACACACAAATGAATCGTAACGACTGGTGTGCGACCTCCTTATGGCGGATAAAAAGGTCAGATTAATGGAATATAAATTTGATGATTAGCACTGTTGTAAAACAAACAAAGAATCAATATGTGGCCGCAGATCAAATTGGCAAATATAGGGAAAGCTAAATACCTACCCAGGCTAGAATAAAATAATTCTCAATGACAGTAAACCCTAAACCCCTATGGAAATGGGGGTGGGTAATCTAAACATGAGGTTATGAAACACATAACAAAGAATTGCCAAAAACTCTCAAGAAAACTTATTCCGATGAAGAATAAAAATGTAACTGAAGGTAATATATCACTAAAAAAATATGATGCCCGTAATGAAAAATGCACAAGTCATTACATATGCTAAAAGCAAAAGCAATTTTTTATGAAGTTTGATAGAATTCTGTCTGAATCATGCTGGCTCGAAGAAAAGAATGATGAGTAGTGCTCATGGGCAAGATTGCTATGGTTTGGACTTCTGATCTTCATGGAGTCACTCTATGGGAGGATATTTTTCCATCTGGAAAAGAGTAAGCTGCATTATAGCAACAGGTTATGTATATGTATTACTGATATTAAATTGGTATTTAGAGAGGATATCTTCCGATGCACAAATCCCCGAAGATAATTTTTGTAGTTACTAAATGAAATTGTTTTCCCCATAAGCACCAGATCTACAAGAAATATATTTTAAAACAATCACATAGAAACTGAAAAAGTTCTTGTAAAAGTGGAAATTATAATAAATTCGGTTTCACAAGAACTTTTTAAATCTCTTTTCAAAATTAAGGTTAAATCATGAACAATTTAATTCCATCCAGCTTTCCATCATTTTTTATTTTCATCTATAGGTGGCATGCACCAGAATCTTACAAAGAGATGATAACTGCAGTTTTCATAAATGAAATATGCATTTTGATTAGTTGGTTACATATGTTGTAGTTAGTGAGCAATAAATGTTTGATCTGAGTTCAACCATACCAGATTTACAATAAATGATTGTTTTAGTTATTCTCTAACTTCTTACTGTTCAATACTCAGCTAACCACTGTAAATGACTAGGCAATAGAGATGGGACAATGTATCATGCTTCAGCATCTACCACCAGAAGCTCATTCACATCAGCTCATGCAATAAGCCATAATGGTGTACATGTACAAAAAGCCATTTTGTAATTTCTCTTTCAGTTATACTAAAAATACAAGGCAAACTGAGTAAATGAAACTTGATCAACTGCAATGGCACACCATCACAAATCCCCACGTTTCTCACTGCATATTTCAACCCCATACCCAGCAGTACTCACCCTTACACCCCCATGCCCCCAAAAAGTGACCCAGAGGTCTTAATGCAACATCCATCATATACATGATGCATCTTCCTGCTATGGCTGCATATATGAAGTCTGGTAAGAAAATATTTGAAAATGTCATACATTTCATCTTTGCTCTTATGGGTGTGAGCTAATAATTACACCTCTCTCAGAGATGGTTAGCACAGGGGAAACATACTAGTAAATGACAATTTTTTATTTATTTTCACCCCATGATTTAGGAGGTGTGGTAACAGACAGATGGACAGACAGATGGAGGGTATCATATTATCTCCAGTGACTTTTAAACAAGAGTCCCTAAAAGGGACTGGCACTCTACTGGCCAAAAAGAATTTCCAGGAATTCAAGATGTGACTATTTCTTCTTTTAACTGCTGAATTTTGAAAGTGTCTCTGTAATTCTTCAGCAATAACAAAATTTTAAATTAGCTGCTATGGTGGCCATGTTGAACGTCAGATTGGCACCATTTTCATTGAGGACCAAGCAGACATCATTCGAAGTCTTTTGGTGAAAATCCCATGTCAATATGGCCATCCATTCAGGGGAAGTAGCGACAACAAGAATTTCAAGATGGCTATTGTAGCAGCCATATTGGATGTACAATTGGCATCATTTTCATTTAGGACCAACTAAGTATCATAAGAAGTCTATTTGTGAAAACCCCATGTTGATATGGCCATCCATTTGGGACAAGCAGAGAGAATATTTTCAAGGGTCAGTTTGCATCATTTTCATTTAGGACAAACTAGAAACCCAAAGAACTCTTCTGATGAAAACCCCACATATCAAAATGACCTTCCATTTATGAGTAGCAATAACAAGTTTTGAAGATGGCCAGCATGGTGGCCATATTGGACCTCAAATCAGCACCATTTTAATTTAGAACCAACAAGACATCTTAAGAAGTCTTCTGGTGAAAATTCTATGCTGATATGACTTCACATTTTGTAGGAGAAACAATAAAAAGATTTTCAAGATCGCTGTCATAGTGGCCATATTGGATAATAGATTAGCACCATTTCCATTTAGGACAGCATAAAAAGCCTTTTGGTGAAAGCACAATGTTCATATGACCAGCCATCTGGGAGAAGTAGTGATAAGATTTTCAAGATGGCCATTGTGGTGGCCATTACAACCAACTAGACATCATAATTAGTCTTTCGGTGAAAACCTATTTTGATATGACCATTCATTCAGTAGGATTGATAAGATGGCCACTTTGGCGGCCATATTGTATGTGTAAGTGGCACCATTTTCATTTAGGTCCAAGTAGACATCATTAGAAGTCTTCTGGAGAAAACCCCATGTCAATATGACTTTTCGTTCAGGAGGAGTAGGGATAAGATTTTCAAGATGGCTGCTGTGGTGGCCATACTGGATGTCAGATTGGAACCATTTTCATTAAGACCCAATGAGACATCACAAGAAGTCTTCTGGTGAAAACCCCATGTCAATATGATTTTCTCTTCAGGAGGAGTAGTGATACAATTTTCAAGCTGGCTGCTGTGGCCACCATATTGAACTTCAGTTTGGCACCATTTTCAGTTAGGACCAATTGGAAATCATAAGAAGTCTTTTAGTGAAAACTCCATGCTGATATGACCATCCATTCAGAAAGAGTATTGATAACACAATTTTCAGCCATATTGGATGTCCGTGCAGCACCATTTTCATTTAGGACCAACTAGACCATGGGATCAATGTGTGTGTAAAGTTTCATGTCAATCTTCCAAGTAGTTCAGGAATAGTAGCGATAACAAACTTGTGCTAATGGATGGACAGACGACAGACAAAATGGATGATGGACAACAGACCATCCCAAAAGCTCTCCTGGTCTATGACCAGTGGAACTAAAGTGTATGGAGTTAATAAGAGAAACAGTCAAATCAACTAGAAAGAGTCTCACAGGGCTCCCATATTAAAACAAAACGTTTAAAAAAGGTCATATCCAGTGTGTTCGCTGACCTTCATAATTCTTTGGCCAACACTCGGTGGCCATGAGCTTGCAAAACAAACTACAAAGAATCAATGTCAAAGGTCTGAACATTAGCATTGGCATTCACAACATTTGGAAGTTGACTTGTGCTGTTAGTTTGCAGAGTACTTGATCTTGGAGCTACAGTACTGACCCCAAAAATCAACAGGATTCTACGTTAACCTTATGGAAACATATGTACCAAGTTGTGTTGAAATCTGTTCACTAAAACCGGAGTTATCATCCAGAAATAAAATGTGCAGGCAAAATCTATTTTTTTTAGCAACAGTGACTTAGACCTTGAAGCTACTAACCTCCAAACCAACCGGGTTCATCCTTAGGCTAAGGGGAACACATATATGAAGATGCATTGAAATCTGTTTACTAAAACTTAATTTATCATCTGGAAATTAAATGCATAGGGAAATCAACTTTTAGCAACAGTGACTTTGACCTTGGAGCTACTGACCCCAAATCAATAGGATTCTACTTTAACATACCAAGTTGTGTTGAAGTCTGTTCACTAGAATCATGTGGAAATAAAATGTATAGGCAATATCTATTTTAAGTAAACGTGACTTTAACTTGGAAGCTAGTAACCTCCAAATCAATAGGGTTCATCCTTGAGCTACGAGGAAGACATATACTAAGAGGTGTTGAAATCTGTTCACAAAAACTTATGTTAACATCCAGAAATGATATGCATAGACAAAACTGGTTTACCAACAGTGACCTTGAACTTGGAGCTAATGAGCCCCCCACATCAATATGATTCTTTTTTGGGCTAAGGGGAACACATGTAAAGTTGCATTGAAACTTACTGACCAAAACTTAAGTTATCGTCTGGAAACAAAAAATGAATAGGCAAAATCTATTTTGAGCAATGGTGACCTTGGCCATGAAACTACTGAAGGTTCCTCCTTGGGCAAAGGGGAACATGTACATAACATTTCATTGAAATCTGTGAACTACAACTTGAGGTATCATCCATAAATGGATGCCTGCTCACTAGCCCTCCAGACCACCTGGTAGGATGACATTAAACTAGTATAATACCCCACAACTTTTGTTTTTTAAAAAAAACAATTAAGTGTAAGGGTTGCAGAGATATGGTGGTTACAAGAAGATTGAATGGACAATACAGGCAGATGAACAAAAGGAAAACGTGATTACTATTGGGGTCCTACATCTCAATGTAGGGCCCTAAAAAATAAAAAATATTGAATTAAGTTTCAAGCAAGACAAGCTTGAAGACTTGGCCTGCATTTCACCAACAGAACTTTAGTCTGGACTTAAACTAAAGTCTAGAATCCAGTGATATGACTGAAATTTAGGTCGGGCTTACAAATAATCAATTTGAACCTTGACTAACATTAATACTTATGTTAGTGAAATTGGGACCTGATCAAATAAAACTGCGCCAATAAAACCTTGTGCAGCTTTTACCTCTATCAAGATCGGACTAAATGAAAGCATAATATTGCTAAAAACTGGATGAAAATTACTCAAATCTTTTAAATATTGTACATTTTCAGAACAAACTGCAAAAGATCTGGTGTGTGATTCAGTGAACTTTTCCTATGATTTTTTAAATCATAAACCCACTGGACTATTGCTTTTCTTTCTAAGCATACATTTCTGACTAAAATGACCAACAATGAGGGACCATAGTCAGTAGTGTCCCTTAAATTCAATAGGTGGCAGCACAGAACAAAGTGGCCCAACATTACTTCCAGTTTACTTCCTGCTTTACAAACAAACAAAGAATCTAAATCATCTTCATCTTGGTTTAAAAATGTCTCTATCTACTGGATCATGGACATTATTGTTGCTCAGAGAGTTTTTTTATATAAAAAAAAACCAGGGAGCTAAGTCATCTGGGAGAAAGAAGGAGTTAATTGATCGGTAAGCAAATATTATGCATAATTGTTTCTGAAAATACAAAAATCACAATCTCATATCTGCATAAAAAATGGAATACACGTTATTTTCATACGATTACCTTTTTGATCCTTTTCTATAATTATTTTTTTAACAGATGCATCTCCCTAAAATTATATAATCCACGTGCCATTCAACAATTTGTTGTGAAGAATTCTTTAGATATTTAGTGGGTGGGTAATTTGGTCTTTAAACATGCCTTAATTTTCATGAAACTATTCATTTTCAATTAAATCTTTTTCTTCTTTTTAAACAGTTTCTTTGTCTCTAATGTATCAAGCATAATGTATCAAACACTGATAAAAGTGATAGTGATAATTTACTACATATTCAAATGAAAAAGTCGTGACTGCTTACTGGTAAATATACTTTGTGTAAAAATACAAGCATTCACATTTTACTGGACTACTAGACCAACTGCAAAACTGTAATCAATGCTTAGTTTTATTGTTGAGATTATTTTTTTAATGCTATAAATATTCAGAACAAATAAAATTTGTGCATTGTCAGATTTTATATTGGGACTTTTAATTTTTATTTCAGATCCCAATAAATATTTGTGTTTCCTGTTCAAATAAAGTTCTTTTATGATGAGATAAACAAATAATATTTAAAAAAAACATTGACACAAGAATAAGCAATTTCATCAGGACTTTAAATAATAAAAAAGATGTGTACATGTACTTTATACAGATATTTTTACTTATTTATTATTGAATTTTATAATGTTACAGGAGGCACAAAATTTGAAAATAATTTTGGGTCAAGACTAGCAGAGTATTATTATCTTTATTATGAAGATTATGTCTTTTTATTTAAAATGGGTGTATTGATTTGATATTAAACCCATACATGTATGATCTTACTGAATTTTATTTTGATTTGGTTTAACAGCCCTTCAACACATTCCAGGTTATATATAAAAGTTTCCAGAGAGAGGATACGGAGGAATCTGTGACTTCCTTATCCTTAATAAAAATTGTGGATAAGAAAATGAAGTTAATAGCATTAAATTTTGATATATACATGTACTAGGTTGTCGCTAAAGTTTAAGAGGAGTCCATAATTATTAAGAAACCATTTTTATTAACTAAAAAAAGAAGCCAAATGGCAGTTTTAGTGTCTTCTAGTGCTAACGTAGTATATCTTTTGATTCACCTCAAAATAAAATAAGACATTATTTGTTTTTCATTGATACATTATGAATCATGCATTCTTAGGGATAATACAATAGCTAAAATTTGTTCTGGTGAACAATAAAATCTGAGAAGGGACCAAATATCTAGACTGGGTTTTTCTGTGGCTCCACCTATTGGGAAGATAATTGCCTATGATTCTCACTGAATTACAGTTTTATTAATAAAAGAAGTCAATAGTTCATTTACACTATCATATGACTTTATAAAGTTTGATGTATTCTGAGTGGCTCAACTGCCACTTGCTCCTTTTGATAAAATGTTATAGCACTCTCACATGCATATGTGAGGGTACTATAAGATTCCAATGACTCACCTGGCATATTATTGCTAGCTTGTTAGAGCATACAGTTCTGCTTGAGTGTGAATCATGCATTACTATTCATTGATGAAATCTATTTTCCATCTGTCCATCTGTTTGTCCATAATGCCTGCCTATTCATCCTATTGCTTGTTCATATTTGCACTTTCAATGACAGTTTAAAGATGATAATTTGCAGCAACAAAATAAAACTCATTTCTTTTTCCAAACATTTGCTGTTGTTTTATTTAAAATATTTTTTTTTATACTGATCATCTGAATTTATATAGTATTTTGCCTAATGAATTGAAAAGCCCATTTGTTTGCTGCATTCTTTTTTTTGTGTGCTAATTATTAAAAAATGTATCAAGTGGAATCTCATTACATTAAGGCAAAGGTATATCACAAAATTAAAGGTCACATAATAACACAATTATTGACTTCTGATTTCAGTTGCTCCAAGGATGTATCAACCCCAGCAAAATGATATTCAACTTGGTCTGTAGCCTCGGTGAATATCATTGACCAAGATGATTATAATTTTTCTGGGGTTGATAGAACTTCGTTGCAACCTCATCAGAAGTCAATAAATGTACAATATTGTATGAACCTGCTGATTTGTGGTTGTGGTATATTTCCAGATCAGACAACATATTGCATAAAGCTATCTTACAAAAACTCATATTTTCTCTGTTAACTGAAAATATACAAGCAAGTTATATTATATTCATTTGATGTAAGATGGGAATAAGAACTTTCCCTTAGATGGCTCAGACCTGTTCATGTGACAGACGCTGTTGTTCTGGGAAGGGTCCTGGGGATGGCTTATTTTGCTGCGGAGATTTCGGTGGAGTTTGCGGAGATATGCTGGGCGCGGGTTGTGACTGGAAGTGTGGCGCTTGCTGTGTCTGTGGTGTCGACATTTTACCTGGATGCTGTGGTGGTGGGGGGCCCTAATTTGAGCAAACAAAACAAAACTTGACATAGACACATGCAAACACAAAAGATACATCAATGCCATGCACAATATTCTCAATACATGTCATTGACAAAGACTCATTAAAAACAATGAATATACAGACCAGTTTAGGTCAAATGAAAGAAAATATCTTGTTACTGTAAAACTAATTACTGAAAAAGTTACATCGAGTACATTTGACATGCATTTTAAACCAAATGTAATTATTTTGCCAAAATAGCTTACAATACAATACAATCTTGAAAAGAAAATAATAAAGATTTGGCAGCTGATGAAATTCTGGGCATGCAAAAGTATAAGACAAGATCCATACATTCTGATTTCTTTCTTATGATAGAAGGATATTTATTAATTTTCTCCACAGATTTGCTTTCTACCAAGCATGTGAAAAACTGGCTAGCCTTCTAAAACTGAACTCTAGACTCTAAAATTGGGCTTTTAATTTCCAATACACTGACCATGGTATAAATTTGACATAATAGTTGGCAACAATATGCAATTTAACAAAGTTTATTACTATTATCAATGCAAGTACTGGGACAGAAAAGAACAGGAGTCTCTCGAAGGGACAAATGCTCTACTGGGTCAAAAGAATTTCCTGAAATTCAAGATAAGACCATTTCTACCTATTAGGGCAAAAAAAAAATATGTGTGTTTCCAGTTGGCTGACCATCGCTGTTTCTCATTGCCGACCCAAACCAGCCCCCCCCCCCCAATCACATTGCCAAAATTGATTTGTGCATCTAACTGAGCTGGTTTTGCCCAGTACTTGAAGTGCTTGAAATATTATTTGATTTGAATATAATGTTTAAAAAAAAAAAAAAAAACCTGCCTACCCCAATTTTCAAACCAGAGCAATAGGAAACACACATATTTTTTTTTTTTTTTTTTTTTGGGGGGGGGGGGGGGCCTTAGTGTTGCTGCTGTGGTACACATACTGGATGTCAGCTTGGCACTATTTTTATTTAGGACAAAGTAGGCATCATTAGAAGTCTTTTGGTGAAAACCCCATGTCATAATGATCATCCATTCTGGGGGACTAGTGACAACAAGAGTGGTTGTGGCAGCCATATTGGATATACGACTGGCACCATTTTCATTTAGGTCTTGCTGAAAACCCTATGTCACAATGATCATCCATTTCAGGGGAATAGTGACAAGATTTTCAAGACAGTTGTCATGGCAGCCATATTGGATATACAACTGGCAGCATTTTCATTTAGGACCAACTAGGTACCATAAGAAGTCTATTGGTGAAAACCCCATGTTGATATAACCTTCCATTTGAAGGAGTAGCAATAACAAGATTTTAAAGATGGCTGCTGTGGTGGCCATATTGTATGTCAGATCAGCACCATTTTCATTTAAGACCAACTGGACATCATAAGAAGTGTTCTGATGAAAACCCCACATCAATATGACTTTCTGTTTAAGCAGAGTTGTGATACCAAGATTTTTAAGATGGCTGCCATGGCGGCCACATTGGATGTCAGATTGGCACCATTTTTATTTGGGACCAGCTAGACATCATAAGAAATCCTTCAGTGAAAACCACATGTTGATATGACCACCCATTCAGGAGGAGTAGCGATAATTAAGATTTTCAAGATGGCTGCTGGGGCAGCCATATTGGCCGTCAAATCAGCACCATTTTCATTTAGGACCAGCTAGACATCATAAAATGTCTTTTAGTGAAAACCCCAGGTTTATATGACCATCCATTCAAGAGAAATGGCAATAAGATTTCAATATGGCCACAGTGGCGGCCATACTGGATGTCCAAGCAGCACCATTTTCATTTAGGACCAACTTGACCATGGGATGAATGTGTGTGTAAAGTTTCAAGGCAATCCTCGAAGTAGTTTAGGAGGAGTAGCGATAACAAACTTGTGCTAACAGACGGATAGATGATGGACAACAGACCATCCCATAAGCTCTTCTGGTTTATGACCAGTAGAGCTAATAAGCTAATAATAATTCTTTTTTGTGTCTGAACACTTATATACACATAAAACAACATAACCTTTTCATTGTACTAACACTTACAGACATGAAAAACTGACACATAATTAGCATGATTGCCACATGTTACCCTAGGAGTGAATGATTCTTGTTCAATTATCAAGTTAATAAACTTTTATACACTATTATGCTTGCTTTTACATGTATTTTGTTATTTTGTGTGCATTATATAATTTTCTGATTTTTCCAACATGGAAATTAAAATAGAGGTAATTAAAACCTGTCATGTGAAATTGTCCGATACCAATGCGAGACTTAAAAAAGACCTATGTATAGTACTAACCCAGTGCATATCTGCATGGTGTCACTTATATTCTTGTTTATTCTTTAAAATGTATGATGAGCGAATTTAAATTTGTTCACTTTTTTTTTTTATTACATCTCATTCTTATATACAAGCTGAATAAAGATCAGACTATGTCATTAATGATCCATTTGAGTTTGGTTTTCTTGTCATGACTTGTCACAAAATTGTAATTTCCACATGCTATTCACTCACTATTATGGCCATTTTCTTAAATTAGCTTATTCTGAACATGATTAACATGGCAAGATTATATACAAAACACATCTCTGTGAAGTGCAAGAAGAGTGATTACACACATTATCATTTAATGTATCAATAAAGATGTACATAAGCCAAAGAAGTAAAGATGTCCAATTAAGAGCAGAGAAGCAAATATTAAAAACCAGAATGCTGTGATAGCTGTCTCATTTGCACACATGATGCATAATTTTGTAAACAAGAACATAATCATGGGTGACTGTGGCCTACTTTTGACAGTAGTGAGTAAAAACCCTCAAGATGGATGCATATATAAAAAAAAGTACGTGACAATGGTACTTTTGATTACAGTAAGTTGAGAAGAATGCATCCCAAAAAGTCATGTCTGTAGAAGTCAATAAAACTGACACTCAAGAGCTTGAACCATAATGGCTACATATATATCATCTTGGAATTTCCTTGGCCTTTTGGGGGGCCTGAACTTCACTCCCATTCCCAATAAATAAAAATGTGTATATTTTCCCAATTTTGACAAGAAAATTCCCTGTACAGAGGTGCTAGATTGGAGATTCAGATAGCAAGAAAAATAACAAAATCTTTGTTCCCTTCTTGCATTTGGAAGCAAAAAAAAGAACTAACAACGAGAGCACTGTAAATGTCATTTTACATGTATATGCCCACCCAGTGTTTAATAGTCCGCTATGTAGGCACCAGTGGGTCTCAATGACCTTGACCAGCCCTTTTTTAAGGTATGTGGTTTTCAACTGAACTTAATCTGTAAAAACCATTATTTTCTTATCATACTTACCATGACCTTGACCTTTAGACCCAAAATCTACAGGTTTCTTCCTTACCCTGAGTGTAAGCTATCCACAAAGTTTGGTCAAGAAACTTACTCTAGTATGAAGTTATTCTGCAAAACCCATTTTTCTTTGAGTCACCATCACCTTTTAGACCCCTTAATCAATACATCTCTTCCTTATCTTAAGTGCAAGTCATCCACAAACTTTGGTCTAGGTACACGGTCTGTTGAGTGTACTGACTTCCACATTTATGTGAGACAAGTTTGTTGATGTGAACTCAATTATGAAATGTTATGATGAAGTATTACTGAAAAAAAATCTTTACCATTTCTGGGAATGCAGTTTATATAACAAATTTTAATTACATATTTTAAGGATTTATAAAATGTTACCATTATATTTTATTTATACACCATTTTAAATAATTTATTTCATGTTTACAATTTATGTTTTACCCTGTATTAAATGTTTAAGTTTATTTCAAAGGATTTATTTTCCATAAGTATTTTTGTAATTCTATATCTTTACATTTGTAAAACTTAACTTTTAATTGGCACTATATAGCCAGTATTGTGCTGATATATATATATATATATAACAAGCTGCCTGAATGTATAGTACATGCATGTAACAAAAACTCACACTGAATCAATATTAAGCGACCAAATGCCACCTGCACAAAATATTATGAAAACATGACAGTTTGTATTGATGCAAACATCTGCCATTGATTGCACAATAACAAAATGACACTCGTTTCCATCAATAACTACTTGTATCTGTGTAAATTGCATGTTGTAGCTTTAGAAATAAACCAAGAACACCAAATATCAAATGACCCGTCTAAATTTACTACAGTTTATTCAACACAAAATCAATATATAAAATTACTCGATATTTAACTGATTGACCAAAATGGGTTAATAAGTACTAGTTAAAGAAACATTAAAAATACAAGTTGGATTTGTATAGACTTGATGTATTATCATTTCTTCAAATTAAATACCAAAATTGAGCACAGTACTTTGAGTCTATTTCAACAAAGCTCAGTAGGTACATCCTTCCAATTTCTGAAAAAATATTTCACCAAATTCAATTATAAACCTTAACAACAAGACAGCCCAAATATTTTGGGCAAGTAAGTGAACTTAAACTACGGTTAGAATTATAATCTGCAACAGACAATGGCAAACTCAACAGAAATTTTTGTACATTTCGGTTCCATCTTTACACGACATTATGTGTTATTTTCTCAAAGTTATTATGGGTATGACTGGCATCAGGTTATCCTTTGAATAGTTTTTTTTACTGATATAAGGAGTCAGATTCATAAAGTATATATACTATTGTACTTAACTTAAAGAATCGATAAATAGATTTTCTCATTTCCCAACCACAAACTAAGTTGAACTGATAACAACAATAATTCTGACTGCCTCAAATGTAGTTGTGATCTGAACCTATGCTTTTAAACTCAACAGAATATAACATCCTAATTTACTTGAATTGATGGCTACTCTGTCCCCCACATAACAATTCAGTGATTGGTCTTTTAGATTTCATTCAATTTCATAACAGCCCGATTCTGCCAGGAGTAGCCTAAATTCTACTTTTGTGAAAGAAAAAGATGGGACAAAAAGTAACAAAATTGTAATTTTTTCATCTTCTTGTATTATTACTCTCGTCTTCAACTAATGTTGATGATGTACATGTGCATAAATTTGATACAACACATTATTTTATACTTGTATAGATATGTTTAGGAAAGCATTACCACAAGATGATTGAAACAATGTGTCTCTGGAAAGACTGTGTAATTAGATCCTAAAGGAAAATCATGCAAAGCCATAAATAGCAATTTTTTAAACTAAAATATAGAAGTTATTTCCTCTGACAAAATAATTTTAATGGAACAGATCAACAAAAAAAGCACCAAATCTCTCCAGTTCAACGAAAGCTAACTTACCCTTCCATATTGCATTTGTGCAGGATCTCTGGGCAGTGTGGAGAATCCATCTGGATGTGGAGGGACTCCCTGGGATCCCCCTGAGTGCCTCTGAGGTGCACCAGGGTGCTGCATAGAATTAGGAAACTGCTGCTGTGGAGGTGAGGGATAGCGAGGATCTTGCACAGGTTGTGGGCTCCTCCCACCTGGGGGCATTTGATTGTGTCTGGGTGGGGACATGTCATGTGGATAGTCCCTAGGTCGATCTCTCGATAATGTGCTATCATAGGAATCATTATGTCGTCTACCATACGAATCCTCGGACCGTCTGTCTTGTTCAAAACTATGATCTCTACTACCGGGGTATCCACGCCCATCCTCCCGGAAATTTGGAGGGGCTAATCTACCATCCGGATAATCTCTAGGGTCTCTTTGATCACGCCTATGATCATTTGGATATCTTTGTTCTGCATCATGTGGAAGCCTTGAGTCTCTGCCATTAGGATACTTTTGATCCCTTTCATTGGGATACCTTAGATCTCTATTTTTATCATTATACATATTGAAATTTCTAGGGTCTCTGTTATAGGGATCTCCTCTTTGTGAGTCCATTTGATCTCTATTGTATGGAGGAGGTCCATGGTAATTAGGACTTGGACCATGGATCCCAAATTCATGAGGTGATCTGTCATGATACATTTCATGCTCTGGAAGTGATGGGTGATTCAAATCAGGCTGGAATCTCCTGCGGGTTGTGGGTGGACTTTCTTTTCTCAATGAGTTCGAACGAGCAACTGTAATCTGACGAGGATCTGGTACTGTTCCATTTATTTGGTTAGTAGATGATCCACGAATAATTGTCTGAAATGAGAAAATGTTAATTGTAATTGGAAAGCATTTCTCTCTGCACATTTTTTTTTAACTGCCATACTTGGATTTATTGAAATCATAAATCTGATACCATACTCTTTCAAGCTTCGAGCTACATATATAGTCCAACTGTATAAATGCTGGGATACTGAAAGCTGATGCAAAAACGAGGTCATGGTCAAAATGTACAAATGTAACCATTAGAAAATACAGTGTTGCACCCTGAGTGCAGGCTCGCGGGTTTCGCCGCAATTTGTTGTCCTATGTCCCGCAAATCTTGACCCTGTGCATCCCTCTGGGCGTGATTTTTTGTCAGGAAAAAAAAATTCAAAATATATGCAATTTTTCTTTAGCGGATGTCCAACCATGGCTATGCTGGTGTTAGCAATGGCCAAAGTTGGTAAAGGGGATAAAAACTGTAAGATGGCAGTGAATATCCATTTCAAAACAATGAATCTGGCAATGAAAACATTAAAGGTTTGTGGTAGGCGGCCGAGTTGCTAAAGTCTTTGACCGCCGGTAGTGTGATGTATTTTCTAGGTTAAATTCACACCTACGATAAGGAAGATTTAATTTATTCTCAAGCAGAATTAATGATAAAAGAGACTAATTTATGCAAATACACAATTTTTCATTTGATTAATGATTTATTACTTTGAAAAGAAAAGTAAGTAAGAAAACATGGATATTTATTATAACAAGTGCTGGTACAGAATGAGTGAACATGAAAGTTAAACGAGAGCAGGATCAGAAACAGAAAATTCTATAGTGCAGCTCATTTCAGGTTAATGATATATTCAAACATGTTAATGTTTTTATGAGTTACTTTATCACATGATACAACGTTTATTGCAATTATGTAAGTGTCCAAGGTAAATATGACAAAGTTATGATCGGAAAACTTTGAAGCAATTAGGATTATCCCATGATGTTAGCACTTCTAGTGCATTATGTACTACAATTTACCTTTGTCCCTTTAAAATGTTGCATGTCCCCCAAATCTGGAGGGTGAGGGACACAGTGTCCCCTGCCCTTGGGATCCTAGGTGCAACACTGGAAATATATATTTTTTCCATGGTTTGAAACTCCTGAATTCTATGTTACAAATGCCTGTTTCAAGTCCAAAAGTATTAAATGATGTTTGTTCAACATGTATAACCCCTGCATACTTTTAATTGAAAATCAAATAGAAACTAATGTAAAATTTTCATACATTAATTGAATCACTACTTTTTTGCACAGAATGTGATGCAATAACAGATACTATACACCTCTCTGTCAATAACTTGCGCACAATGGGGTACAAAAAACACCGACCATGATATATGCGAGGGCACGAGTTATCAAGGGACCTTTGAAAAACTAAGAAAGGAATGGAGTTCGACAGAGAGAGAGAGGTGAAAGTAGATTTGGGATGGGGGGTGGGGGGCAGGTTACATTGTTGAATACTCATTTTATAATTGTGCTGAGAATAATTGTGAATAAATAGCTTTTTATAATGGAACTGTTCATTTTTCTTTTTAAATTACATTTAGTTTCAGGACAAACAATCTTGAGAAGATCATTAAAAACAATATTCCAAGAGGTTTCAGTACACTTCACATGTGTACCGCTGAACACATTGTGTATCATGTCACTGCTTTCTGTGCTGAATTTGATATGTTCTAGTGTTATTGTTCATTCAAAATTAAACGAGATTTCTTTTTTCAAAAAGGTAAACATTAATTTTGAGAAACAATGTCAAAATTTGTGTTTATTTCACTGTGGTGACCATACTGGATGTCTGAGCAGCACCCTTTTCATATAGGACCAACCAGATACCATAATAAGTCTGTTGAAAACCCCATGTCAATATGACTTTCCATTCAGGAAGAGTAGCAATCAAATTTATAAAATGGCTGCCATGGTAGCCATTTTTTATGTCAGATTGGCACCAATGTCATTTGGACGAAGATATCATAAGAAGTCTTTTAGTGAAAATTCCATGTTGATATGACTATCCATTCAGAAGAAGTACCAATAACAAGATATTCAAGATGGCCACTGGTGGCCATACTGAATGTACAAGCAGCACTATTTCATTTAGGACCAACTAGACCTTGGGATGAATGTGTGTTAAGTTTCATGTCAATCCTCCAAGTAGTTTACGAGGAGTAGTGATAACAAACTTGTGCTAACAGATGGATGATGGACAACAGATAACACATAACAGACGATGAACAACAGGCCATCCCATTAGCTCTTCCAATCTATGATCAGTAGAGCTAAAAAAATCACAAATATCTGATGAAAAACATTACTTATAATAATTTTTAATTTTTACATATATAGAACAAACGATCTCGATAACTGTCAGTGAACCCCACACTACCTCAAAGTCGGATAAGCCTATCACTCTAGATGCAAGTATTGATTCACACATAGCATCACTTAAGATTGGTTAGCTGGATTTGAATTTGGAATAAACTATGTATGATGGCAATTATAAGCATGGGGATCTGGATCATAATGGGAGGGATTGGTAGTGGAGGGGGATGCGCAATAAGTATGAATATAACTTCTGATTTATATGCATCTTCTGTGTATTAATATAGAGGGAAACTGCTATAATGGCATGGCTAGGGTCAACAGAGTTATTGTGCTATGTAACATATCATGCAATGTTGAAACAAGTCAGTTAACTAAAGAAAATGTTGCATGTGTATCCTACAGGCCTATACTGCCTAGGGTGTGGAGGGGGGCACAAACTATATGCTTCGTTAATGCAGTTACTAACTTAAATTGATGCATATTAAATAAGAAATATAGAAAACACAAAGATTACATGTTTAAATATTTAATTTTCTGCAGGAAACCATTCATTGGTATATGTACATACATGCGCTTTACAAGAAACTGTCTATTGAAAAGCATGAATATTTAAAAGTACATGTACAAGGCTTACACAATTTTACTCACCCGATACCGTACATAATACTGAATCTGCTGAAAATTTGACTCGTCCAATCGGGCAAGCATCTTTCAAAAAATGACTTGTCTTTCTCAGTCAACATGTCAAAAAATGACTTGCCCTTTCTCAGCCACCGCTTGTAAATATGAGAGGATGAAGAGAATCATCAAGCCCTGATGTACTTACCAGCCAATCTAACTGCATCCATAACAGTGTATCCACAATAATTCCATCAAAAATGTGTAAAAAAGTATAATTTTCAATCATCCCAGAATAGGTCATGATTTGTCTTAATTCAATGTCAAACAATTAATCTATGAATAATGTAATGAAAGATATCGCACAATAAAGTTTCAGTATGCATGTGTATGTGTCAAGGTCACTAAGTAGTGTCTATATAGCAGAGATCGACCAATAGTGATAAATGCTAAAAATATCACTCTTATTGGTAGCTCGCATGATGTAAGACAAACACATTGGTTTTTGTACTATAATACATATGGTGGAACACGTCGAAGAGATTGCATCAGCACCTGAAAAACGAAAAACTGTGGTTCTAGAAGACACTGTTGATTGGACTTTGCAACAGTGACAGTATATTTTCAGATCCTGACTATGTGACGGGTGTATTTTAGATTCCATTTCCAAAAACGAAACAAAATTCCCGAGAAGTGCCAATGTTAGGTGCATGCCTGTTGGAGGGAAATTTTTTACTGCTGACGAAATCACAAGCTGGACATGTATCTGCAGTAAACATTTCATAGGCAGGAATGGATTAACGATGGATCATCCCCACCGTATCCCATCAACACTCATCACACAAAATCAGGTTTGATATTTACATCTATTTATAACAAAAGTTCAATGACACAGGCGGATCCAAGAATGAGGAGGGGTCCAGAAAATATAGATAAATAAATAATCCTGACCCTATCTCAGCAACACTCATGCCCAATCAGGTTAGATATTCACATCTATATATAACAAACACAAGAATTTTTTTATTAACGTTGGGGGAGGGGGGGGGGAGAGAGAGGAGGGACGATCACTAGCTGTGCTAGTAACTTCAAGTGTTTCAGCTCCCTGACACTAGGGCGGTTCCAAGAATGAGAAAGAGGGGGTCCAGACAAAATAGATAAAAAAAATTTTAAAAATGACGATAAAAATTGAACTTAAAAGTTTTTTTGTAAATAAAAGAAATATGAAAATAAACATACAATTTATTTAAGTGAGTAACTTGATAGCATAATTTATCATTAACCGGTTAAATATTTAGATTTGTATGGAGTCCTGCCTCTGGCTTTTTCCTGGTAACTGCCAATTGGGCGGGTCTTAAATGCGCAATGGAGTTCTTTTACGAAATGAAGTGAAATGACACAGTTTTATACAAAGTGGAATTTTAACATTTCCTTTTTGTAATACATCTTTGAAATAACCCTTTAGTTCAAAATTATTGAGCCTCAATTACTTGAATTATTTATTATTATTATTTTGAACAGAAGTATTTAAAATATTGTAACCTTTCATCACATTATATAAGGATTTTGAAGACTTTTTCTGCAAAATGGAAACGACTCATATGGGAATTGTTATCATAATTCCTCACTTCATTAAATTCTAGAAAGAAAAACTTTTAAATAAAAGACTGTATTAACTAATTTAAATTTTTAAAAAATATTAGCTATGGAAAAAAAAAACTTTATTCATATAAGTTTTTATGCAAAATTGGAAATTGTCGTGCAAAATAGAAACATAAAATATACATTTTGTAAAAATTATTCCTACTATTTAAAGCTTTTTTTTTACCTAAAATTGAATGCAAACAATAGTTTAGTTAATTGTTTAAGCTAAAAAGCAAACATTCATCACTTTCAATCCTGTTGCATATTAATTTGTGTAGCACACTAGAAAATTGTCATGAGAAAGGAAGCATTAACGATTGATAGTTTCTAAATTTCTTAAATTAGTCAATCAGTAAAATCATGAACTTTACAAAATAGTTTCATTGTTTACATTAAATTAAAATGTTTTTATTTCAAAATTTTCCTAACTGTTAAAAATGTACATTTGTAATGTGAAATGAATTTCGGCATACAAAATGGAATTATGTCTGTAAATAGTTATATTATTCTGCTTACAGTAGATACACATATTAGTAACATAACAGACTTAGTTTCAAATAATAATGGAAACATTATATATTTCTTTTTATTTCATTTTGCAAACTGATACTCACTTTCACAGGCATAATTCCGTTTCGTATGCCGAAATTCCATTTAGAATATATTTTCTCTGATGTGGCCATTCTTTGTCCTACACTTTTACTCTTGTGTATCATGTGATACGCATACCACATTTACATGACGTTATCATCGATCTCTGCTATAAATTTCGAACCTCGTGAATTTTCTCTGCTAGATTCCGTCAAATCTGAACACTTAATTCCTTGCTAATAAACTCACACAAACTTATGAAACTCTTCATATGTACACAAAAATATCTTGTACCATTTATTACTGGATAGATATCAGAATCAGAGTTTCCAAAGAACTGACTGATTTTCAGTTGCCAGTCAACTGATCACATGATGAGTGGTTGACAAAGTGCCCAAACCACATGTGCATGAAGGTGACTTCAGTTTGATGATTTTTGTTACTTTAAGCAGCAACAACATTTACAACAACCCTTTCTGTGGGATTGGCTTTCATGATATGCAATTACCTAATTAAATAGGTAAGTTAGTTGATTTATCAATTTGGGTAATAAACTTATTTCAACAACAACACTGTTTGGATCACTGGTGTATTTGCCAGTTGACTGTGCAAGCATCAGTGGGATATTGATTGACCTGGATTGAACAACAATTGTACATAATGCACTGAAGACATACACAAAAAAACTAATTAGCTTTACTGTGGATGGTTCAATTGAAATTATATTAGAAGAGGTATGGCTATTAGAAATGGGTGCACTGTAAAGGTCACACACAACAATTTGATCTTAGGACCATGAAAAGTCGGCTATTTTTAAAAAAAATGTACATTGCATTTTCTCAACATAGCAACCAGTGTCATGCTAAAAGACAGGAACATGAAACTTGCCAATTATTCCTGAGATGTCACTAATAAATTTTATAGTTTGAACAAAATGGACTAGATAAGGTTGACAGAGGTCAAAGGTCAAAGGGTATAAAGTTTGCTAATTCTTTTAACATTAGTATATACATGTAGAAGAAAGCGAATCTGCTTTGTCATCATTTTTTCCTCAATTTTATCACAAATGAATGAAAAGAAACATTTTTGCTATATTTGTCTTTCACTTAATCCAACAGTTTTAAATTTAAGTTGAATTACTTCTGTGTTCTAAGACTTCTAATTTCCCCATACTTAAGGTCATTTCACATACAATACTGCTATAAGGCATATAGTAAAAGCAAGAGCAAAATAGGCATAATTAGCTTATTTTCATACAGAACATCAATGTTAATGTACCATTTTATTGAGAAAATCATACATGATGATATGAAAATGAGAAAAGCAATTGCACAAATATTCATAGTTGGTTTAAGGTTGCACTCTACAGTTTCGCACTTTGAATAGGGTTTGATTTTTAAAGAAAAAGAATTTCCCAAGTTTTCCTCACTAGTTATCCTGGTTATTTAAAACAGACCTTGTATATCTTAGGTATTGTTAAAATAACTTTTAATTCCCTTTATTTTAGTATATGATTGATGGGTGTAATTTGGGTTATAGAGTATACAGCTTGGCCTTGCTTCAGATGTGCACCTCTCAAAAGACTGCTAGCTCCACTTGGTCATTTTCACTTCCTGGATTTCAAAGGTAAATTGTAAAAAAAAAAATGAGCCAATAACTTTTTTAAAACTTTCTATTTATTTTATAATTCATTCATTGCACTTTCAGAAGCTGGCATTGTGGCATTGTCTAATCTGGCAGAAATTCATTTTCCCTGTTTTAATAACTGCTAAAGCTAGTGTACTTTTGACTAGTTTAAGCTCATTTTTCAAGCACATGGGAGCAGCCATTTTATCAGCTGCCTGCTTCTGATATTGCATAGTTTCCATAATGGCCACATGTAAAGAAATTTCAGTCACAGTACATGAAAGCAGCATAGAGGTACATGTATGCCAACATTCTCTCCACTGTGCATGTTGCCAATGCAAACAACTTCACCTTATACCGGTCCCTCTCTCAGAAGTACATACTAACTGTAGAGCACTACCTAAAAGGAATATCTAGGTCTGTAAGACAAAGTTAACACCAAACTGCATCAGAACATGGTGAATGGTTCCTTAGCTACAGTGTATGCTGGTTACAAGGATCTGTTGTAAGTGAAAATTTCAAATTTATGGAAAAATGGCAAAAACTCCATTAAAGTTTGACTTGAAAAGAGCAAGCAGTTAAAAGGCACATTTGAGGGTAATAGGCAATTCACCAACCAAATGGCATCCAATTTTGTGTAAGGTTTGCAGAGCTTTGGTGGTTACAAGATGAATGAAAGGATGGACCTAAGGACCTATGAAAAAGGTGCCTACTATAGGGCTTCCACACCTCGATGTGGGGCACTACAAATTATTTACAACATTAAAAGCAAATGTCTTTAAAAAACAACAAGATAACAACAAAAACTTACTACTGATGCATTTGAAATGAACATTCACAAGTAGAAACTTTGAACATCTTCATTCATTTAAAAAAAGACAAAGTGTTAAGACAATTTTTTCTTCAAGAATACAACACATCTTGCCATATTACCATATCAAGCTGTCTTTTAATCAAACTTTGAGGTACTTCAAAAATCAGTTGAGGAGAAATTGATGAAGTGGTTGTAAAAATTTGGGAGCCAAACCACAACCATGTTATATCTGAATGCATGTTACAAGACTAGAATTTAAAAAAAATTTCCTTGTAGCCACAAGGACTAGTTGATTGAGAAATTTAATAGTCCTGCTGAATCTTCACTAGTCCTTCCCGCAAAATAATGTCAGATACATATCTAGATCAACAACACTTTTATTTCTTAAAGATCACAATTAGTGATAATTCAGAAGTACAAATCTTGGTTTAGAAAATCACCAAAGTTCCTTGAAGATAATCACTACAAGCACAAGTTCACAAGAAAAACAATGACTGATTCTTCAGAAATTAGCTGATTCTTCAGAAATTAGCTGTAAAAAAGATGACTCAAGAAACATGTTTAGAGCCTCATCATGCAGAAATAAGAACTTAATAAGAGAAAAAGACAAAGACCTCGTTGACACTGGTCATTACGTATCGTAACTCCACAAACTATTTAAAGCAGTACCCGATGTGCTGCAGTGAAAGCAGGATGAAAAGATCTCTCAATATACATGTAGCAATATAGGCATTGTGCAGGTTTTCACAACAGATATGAACCTTTGAACAAAATACATATCTACATGATGCTAATCCTTTAAAGACAGAATGGTTAATCATAATAGGGATTTTGATGACCATGGAACTACAATGGTGGTTTGACAAGTTCATAAGTCTATTTTACAGTCTTTCAGTCAGAGTTTCCTCTGACGTTTCCTACCCAATTTTAGATATTCTGACATTTATGTTGGGGTGTGAGCCCTGATGTTGTAAAAAACATGTTAAAGTGGCATTTCCTGTATTCACTAGGTGCCTCTTTAAAATAAAATGTTCTAATAATTTCATTGCTTAAGCTTGCCATAAATGCACTTGATTGTATGAAAACATTCTAAGCATGCTCACATCTTTAATCCCTTGCACTACTTTGCTGTATGACTTGGCACTTTTTCTTTCCTATGACAGCTCTTAGAGAATATAAAGTCTTGTGACAAATTTTAAAATTACAATTTAAAAAGTGAGAAAAAAAATTGTAATAAAATTTAACATCAGCATAAATAGTGCTTTTAACATAATGTCTGCAAAAGAGTTGAACACAAAATCATGACTTTGTTGTTGATAATACCATCACTGCATGCAGAAAAGTGATACCATTGTCTTTGCTATCCTTGAAATATATTTGCTACTTTTGCACCATGTTACTCTCACTGCATTTGAATTGCAAAAATTAGACTGCTGTCACAGTTTGAAAAGTAACACCCATTTCTCACCATATGCTAACACTGGCAAGACAAAAAAGTTGTTTACCTTTAAAGGTGCAATATCCATTTGGGTGATGGTCGATGGATCCACAATTGGTTTTCGCCGATCCCTATCCTCATCCCCAATAATTCCAGCCCATTGTTTTGGCAATCCAACATAGCGACCAACTTGGTGGTCAAAGCCAGTGTGGACTCGATGTTCAAAGTTTGATGGGTTAGAAATCTCCGGCTTATTTTTCTTTTTCTTGAACATGGCTGGTATTCCTGGGTCTAAAAGACAGAAAGACAATGCTATACATCAATACAACAAGAGATACATGTGGGCCTGATATCACTCACATGTCTTACATGTACATAACAGGCTTTATATAACGTCGATTGTACATATTTTACTATAGTCTGTTAAAAATTCTTTACAAAGATAAAGACATAATTAGGATGCATAGTCTTTTGCTAATAATCAAAGTCATCTAAGATCTTTAAAACTTAAGTTTACAGATGAAGCTTTAATTTGTGGTCTATGGATTCACATGTTTTTCACATGAAAGTTACAATTCACAGGTTTGTTTTCATTTTACTCTTGGCAAATCAATTTGGTAGTGTTTCAGGAGAAATTTCAAATAATCTGGGAGTAAAGGCAATGAATATATAACATAAATGCCATAAAATAAAGCACAATACATGTGATAACATAAATAAAAAATGTTTCAAGCACTTTAACATGGCAACACTAGCAACTGTCCAACTCTATTTCACCAAACATCTTAAACTTGCTTTCATATATTTCAGAATTTCAACTGTGGCAAAGTTTTTGGAAATAATTATCTGCAAATAAAATTTATAAACTTTGACATAGTTTTTACAAGAAATATGTTCTTATTGCAGCAAAAACAATATTAGAAGAAAAAAATTACTTGCAAACAAATATTTATAACGTAAAGGAAATTATGATCCTTAGTTACAACACTACTTTGATGTAGCTTATGCTAGACTGCAACTATACCTTTATTATAATGATATAGTGCATTTCCATTTTATACTCTTGCTTTATTTATGAATTTGTTGTATTGTGTAAACTAGATCCTCACAAATGACTCACCCTTTTATTTCAATCCAGAGAGTCAATCTAATTAAATTAATGAAAGGAACTTTACTGACATTAGTGTCGGTTCCCGTTATGAACTGATTAAATGGCAGTTATGATTCTTTCATTTTTAATTGATTATACAGAGGGTTAACTTCTACATCTGATATTATGTTTGAAGCGAAACAATTATGCTAATTAAGGAGTTGTCTCTGTTCATATTTAAAAGACAAAATGTGTGTTATGATCGCTTTAGAAGAAGTTGTCAAGCAAGGTGATATTTGCTATGCGAATAAAATGAGTTTAATAAATTATTTTCTCAAGGAAGTTAAAAAAATTCATGTGAAAGTGGAGGGGTAAAACATGAGGCTGCCACTGAGTGTGAGGTAACTATTTCTTGAAAGAGACATAAGCCAGACTTGGTGGCAACAAAAAATGTAAAATATGACACTACAAAGAGACTGATAAATTTTCAGCTGCATTAGGTTGATAGTTATTCCTGGCTTGAATTCACTGACTCCGAAGGAAAAATGCTTTGCAGTTATTGCAAACAATATCCCAAACTGGCACAGGTTGGAAATTCAACCAGTGTATTTGTCAATGGAACTGACAAATTCAGGATTGAACCAAACAAGTCTGATGACAATTCTGGACCTCACAAGGCAGTATTTGCATGACATCAGCCAGCATATGCAAAAAATTCCTGAAGTTATAGTTGTTGACACTACACTAGGAAAGGCGATTTCGGAAGTATACGAGACAGAAATGAAAAAAAATGAGAGCTCTCTTTAACACAGCCTACAATCTAGCCCATTATGGAAAACCATTTTCTGACATGAAAATGCTGTGTGTTATCCAGGAAAAGAATGCTGTTGATCTGTGTGCTAATTATGAGAACATATTCAGGACATGAAACTTTGTTTTGTCAATCAATTAAGTCTTGAGAGAAGAAGTTAGGGCAAGTCTGAATTCCAGTAAATTCATTTTCATTCTTGCTGATTAAAAATACTGATGCTACCATATCGGAGCAACAAATAGTGCATATAAGATACATAGACAGTGGAAAACTGAAAATCTCTCATTTAATTCTTTAAAGAAATAAATATGTTGTACATTATTTTCTTTGCTCTTTCTATGGATTAAAGTGCATACATCTCATCAAATCTTGACAAGTGATTAAAATTTTGGGACAAGTGGATGAATAAAAAACCTTGTTCAGCCCTGACACTGTCAATGGCTTACATATGAATAGCTGTAAGCTTTAAACCTAACATGCAGATCGGAAAAAGTTTGAGTTTCAAATCGGTTTGATTAAATGATATTGTTTCAGTTATTGTATACCATATACACATTTAGATATTTTGATAAATGTTGTAGCCTTAACTGTTTACCCATTAAATCATACATGGTTTGTCTGGTGTTCAGTATAAATTGTCAATCTGTATCTCTGTATTGGACACCTAGACTGGAATTACTTAGGTGTTTTCACTGATGACTGCATTGTCAATGCACCAAATCAATGTTTTACAAATCTCCATTTGTTTCGAATTCCATTCACTCTTTATAACTGAAAATATCTGGAAAGCATAAAAGGGGTACGTACTAAAAACAAAACCACATTTGTAGTTTGTTCCAATTCTGGGGAAAAAACTGGTTCTCTTTCTGCCAACTTAAAAGAAAACACATATCCAGTTTTGTATATTATGTATAAAAATACATAGGACACTGTACAGAGATTAGATCCATGTACATGTGTATTTAATTTTATTTCACTTCATAAAATATTCACAGACGCTGCCCTATATCCCAAGTAAACCTCTCTTAAATATCTTAAAATTTCTACTAAACACAATGATAACATAGGATATTATTTATTGTAGATGTAGGACAATAATGTTATGTCTTCTCTGCCTAGTACCATATATACTCGTGTATAATCCGAAACCAACTGTAAACTGCATAGACCCAGATCTGCCTAAGCATATTGTGCTGGCAGATCAGGGTCTATGTTGTTTGCATTTGGACTCTGATTATACGTGAATATATACGGTAGTTCTAGTATGGTATACAGTTCATTCTTTTAATAACTGCTCTCATATTGCACAAATGCAAGCTCTCAAAAGTCAGCTGTGACATCTATCAAAACTAACAAAGCAACAACTTTTTCCATGTTTCCTGGAAATGTTGATGAATGTAAATGAATGCAGACATTATATGTGCTGTATGAGGGTTGAATGCATGCACATAGAGGACATGTGGAGGTGAACTGGGTTCCCACTGTATATATGTAGAAGGTAATTTTGGTTGTCAAGTCAAATAATAGAGTAGAAGATAATCATGAACATGTTAAAATAAGGCAACCTAAAATTGCCTGGGCCATGCCTTCTATAATGAGTTTACAAGAACCTTGACTTGTATGTATATTTGCATATAGTACCACAGTTCTATGCTGGGAATCACATAACCTTTTACATATGATTTACCCTACATGCAGCAACAAAATGGATTTGCAATAACTAGAAATGTTTTGTAGAACAGATGTCCCACCACAGTGCAGGACACTGATCTAAATAGTGCAAAACTTAACCAAAGAGTGATATACAGACAAGTGGATGGACAAGGGTAACACTAAGACCACAGGGGAGAGAGAGAGAGAGAGAGAGAGAGAGAGAGAGAGAGAGAGAGAGAGAGAGAGAGAGAGAGAGAGAGAGACTAATTACATTAATTAGTAGTACTGCAGTTAAAATTAAACTGTTTTCTGTGATACAATTCATATTGGGGCATTCTCATAACTACATGTATTGTATATGTCTGGGAACACCAGTACAACCAGGATCACAAACACACACAATATCAATATGATGGACACCAATATGAGGTCATGATTTGTTGACCCTGTAGTTCACCAATCAAATCACAACTTTCAAATTTCTGAAAGTGACACACATCATTTGGAACATATCGTTACTAACGATAAATCTCCCTAACACGAATTTGCAATGCTTTATCTGATAGGCTACTAAAAATAAGCGGACTGGGAATTTAAAACGTCACTAAAACATGAACTTTTATCTGTGTCTGTCAGATCTATACACTGGGCTTTGGAGATCTGATTTTAATCAAATTGTACACAATATGCAAGCTCTCTCTTTTGCATACATACATATATAACGCAATGCTTGTAGAATCTGAAGACAATCACAAGCAAATTATGCCATACTGGTTGAAATCAGTAAACATTACTCATTATAAATGCTTTAGATCATTAAATACAGAATGAGGATCATAGAAACTTTCAAGTATTTTGTGACAAATAAACAAGAGTACTCAAAATGGTACAATAGAAATCAGCTGTGTGGTAACTAGTATTATTCTACTTCTTTTATGTAAAACCCTTGTTCATTGGTTGGATACTTGACCTTCTGAATCCTAAATAAATACACGTTTTCCCGGTCTTAAATGGATTTTATCCACAAATTTGGTAAAAGTAAAAGACACAGAATTCAAGTTGTTTTGCAAAACCATTTTTCTTCTTTCAGTCTTTGTGATATAGACTTTTGATATATTAACCTCATAATTGATAGGTGCCATTCTTGTCAAAAATGCAAGCCATCCACAATGTTCCATTATGGTCTTTGGCGCAAGACTTAAGTTATTTTGTGGAAACCAGTTTCATTCTTGGAGTTCAATTTAAGAAGAGTACCAATAGCAAGATTTTCAAGATGACTGCCATGATGGCCATACCGAATCATAAGAAGAATTCTGGTGGTAACACAATGTTGATTTTCAAAATGGCCACTGTGGTAGTCATGTTGGATGTCAGATTGGCACCATTTTCATTCAGGACCAACTAGAGATCATATTAAGTCTTCTAATGAAAACCCCATGCTGATATGACCAATCCATTCAGGTGGAGTAGTAATAACACAATTTTCAAGATGGCTGCCAATATTGGATGTCAGATCAGCACTATTTTCATTCAGGACCAACTAGACATCACACAAAGTCTTTTTATGCAAACACTATGCTGATATGACCATCCTATCAGGAGGCGTTGCGATAGCAACAGTTTAAATGCTGTGGCAGTCATAATGAATGTCTAAGCAGATCCATTTTCATTTAGGACCAACAAGACATCATACAAAATCTGATGATGAAAACCCTATGTCGATATGACTTTCCTTTCAGGAGGTGTAGCAAAAACAAGAATTTCAAGATGGCTCTCAAAATATGACTTTCCATCTAAGAGCAGTAGATATAAGATTTTCAAGATGGCCACTGTGGTAGTCATATTAGAAGACAGATCAGCGCCATTTTCATTTAGGACCAACTAGATATCATAAGATGTCATTTAGTGAAAACCTCGTATTGATAATGACCATCCATTCCGGAGGAGTAGCAATAACATGATTTTCAAGATGGCAGCTATAGTGGCCATATTGGATGTGCGAGCATCACTATTTTCATTTAGGACCAACCAGACCATGGGATGAATGTGTGTGTGTCAAGTTTCATGGCAATCCTCCAAGTAGTTTAGGAGTAATAGTGATAACAAACTTGTGCTAATGGAAGGACGGAGATAGACAATAGGCCATCCCAAAAGCTTTCCTGGTCTATGATCAATAGAGCTAAAAATTGGTGAAGGAAAATTAAAGTGAATAAATTTAATTTTAAGCACTACATTAACACAAATATTTTAATTTGTGAAGCAACACTTTACAATGTCAAGTACTATCTGGCATAGATTTGGAATCTTTTTAAAATATACTCAACTGCATTGATTTAGCATGGAAATTTTTTTTTGATGAATATACAGAGGAAATTCTGTTCTAAGGCTGACTCAGCATGATTCCCTGCACATGGGAATATGCATGTGTACATTAAGTATTTATTCAGTGGTGTAGCATGAAATTTATGTCCCCCCCCCCCCCCGAAAAAACCAATTCTGGTGCCCCCTCACAATAAAAAAAGGTGTTGATGGGAACACTTTCGTTCCTACTGGGCCAATGCCCCCTGCAGTTGTAGGGGTTGCTTGGGTGGCTGCTATGCCATTGTATATATATTCACTTCTGTTATATTGTGGTCAGTCAAGTCCCAACTCCTTAAGTCTGTTCTCCCTGTAACTTAACTCTTGTCTGCACCAACTAAAAAGAGGTATCATCATATCCATTTTCATGATTATGAGAAGGATGGCACATGTTTTAGTTCCTGGATGCAAGCGGGGGGGGGGCCTTGTATGATGTTTATCAATGGATGAGCAGATGAAAATTAATAATTTTGGACCCTGTAAGCAGTCCGAGCAATGTGCAAGACAGGGGATTGGGCTTACCCCCCCAAAAAGTGCTGATATTTTTTATGGCCCTAATCCCTAGTTTTATTTGAATTTTTCTTTGCTTTCAAAATGAAATGATTTTCCTTTCCTAAAGTTCTCTGAATTTCAAGTTCACTGTTAACTGAAACAAGTTATTACTATAAATGTAACAGACACAACTGCATAAATTGAGGTGCTGTCTTGTGAAGCTCAATTCATTAAGACTAGTCCATCAATATTGATAAGGCCAAGTAAACAAAAAAATTGTTTCCTGTAACACGAGGGACCTTTATAAAATTCTGTCAACTACAGTTTTTATTTCCTGACATCATATTTTTCAGCTAGCTTTATTTAAATAATTTTCATATTTTATGTGTTCCAGATTTTGTTGTAATTTCGGTATTTAGTATGAACTACTCTGAATACTTCATAGTTATTCAGTTTTTACTATTCAAACTAATAGAGAATATACAAATTCATATATTAAACAAAATTTCAATTTATAAAAAGCCTCCCTACTGACCCAACTTGTGTAAAGATATTCTTTTTTTACTTGGCCTATAAACTTAATCCATCAGCTAACATTAAGATAGTTATATGACTGTTATTCAACAAGTACCGTCTTTACTTGTTTATAAGTCAGGTCCAACTGCAAACTGCATAGATCAAGATCTGCCATCACATAATGTGCCAGCATATCTGGATTTATGCAGTTTGTTAGAAATAATCAGTAGAACAAGCAACATATACCCTGATCTGCCAGCACATCAGGGTCTATGTTGTTTGCAGTTGGACCCAACTTATAAGCAAGATCATATAGTATGTTCTTCTTGTACTTGGAAATAACCTGAAATATGTCATTTGTGAATTAATACATTTTTGAAGATATACAATCCTTGTGAAAGAATTTCTTGCAAACTTTAATGCTGGGTGTTCATACATTAACATGGAATTAAGACTAGTATGAAAAGCATGTTCAACATATTGCAAGTGGATTATAATCACAACATATTGCTAGTGGATTATAATCACAAAAAACAATATAATTTTGAGCCCTTACCTGTCCACACCAAAAGTGATACATACATGTACAGAAGTACTGTAAAATAATGTCTGGTACCTACATATTGAACATACATATAGGAATGGTAGTATTTTGCCCATATACTGCAATCAAAATAACATTATCCTTTCCAAAGATTAACCATAAGTCAGGGACACAAGTCTAATTCATGATCATATACTCTGGGTGACAAAAATTGGGGGGAAAAAAAGAAAAAAAAAAGAATGAGAAACGTGTTCATAGAGAATGAATTCCCCACCAATGTGCCTGAATAAAGACCTAAATGCAAAACATAACCAGATGGCTGGACATATAAGGGTAAAATTATTTGCCCCTACACCATCTGTTGTATAGCTTCAAAATAGAAAACTTGCCTCATTACCTGTGTCAAAAAGTCTGAAAGTCTCCATCATGGATTTATCCAAAAGTGTACAATATTAGTGTATAATCTAGGGTACCGGTATAACCCAATGTTCAACCTCTCTGTTCATTAACATGTAATAAACCCTGTATAGAACAAACACAACCAGTGAGAAGCAAATAAGTCCAAGTTAATACAAATTGGGAGTCTTGACATAAGCCAGACCCTTGACGAGACCAGATAGTCATACAGTTCAAACAGCCAGAGCAATGTTAACTCTGGTATTTGATGTTGCCCTCATACCAATGACACAGACCATGATTGGCTTTATAACCTCTATTAGGTCGAGGTCTATGCTTCTTGGATCAATTAATCAGAGATAGAAGCATTAAAACTTATCTGGCCACCACTTTTGTGATGGCAGATTGGGGTTTATATTGTTTAAGTGGATGGTACTATCCACAGACAAAATGTATAACACCCAGATGAGAGATAGAGGGCATCAGATTTCCAAATTGTGGACCTTCATAATCACTAGAGATTGTATTGTGTTTACCAATACATGTACTCTTATGTTGTATTAATTTGCTGAACTAGAAAATAATATGCTTATATTGGCAAGGAAACTGAAAAGGCCAGAGACAGACATAAAATCACTATCTTTAATACATACACTTGTGAGAACATTCTGTACAAAAGCTGAGTAGAATTTGACTTAAAAAATTTAATTCCTGACACAATAATAAATACTTCTTCTTGCAAAGTTGACTGTAAAAGCGACAGAAAAGTATGAAGTCCCAAATCAGAGCCCTGAATAAACTTTTGACCATTTGCAACATTTCAAAAGTGTTTGGACCCTACCTAACATTTCAAATTTTCTATCTTTATTTGTGAAAAAGAAGCAATGATAAATAATAAGTCAATGGATGAGCAAGCTTGAATTCTTTTACCATCAACAAAAATGCAGAAACTGAGCATTAAACCAATCAAGTATAACCAAGGCTTTATATGTTAACTGGTTTTTTGCCGATATTTAATAAATATTACAATCATTAACAAGAGTCCCTCTGATGGACTGATGCTATACTGACCAAAAAGAATTTCCAGTAATCCAAGATAAGACCATTTCTGCTCTTTAACAGCTAAGTGTTCAAACCATCTCTGACATTCTTGCACAACAACAAGATTTTCAAGATGGCCACCATGGTGGCCATACTGAACACAAGATGGGCACCATTTTAATTTGGGACCAACCAAACATTGTGAAAAGTCTTTTTGTTAAAATTCCATGCTAATGTGACTATCCATTCAAGAGAAGTAACCATAACAAGGTTGAAAATAGCCACCGTGGTAGCCATATTGGATGTACATGTAAGATTAGCACCATTTTCATCCAGAACCAACTAGCTATCATAAGTAATCTTTCGGGGAAAACCTCATACCAATATGATAATCCATCCAGGAGGAGTGATATCAAGATTTTCAGGTGTGCCACCATGGCAGCCATATTGAGGATTAGATGGGTACCAATTTCATTTACAACCAAATAAACATACTAAGAAGTCTTTTAGTGAAAACCTCATTCTGAAATGACCATCTGTTCAGGAGGAGTTGAGTAGTGATCCAATTTTCAAGATGGCCACTGTAGCAGCCATACAGGCTGTCCGATTGGCACCATTTCATTTAAGACCAGCTAGAACTTGGGATGAATGTGTGTGTAAAGTTTCATGGTAATCCTCCAAGTACTTTTGGAGGCATTGTGATATCATGCTTGTGCTAACAGGCAAGCAGATGATGGACAATGGGTCTTCCCATAAAGCTATTCTGGTCTTTGACCAGCAGAGTGAAAAACTAAATCTAAGAAGAGTAACATAAATGGTACATTGTACGCCCATCATATTGTAAATACTATTACTATATTATACTTTTATTTAATGGGTATGTAAATTCCGCTTTCATTGGTCAGATACTTGACCTTTTAAGTACGAAATCAATAGGTGTATTCCTTATCTTAATACAAACCGTCCATGAAAGGACTATATTTAATATTGACCGTTTTCTACTGTCACATTTTGAACAAATAAATTTTGAAACTTTTTAAGACTGTTGTGTTAATGTGTCATTCAGTATACAAATAAAACTGTTTTACAAGACTCCCTCATAGTGACTGACACTCTACTGGGCGAAAAGAATCTTCAGGAATTCAAGATAAAACAGTTCATACCTTTTAACTGTTGAGTGTTGAAACCATCTTTGATATTCTTCAGTGATAACAAGATTTTCAAATTAGCTGCTGTGGTGCACATACTGGATGTCAGCTTGGCACCATTTACATTTAGGACAAAGTAGACAACATTAGAAGTCTTTTGGTGATAACCCCATGTCATAATGATCATCCATTCAGGGGGAGTAGTGACAACAAGATTTTTAAGATAGTCTTTATGGCAGCTGTATTTGATGTACGACTGGTACCATTTTCAGTTAGGACTAACTAGATATTATAAGAAATCTACTGGCAAAAACCCCATATTGATTTAGCCATCCATTTGAACGGGACTAGTGATAACAAAATTTTCAAGATATGACTTTCCATTCAGGAGGAGTAGCAATAACAGGATTTTCAAGATGGCTGCTGTAGCAGCCATACTGGATGTCAGATTGGCACCATTTTCATTTAAGACCAACCAGACATGATAAGAGGTCTTCTGGTGAAAACTCCACATCAATATAACTTTCTGTTCAAGTAGAGTTATGATAACAAGATTTTTAAGATGGCTGCCATGGTGGCCATATTGAATGTCACATCAGCACCATTTTTATTTAGAACAAGCTAGACATCATAAGAAGTCTTTTACTGAAAACCACCTGTTTATATGACCATCTATTCAGGAGGAGTAGCAATAACAAGATTTTGAAGATGGCTGTCATGGCGACCATATTGGACATCAGATTAACACCATTTTCATTTATGATCAACTAGACATCATAAGAAGTCTTTTAGTGAAAACCCAATGCTGATATGACCATCCATTCAGGAGAAGTACCGGTAGTGATAAGATTTTCAAGATGGCTGCCATGGTGACCAAGGATGTCAGATCAGCATTATTTTCATTTAGGATCAACCATGCATCATTAGAAGTCTTTTAGTGAAAAAAACATATGCTGATATGACCATCCATGTAGGAGGAATAGTGATAATAAGATTTTCATTTAGGTCCAACTAGATCATGGGATGAATATGTTTGTAAAGTTTCAAGGAAATCCACCATGTAGTTTAGGAGTAGTGATAACAAACTTGTGCTAATGGACAGACAGGTGACAGACAAGATCATCCCATAAGCTCTTCTGGTATATGACCAGTAGAGCTAAATAGGGGATCTGCACAAGGGAAAATGAGGTGCGTCACGGGATGCATTGAATGGACAAAAGGTGTGTCCTCTAAGAATTTTAAATGTATTTGACTCGGAAGCATGAGTCCCTGAGAGCTCTGCATTTATGGTATGTGTTTGTGTTTGTTTTTGACGTGTTGTGTTTTATCACCAAGTCTGATTCGATGGTCATTGTGTTGTATCTTGTATGTCTCAGGTCAATTTTTTTAGTTAAAACCAGGGTGTGTGGCAGTTGGCGTGGGAACTTTTCTCTTCCACATTCTATATCCTTTTTTTCTCACACTCTCTATCTCTATAAACAGGGATCTCAACCTCGGGTTTTGACATTTGGAATTGAAATGTGACCCACTTCTGATTCATGGAAATTCCAACCTGTACATTTTTATGATGTACATTGATTTGGGCCAGAGCATCAGTCTTAATTACCCTTGATTTGCTTCTGGCATAATGTCCTACTGAGCATGTGCAGAGCTGAGCAAATTTTTTTTCCATCCACTAGTCCTGGACTAGTGACTTGGAAAATTTTACTTGTCCGACTTTAAAAATGAATAGTCCGGGACGTCGGGCTATGGGATTTGCTCAGCCCTGAAGATGATTTAGAAGAACCTGCAAGTCTTCCCTCCCATATTTCAACAGAGCTGCCCTCTCATGAGGAAAGTGCCTGTAGTCAAATGCTCTAAAGCATCTCAAAGGTTCTGCTTATGACTCTTTGGAGAAATAGCTACCGCACATTCAGTAGCAGTCTTACGTTTTATCCCTCCACTTTCACAAAAAATTTCCTTCTCCAAATCGCCCTTATTACCTTCCTTGCGAAAATAATTTAGCAAACTCATTTTATCCATAGAGTAACTAATAGTTTGCTTGACAACTACTTCTAAAGTGATCATAACATACATTTTCTCTTTTAAATACGAACAGACAGCTCATTAATTAGCGTAATTGTTTCGCTTCAAACTCAATATCGCACGTGGAAGTTAATCATCTGTATAATCAATTAAAAATTAAAGAATCATTACTGTCATTTAATCAGTTCATAAAGGAAACCAACACTGATGTCGGTAAAGTACCTTTCATTAATTTAATTACACTGACTTGCTGGATTAAAATCATAGTGAGCCGCTCGTGAGGATCTAGTATGAGTAAACACAATGGAACAAAATCACTTAAAACACTGCTAACTGATCATACTGGCTTTCTTTTTTTTTGACATGTTTTGATTTGCCGATAATTTGGTCGCTTAGCTCAATATGCAGTCAAGCGGTAACAGAACGTGCGAAAATTATTTATGTGTTATACAGAATGTAAATGTATACATGAAGAGGGGAAGAATCAAGTATTAAGTACGCCCAGAGGGCATGATTGGCCAAATAAAGGTAGATATAGTGATTAAAGCACGAAAATAAAGACTTACCTGACTTTTTTACAAAGCACTTGTCCCGGACTAGCGACTTGGAAAATTTAACTTGCCCGACTTCAAAAATGAATAGTCCAGGACGTCGGGCTATGTGATTTGCTCAGCCCTGATGTGCTGTCCATAACAAATTAACTGTATGCACCAGTGTTCGACACTGTTTACACCTTATAAGTCAATAATGTCACACCTATGTGAAATCAATATGAACTGGGTAGAGCCAACAGGTCACTGATGTCATGCTTAGGTGTGCATACCTAAATCAAGGTCAAGGGTCAAGCTAGACTTGAATTTTAGGGAGAAGTGACCTTTCCTTTTGGACAGAATAGGGACAAGTGAAAGCAGAACAGGGGGAAGTGGCAGCAAAGCAAAAAATGTAATATATAAATGTAATATATATATATATATATATATATATATATATATATATATATATATATATATGTATGCATGTATGTATGTGTGTGTGTGTTCATGCATGAGTGCTCTGCCCTGGTTCTCTTATTTGGACTGTATCCTGTATTTCTTATTTGCATTTTACATTGGTTTTAAATGATACTTTGTTTTCATGTAGAAAATACTCTATGTTGTATGAATATTATAAACACATTTTGTAAGTGTATGAATGTATCATACTCATGTATTCATACTTGAAAGCGTGTATGTTTAGATGGAAAGAAATATGAATGTGTTTTGGCCATATGACTTCAAAAAAGCATAGCAGAAACTATATACATTGTAATTAGTTTTAACTGACATGAGCACCTGTTGTAATTAAATATAGGTAAAAATACTTAAGCAACTGCCACTTAAAGAACAAATTAGTTTTTTGTAGTTTCTTCACTAGAAAATGGCAGTCTAAAACAGTTCTTAAAGCTTGAAACAACCCCTGTAACACGCATATGAGAGCATATATACATGTATCTTCAACATTATAGTGTTCATCCATTCAAACTACAGTGGTCACTGATAAGTACATGTAATCTCAACTTTACAACTGCATTTTGAGGAAGTTAATTCTTAAGCAAATGTAAATCTTTTGACTTTACTATTTTGCTGAAGTTTTTAAAAGTATAAAAATTCAAATGTATTTTTTTTGGGGGGATGGGGGGGGGGGTTACAACTAATTTTAATGATGTAATACCTACCTGTTGTTATTGCATAGCTGTACTTTTCCAGGGGGAAAATACCCCGACAAAAATTTGTCCTCCCAATTAGTGAGAACCAGAAAGTTCCAGAACGCTGTTCTGTATAGTGCGCATGCAAGGATGCATCTTATGTACTGGGACATCAGAGTGGGAGGAGGGAATCTGGCAATAACAACAGGTAGGTATTATATCATTAAAATTAGTTTACCCCCACCCCCCAAACTACATTTTATTATTAGTAATAGCCTACCTGTTGTTATTGCATATCTGAATTTGTCAGTTTGGTGGGAGGTTGATGAACCCACACATGGCAAATAACAAAAACAACACAAGGAATACTCACCCTCACAGAAGAGCAGACAAATACTGTGGAATGGAATCTGCATGGGCCATTTTCTGAGCAATGACAGTTGGGCCCAGTGCAAAAATGCCTTCGCTTTGGTGGGTCAACAAGCGAAGGTAAAAATAGGAAAGAGTAGTGTTAGAGTGCCCAAATGCAGCTTTCCTCACATCCTTCAACGAGGAAAGTGCTAGATAGGCCCATGAGGTAGCAACAGCATGAACCTCATGGGCTTTAATTTTCATGAAAGACAGGTCCCTATCAGTAAGGGACTGATAAGCTCTCTTGATAGTTAATGTAATCCACCTAGAAATGGTGGAAGCTGAAATATCAGCTGAACCTTTAATTGGTATGAAAAGATGCTTACTGCCCTGCCTTCTCTCTTTAGAGGCTGCCAAATAAAACTGTAAAACCCTAACCAGACATAAAGTCTATCTTGATCATCCCCAGCACAGATACAGCTGAGACTGGGGATCTCAATCAGGTGCGGTACAACCGAAGGAAGCTGTTTTTTTTGCTAAAAAAACTGGTTGACAGAGAAGAGAAACTGACTCATAATTCCCAATGAACCTGATACAGCCCTGTTCTATGGATAGGGCATGAAGTTCACACTGTTGTCTTGCAGACGCTAAGGCAAGCAAAATGGCCATCTTAAGGGTGAGGTTCTCAAAGGAAGCTTCACTCAAAGGCTCATATGGGGGTTTTGTAAGAGACCACAAGAAACAAGAGAGATTCAATTTAGGCATTAGAGAGCGAGACACTGGTCTTTGCAATTCAAAATATCTGATCAGGTCTCCCAGATGAGAATCTGTTCCGATGGCTATGCCCTTTAAGAATTTAAGACTGTTGGAAAGGGCTGCTCAATAGCCCTTAATAGTAGAGACTGAGCATTGTTTCTCTTCGAAAAGAAAGATCAGCTACAGCACTCACAGTGGGACAGTTTGTAGTGACACATTTTCTACTACACCAATCACAAAAGATTCTCCATTTGGCATCATATATCTTTGACGTCGAGCTTCTTCTAGACTGAATGATTCACTTGGCAACTTTGAACAAAAACTTTTCCTTGAGGAGAGATCATTTGAGATGAACCAAGCGTGAAGGCGAAGAATCTGTGGACTGCTGTGCAAGGTACATGGATGGTCCACCAGCAGATCAAGAATATCGTTGAACCATGAGTACTGGGGCCACAGAGGGGCTATCAAGAAGAGCTGGAGTGCCTAACTTCGTGAAGGACCTGTGGAATGAACCTGAATGGTGGGAAGGTGTCCACGAACAGACGATCCCAGTTTATGCTGAAAGCGTCCACCACCCAGGCCCTCTGGTCGGGGACTGGGGAAACACAAAAAGGGAGCTTGTTGTTCAACCTGGTGGAAAACAAATTCACCAGGGGAGGTGCCCAAAGTTGGAACAAGGAGTTGGCAATGGATTGGTGGAGCAACCATTCCGTATGGACTACCTTCCCTTTCCTGGACAGACTGTCCGCCAAAATGTTTTTCCTGCCTGGAATGTCGTGAACTCGGAGGAAAATTACTTCCGAAGTTGCCCAGCGAAGGAGGTTCCAAACCTCCATGCAGAGAGAAGGTGCATGTGTGCCACCTGGTCTCCTGTGGTATGCAACCACCAATGTGTTGTCGTCGGAGACCATCACACAGCGACCTCTTATTTGATGGACACACTCCTGAAGACCTAAGAAGACCCTGAATAATCAGTCCCTCTGTCTCTAGGTGGGCACACCCACCCTGAATCTGATGCATCTGCGAACAGATATGAGTGGGGTTCTATGGGTGCATGGGGACACCGTAATGCCTTCCAAATTTAAGTGGAGTCATGAAATTGGCAATGAGATGTTTTAAAAGCATTTATGCACTGCAAAACAAAGGGCGGGATGACCAAGATGAGTCCTGCACCTGATCAAATGGAGCAGCCTGAAATAGCCTTAAAGGTCGAATAAAAATCACACACCTAACAGGTAGTCTGTTTGGAAGTATTTTTTTTGCAAAATCTTGTCCAGGATGAGAATGGCATATGAACAGATGATAAGTCTATGTCTATCTGTAATCTGCATACTAGAAATACAACCAATAAGTCAACTCATATAAAATGGCAGCACCGTACAACTGACAGACCTTCTAAAGATGAAAATATTATCTAGTTGATATGTGTATCGATAATGCATCGTATCGTATGTTGTGTATCAAGAATCATATCGATCCGCTGCAGAGGTGTATCGTTCTGACCCCTAGTACACACACACACACTGTGTGTGTGTATGGACTGAAATATCACTAAACCAAAATCCCCTTTCCTTTAATAAAATTAACTCAGTAAAGTGAATACCCTCAAAACCAAAGTTAACCAAAGTTTTACTTCAGTCCAATGGGTTTCTGGTTTTGAGAGGTCTCACTGTGTATGAACGCAATCGACAAATTATAGGGTTTGTGCAACTAACAATAAGCAATGTTGCACCTTGGTTTATGTGTCAGGGTGGCATTGTATTGACCTCTGTTCCATTATAATGATCATGATATGGGGATTTGTTCAATTTAGGGGGACAGTTTGGTATGGAAGACTATCCCCTGGGCTTTTTCATGGTGCAGCACTGAATAAGGAAGGTCTGGCATTTTGGGGTTGGTGGATGCAAAAGGATCTTTTTAAGTGTCTTTTCCATGGTACATTTCATCTCTAAAGAGTCTAAGGCTCTATGTATAATCTAGCTCACTGAATTCCAATAAATTCACCAAATTATGCCACTATATATGCACACTAATATATGTAACCAAGGCAGAAAAATACATCCTGCTGGGATTTTTCTTGGATAAGTAGGAATGGGGCCTGGACCCATCATTTTGCTACAGAATTAGATAAATTGGGAAAAAGTTTCATAAGTAAATTGCTTAGAATGGGAATTCTGCATGATTTTGATACCGTCCTTATTGGGATAGGAGCCCGTTTTGTCCCCAGAGGACCCCTTAAAAAAAAAAAAAAAAAATACTTGGCCTGGCCTAGATAAAAGATATGATAGCACATAATCTACAACTGAATAATGGTTACCAAATAAAACATATCACCTTTTCATTCATTCAAACTAAAACATGCACATGCTCCCTTTGAAAAGATAGGCATACCAAACCACACCTGTATGTAGGCATTTGTCATCAACTGACAGGTAAGGGGAGCAAACTGTGAAAATAACTTAGCTTTAAACACATCAACATTTGGTAAAACTGGACATGCACATACACTTCTTATCTATTATTTTGTCTATACAAACGTAAATGCCAGTAAGAATGACATAAAATGTACAAATCAACTATAATTACACCTGTAACAACAAACTTATGAAGCGTGTAAAGGTGTTTATAAAAATCGGAACTTTTGAGGGGGATACCATAGACACACGGTATGCAAATGATGCAGAAACTGTCTGCAAACAATTGCATTTATAAATGTTTCAGTAAAGAGTTTCTTTTAGTGAAACTTGGTCGCGTATCACATAAATATCTTACCTTTTTAATGACAAAAACTGTTGCTTTCTGACCTAGTTTCCTCCTGAAATCGACGCCATATTAGTAATATTAACATCCGGGGTTTTCTGTATTTATTTTTGGATGCCACTAGAGGGCGTTTTAAACGGATTTAACCCACACGCGAGTGTGTGAAAACATCTCGAACATGTTTTTGTTCAACGACAACGGTCGAAGTAGAAGTTCACGTGTTTTATGGTCTGTATTTTTTGCCCAATGATATAAATTGCACACTGTAATCATGTGTGATTTCTAACACTAAAACACATATTTTCTGGTTTGATTTACAAGAAATAAAATTCGTGTTGTAACGCAATTGAATATCCGCTATAGGCCTCTTATATTGTGTTTAAGGAAGATTTTATACCATGCCATTTGGTCGTGGTTGTTTATGAAATACGAGATTACCCCTTTTAAACACAGCCTTTTTTTTTATGGGATCTCAATGTCCAATAAGCACGTTAAACAAAAGAGACATTTTTTTTTATTCATATAAAAGGAGAGAGACATTAAAAACAAAAAAGACAGCAGGTTTGTCTTCTGATAATTATTCCATTCATCCATTGTCACATAGAAATCAAAGTGAACCTGGACCAACATGCACTGGTCCTGCATAAATTAAAATGGAATTACACCAGTTGCCACATGATTATGACTACACCACAATTTACAGATCTTTAATTTGTCATGTTCATTGGTTGTTGCATCTTTCTGTCTATCCATCCATCCACTGACAAAAATCTTTAGTTAAGGTTTGTGTTTAGCTCAGTTTCTTTAACTCCTTTGCCAGCAGTTATCAAATATTAAACATGTAGATGCATCTTGATGAGTATCACACTGTTAAGACAAAAATGGGTCACTGAGTTATATTTGTTCCATAGATAGATCGAACAAATTATTATTTAAATGTCTTACATAATTTTATTCCTAACAATGGCAGACACATTCTGTAGTTATAGATGGGTCTGTATATTTGTACATAAGACACCTATGAACTTTTATGTTTTAAAATACTTCTATATTTTATATTTTAATTTAGATGTATGGATAATGCAGTCTGAAATAAAGAAGTCTTATCTTATTTCGGACAAAAGTGGGTCACAGTTATATTTCATGCTCCAGTGATATTCTTTAAATTGATATAGCTCAGTTTCTCAGACACAAGGCTATTGCCTGTAGTGTCATAACATTGATATGTAAATGTGTCATGAGGTGCATTACACAGACAAATTTTGATACTGTAACCTATATTTTATACTGATGATCTGTGTTAAATTTGTGTTCATCTCAATTTCTCAAACATTTGCCAGAAGTTGTGTAACTTAATGTATAGGTGTTTCATTAAGAGTACCACACTAACATTTTAGACAAAATTATGCTCAGTCTGATAGTAATCAAGAGTTTCAACATAAAGGAGATCTGATGGACAGTGATGCAAGGTCATATTCTTTTTACCTTTGATCAAATCAGATTACAGCATTCACATTTATGAAAGTAACAAATGTTATTCACAAATATTGTTTCTAACTATAACAAATCCTAACATGAAAAGATTTGCTTTATTTAATATGTTACTAAAAATAAGTGGTTTGGGATTTTACAAGGTCAGCAGAACATGAACCTTTATTGGTGCCTGTCAGATCTACTTTTTTAAATTATGCTTTGCAATCAGATGATACAGAATATATCAATATACACTGCAGGGGAAGACAAATTTTAGAAAAGAATATTTGTCCACTGGATAACCAGTCTAAAAACTCTAGTTGCCCAGCAAAGTCATCTAGTTGTCCAATAATATCTTTAAGGTTGTACAAAATAATTACTCGAATATTCAGACTTACCGGTACATGTAACCATAGAATTTCTTGCAGATTATGTGCAAACAAGTGCCAAAATATATAATTTCATCAGTTATTTCATGTAGATGACCCATTTTATTAATGTTGTACCATGGCAAATTTTCTTAGTTGAAACCATTACCATTAAAAGCTGGTTACCCATTTTCAGCATTTATCTTTAAATCATTAGGTTGCCCCTGCTTTCATTTTAAGTTAACTTAAACAACTGGGCAATATATTTGTCTACCCCTGCAATATAATGTGATAAAATGGCTATATTAGAGATCAAAGTCTGACCAAGCTTGCAACTACTTGTTTTGTTAAATATGCTAAATATGTATGAAGAGTAGATTCAATATTGTATGGGTTTCAGTGTACCAACACATATTATGAAGATTAAAAAAAACAGGGATTTCAATAAAGAAATTGAGCTGTCAAGTTAGATTTTAACAATAAATGTTACTAGTGCATGTTTATTACATCCTCATATCTCTACAAAACAACTGTTGCCAGTTGAAGAGTATTACAGCAGCTATCAAGGATCTACTCATTTTGCTGACATTTCCAAGACCTGCATATCAATGCAACATTTTCATTTTTCAGATTTGTTTCCATTAAGAAAATGGCAATGGTACAACAGTACAGACTTGGTGATCTATCCAAACTCATATCTTCTGGATCTGATAAACCAGAATCAAAGAAAAGGAAGACTGACAGAAAGTTAGAATCTTTGTTTGGTGGGGACACTCAGAATCTCCATGTGAACATAGTGCCAGCAGTATTACCTGATAACAAGATTGTAAGCCGCGCCTCTCTTTCCCGATTATTGGTACTTGTGGATCATAATTGCTGTTTCATGCAAATATAATTGCAACATTAACATATGTCTCAAAAATGTATTTCATTAGGTTAACAAATACGGTAATATCAGAAGGTGATCTGATGTTGTACCATACAAAAAACTTCAGTTCTTAGGTAAAGCATTTGGTCAAACTGTAAAACTTAATAAAGAAATGCAGCTCAACAAGTTCTGCACCTCCATTTCAGAAGTAGGCAACTTTACATTTGAGTTTTAAGTAAAATCTGCTAGTTTCAATCAACATTGCCATAGTCAGAGACATCTGTTTTTAAATGCATATTTTTTATTAAGATTTTGTTGATACATACATTTTAGTACAATACAGGAACTGCCAAATAGCTCAAAATAATTCAGTTAGTTTAAGAAAAAGCCACACGGTGAAGCTTCCTAAAACTGGAGGCTGTTTGGACCAAAACTTATGGACATAACAGCTGGTCATTATATAGAAGTTTGATTTGTAGTAGAAATGGACCAAAACTTATGGACATACAGCAGGTCATTATATAGAAGTTTGATTTGTAGTAGAACAACCTTATTAGATCCTAAATATGTAGTCAGTCTGCAGAGAGAGCTGGGTTACGGAAGGATTGATCTAGAAAAGTTCCACTTTTTCTTTATTTGTCAGTTTGACCATGTAATTATCATATCTACATTTGCATATTCTACCATATCACTGCTTTCTTTGCAGAAATCAGTTAATGTGGGAGCTAACAGTATCATAGAATCTGTCAGCCCAGAAAGAAAAGGTGGCACAAAGTTGAAAGCGAAAAGAAAACACAAGATATATGATCATGATAATGATGATGAAGTACTGAGCACAAAGTCCAGAAAGTCAGACGAGAAGGAAGAAGCCATTAAACCAAACAAAGTGAATGTGTCTCACTCACCTGGTTACTGTCCACCATCAGGCATTGTTCATGAAGCCACACTCAAACAGATGAAGACAGAGTATGATAATATACTTGCCAGATAATTAGCCTTTGACTACTTTTTTAAAAATAAGTTGATGATAAGTTGCTAGAAGTATTTGCATAGCGAAAAGACCATAATAATGATGATGATCTATCTATATATTTTTGCTTCACCCCCTCATGGGAATTGCAAGTAACTTGCATGTCTAGTGAAAAAAGAGTTGCAGAGAAAAATAAGATAAGTTTAAGAGAACGAGAATTTTAAAAAAAATTGAAAATGTTAGTCTTAAAAAAAAATTACAATAAGTTATGATAACATGTAAAAACAGCTATAAAATCATAGTTTGATTTGGTAAAACTTTCCTGTAGCACGACTGAAACACTAATGGTTAGGTGATTTTACTATATGTTGATAAAGGGAATCGCATTGAAAAATTGCCATTGGATAACAGGAATACTTACAGATGTCTTTAGTAGTATAGAATTGTCTGCAAGTCAGGGAATGGTAGTATCTTGAAAGTCGGTTATGTAATTCGACATATTGCAGCATTGGTATTGTGACAGGGCCATATACAGTTTTGTCAAATAGAACTAGATGTAAATCTCACTGTCTTAAGTGATGTGAACAATCATTCAGAACCCAACATGCAGCATCTCTGTGCATTTGTTCTATCTTTCTGATGTTTCTCCTTTGAATACATTCCCAGATCACATTAATGGTAAGGAAAATAAACTCCATTACCTCCCACATTGCAATCATTTTTTTTGATGGCATTTGTTAACTTCATTTATTCTGACCTTGTGCTGCAACATGGTATCATCGATGCTTGTTGTTGGTTGTTTAGTCATGCTCATTGCATATATTTTTTGCTTGTTTTAAGTAACAAGTGTTATTGTGGTTTGTGAACAGTTTGGGGTTGTTATTTTCCAAATATTTATCATTTGAGTTAAACAGTGGTGATGAAATGCAGAAAGTGCTAGAAATTTAAAGCTAATGAAGACACACACAAGACATGTCTTGCTTGCACAAAGTGTTCATCATCCTCAACCTGCAGTGTTTGTGCATTATGGTCAGAAGGCATCTGGTCCACTGGTTCAAAGATGACATGGATTGCTAGAATAGTAGGGGATGTTATAATGGTTCCTCCTCTGCTCTCCCCCATAAAAAATGATGTCTACAATGCCCCGACTGCAACAATTACATGCGGTGAATTGGTGGAACAAAGGTTGTGGAATTACCATCACTGCATTCTTTACAGACACTAATAGAGTTGCAGATGCGTTAATGGGGGAGTGTGACCCTTCCCCATGTTTGAGCATGGCTTTCATGCCTGTAAGTCCAGGTGCAAGGTGTATTTGTTGGATCTTAATGGTCCATATCACCCAGGGTTCTCAATAGACATGTACCCTCAGGTTTTGACACTTGGAATTTAAATGTGACCCATTTCTGACGCGTGCAAATTCCAACCTGTGTGTTTTTATGACTCGCGTAGATTTGGGCTGGAGCATAATTCTTAATTACCCTTGATTCGCCTCCGGCTTAATTTCCTACTGAGCACACTGTCCATAACAAATTTACTGTATGTATCAGTGATTGACATTTGCTCAACTACTGTTTACACTTTATTGGCCAATAATATTGTACCTATGTAAAATCAGTATGAACTGGGTGGAGCCAACAGGCCACTGATGTCACGCTAGGTGTGCATGATCGAATTAAGGTTAGATTCTTTTGAGATTATTTTTTGATGCTTATGATAGAGGAAGAGGGAAACAATTATAACTTGAATGGATTAACTTTAGATCCAACATCGGCATTTGTTTGATTGCCCATCAGATTATAATTAATTAGACAAAACTGTGGCCAGTTGTCAAAGGTAAGTGGACAAACTTTAATTGTGTTTTTTTAGCGATTAATTTGCTTCATTTGGCAAAAAATTTCAAAATTCGGAATCAATTATGATTTGATTGGATTAACTTTTGATCAAATATCTGTGTTTGTTTGATTGCGCATCAAATTATACTCAGTTAGGCAAAACTGGAAAATATGGCAGCTCGTGAAGCCAGTTGTCAAAAGTAAGTGGACAAACTGTAGTTTTGTTTTATTGGCAATTGATTTGTTTCAATCAGCGAAACGTTTAAAAACTCGGGTGTTTTAATTAATCTATCATTCAGTAAAAATTGACCAGACATTAGGCTCAGTGAATACATCAGAACTTTTAAATTACAATGGCGCAAAGAAGTCTCAGAAATGACCTGCCAGTCAACTCTGAGGAGGAGGAGAGTAAATCTCCTACAGTTGTTGGAAAATTTAAGAAAGAGTGGAAAAGTGAATTTCCATGGGTGAAAAATGTTTTTAAAGGTGGAAATTGAATGATGATATGTGAGTGATGTAAGGATGCTGGAAAATCAAACCTGTTTGCCACTGAGGGCAGTTGCAATCTTCAAAAAGTGGCCTAAGTTGTCATGAAAAAACCCCGACCATTGGATTGTTGTTGAACTCGCATGGCAAAAACAAAACACCAAACTTGTAGCTCATGTGATAGAAGAACAGGTTGACAAATCTGTTATAGAGGATAAAGAGTCAAAAATCACAAATTCAGGACACTATTTCATGTTAAGGAGAAACACTTATACAAAAATCAGTAATGACCATGTCAGTCTCACTGTCAGCTTGTCTGTCTCTTACAAAATACTGTACAAGTGCTTCTCTTTATTCAGCATGTGACAAGAAATCTTAAACATCAGTTTGCTGTACGAATAACAAACAATCTCAGCTATAATCTCATGACTTGAAAACAAATGACTCTTGAGATTTCAGTTTTGATTCCTGAGATTTTCCTTTTGAATTTTGGGTCAAGGGTCAAATGGCTCTTCAGTTTTGAAATCTATTGCGAACCCTGTCACCATCGTTTCATGCCATACACCACTGTTCTGGCTGCCATGCCACATATCAGCCGACAGTTCCATGGTATGTGGAATGATATGAAGATTAGTTTGATCCATTGATTTCACCACACATTCTGCACAAGCAGTTCCAGAACTGACTGTCCAGCTGCCATCTGAGCCGACCATCCACTGGCCATGTCCATACTAGCAAGACAAGTCATGTCACTTGCATGGCTGCAGATTCAACTGGCAAGTCATTTGTTCGTGGTTTATCAGTTGGAAGGTAACTGTGGCACACTTAGAGATGATGGCAATACAACATCCATGCCGCTGGGAATATTCTGTGCAGACATGGAGGTAGTGCCTGGTGATAACCTTGATGACTTTGCATACTCAGATCCCATGATGGAACTGACTGAGTTCAGCTTTAAAACGACTGTTGAGGAAATATATCATGTGTTGCTGACTAATGCTCACCACCGCCAACTGCAAGCCAAGCCTATAAAGTGAAGGCTTCAGTAGACTTGGAAGATGATGATGAACATCCATCCTTTTGTCTACTGCCACAGTCGGGGGAAGATAAAGGAAATGTCAAACTATCTGTCAGATAAGATCTGTGATCCGGGCAATTTAAGGCATTCTTTTCTGGAAGCCACCTGCCAGCGACATTTTCATCACACTGGTATTGAACATATTTGGACACATGTACCACTGAGCTTCTGATATTAGATACAAACATAGCAAATTTCAGTTGGCAACAGGCCCCTTAGTTCAGGAGGCAGTAAAGGGTAATAAGAAACAAGGTTTCTCCTTTACCAAACCTGCCAACAACCATCGTTGACTTGCCACCTCAATCTCTTGCAGACAGGTGCCAGACTCCTTCATTTTCACCAGTTTTGGATTGAACTATTTTTACTAAATGAATGGGCGATCCAAGTTCAGAAGGGTTTCAGATTTCATTTATCCAACCCCCCATTCATTTTTTCTTTTCATGATGGACATACCATCAGATTGGGAGAAAGCTGAAATTTTGAAGAAGGAGACCTGGTAATTACTTGACAAGCAGGCAGTGGAGGTATTTCAAACACTGAACTCGCCAGGGTTTTACTCCAGGCTTTTTCTGGCGCCCAAAGCCAGTGGAAAACTCAGCCCAGTCATAGACCTTAGCCAGCTCAGCAAATGCATGACCTTGCCGAAGTTCAAAATGGAAATGGCATAGTCAATCAGGCGTTCCGTAAAAAGAGACAAATTTGCAGTCAGTCTAGACCCAACTAATGCATGTTTTTTTCATGTCCCTATTCACCGGGCTTCAAGCAAGTTCCAGTTTCATGCATTCCCATCAGTCCATGGGCATTCACAAAAATCATCAAATGCATCATCACTCTGTTCCTGTCAACTTCGTGAACATCTCCCTCGTGTACACATGGCACGGATGTACAGATGCCAGTTTGTATTGTTGCGTTGCCCACCTCTTACCATGCTTTACTATGGTAAGTGGCAAGTGGAGTCAGGAGGAGTTGCCTCTTCACATAAGCAGCTGGAAAGGAAGGCTAGCCAGAACCTCACTGGAGCTGCTATCATACCATACATGCTTTCTGATAGCTTTAGCTTTGGCATGCAGGGTGAGCAAGTTGTATGCCCTTTCAGTGGACCCGAACTATCTCCAGTTAAGATCAGATGGTTCGGTGATCCTAATGATGTAATCAGACTTTGTAGCAAAGAATATGTTGCCGTCAGCAGGCAATCAAAGAGTGGTCATACGCTTTCTCTCGATATGTCAAGAGAGGTGGCGATGCAAGACCCTATCCGTGCTCTTAAGCATTACAAGCTCATGGAGAAAAGTTGTGGGGCACAATAATGTCTCTTTCTTCTGGCAAAGGCTGGGAAAGAGGACATAACCCCTCAATCCCTTGTATTGTGGTTGAAGTGGGTAATACACTGCATACTCTGATGTCTCAAAAGATCAAATACACTTCATGAAGATTTCAGCTCATAAAATTAGAGCGATCTCTGCAAGCCTCATGCTCGAATGTAATGTTTTGATCTGAGACATAGTAGAAGCTGCTGGCTGGCATGGACAGTTTTTATCTCTGTGATCTAGCTTCTCAGAGACAAGAATTTAATCTTGTGAGTCCAGTGGCAGTGGTCCAGATGACCACCAAGTCCATTTAACATCAGCACAACCTCCTCACAGACATGGGGTTAGCGCTTTCATGTTAGGAGAATGTTTATCCTTCATATAGGGAATCCAGCTATTCTTCTCTTGAAGGCTGTTTGTGGTAAAGGTAGGATGCTCAGCATTTCCTCCTCCTATTATCTATTTTTCTAATGTTAATGTAATTGGGGGATGTATTAAAAGGAGACAGCACATTTTTAGTATATTATGTTTCTCAGAGAATACTTACCTGATCACATTACCATTAAACCATTCCACACCTCCCCACAAAGCATTCTTGTTGATGTATTACTCGTTTTAAACTGGTTTACTGTTGGCACCACCTAGTGGTGGTAAGGGGAGGTAATTGGTAAGAGTTTCTTCCCTTTATCTGTACGTTATATGGACAAGATGATATTTTTCATCTTTTCGGGAGGTAGTTGAGTTTATTTTCCCTAACATTAATGTAATCAGATAAATATTCTCAGGGAAACATAATTTACTAAAAACAAATCTGCTTTCTTTTACAGTTTGGGTCCCAGATACTTAAACAATATTCTAGTTTTGGTCTAACTAAAGTTTTTAAAGCAATGTCTGTTGAGTTCTTAATTTTTTATTTTGATATTTCTTTTAAAGAAGCCTAAATTGTAATGTTGATGATAATGAAATTCAGTTTTGCTCCCTCTAAAATTATTTTGGACAATTTTTCGTCATGTGGTTCCTGGAATATCAGCATGTGGTTCATTGATAATCTTGCTCTGTTGTGTTGCCGCTTTCCGGTGTTTCAGTTTATTTGGTTTGTATCACTTGTCATTCCAAATGTGGTTTTCACTTTTACTGTCTATATTTGAGGTCTTGGAAAGTTATTGAGGCCCAAGAAAGTCCTGGAAATATCCTTGAATTTCACTTGAGTGGAAGCATACGAACCCTGTACGACAATCAATAACATTTTTTTAGTAAACATGCAGCAACAGGAAGTGTTCTCTTGTTGATTTTAGTAGAATTTTGCTGATTGGTTGATATGAACCAATCAAGAATAACCAGATATGTGATTGGTTTAATTCTACAAAGCAACCGGTTAGTGATATCCTACTATCAGAGATGATTTCTGTAATTTTTAGGAAATTTTGACCCCTTGTATGGATACATTACGAATCAAGTCAAAATTAAACATTTTTAGAGATAGTTAAGCTAGCTTGAAGAGGTGATATCCTAACCTCTACTGAATAGATCAGCACGTATTTGTGTTTTTTACACGGAGAATTTGACTAAAGTTGTCAGCATATCAGCCCATTTTGTGTGATGGTGTGTTCAATCAATATAAACCATGCTAAAATTCCTGATGTTCCATTGTTCTATGTCATTTGAAATGATAGTCCTTGATCACTGTGAGAACACTCACTCATATAGAGCCACATAATCAAATACACAATGAACTAGTCAGTTTCACTAGCCTCATTCATAATGCTGCTTCTGATTGCCTCCTCCATGGTATTAACCAATCAGTTTTCGCATCCTTTTCAAATGTGCACACTTAAACAATAATGGTGGACACAGGCATGAAAAGTCTGAGCAAACTTAAGAAGTTTGGTGTTTTTCAAAAAACATTACTTAGCGTCGATGGTGCAGAGTGGAGACTGGGTGGTCATATTTGGGCAAATAAAAGCCCATTAAATGTTCAGAACTGGGTACACCCAGGGTATGTGACTCTGACATTAACATCAGCCACAGTGGAAGATATAATGGGCGAACATGCATCAAATCATCAAACTACTTGGAAAGAACAGCCCCCCCCAAAAAAAAAAAACAACCCCTCAACAAACATTGATATGCTTCTTAGGTAGTTGCAAAACATTATCACACATTGATGCTGTTACAAAGACAGAATATCTTGTTACTAAATTTCTTTGTGAGCTCAATAATCCATTTTTTTCCAGGTACTGTATAGAAACAGGTACACAAGTAGTGAGCACACAAGTATGGAGTACAAGATGAATATCAGATCTGCCAAGAATAAGTTGACGATTATTTCAAAGTGAATTTTCCTTTTTCTTGCTTATCTAAGGATCTAGTGATCACACCAAGATGTGTGTAAAGCATTATTTTTTAATTGGTTAATTACAGATTTTATTACAGATTTTCATCTTGAAAATTATAGAATTTAGTCCCAAATTAAAGATTTTTGGGCTGGTGATTACAGATTTTCATCTTGAAAATTATAGAATGTAGTGCCTAATTACAGATTTTTGGGCTGGTGATTACAGATTTTCATCTTGAAAATTATAGAATTTAGTCCCAAATTACAGATTTTTGGGCTGGTGATTACAGATTTTTGGGTTGGTGATTACAGATTTTCACAATTGATGTTGGTATCTCTGTACTATAATTGATTTGATGTGAGGAAACTTCCTGTTTAACAAGTCAGTGTTGTAAATATGTGTATATTTATTTCAGTGCTAAAGCTTCTGTTGCAAAAACAAAAGTTGCTAAGAAACATGAAGTAAGAGCTAAATAATGTGAAAAGAACAGAACCGGCGTATTTTTTCCCAAAGTGGCAAGTAGGTCAGTCGTGCTTTCTCAATAATCAGGGTTCTTACAAAGTCTGGAAAAAGTATGGGGGAAAAAAATGCTTTTTCCAGACCTGGAAAAAGTATGGAAAATAAAAATCATCCACTTGTGATTGGTGGATACTATTTTATATTATGCGGATACCACATGCTCATTTATTGTGACACAGACTACGAGTACATGTGCCAGAAGGGTCTGGAAAAAAATGCAAACCAGTCTGAAAAAAGTCTGGAAAAGGTCTGGAATTTGTTTTACTAACAGCTGTATGAACCCTGAATAATGACCAAGGCATAATTTGTTTCTGATGCACAGAACGCAAGGAGACCTTACCATATTTTCATTGTGTCAAATTTTGGGCCAGTGTGAAATTAGTCTGGGCAAGTGCATGTTGCAAATCACTCGCCTGAATACTCTAGTGCTCAGAAAATAAGTTTTATTCTGTGGCATTCGTTTATAAAATTGCAACTATCTACAAACTTTACTTAGTCAATTCATTGGAAAACCTCCAGATAATATTACATCTTTAAAATTTGTTTTTGCAGAAAGAGGAAAAATGACATGGGTGACGATAAAGATGATCAGAAAAAAGACAGGGAACAACAGAGATTGAAAAGGAAGTTTAAATTAAAAAGAATAAAGGAGACAGACCCAAGAACAATATTTGTAGGAAACTTACCTCTCTCTGTCACAAAAAAGGTAAAAGTAAACACTGATTATCAGTCACTATTTAGGGATGTTCCAGTACAACATACTTACAACATGGAGTAGTCACACATAGATGCAATTTCAAATTTTGTATCATTTTCATATGAACTGTTAGAGTAATCAGAGTTCCCTGGCATGTATTTTTATAAAAGCTGCCTTCTCTGGGTACTGTGTATGTTTGAATGGAACATTCCTTGTACCGTACTTTAACAAAATTAAACATTTTTAACACTTTTCAAATTAAGTGATTTGCAAGATTTGCCTCATATTCTCACTTTTTTGGTAATGTTTTAGAGGTTTTAGTCAGGGAAATTGAAATTAAAATAATATAAGTTAAACACTACTTGGGTATGTTGAGTTTTTTTGAACAAGGTTACATAAGGACTGTTCCAGTTCCAGTAAAACATACATGGGACCCAGGGAAGGCACTTTCAATGTGGAGCAGTCACCCATAGATGCAATTTGGAATTTTGTATCATTTTCATATGAACTCCTTGAGTAATCAGAGTACCCTGGCATATATTTTTAAAAATCGCCTTCCCTGGGTAGTATGTATGTTTAAATGGAACAGTACTAATGCAGATTATTATATGTCTATATAATTGTCAAACTGAAATTTAGAATAGGTACCACTTGAATGTACATCGGAAAATGATAATGTATGGTTTAAAGTGGAAATGTCCAGAAATATAAAAAGAAGCTGTTTCAGGTAGGAGAGAGAGAGAGCTACTGTAACAGTAATTTCCACTGACCAAGAGCAAATACCTATGATCATTCAACCTGTCGAATCAGAGACCACATATACACATCATAGTAGAAGTATAGAGTAATATTAGTTTTTTGTAGATAAGAGACACAAGTTTTGCTCAATATTTAGTATATGCACTAAGAATTGCATATAAGTTCAGTGGTATAAAAGTGAGCAGTCTGTTCTGTAGGCATGAAAAGTTGAAGTATGGAGTAATATTGGTATTTTTTCTATAGGAGATACAAATTTTGTTCAGTGTTTAATAGATGCACACTAAGAAAATAAGTTAGAAAAATTGCCATAAAAGTTGAGATTGTGTGTCATTTTTTTGTTGACCAATCCAAAAAATATTATATATAGATTTATCCAAACTTAGCAGGGAGTATATCTTGATATTTTCTGAGAAAATTTCATTTGGTCATCTGTCTATGATATCAGGTTCAAGGTCAAAGGACACAATAAAGAATTTTGTATTGCATTTACATGTGTCATGTGAACATGTTAATTAAAACATGTAAGAACATATTTTTGTTACCAAATTTGGTATCTTGGAGTTTTTCAGGAATATAGAGATGCTTGCAATACTCGGCAGTTAAAAAGAGATAAAAGGACAAAGGAATTTCCAGGGATTCCTGGAAATTGTTTTTGCCAGTAGAGTGTCATTTACTCTAAGAGATTTTTGTTTTACTAATAATAGCATGACACTTTTCTTCTCCAACGTTAACAGTTTTAGTTCTAATCATTTCTAATAGCTAATAGTGACTTGGATCAATTCATTGTTTAATAACTTTTGGCAATCATTTAAACAGAAATTGCTGAAGCTTTTCAAGAAGTATGGCGAGATAGAAAATATCAGGTACCGATGCCTGGTAAGTATTATGATTACATATTTTTACATTTGTGTGGGGACATGTGTGAGTATCAATAATTTAGATTTGATGTCAGATTGGTCAGGATCCATCCATAATGCTAAAAATGTAAACAAATATCACATACAGTGTAGATTTTACATGCAAGTTAAGTTGGCCTCTCCCACCCCACAACCCAACCCAATATTATTATCACAGTTCAAGGGCAGCCATGGTTTTGGACTATAGTATGTTAGGTAAAGTTTTTATTCTAGCCATGAATACTTCATTCTGTGCAAATTGTACAGTGATTTTCAAACCATATCTGAAATGCTATGAGATATAAATTCTTCAGATCAGGCATGTGACACTAATTATCCCCAGCTTTGGTTTCACAATGGGGATATTGTGATACCCTCTGTCCTGCCCTAGAGGTGTAATGATTCATCAGTGCTTATCGGTGTGAGCAGTATTTATAGGTTATTGGTTGGATACTGAAAAATATTGTGAATGAGTTCTTGGCCATCATGTGATATGACCAAGAATGAGTTCACAATAGTTTTTAGTATCAAACCAATAACCTTTTTTTTATACTCCAGAAATATAGTAACTTTTAACTGAACAAAGTTGATAGTTCATAAAATATATTCTTATCGTAAAAAGCAAATTTCAGCAACAAAAACCATAAGTAAAACATTTAATGCTAACAGCAAATTGTATTTGGTAGTGCGTTGATAAAATTTACACAAATAGCTAAACCCCACCCACTAGAATTCCCTGCATCTAAAAATAGCACTTGCTACGATATCATTGAGACATGAATGCTGACAGGAATGCTATGCTAAATCTCGAGAGGTTATCACAGATACTGAGAAAATGCACGAAAAACAGAACTGCAACTGGGAACAAGTCACTAATATTCATTTGTAGTTTAAGTTCATTGTCAGGTTATGTATGACATCTATGTAGGCTCCTTGAAATAAACGAAAACATGCATTGAAGTTGGCTTAAAAAAACTGGCAAGATGGCAGAAACCTATCATCATGATTTGACATTGTACACTCAGTTCACAGCTGAGAGGTAATATTTTGGGCATTTGTTACACTAAGGATACTTTTCAATCTTACATGTTTCTACATGAAAAGTTTAGTCATATGCTGAAAGGGATGTATGGAATACAGTAAGTTCCTATAGTGCGCAGGGCTTGTAATCCTAATACGGAAAGTATTTTTCTTAGGAGGAAAGTATTTAATATTGAATGTGTACGATATTGAAAGTGTTCAATATCGCAGGATGTTGCATATTTTTACTAGAAGGACAACTGATTATTTTTGGAGTACACAATAATTTCTGTAACGAGATACTTAATCGAGATATCTGTACTACTGCCATGATATCCCAATACATATTATATTGCTAGTGCGACAATACATCGATGCAGTAGCACTTGAAAGTGACATATTGTGGGATACATGAATCAAAGTTGAGAAAAGAAAGAAAACTGAAGTGTTCTGATGCAGAAAGTATTCAAGATTTAGATGTCGTTTATTGATATTATTATTCATCTGCTAGACATGAGTTGTCTGTCTGGTTCCCCTATTCAGCAAGAGAAAGCACAAGTCTCATTGAAAAAATCATAATAATTTTTATCAGATATGATTATGTAAAGTAATAAATCTGTTGAACATTTCGATTTTTTTAATTATATATTCAGGTATGTAAGATAATTTGTAGATTTAATATCAATGCAAAAAGTAACTTTCCATCCCATAATGCTTTACTAAGACCAAAATTGCAGATGAAATCTTAAATGTACACCCCACACCTAACCCCATTGTATTTAAAGCGTGTATGGAAATATTTAGGGTTTCAGTACTTAAACAAATACAGAGGCATTGTACAGTCAGTAACAAATACAGAGGTATTGTACAGTCAATAACAAAACCATATGCAAAACAGTTTTGATATTTACAGGAAATACTAGTAACTTGCCCCATACCTAAAATGCCACCATAGTGACAAAGACATTACATACAAAGACAAACCGAGTTGTATGTATAGTCACTCATCCCTTTTGCAATATGTATTGTATTGTGGGCTAATGTATCATGATACATATTGTATAGTCACTCTTCACTTGCAGTATATATCATATTGTGGGCTAATGTATCATGATATGTATTGTATCACAAAGAAGCAGACAATGCACAGCTCTAATCTGTCCGCCCATTTTTTCATTACCACATCCTTCTAAACTACATGGTGGAAATTAATGAAATTTGGTAGTGATCTTATTCATATGGTAACCGTCAGCAAGAAGGATAAATTACTTTTGGCTAACTTCCATGGGAGGTGGTTAAAAGTGCAGTATTAAAAAAATTTCAATTTGAGTTTTAAATATTTTCTGACCAAACTTGGTACATGAAGTCATAGCAGGAAGGAACATTATATATGGAACAGATTTTGGGTTAACGACTTGAATCATGGTTCCTAGGGCTGAGGTGGGTTGTGGTAAGTAATATATACATCTACATGAATGGTGAGCAGTGGAATTAGCTCTTGTTTCTGATTGTATCTCTCTCTTTCTAGCCACCAGCAGATCCCAAGATTCCCAAGAAAGTGATTGCTATAAAGTAAGAATGTTTTTGGCACCTATCATTTTTTACCTCCATTTTTAGCTCTACTGATCATAGACCAGAAGAGCTTATGGGATGGACTATCGTCCGTACGTTCGCTAGCATAAGTTTGTTATCACTACTCCTCCTAAACTACTTGGAGGATTGCCATGTAACTTTACACACACATTCGTCCCATGGTCTAGGTCTAGTTGATCCTTAGTGAAAATGGTGGTGAGAATCTTGTTTTCACTATTTCTGAATGGATGGTCGTATCAACATAGTGTTTTTACTGGAAGACTTCTTATGATGTCTAGTTGGTTCTAAATGAAAATGGTGCCAGTCTGATGTCTAATATGGTCACCACAGTGGCCATCTTGAAAATCTTGTTATTACTGCTTCTCCTGAATAAATGGTCATATCAGCATTGGGTTTATACAGAAAGACTTTCTATGATGTCGAGTTGGTTGTAAATGAAAATGGTGTCAATATGACCTCCAATATGGTTGTCACAATGGCCATCTTGAAAATCTTTTTATCACTTATTCTCCTAGATGGCTTCTCGTATCAACATTGTGCTTTCACCAGAAGACTTCTTATGATGTCCAGTTGGTCATAAATGGAAATGGTGCAAATCTGATATTCAATGGTAGTAATCTTGAAAATCTTGTTTTTGTTACTCCTTCGAAACAGAAAGTCATATCAACATGAGATTTTCACCAGAAGATTTCTTATAATGTCTTGTTGGTACTAAATCAAAATGGTACTGATCTGAGGTCCAATATGGCCACCATGCTGGCCATCGTGAAAATCTTGTTATTGCTACTTATAAATGGAAAGTCATTTTGACATGGGGTTTTCATCAGAAGAGTTCTTACAGTGTCTAGTTGGTCCTAAATGAAAATGATATAAACTGACCCTCAGTATGGCCACCATGGTGGCCATCTTGAAAATACTGTTATCTCTACTCCTCCCAAATGGATGGTTGTATTTATATCGGGTTTTCACCAAATGATTTCTTATGATACCTAAATACCTGCCAACCATTACGCTTTTGGCGTAATCATTATGCTATTTTTCACTGAATTACGTCTTACGCTCGCATGTATATAGATTACGCTTTTTCATTTAAAAAGAATTTTTTTTTACAAAATATACAAATAAAGCAATAAAAAGTTGTATTCTCATTTTTTTTTAACAGCACATTAATCCCACACATCATATTCCAGATAAGAAGGCTTCTGCGTAACTATCATATAAGAGTACACGTGACCATCTTAGACCTACATGCACTTTCCAAAAGTACACTATCATTATGTTCTATTTATAGCAGCTGTCACATTTCCAATAAAGCACACTGGTTATATACTTTTAAACCAATTCCCTCAGATTCGTTGTTCTGATTCATATTTGGTAGAGAACCAGTCCATAGCTAGTATGCTGAAAGTCAGTACAGTTGTCCACGGTTGACCTACATGTACATGTACTTTCCTACATTCTATTTATAGCAGCTTGTATGGCATATTTCCAAGAAAAAAGACTGGTTTTCTACTTTGAAACTTTGATCTCAGATTTATTGTTGCAATTCATATTTCACACAGAACTAGTCTATAGTTATTTGGCGCTTAAAGTCAAGTTGAATGGATTCTGTTCAGTGTGTAGGAGAGGAGAAATTTTAAAAATAATTTTAACAAGATGGAACATAAAAAGACAAAAACTAGAATCCTCCAAAGATTCAAAGATGAATAAATGGATGACGTAATACAGCGCTCCAGTCTGGGGCAGCATCATGCCTGATGCAAGCTCTGTGGAACGGATTTTATGATTGGTCATGGTGGTAAATTTGATGTGGAAAAACACTTGAAAATAAAGAAGCACATCGAATTAGCCAATATCACTAATTCGAATGCTAAAGTAACTGCCTTTTTACAGCAAAATTCCAGTACAGACACGAGTGTAATAAATGCAGAGGTGTTATTTACCTAGTTCTTAATAGAACACTGACTTCCCCTAGCAGTAGCAGACCATGCTGGTCCTTTATTTAAACGGATGTTCCCAGATTCCAAAATTGCAGAAAAATATGCATGTGCAAGAACAAAAACATCTAATAATATTCAGTGTTTATCAAAAGATACTTCACAGAAAATAGCAGAGGCCATGAAAATTGGACCATATAGTGTTGCTACAGACGGGAGTAGTGATTATGATGACAAAAAGTTGTACCCTCTCTGTGTTAGATACTTTGATAATGAAAAATGCAAAATCATGAGTGTTCTTCTTTCCTTACCAGAATTGACAGTAGCTTCCACTGGAGAAAACATTTTTGATTTGCTTGACAATGTGTTGAAAAAACGTAACATAAGTTGGCCAGAACTGTATGGGGTTTTCTGCTGATAATGCATCAGTTATGACTGGAATTCATAAAGGAGTTGCATCCTACATTTTGAAAACATCTCCATCAGTTTATGTAACAGGTTGTCTCTGTCATTTGATGCACCTTGCTGCAGGAAAGGCTGCAGATAAATTAGAAGTAGATATTGGTAGTCTGTTGATTGACATCTACTATTATTTGGAGAAAAGTAGTAAAAGGAAACAGGCACTCGAGCTGTTGCAAGATGAGTTTGACCTTGAAAATTATAAAGTATAAAGCATGTGTGTACAAGATGGTTATCTCTTTGCAAATGTATTGGCCGTTTATTTGAGCTTTTGACAGCTCTACTCGCTTTCTTTCAAAAGGAAAGTGAGTCTGCAGAGAGAAACAGGGAAAAAAGAGTGAAGAAGAATAACACTAAAGCAAGACTGTTAGAAGTCAGAAGAGAAAAGGAGATGAATGTAAAGGTAGAAGTAATGAAGAGGATGGGTCATCAGAAAGAAAGAAATTTAAATCTATGGAATTCTTATTTGAGAAGCCATTATCTATCCAGCCTGAGGGCCTCCAAGCTCAGTCTGACATTGTAAAAGATAAATGTTCTGACAGAAAATTCCAATCCATTGTTAGTAAACTAAAGCAGACAACTGGATCTAGTTCTTCAAAGGATAAGTGTAGTACAAATGAAGTTGGTAAGACACATACTGGATCTTCACATTCTTCTAAAGGAAAATCTAGCACAGTTGATACAAGGAAGTCACAGAAGCAAGCAGAATCTGTTAATTGTTCAGAAAAATCAAAATGTGAGATTGTTTTTAAAAAACTCGATGATCCAGTTACAAAGCTACATTGCTTATTTTTGAAGAGTGCCATTCCATTGTTTGATGCAGCAAGTATTGTCTTGCAGCAAGATGAACCATGCATTCATATTATGCATAAACTTTTATCAGACCAGTTGTCAGATTTGCTTATGATGTTTATTAAACCAGAAATTATTTCATCAACCCAGCTTTTGACTGACATAGACTTTCATGACAGAGAAAACCAGAAAAATGATGAAGATCTAGCTATTGGTGCAGAAACAAGAGAATTCTTAGAACAGAATTCTACTCTTGCTGTGAAAGTGTTCTATGATAATGTTAGAGATTATTATGCTACAGCCTGTGATTACATGCTGCAGAAATTTCCATATGGAGATGAAGTGCTTTTAAATGCTTCAGTTGCTGATGTAAATGAGAGACAGTCAAAAAGCTTTAAGAGTGTCAGATTCTTTGTTAAGAGATATCCCTTTCTATTGCCTCCTTCATCTACTTTGGATCATCTGGAAGGAGAATTCCTAAAGTATCAAGTTGACATTCTGCCTAACAGTGTACTTCATGCAGACAGAGTTGATGTACAATGGCACCTTATTTCCCATCTAAAAGATCAAGCAACTGGAAGACATAAATTTCCTCTTCTGTGTCAGGTTATGAAAGGAATATTGGTTCTTTACCATTCTAATGCTGACTGTGAGAGATTGTTCAGTATAGTCAAGAAAATTAAAACTGAATTTAGATCCAGTTTCAGTAACCCAGTGCTTAGTGCTCTACTGGTGTGCAAAACATTCATGGTAGCAGCTGGTAAGAAGTGTTTTGAATTGCAGCATGACAGTCTGTTGCTTTCTAAAGCTAAAAGTGCTACATATGAAAACTTGAAGCAGTAAATTTTGAGAAAAGAACAAGACCAGAGGATTAAATAAACACTTGTAAATATGTTTAACATTTGTTTAATATGTACTGATCCATTTATATTGTGTCCATTTTTGTGCAAGGACTGGAACTAGCTGCTGAATCAGGTTAGTAGCAAATAAATCATGTTCATTTTTCTTAAATTTCATTAAATTTATAGCATATTATATGTAGATTACTCTTTTTTGGCTCGGATTGCTCTTTTTGTCCACTTGGATTACACTTTTGCCTCTCAGGGGGTTGGCAGGTATGTACCTAGTTGGTCCTAAATGAAAATGGTGCCAATCATACATCCAATATGGCTGCCATGATGACTGTCTTGAAAATCTTATTGTCATTACTACCCCTGAATGGATGGTCATATTGACATGGATTTTTCACCAAAATACTTCTAATTATGTCTGCTTGATCCTAAATGAAAATGGTGCCAATCTGACATCCAATATGTCCACCACAGCAGCTAATTTGAAAATCTTGTTATTGCTAAAGAATATCAGAGATGGTTTCGTCAATTGGCAGTTAAAAGGAAGAAACAGTCTTTTCTTGAATTCCTGGAAATTCTTTTTGCCTAGTAGAGTGTCAGTCCCTTCAAGGGACTATTTTTATTTTCTCACCTAAATTGTTCCTCATGCCCATATGAGATAAAAATAATTTTACCAGAATATGATGCGATTTTGGCAAAAGGCATTTAATTTATAGCTCACGTGGCCATAAAACCAAGTGAGCTTATGGTATGGCCCTGTGTCCATCGTGTGTTGTGCATCCACTGTGGAGTCTATATTTCTGATCTGATTCCAGTGAAACTTGGAATATGAATTTACACCATAAAATTCTCAGACGAGTTGGATAAAGAACGAGATCCATTCATATTAATGAGGTGATCTTGCACCTGATTGGCTGTGCTTGCTACAACTATGTAGGCCAAATATCAGGTCAGATTTGATCAGACATGGAATGTATGCTTATATCATTAAGATATTGGATGAGCTCGATAATGAGCGAGATCCACACATACTAATCAAGCGATCTTGCATGTGATTGGCTGAGTTTGTTACCCCACTGGAAGCCATATTTCTGATTTGATTTTGATCCAACTTGAAATATTGGTGTGTATCATCAAGATCTTTGTTAGGTTAAATAATGAGTGAGATCCATGCATATTAATGAGGTAATCTTGCATCTGATTGACTGATCTTGTTACAGCTCTGGAGACAAGATTTCTGATTTCAATAAAACTTCGAATATGTGCTTATCTCATCCAGCTCTCGGATGAGTTCAGTAATGAGCGATATCCACACATAGTAATGAGGTGATCGCATCTGATTGGCTGAGCTTGTTACCACTTTGTGGGCCATACTTCTGAACTGATTTTGATCAGACTTGGAATATATGCTTATAACATCAGGCTCTTGTACAGGTTCAAGATGCACGCATATTAATGAGTTGATCTAGCAGCTGATTGGCTGATCTTGTTGCCACTCTGGAAGCTAAATTTGTGATCTGTTTTGATGAAACTTGAAATATGGGCTAAAATCATCAGGATCTTGGTTGGGTTTGATAATGAGTGAGACCCATGCATATTAATGATGTAATCTTGCATCTGATTGGCTGAGCTTGTAACTACTCTGCAAGCCATATTTGTGATCTGATTTTGATCAAACTTGGAATATATGCTTATATCATCGAGATCTTGGAATGTTTCAGTAATTAGCTAGACCCATGCATATTTATGAGGTGATCTTGTATGTGATTGACTGATCATATTTAACTTGGGAAGTACTAATTCCGATTAAGTTTTTATCAAAATTGGAATGTGGACTTTTATCATCAAGATTTTGGGCAATTTTAATACTAAGCAGGATCAACGCATATTAATGAGGTGATCTTGCAACTTATTGGCTGTTCTAGTTACCACTCTTGAAGCCATGTTTCTAATCTGTTTGATTTTTATTATCATGAAGATCATGGATAACTTCAATTATGAGCAAGAAACTGCATATTAATTATGCCTTTATCTTGAGAAAGAATTTAAATCAGTATGTAATAAAATAGGTAAAATCAACATGATATGAAGTTTGGGAGATAGTTTATATAGAATATGTTCTTACAATACTACATTAGCCTGCTTGGTGAAATGGCCAGCTGTTAAGCTATATAAGATGGGTGAGCACTATCGGGCTCACTTGGGCCTCTTGTTAGCTTATGGTATGGCCCTCATTCCATCCTCTGTCCTCCATCTATCAACAATTGCTTGCTACCAATCATGAGTCCATATTTCTGATCTGATTTCGATCAGATTTGAAAAATGGGTTTATATCATCAAAATCTTGGACATGTTATTTAATAAATGAGATCAGTGCATATTACCAGTTGATCTTGCATCTGATTGGCTAAGTCTGTTGCCACTCTGGAGGCTGAATTTCAGGTCTGATTCTGATCAAACATGGAATATATGCTTATATCATCGAGATCTCAGATGAGTTTGATAATGAGCGAGATCCACACTTACCAATGTGGTGATCCTGCATATGATTGGCTGACTTTGTTGCCACTCCAGAAGCCATATTTCTGATCCAGTGTTGATCAAACTTAAAATATAGGCTTATATGATCAAGATGTTGGATGGGTTCAATAATGAATGAGATCTATGCATATTAATGAGGTAATCTTGGATCAGATTGATTGACCTCGTTATCACTCTTGAGGCCAGACTTTTGGTCAGATTTTGATTAAACTTGGAATATATGCTTACCGTATGTACTCGTGTATAATCCGATGCCAACTGCAGACTGCGTTGACCCAGATCTGCCATCATATAATGCGCTGGCAGAACTGAGTCTATGCAGTTTGTAAGAACTAATCAGTAGAACAAACATCATAGACCCTGATCTGCTGGCACATAATGTGCTGGCAGATCAGGGTCTGTGTTGTTTGCATTTAGACCTGAATTATATGCGAGTATATATGGTATATCTTCAAGATCTTGGATGGGTTTGATAATGAGCAAGATCCATGAATATTAATGATGTAATCTTGCATCTGATTGGCTGAGCGTGTTACCACTCTGGAAGCTATATTTGTAATCCGATTTTGATCAGACTTGGACTATGTGCTTATATCATCAAGATCTTGCATAATTGTGATAAAGAGCTAGATCCATGCATATTAATGAGATAATCTTGCATAGTTTTGATAAAGAGCTAGATCCATGCATATTAATGAGATGATCTTGCATCTGATTCATAAAGCTTATTACCACTCTGGAAGCCATAATTTGGATCCGATTTTGATGAAACTTAGAATGTTAACTTATATCTTCAAGATCTTGGACAAGTTAGATAATGAGCAAGATCTTGTGTATTATTGAGGTGAAGTTTGATCTGATTGGCTGAGCTTGTTATTACTCAGATTATTTCAGATCCAGTTTTGATTACACTTGTTAATAAGCTTATTAAGATCTTTGACGAGTACAGTTATGAGCAAGATCAATGCATATTGATGAGGTGATTTTGCTTCAAATTGGTTGAGTTTGTCAACAATTTAGTGACACTATTTCTGATAATATTTTTATCAAACTTAGTAAATATACTTATATCAAGAGATGTGTTTTATTATGAACAAAATCTACACATATTATTGAGGTGACATGATCTTGCATTTGATTGACTAAACTTCTTACCAGATGAGAAACTATATCTGACCCAGTTTTAATCAGACTTGGTAAATATGCTAATAATTGTGAAGATGTTGGATGATTTTTATTATAGGCGAGACCTCTGCATATTTATGACGTGATCTTGCATCAGGTTGTCTGAGTTGTTTTTACCACTCTGGAGATAATATTTTTGTATAGGATTTTAATGAAACTTTGTAAAAGAAACCTATGCTATCAACATTTTGGTTGAGGATGATTATGAATGAAAATCATGGATACACCTCTCCCTCGATAACTTGTGCACATCAGGGTCCAAAAACATAGTCTGCAGTATAAGCAATGGCATGAGTAACCAAGGGACCTCTGAACAATTAAGAAGGGGATGCCATGCCAGCTGGACATCAACAATGAGAAGATGGGGGGGGGGACTGTTTAATGGTTTAATACTCATTTTATGATCGCGTTGGAAATAATTGTCAATAAAATACATTTTCTAATGAAACTGTTTGCTTTTCTATGTAAATTACCTTTATTTTCAAGATAACCAACTTCTAAAAGATTGTTAAAGACATTACTCCAAAAGGGTTTCATCATACAGCTCTTGTGTGCCTTCGAAAACATTCTGTATTACGTCACTGCTTTTTGCATGTGAATGTAGATATATTAGAGTGTTTTTGTTGATTCATAGCAAAACAAGATTTCCTTTATTAAAAAACCTGGGACATTTAATTTGTGAAACAAAAAGTATCAACAATTAAACTCAGTTTTTGTTATTTATCAATTGTTCTATTAGTAGAGTAACATATTGATGCCACAATTTCATTAAAAGTAATAGTAAAATTTCTGCTCATCCTTGAGAAAACTTCTGAGTTCCAATTTGGGAAATTTAAGTTTACCACAAACTTTGGAACTCACTTCTCCATAATGAACCGTATCTGTGAAAAAAAGTTTTCCATGCAGCGAGTACTCCTTTCACTTGCTTCCCTTGCTATCCTTGATCACATTTGCGAATTAGTAGATAAACCACTGATTAATGTTAGATACTTTAATTATGTTACCTACATAATAATATTTATAACAGTGTTCCATTGATCAATTGCAATGAGTTGACCTGATACACTACTGTGACCGCTAGCTCTTACATGGGTAGGATTTGCATGCCAGTTATGTTTTTTTTATATATTCCACCCCTTTATTTAATTTGATACAAAAGATGTAATTAATGTGATAATACAGATCTACTTTTAATTGATTGTAACAATACAACAAACACTTCCACAAATCAGAGATCAAAATACAGTTGGCACTTATAATTGGGTTCCCACAGAAATGCTCATGGACATGGCCGTGACGGTAGATTGACACTTTCCACATTTGAATACAAGAGGGCATATCACATTTATGATGATTACACTGAAACCAAATTAAAAACTAGAACTAAAACATGAATTTCACTTGACAAAACTTATTTAATAGGTATATTCTTAAAGTGCTGCCACCAGTAGGCATTACTGACATTTTCATGGATCAAAATTTTGTCAAATATTGTTATTTACAGTGTACTGAGAATTTTTTTTTTTTTTTAATGTAACGTACCGGTATATAACTTCTTATTAAAAGTTGCACATTTCATGAAGTTGAATAAAATTTCTGGGCACTAATCGCCGTTTTCAATGATAAAACAAGTGATATATCAAAGTTTCATAACAGTTTTTATTGCGATTTTCTTCACATTCAACAAATAGTGGCCATTTCTTTGGGTATTTTCTAGGAAAAAAATGGGATCCATGCCTGACCCTGCGTTATAAGCGGGTTAGCAAGTTGTCCGGGTGCAAGTTATCAAGGGAGAGGTGTATTAATAACATGATCATGCATTGGATTGGTTGAACTTGTCAACACTTTAGCAACTATTTCTCTGATCAGATTTTGATAAAACTCGAATAAAAGGGAAAAGAAAGGGTTGAAACCATCTTTTTGTCCCACTTAAGGGTACCTGTGATATTTTGGCAGGTGGATTGTTATAACTATTAAAAGAGCTCATCAATCTCTGATTGAGAGAGAGCTCTCTTTCATGAGTTTTGAAGCCCATGAAGTTAGGGCTATTGCTGCATCTTGGATCATTCTTAATCATTCTTCACTGGATGATGTCTTAAAAGTCACCTCTGGTTATATCACTTGGCCTTCTCTTCATTCTACTTTGATCAATGTTGAACCAGAGAGAAAGCATTTATGCATTAGGTCCAGTTGTGTCAGTCAAACATGTTATCAAGGCATCCTCCAGTCTGTAGTAGAGCACCCTACTGACAGCAGACAGCAAGTTCACTCCCACCCGGCTGGCAAATTTAGCAATGCAATAATAACAGGTATTGCATTACTGCTATTAAAATGTAGTTTTTTTAGAGTACCCCAAATTTTAATTATGTAATACTTGCCTACTATTATTACCTAATTTTCACCTCCCTCCCCACTCTGAAGTCCTTTCAATCTCAGTCCAAATCAAAGACAGATGATATTCCGAATGATGGAAGTTAACAAAGGTATCAGACAGGGATTATGTTGTTTTTAATTCTAGACCTTCAGTTGGAGGAGGTAATATTCACCTTGGACTGGTGATTAGCACCAGGAAAAAGATATAGCAATGCTACAATAGGAGACAAGTATTACATAATTTTAAAAAACCCTAAAACTGCACTTCTGTTAATTAAAGGTGTTTATATTTTCCAACAGAAATTCACTATGTAGAAAATGCTGTGCTAATGAATGGCAGGGTATTACCATACTGCAGTTAACTGCATTAATCTAGAGAAATGTTGCACTGTCTGATCATTTATCTTGCAAATGAAGCACCTATCCATTTTTTTAAAACAAATTTGGTGAGTGGATATTATAAATTTTATACATTATTTTACAAGGTTCTGTAGAATAATTCAACATATAATATGAATATGAATATGAATATGCAATGATAAAATTAGAAGACTATGAATCAGATTTTAATAGATGTTTTGATTTTATCACAGGAAGGATTTTCATTCACAAAGACACAATTGTGTAGCTTACATCTGTTTTACTACAAAAGAGGGAGCACAGAAAGCTTTGGAAAGGTTGGTATACATTTATGAACACATATTCAGACTATTACACATATGCATGTATCCCTCATACTCAAACTGAGCATTAGTGTGGTCAACATTTCAGTGTAAGCCACATAATTTCATTATGAGTTTTGGTTTTTTACTTAGTGACAAATATCTTTTAGTGTCAAATACAGATATCAAAATGAGTAGATAGTTTGTTTCTTTGAATTCTATATCATTATTTAGCTGTCTGTGTCGTGATATACAAGAACCATGGTATACCTACAAACAGTCAATACATGCATTAGCTGTCTGTGTCATGATACACAAGAACCATGGTATACATACAAACAGTCAATACACGTATTAGCTGTCTGTGTCATGATATACAAGAACCATGGTGTACCTACAAACAGTCAATACACGCATTAACTGTCCGTGTCATGATACACAAGAACCATGGTATACATACAAACAGTCAATACATGCATTAGCTGTCTGTGTCATGATATACAAGAACCATGGTGTACCTACAAACAGTCAATACACGCATTAACTGTCCGTGTCATGATACACAAGAACCATGGTATACATACAAACAGTCAATACACGTATTAGCTGTCTGTGTCATGATATACAAGAACCATGGTGTACCTACAAACAGTCAATACACGCATTAACTGTCCGTGTCATGATACACAAGAACCATGGTATACATACAAACAGTCAATACACGCATTAGCTGTCTGTGTCATGATATACAAGAACCATGGTATACATACAAACAGTCAATACATGCATTAGCTGTCTGTGTCATGATATACAAGAACCATGGTATACATACAAACAGTCAATACACGCATTAGCTGTCTGTGTCATGATATACAAGAACCATGGTATACATACAAACAGTCAATACACGCATTAGCTGTCTGTGTCATGATACACAAGAACCATGGTATACATACAGACAGTCAATACACGCATTAGCTGTCTGTGTCATGATATACAAGAACCATGGTATACATACAAACAGTCAATACACGCATTAGCTGTCTGTGTCATGATATACAAGAACCATGGTATACATACAAACAGTCAATACACGCATTAGCTGTCTGTGTCATGATATACAAGAACCATGGTATACATACAAACAGTCAATACACGCATTAGCTGTCTGTGTCATGATACACAAGAACCATGGTATACATACAGACAGTCAATACACGCATTAGCTGTCTGTGTCATGATATACAAGAACCATGGTATACATACAAACAGTCAATACACGCATTAGCTGTCTGTGTCATGATACACAAGAACCATGGTATACATACAGACAGTCAATACACGCATTAGCTGTCTGTGTCATGATATACAAGAACCATGGTATACATACAAACAGTCAATACACGCATTAGCTGTCTGTGTCGTGATACACAAGAACCATGGTATACATACAAACAGTCAATACACGCATTAGCTGTCTGTGTCGTGATACACAAGAACCATGGTATACATACAAACAGTCAATACACGCATTAGCTGTCTGTGTCATGATATACAACAACTATGGTATACATACAATTAGTCAATACACGCATTAGCAGTCTGTTTCATGATATACAAGAACCATGGTATGCCTACAAACAGTCAATACAAGCATTAGCTGTCTGTGTCATGATATACAAGAACTATGGTATACCTACAAACAGTCAATACAAGCATTAGCTGTCTGTGTCCTGATATACAAGAACTATGGTATACCTACAAACAGTCAATACAAGCATTAGCTTTCCAAAAAACTAGAAGGTTCCACTATGTTTAATTTATTGTTTAGTTTGGAAAGAAATAAAGCAACTTTTAAAAAATAAGTATGTATGCAGTGGGAAGATGAAATAGGTCAGGTAATCTGTATAAAGCGGGAATATATTTGTAATTGTTGAGCAGGTGTCTGATTTTGCTTTAGAGGAAAGAAAGAATTTTTAGCTCTGCTGGTCACAGACCAGAAGAGCTTATGGGATGGTCTGTTTTTTGTGTCATCTGTTGTTTATTGTCACTACTCCTTAACTTCCTGGAGGAGTGCCATGAAACTTCAGATACACATTCATCCCGAGGTCTGGTTGATCCTAAATGAAAATGGAGCTGGTAAGACATCCAGTATGGCCACTAAAGCAGCCATCTTGAAAATCTTGCTACTCCTCCTAAATGGATGATCATATCAACATGGATTTTCACTAAAAGACTTCTTATGATGTCTAAGTAGTCCTAAATGAAAATGGAGCTGGTAAGACATCCAGTATGGCCACTAAAGCAGCCATCTTGAAAATCTTGCTACTCCTCCTAAATGGATGATCATATCAACATGGATTTTCACTAAAAGACTTCTTATGATGTCTAAGTAGTCCTAAATGAAAATGGTGCCAATCTGATGTCTAGTATGGCCACCATGGCAGCTGTCTTGAAAATCTTGTTATTGCTACTCGTCTTGAATGGAAAGTCATCGACATGGGGTTTTCACCAGAATTCTTAGGATGTCTAGTTGGTTTTAAATGAAAGTGGTGCCCATCTCTAATCCAATATGGCCACCACAATGGCTATATTGAAAATCTTGTAATTGCTCCAGAATATCAGAGATGGTTTCAATACTCAGCAGTTAAAGAGAAGCATTGTCTAATCTTGGATTCCTGGAAATTCTTTCTGGCCATTGGAGCATCAGTCCTTTCGGTGGACTCTTGTTAATGGTTATATGCATATTAAAAGTTGTTTTTCTAACACAATGATTGTCAAAATGCTTTAAATAGATTTCTTGCCAAATTATTAATTGATGTCATTTCTCTTGTCATGACAAGAATTTTCTTGACCAGAGTTATTTTCCTTACTAAGACAGACATACAGTACAGCTTTATTAGCAAAAATCTCATCAGAGGATTTGTTGATCAACAATATGCCAAAAAAAAATATGTGCTACTGCTTTTATACCCTAAATAATTAACATGTAGATAACACTAAAATTGAGGTAATTTACACCTATTGTTTTATGCTTTTCTAATATGGCAATGTGTAACTTCAGTAAAATATTATAATTGACATTTAACACTTTTATCACTTTATTATTGTCTGTATAATGCCGATGAAATGGGAGCCAAGTGCCTTTCCCAAAGACACAGCGAGGCAACCAACCCAGGCTGGTCTGGGTGGGTATCTAACCCTCTGCCCTTGGATTACGAGTCTAACACTACCAACTGAGCTACTGCCACTCCCATATGTGTATGCACATTGCAGATAACCGATATTTAGTTTTCTCACAATGAAAAGAGCCACAAAGTGTTTACTTGGTGATATTTTATATACTTGCTATCTACTAATGGATTTCAATAAGGACATATTACATGATGCAGGTATCCACATTATGATGGCAGGTGTGTGTACCCCATACCCAGTCCCCCATCTTTATTCTGATTCTATGTCTTATTATTGATTGAAATGTTGTTTTGGGGTTTTTTTTGTCAGTTCTAATGTGCCGTTACATAAAATTTATCCATATTTGTTGAATAAAGATGACTGCTTTAGATAATGTCAACCACATCTACATCCTACTGCCAATTAAAGCCTGGCTGACATCATAAAAGAATCTAACAATTTGGAAAATCAAAATAACAAGCTCTTAAAGTACTCTTGTTTAGGTGACAAATTCACAAATCTGCAAAGAGATATTTTCCCATAGTATAGGGGCACCTGCTGCCGCCAGTTTCTGGGGATTGGGTGCAGTGTGAAGAAATCACCGATAGAGTAGATATATATGTGTGTGTGTGTCACTGGTAAATATGTTGAATTGAAGAAAAAAACTGGATTGTTTTAAAGTTTCAGACTTTATCCATTTTTGAAACATTGGGAATAATTGGCAGTTGAAAGTGAGTGAATTGGTCACACAAGGTCAGATTTATGAATATTAGCACACTTATTCACTCTTATTATTCACTTTTCATTTTTAAAAATATTCTCATTTCAATCAGTAAGACATGTAGTCTTCAAAAGAATGTTTAATGTAGCTCAGTAAAAACAGTAAAGACAATTTCCAGTGATTTTAAGTGTCTCACTTACAAATTTAAAAAGGCAGATTCTGGGTGCACTGCCAGATTTGGGTACATTGCATTTAATTGATGCCATTAATAAAAATGGTATCACAAAACTTAAGTAAATTCTCCAGTGTGTTTATGACATTGCAAATTACACCCCATCTTGCATTTGTTCTCACAAGACCTGTGCAGGGTCTGTTCTAGAACTGAACATTTAGGGAGCAAATTGCAACCTGCATTTGAAAAAAAGAGAAGAAAGTTCTGAATATTGCATCAATTAAGTGAAGCAATAATGGTTGGGCTTGAAAATATGCATGATTCCAAGAGACAAATAGATATGGCTTCTGAGCATAAAGAAAAATCTATTAGAATAGATTAATTTGCATCAAATAGAGGTGACACAAATTCAGTTCATTTATTTCAGATCAAGAACTAATGTCTAAGCAAATCGGCAGTAGTCTAGGTTTGCATTTTGTTTTATGCCCAAGGTAACACAAACATGACCTCTCAATTGCCACCTGATTGAAATAGCAGCATGGGTCACGTGCTTTCTCTGACTTTGTGAGCAATTTTATGTTAACTATCTCAAACTGTCCCATGACTGACATGTAACAAGTAAATGTTCGTTTCTGTTTGTGAAACATTGCTGATCTTTTGATGATATGCTGTAATCAAAGTCACAAGTTAATCAAACACACTCATACAGAATTGTTTCCCTTCAAGCAACTTGATTGGTTAAAACAAGTTGCAATTTGTGGTATCCTGCTGTATTATCACTTACATGTCAGTCAATAAAAAAGCAAAAATTTTCATTTATTTAACATTAATTATGAACATGGATTAATTCTATCCACGGTGAAAATGTTTAATAAATATTAGATACAGGTCTTTTAATTGCTGCACTGACGACAAATTGGCTTGTGTAAAGTAGATCTGTCACTGAGGGGTCATGAAGTCTTAGGCCTATTTGCAGTGTTGTTCAATCATATATATGTGGCATTTTTTAAAAACTGCTACAGCTAATACATTTTGTTTTCTTAAAAAATCATTACAAATGGCTTATGCAGCCTGGACCTTGGAGCAGCTTTATCACCAAAAATTATGGTACTAAAAATAGGAAAACATATAAACAGCATGATCAACAAAATTGGATAAAATTTCTACAAAAGCATCGTTCTGATCCAGATTTTTTTGCCAACTTCTTTTGCAATTTGGGTATTAGGCAGATGTTAGCCAGGTGAACAACCTCAAGCCAACCTGTGTGTATTGTTTAAACATAGGTATGAGTGTGATGAGAGTTAAAATCTCAAGTCAGCCAAGTTTTAGTATTATTTTCAATTAAAAGTTTTGCTCTAAACTTGTATTATTTGTTGTGAAGCTTATAAGGTATTTTTTGACAGTAAGGTGACACTTAATATCAAATAGAAACAGGTTATGGTAAGTTTGGTGAATGGCAGTTTCCATGATTCATTTGAAAATTAGTTTAAATAAGCTAATACTCAAATCAGCTTGTTATTGTTTGTAATTTGTTTTGTAGGTATTTTTTTGACTGGCATCTCCTTACCAAAGACTATTCACGTCAAAAATGTGATTAACTAACACGTCAGAAATAACACTTTAGAAATTGCAACCAATTCAATAAAACATACTTTTAACACATTAAAACTAATTTCTAATGCATTAGAAGTTGCTTTAAAAGTATTAGATTTCAAGCATGTTAAATTTCTAATGCGTTACTTTGGACCAAAAACTGATGTTGTAGTTTTTTACTTTGGAAGTGCAAAACCAGCGTGTTGGAAGTCACCAACAGGTGTTCCCAAAACAACATGTTAGAAGTTACAGGTGTTCCCAATTCTTTGGATTGTCAGATTTGAAATGGTTGGGATATCCAATCAAAATCATTAATATATATTAAGTGTGGTGGGAACATGTGGCCTTTAATGACTAACCAGCAGCTGATTCAAGTTGACGTCATTTGTTTTAGCCCCATGCAAAACAATTTCAGAATGATGCCAAATACTTTCTTAAAATTTAAAAAAAGGTGAAAACAAGAAAAAGGAACAAAATATCTCAACTTGTATTCAAGACAAAATTCTTTCATGGCAGCATTCAGGACAGTTGGACAGTGTCCAAAAAATGTAATTAATACTCATTTAACAGAGTGAAATTTCATTTGTACAGTGTACACACATGTGCATCACAAGCAGATCACATGTAGAATTAGCAATATATGGTTATAAATAAAACTTGTCATTAGTTAATATTCTCTCATTAACATTAATTTCCATTATGTTGCTGATAATGCTTGTATTCTTAATCACTGGAGGAATGTGACGATGATCGTGTAAGTAAACAAAGATTCATCCTTATAGGTGTACTTGATAAGTACACCTAAGCCATACATGTCCCCCTCCCCCCCAATTTATGATTATTTTTTTTATTGAAGTCGTACCTTCTTGTTGATACAGAGTGTTACAAATTTTGTGAATTTTTCTATGACTACAGGTAATCAGTTACTCATACTTGGACTGTGCAGGCAAAGAATATGATGCAAAAAAAATGATAAAATTATCTGTAGTCAATACTTTGATTGCACACTAAAGAATAGGACACAAGGAGCATGGTAAAGTTACATGTAGCCCATACTTTGATTGCACACTAAAGAATATGATACAAGGAGCATGGTAAAATTACCTGTAGCCCATACTTTGATTGCACAGTCTAAAGCAGGGGTCTCAAAATCTACGGCCCGTGGCTTCGATTTGTCCGGCCCGCGGTGTTGTACTTTTTTAAAACGATTTTGCATATATTTAAATTTTCACAGTCGCTTCAGCCCGCAAACCTACTTCAAAAATCTAACATGGCCCTCATCTTATAAAGTTTGGAGACACCTGGTCTAAAGAATATGATACAAGGAGCATGGTAGAATTATCTGTAGCCCATACTTTGATTGCACAGTCTAAAGAATAGGACACAAGGAGCATGGTAAAATTATCTGTAGCCCATACTTTGATTGCACAGTGTAAAGAATACAACACAAGGAACATGGTAAAATCACCTGTAGTCCATACAGTCTGCCTGATAATCTAAAAAAGAAAAATTCAAACTTTCACATGGATAAAACATTTTATCCCTGTTGCATTTGATTTTGCACTTAAAGCATTAAAGTAAGCTTCTAACACATTAAAACATACTTCTGATGCAATAAAACAAACTTCCAATGCATTAGTAATTATTTCTAATCCTTTATAAATTTAAAAGATCATAGATTGATACATCAAGAAATGCATATAAAACATGCTCTGATTGGATAAACTTCCATTTCAAATGCATTAGTTCTAATGCATTAGATATTGCAACTAATGCATTAATTACGGTATTACTTTTGGCATGTTAACTATTCTTCTAAAGTGCCAGAAATTCCTAATGCATTAGAAATAAACTCATTAGAAGTATGTTTAAATACATTAGATTCATGTTAAGTGCATTACAGTGGTCCCCCTCTTGAACGGCCCCCCTGACCAGCGGCCACCCGCTTTATATGGCCACAATCCCTTGGCACAGACGAGTTTGTGTTCAAAAGTACCCCTCAAGGATGGCCACCACTCTAACGCGACCAGCAGCCAGCATTTTAGTGCAAAAACGGTTAAATTTACCCCTCATGACAGACTCACTTCCGTTGTAAACACTGTGCCTCTCGCGTGATTGTCCGCGAAGGAATAAGTTGTCGTAAAATATCGTCAGACATTCTCAGTTTAGAACGAAAAGTGAAAGCAATTAAATTAAACGAAAAGAGGGAGAGTCTTTTGATAACTACAGAGAAATTTTATGTCAGATTCAAATAAACATCAATATACATTCAACTGCATTGAGTGGGAAGACGGAATCGATGGACGTACAGGGATATATAGTTACAACCAAATGTTTGTGCCCAGAATTTACCGACAATGTGGTTTTGCACCATGATTCATGATTATTCATATTTTTAAAAATAACATTGATATTAGTTTATCATATTGAGTCCTTAACCAGATAATATTCCTGTGATTTTTAAATGAAAATATTAAATATATAAAAATTAGTTACATTTGTACTTTATAAGTAATTACTCACAACTGTGTGATCCCCCTCTAGAAAGGCCACCCGTCTTATAAGTCCACTTTCTTGCTGCAGAAGGGGTTGCCTTACAAGAGGGGGACCACTGTAGTTGCAAAATCTAATGTGTTCATTTCTAATGCATTATTATATCACATTTTCGACCTGAAGAACATCTTATAACATCTTCATTGCTTCACAATACACTTGTAAATGTACAGTGTAGGCACATTTTATGTATGATCTGTTCATACTGTTAACAGAGAGAGGAGGAGGAGGAGAAGAAGAAAAAAGATAAATGAATTAAATATAAAAAAATATCTAAGAGCAGATATGTTTCCCTAAATTAGAAAAGAAAACACCTGGTAGTTCCAGCAGAATTGTAAAATGTGCTTGAATTTTGGTGGTTACCTTATAAAGTACTTAAATTTAATGTCAGTTCCAAAACATACCATCATTTTCAGTCATAAAAAATAATTACTTTTTCCTCTGTCCTGATAATTTGTGTGGTAATAAAAATGAGAATTTGTTTCCTGAATATCTTGCCTGGAAATTGAATATGTCTGTTTTATACAGATGCACTCTCCATGTTCAGTGCTATATTGCATTATATCCTTTATTTGCAAATAAAAGAACACTTACATGATATTGATTTGGTGTATGAACATCCCCAGCCATTTCAAAAATGTTAAGACAGTTTGCATAATTTCTAATTCAAAGGATTCAGTATCATTAAAAAATGCGGTGGGGGGGGGGGGATTTTTTTCCCTGTTGATTATTGGTTTTATTCATAGATTTATTCATATTTTCTCTCTGTGATTTATTCATGTAATACAATTTTGCCTATCTATATGGCAAAGGAGGCAGTGCAATTGGCACTATATGCACAGACTATTGGGCTGGGGCTGGCTGTAACAGACCTAAGTCAAATATAGTGTCAACTCATTGATTGTTAGGTCACCCTAGTTTAATGATTTGTGATGCCTTGCAAGTTGTGTATATTGGAAAGCAATGTTCCCACCATGTGCTTGTAAGATGTCAGATGTGCAATAGTTTTTGCGGTCACTTTTATGTTCTACCATCATAAATTGACATAACATTACTTGGAAAGTTTGGACTAACTCAGTATCTTTACTGGAATAGTGACTTTTGTGTTGGTTAATCAACTCGTGGATTAAAATTACTAACTTGTGGATTAAACAACTGTGGACAACTGTACACATTGTCATGTCAAAGAAATTAGATATTTACCATCTTTACTTGCATGTAGTCCAGATCCAGCTGCAAACTGTATAGATCCAGATTTTCCATCACATAATGCACTGGCAGATCTGGGTCTCTGCAGTTTGTTGTGAGTAGTCAGTAGAACAAATAACATAGATCCTGATCTGCCATCGCATTATGCTACTGCAGATCAGTGTCTGTGTTGTTTGCAGTTGGATCCAACTTACATGCTAGTTTATATAGTAATAAAGATCTGGTATGTACCATTATGACAGTTCACACACCATCCATTTGTTTTACTCCATCTGCAGCCCACAATACATATGTGCAGACTTTTCCATACTAACATAAAGTCTTAGGTTCTTTGTTTGGGGTTTTTTTTGCATCATCTTTACTTAGCTAATTATAATGTCCTTGCCAATGGGAATGAGCAGTGTTTTAAGAGAGAATTTTATTTTTCTCATTATAAACAGTATGTTGGATCCCCAACCTATTATCAAGCATTACACACTGATAATAATCATTAAATAGGACAAGATTGAGAACTAAAACAAATTTCAAGGTATAATTAGTTCTAATTAAAACTTTTCTGTTGATAATATATAGTATGGTCATCAATTTTGAGTACGGGTTAAACATTCCTTAGTGTACAGTCCAACTTGAATTTTTGTTTCCATACACTCTAAAAAACATGACCGATATCCAGAAATTGTATGTAATATTGAAACTTACAACTAATTTTGAAAATACTTTGACCAGAGAATTAAAGGGTTATTGGTTATTTAGAATAGTAACAGTATTTGAAAAGTGCTGACAAATTTTCTGTAGACATTGAAAGTACTTGAATTGAAAAACAAAAACATTTCTTTTGAAAACATGAATTTACTGATAAAAATGTAAAAAACTAAAGATACAATTAAGAAAAGAAGTATGAAACTCGCTCTCATTTGAGATATACTTCCATGTTGGGTTGCATGCATATTCATTTGTGTTCTCCGAAGGAAATCAACATTGGATCAATTGCAGGAAAGTGCTCTGAACTTCCACAGCAAGAGTAAGGGCAGAAAAAGAATCAAATATAGTTAAACCTGCTCTAATGTTCACCTTTATATAGCAGTCACCTGATCTCAATGGCCATTCCAATTTCTTTCCTGGAAGTTTTCTTTTTTTCAAGTCATGGATTTAACAGTCACCTGCTTTCTGTGGGTGTTACATGAACAGACTGGTTTCTTACTGATTAAAGCGGTCACTCAAGCATATTGACCATGCAGATGAAGCATTTGTTTTCCCAAGAAAGGAACTGTTTAGGTAAAGACATCTCAATCTTGCATATATTCACCATACTCGATTCAATCTGTCAATGTAACTTTAATTTATCAAGTCACCCTGTCAATGTAACTTTAATTTATCAAGTCACCCTGTCAATGTAACTTTAATTTGCTAATCTCTCCATTCTTATTTTAAGAATTTGAATAAAGCCACAATATTGCTTAGAAGTTTGTTGGGGTAAATACTTGAGATAAATCATAATTTTTAAAACCTTTTGTCCTTTTTTTTTTTTAGGGGAGGTGCACTGATTGATGTACTAAATATATTCATTAGAAAAGATTAATAGAGAACTAATTTTAATCCAAAATTGATTAAATTATATTCAACAATTTCTATCAGTATTTACTGCTTAATTATAGCTTGGTGATCAATATTGTTGTAAGCGTTTCCTGTATTGTTTATAATGTGAAAAATCAAACAAAGCTTTCAAGTGCTGCTTCTTTCTGTCAGATAAGTCTGTTGTAATTATTGTAAGTAACCAAACAAAGCAAAAAATTGCTAAAGCATTATAATAGTATAGCAATGTCTGAATAAATCTATAGGTGCAAAATTCATTGTAGTCCAAGAAAAACAGATTGTTACAATGTACATACCACAAGTTCATTAAATATCATTCCATATTTTGAGATGAAAATGTTAAAGCATTTAATCATTAGGTTACTCTTATTTTAATCCAAGAATAGACTGCGCCAATAGTCACAATTTTATATAAGATATTCTTTTGGTTCAAAATTGTCAAGGAATGCTGTGCCAAATTCTGCAAGAACACAGAACTGAGGATGAAAACTAGTGCACATTTGATAGTAAATGCATGCTGGGTACAGTGTTTCAACTTATAGGCTATCATAGGTCTTTGAACCAAGTTGACCTGTCACTCATTGGGTTGACACTTTATATGGCCTAGGTCTGTTACTTCAAATATAGCCAACTTTGAAGGGCAATATACTAGCAGCTGAGCTAACTAGCTCCTTAAGGTATATATAAGCAAAAATGTACTGGTACTACATAAAAAATAGACAACAGGAAAGCTGAAGAAATCTATGAATGAAACCCTTTTCCACCAGAATTTATGAATTTTAACTTAATATGGTGAATAATTTTAATAAGAAATTATACCAGTTGCCTGAAATACTACTACTACTAATAATAATAATATGGTATTTGGTGCATGATATTTGTTCAAGAACCAAGTTTGAAAGGTGAACCTGCATTCAGAGGTCACCTGTCTAAAAAGGCCAGTTTTGGCCTTTTCCATGGATGGCTGCTATTGACAGTTTTGACTGTTAAAAATGGGAATTAATTTATAATATCATGGGCTCAATGATGAACACTTCATGATGGATTCAGATACTAGTTAATAGTGCTTGAAAATTAAAAAAATGTCCTTGAAAAGTGTTTAAATTTCCAAATGAAATGTCTGTCTGAGCCATGTTCTGGATTTGATTTTTGGGAATAAAAGAAAAGGACCTTTCGGCTAAAACACGGTATTGGTGCTGAGAGTAGTCTCACTCACTTAAAAAATTGAAATGTTTGATAGAACATTTCAATGAAGCTCATTATATACCCTAGGGTGTCCCCTAGTCAGATCAAGTTAGATTTAGCTTGAACATGCATGCGATTTTGTTTAACCATTATTTCAATTCATTGGTATAACAACAGTTACAGACACTACACTTGGTGTATAACATGCAAGAAAAACAGCATGAAAACTTTAAAACTTTATTTTTTTCCACAGTAACATCAGTAACAGGATATCAACATTTAAAGTAAACAACATAACTGGAAGTGGTAAACAACTTAATAACAAAATCAAAACATCTATGACAAAGGTATCACTAAGAAAAAAAACCTAACCATGAAACTTTTGCATAACAAACATAAAAGACATAGAATAATCTTATTTAGGCATTTATCTAACACCAAGAAGAATATTTAAACAAACAAAATCATTAATACTGGCCAAAAGTATTGCAAACTTCCATAAGAGTCAGAAGTACATTGTCCATAAAATTGGTTACAGACACTACAAAACTATAGCATTTCAATACAGCTGCAGAACCATACATATCTCCATAAAATTCACTTCAAAAATAATTCAACATGAACACATTGACTAGAATTATTCATTAAATGAATGTTGATTAGTTAATAAAATGATAAAACCACATTGTAACAGGTATATGTCCAATACTTGTGTTAAAATTATGAACTGGTAAATAGCACTTGAAAGTTTAATACTAAATAGTGTTTGTAAGAGTAAAATATTGAAGTATAATGAATGTTCAATAAATCATAGTCACTAAAGTATTGTTCAACCCAAGGTGCTGACTCAAACACAGACCCATATGTGATTGATCTTAAGGTTACAGACACTACACATTAAACCTTGACTTTATATTGTCATTTCAAATAGAAGTGCTTATGATTTTTTTCCAGATTTGACTTGAGCTTAGACAATTCAGCTGCATTAAACTTGAAATGACCCCTTTCATTGACTATTTGTGGAGCTTTTACCCTGTACAAGATAGCATCTAGAGCCTCTTGTGAATAATCATCTTTTTCAGGCCAAACATACATGTTGCCAGACTTTCTCATGTATTTAAGTCTAACTTCGTTATGAAGAATGTCTATTACTTCTGCTAAGTATACATCTAGAGGTCCCTTCTATGGCTTAAGTCCTACAGCAACAAATTCTCCAGGGTGGTATTTCTCTATTGGTTTCTCTGTGTTGGTTGGTGCTTTTTTGTCAACTTTGATCTTCTTTGTCACAATGTTTTGTCTTTCTGTTGACTTCCGTTTCTTATTAGGCTTTTCGCTTGTTGCTGAGTTATGATCTTTCTGGTTACTTCCTTGTTTTCTTTTCTTGTCATTATTTTCTATTGTTGATGGATTCTTGTCTTTAAGTTGTTTTCCTTTCTGACTTAAATTATCTTTATTGAGTACTAACTTTCTCATTTCCCAGGCATTAACATTTTCGCTGAAGTTGCATCTCCCGTCAACCTTCATGCATTGCTCACAATAACAGCTCAGATTTCTTATGCTCAGTTCATAATCATTGCTTCCTGACTTTACAGCATGTAATTTTCTTGTACCTTGCAGTGTTTGCACATCAGTTTCTTCTCTATTTCTCTCAACATCTTTAACAAGGATGAACTCCCTTCTCGAAACTGTTTTAGCTTCATTATCTGTATTTTCCATTTTCAGTTTCTCTGTACAGAAATGATATACATCTTCTGCACAACCTATCACCTTTCTATTGCTGATTACAGCTCTGTAGCAAGCATTCTTGACTGTCGCACCGAGACCATCGCAAACACTCTTTCCATGTGATGTTTCGAAATAATTTCGTGTTACAGATGGCTTTTTCCTCAGACTTGTGTCAGCAAAGGCTTTCTTCCCCTTATACTGGGCAGCACAGCCATCTGTCCACTCATGGATCTCCTCTACTTTCACACCTTTCATTTCTTCACGTTTTTTCCTTCTTAATTCTTGTTGAAGATTTGAATCGGAAAGTGATTGCTGTTTTTTTAGTAGTCTTGCATCTTTTCTTCTTTCTCTATCAACCCTTTTTAGCTCCTCATGTTTCGCCTTATTTTCCCTCTGTTTTTTTCTCCAGGCTTGTACCTTTAGCCTCGTCTTCTCCCTTCTAGCTTTAATCTTCTGTTCATCTTCTTCTGGCTTATCTTTGCTTCCTAAAAGCAAACAACTTCATTCTCATTTTTGTTCCTCTATGTATACGGATGAAATTTAGACTTTACAAAACATACTTGTAATGAGTACGCAATATGCTTTCATACATAAGCAAACTGGAATAACCTGTAGATTCTTAAAGAAAAGTATCTGATTGAAAAAGAAATAGCATAAAACCTGATGATTATTCAATGTTCTAGCATTTACAATGATTGCACACTTTCCTTAATAATGTAAACAACAGTCGGGTCAATTCACATGTCTAGTAGTGTCTGTAACCATTTGACAATATCAGCAATGTATCCAATACTAAGTCTGAGCTCATTGAATTCTCATAATATTTCTGTTTGAATTTACTAGTCTAATGATATGGAATGCAAAAATACTCAGTTTCAATTGCATATTGTAAGAAATCACTGAAAATGTTGCCTGTTATCAGAAATCTAGATGAAAGAAACTATAAATATACCAAAATATTACAAATTGCAGACAGACAATATGTCAAAATTTAGCCTTACACATCAATACTGTAATAGGAAACATAATTTGGCTTCATTTTTTTTTTAAAAAACAGGGATAAAGTCATAGACAGTATAAAAAGGGGATATTGGTTACAGACACTACAATTTAAGAGTGTGGTTTACCATTCAATACAAACTTACCAGAGTTGTTCCCAGAGGTTTGCTTTTGTCGTCTTCCCATGTCTTAGGGATGTACCATGATAAAGAACAGAAAAAGTAATTAGGCAGCTTCTTCTAGGATAAGAAATTCAGGTTACATTGTCTTGTAGTAAATTACTCAAACAGACAGTGCTGCAAGAATGATGCAATATTCAATCAAGAGAGTTATTGCATCACTTTTTTGCTCTTGGCTGCAGAGGTAAATAGATGATGCAACATTACATCACATAAGATGGAACTTTCTATTGAGAAAAACAATGTTTTAATGACAAGTAGAACAATACTTTTATCTTTCATTTTTATACCTGTTTGTGTAGTGTCTGTAACTTTTTTTATTGAGTTGCTGTTTTTTAATGGTACAATACAGCACCACCAATTTTGGCCAACTTGGACATCACATGGATACACATGAGCCTTTGTAGGATTTATACTTTTCCATAATGAAACAACAAAATTATTGCCATATAAACTTGTAAAGGTTACAGACACTACAAAATTTAGAACTGGAAAGTTTGACAAAGAACAAGCTCTCAATCGAATATCTTGGCTAGCCATGTGATTTAAATGGTTTTACTACTTATTATAATATAAAGTCGAGTTCTAGATGTCAATAAAAGTTATAATGAATGTTATTTTGTACAAAATGTTGGCATATAACAACAGATTAGTGTTTGAATTTCAGTGTTGAAACAAAACTTCTACTGACGGTATTTTGCTTATAAAATCCATAATATTTTACCGATTTCTTTAATTCAAGAAGCAATATTTGCAGGATAGAATTCCGCATAAAACCAGACCAATAAATGCATAATTTCAGTATGATATTTAGAGAATTCTCTATTTTATATTCAAGCTTTTTTCGAGTGAGACTACATAACGCTCAAAAATGGCCATTTTTAGAGCTTGTTTCCATGCATATCTCAACAATGGGTTACACTAACCTCTTGAAATTTTCAGGAAAGTAAGAGAGGTATATGCCAGGCTTACCAATCTTTAAAATTGGTTCATATCTTGTTTAATTTTTCTATTTCATGCATATAACATGAAAATTCCTTTATCAGCACCAATACCATGTTTTAGCCGTTTATATTTTAGGAAAGGTCCCATTATGATATCCTGAGCATATAGTAGTTTAATATCGGCTCTGTCAAGCACAATATTTTAATTATACTTGTCAACAAAATATTTTAGTATTCTATTGTAACAATAACTTTGAGAACTTGACATTTTAAAAGATAGTAACTAATTTTTTTTTCAGCAATGGGATGCAACTTGAAGATTTACATATTCATGTTGATTTAGCTTCACAGTCAACAGAGGTGAGTCTGCAGTCAGTGTATGTATGTACTATATATACTTGCATATAAGTCAGATACAGCTGCAAATTGCATTGACCCATATCTTATATCGCATAATGCACATGCAGATCTGGGTCTATGCAGTTTGATAGGACTAATCAGTAAAACAAACCAGATAGACACTGATCTGCTAGTGCATTATGCAATGGCAGATCAGGGTCTATGTTGTTTACACTTGGACCCAACTTAATAGTGGGAATATACAGTACTCTGGTCTTTTTTAATATTTCCATGATCATACTGTAAGGAACTTACACAAAAAGGTTGACTAACAAAACAGCTTTTGAAGAGGAGAGTTAATTAATAGTAATTTATTGAAAATGACAAAAAATGGTATTGTGTGTTGTATATTTACAGTTCATTAATAGTAATTTATTAAAAATTACAAAAAATGATATTGTGTGTTGTATATTTACAGTTAATTAATAATAATTTATTGAAAATGAAAAAAATGGTATTGTGTGTTGTATATTTACAGTTCATTAATAGTAATGTATTAAAAATGACAAAAAATGGTATTGTGTGTTGTATATTTAGAGTTCAATAATAGTAATTTATTAAAAATGACAAAAAATGGTATTAGGTGTTGTATATTTACAGTTCATTAATAGTAATGTATTAAAAATGACAAAAAATGGTATTGTGTGTTGTATATTTAGAGTTCATTAATAGTAATTTATTAAAAATGACAAAAAATGGTATTAGGTGTTGTATATTTACAGTTCATTAATAGTAATGTATTAAAAATGACAAAAAATGGTATTGTGTGTTGTATATTTAGAGTTCATTAATAGTAATTTATTAAAAATGACAAAAAATGGTATTGTGTGTTGTATATTTAGAGTTCATTAATAGTAATTTATTAAAAATGACAAAAAATGGTATTGGGTGTTGTATATTTACAGTTCATGAATAGTAATTTATTAAGAATGACAAAAAATGGTATTGGGTGTTGTATATTTACAGTTCATTAATAGTAATTTATTAAGAATGACAAAAAATGGTATTAGGTGTTGTATATTTAGAGTTCATTAATAGTAATTTATTAAAAATGACAAAAAATGGTATTAGGTGTTGTATATTTACAGTTCATTAATAGTAATTTATTAAAAATGACAAAAAATGGTATTGGGTGTTGTATATTTACAGTTCATTAATAGTAATTTATTAAGAATGACAAAAAATGGTATTGGGTGTTTACTTAACAATTATCATCTAGTCACCTTGAAATTGGTGACATTCATCAAAATATGTGACAAGCTGACTTTTGAGATTGAGACCACTTATTTGTATCCACATAATTGTTTGCCAAGCTGTAAGTATGTATCGGTCTCCTGTAATTATCACGTAAACAACAAATCATAAACATTGCTTGTGGGTGCTACATTTTCAGTACATCGATCACACTTTGAATGAAATCCTCTTGGTGGTTAATCATTAGAGTGCCTTTTTTTTCCAAACACACCTGTCAAAGAAATCACACAATTTATATTATTAACAATTAACTCCTACTCACCTTAAAATAGAGAAGCTGATTGTTTAGAGTCAGCAAGCTCACAAACTGCCTGAGGCTAGGACCTTTGGCAAATCACGGATATGTACAAATATTACGATTAAAATGCAGCTGATAAGTTAAAATATAAATATTTATTCCTTATTTGTCAAAATGTGCTTTAAATAGTAAATATTCACATTAATATATTATGTCTGCTTGAGAAAATGAGAGATTGACCTTGACTTGGACTACAAGATAGAAATGACATAGATGAAAGAAACTGGTCAATTATGTAATAAAAGAATGTGGTACATATAAACACTAAATAAAGGTGCTGATATATGTACTGTGTCGAGATTGCAGGGTATAAAACTTGCTAAGCATTAAGCATTGTAAACAGAATACAACCCTTTCTCCCTCTCTATCAATTTTTTGGACTTGCTTGTGGGCAAGTACCTTGGAAACTTGTGCTTGCCCGAGGCAAATATGAGCTTGTTCCGGGAGTCAGGCAAGTGGATTTGTAAATCCCTGTTGTGTCTGGATTATACTCACTTGACTGTGTTATTTTGTGTCTGGATTATACCCACTTGACTGGGTTTTTTTTGTCTGGATTATACCCACTTGACTGTGTTATTTTGTGTCTGGATTATGCCCACTTGACTGTTATTTTGTATCTGGATTATACCCACTTGACTGTTATTTTGTGTCTGGATTATACCCACTTGACTGTTATTTTATGTCTGGATTATACCCACTTGACTGTTATTTTGTGTCTGGATTATACCCACTTGACTGTTATTTTGTGTCTGGATTATGCCCACTTGACTGTGTTATTTTGTGTCTGGATTATGCCCACTTGACTGTTATTATTTGTCTGGATTATACCCACTTGACTGATTTTGTGTCTCAATTATGCCCACTTGAATATTATTTTGTGTCTGGATTATGCCCACTTGACTGTTATTTTGTGTCTGGATTATACCCACTTGACTGTTATTTTGTGTCTAGATTATACCCACTTGACTGTTATTTTGTGTCTGGATTATACCCACTTGACTGTGTTATTTTGTGGCTGGATTATACTCACTTGACTGTGTTATTTTGTGTCTGGATCATACCCACTTGACTTATTTTGTGACTGGATTATACTCACTTGACTGTTATTTTGTGTCTCGATTATGCCCACTTGACTTATTTTGTGTCTGGATTATACCCACTTGACTTATTTTGTGTCTGGATTATGCCCACTTGACTGTTATTTTGTGTCTGGATTATGTCCACTTGACTGTTATTATTTGTTTGGATTATACCCACTTGACTGTGATTTTGGGTCTCGATTATGCCCACTTGACTGTTATTTTGTGTCTGGATTATGCACACTTGACTGTTATTTTGTGTCTGGATTATACCCACTTTACTGTTATTTTTTGTCTAGATTATACCCACTTGACTGTTATTTTGTGTCTGGATTATACTCACTTGACTGTTATTTTTTGTCTGGATTATGCCCACTGACTGTCTTATTTTGTGTCTGGATTATACCCACTTGACTGTTATTTTGTGTCTGGATTATACCCACTTGACTGTTATTTTGTGTCTCGATTATGCCCACTTGACTGTTATTTTGTGTCTCGATTATGCCCACTTGACTGTTATTTTGTGTCTGGATTATACCCACTTGACTGTTATTTTGTGTCTAGATTATACCCACTTGACTGTGTTATTTTGTGTCTGGATTATGCCCACTTGACTGTTATTTTGTGTCTGGATTATGCCCACTGACTGTCTTATTTTGTGTCTAGATTATACCCACTTGACTGTTATTTTGTGTCTGGATTATACCCACTTGACTGTGTTATTTTGTGTCTCGATTTTGCCAACTTGACTTATTTTGTGTCTGGATTATACCCACTTGACTGTTATTTTGTGTCTAGATTATACCCACTTGACTGTGTTATTTTGTGTCTGGATTATGCCAACTTGACTGTTATTTTGCGTCTGGATTATACCCACTTGACTTATTTTGTGTCTGGATTATGCCCACTTGACTGTTATTTTGTGTCTAGATTATGTCCACTTGACTGTTATTTTTTGTCTAGATTATACCCACTTTATTGTCTTATTTTGTGTCTGGATTATACCCACTTGACTGTTATTTTTTGTCTGGATTATACCCACTTGACTTATTTTTTGTCTGGATTATGCCCACTTGACTGTTATTTTGTGTCTGGATTATACCCACTTGACTGTTATTTTGTGTCTGGATTATACCCACTTGACTGTGTTATTTTGTGTCTGGATTATACCCACTTTACTGTCTTATTTTGTGTCTGGATTATACCCACTTGACCGTTATTTTGTGTCTCGTTATACCCACTTGACTGTGTTATTTTTTGTCTGGATTATGCCCACTGACTGTCTTATTTTGTGTATGGATTATACCCACTTGACTGTTATTTTGTGTCTGGATTATACACACTTGACTGTTATTTTGTGTCTGGATTATACCCACTTGACTGTGTTATTATGATTGCACATGTTTATATATGTATATGAGCAAAGTTGAATGTGTATTTTTAGAGAGAGAAATTCTTTCATAAGAGATAAGATACTATTGATTGAGTTTTTAGGAATATCACTTAGGAAATACATACTGAAGCACAAAAATTAAATAAAAAACATAATTCTGTTGTCACATTGCCACTCATAAATAATTGGAAATAGACTTTAAAAGCATTGTGATTCTTTGTTGTATCTCTTGTGTCATTGCTGGCAGGATTGACATTGTCAGAAGTCAAACTTTGTTGTATCTCTTGTATCATTGTTGGCTGGGTTGACATTGTCAGAAGTCAAGCTTTGTTGTATCACTTGTGTCATTGTTGACAGGGTTGACATTGTCAGAAGTCGAACTTAGCAAAAAGATTTAACATTGTGCTCTAGCTCTTACAAGACTCCACAGCTTGTGATCATGGAAGTGTAGACCATACCCACCTTTAATTACCCATGTCACCTTTAGCCCTGGGGGCTGGCCTTTTGGGATGGTTGGGGTGGGGTTTTAGAAATATATGTTGAGGAAAGAGGTTAACTAAAAGTTTAACATTTTCAAATAACTTGATTCTGAATGCAACTATTTGGATGAAATTTCAGCACATAGTAACTAGCAACAAAAAGTAACCAACAATCCAACAATATCCAAATTTCCACAAGTGACATTGGAGTTGGGGTTGGGTATGGTGGAGTGCTGGAGTCACATATTAATGACACAGGGAAGATTGTGCTAGAATTGAAACATTGTTCAATAGATATTTACCAGACTTTGCCACAGCTGATTTTTCTTTACGTTGGCCTTTTTGTATCAAAAGGTGCATATTGTGTGACAATGTGCATACACAGTTGATACACGTTTGAGGAAAACCCAGTACTAATAATAGGTCGATCTTACAAGGAAAATATAAATACCAATGTTTAGGTCCTGTCAGCCTGTTACTTTCACAAAAATGCTTGTGTCATACCATCATGATGCACCTATGGAGAAATTAATTATAATTCATTTAGATGCATTTGTGGTCTCAGAATAAATTTGTTTTTGTTCATTTTTTCAGAAGGACAAGAACAGATCCATATTTGTAGGCAATGTTCCATTTGGTAAGTTGCTCAGGTAATTAGTATCATATCAATGTTGTCAGGTAATTAGTATCATATCAGTGTTGTCAGGTACTTAGTATCATATCAATATTGTCAGGTAATTAGTATCATATCAGTGTTGACAGGCAATTAGTATCATATCAATGTTGTCAGGTAATTAGTATCATATCAATGTTCTCAGGTAATTAGTATCATATCAGTGTTGACACGTAATTAGAATCATATCAGTGTTGACAGGTAATTAGTATCATATCAATGTTGACAGGTAATTAGTATCAAATCAGTGTTGATGTTCCATATATTGTACCCTTCTTTCATACGTTTGCATTTGGTTGCCCTCCTGGCCAACTTTTGACTGCAGTAACCAGTAATAAATATTCATCTTCAGAAACTGCCAGATTAATTTTCCTTCACCTTGGTTTAAATGTTCCATATAAATATGAGATAACTTGAATAACCTTTCTTTTCTTTGCTGTGTTTTCCTAGGGAAAACAAATGTGGATATTTTAAATACTGACCTGTTTTTATGTCCATAATAGTCTTCATCTCTACTCCTCCAACACCTTAGGTATACTTTGCCCTAATCTTTGTAATATTAGTAACAAGGTGCATCTTTTTCAGGCCTGAGAGTCAATTTTCACATGTAGGCGGCAGGGATCGGGGACACGGCTATATTGCTGTGAACCTTTCCCACATATTTCTTGCTTTTGCTATTCCAAGAAGGGCACCCACCTCCAGGAATTTTAAGACCAAAAAATGAGAGTCCTGAGGAATGGCCCACCCCCGTACTGGCCCTTGTTGCTATCATGGTGTAAGAAACAGACTTGCCTCTGTCTACAACATAAATACTTTCATGAAGGGTGCTAACAAATGTCAGTGGTTGTTAGTCGGAGAGACTGTTTATCTTTCACCTGCTGGGCTGGCTGGCAAAATGTCAGGGCAGGTGAGTTCTTTCAGTGGTGACAGACTGGTTGTTCAGCCACACAAATGCACACATTATGATCGATCCAGGCCTCAATGGCTTTGACATGCATGCAAAGCAGATAACTGGGGCACTACTGGATTTGTCTCACAAGGTTTCCAAGACCAATGAGCTGATAACAGTGGTGGTCCTGGTCAATTATGAGGTGCAACTTAGCCCTGGCTTGCAGTCCCTCTTGGGGCTAGATGATGAGGGTTAGCTCAGTGCCTGCGGTTATGACAGAGACAGGCCAGTTGACTTTACCATGCAAAATGCCCTCTCTATCAACCTGGACCAACTTTCCCCAACAGAGAATGTTGTCGCACATCTTCCGCACTACTAGGAATTGTTCTTGCATCCTGTCCAGAGTACTACTGTCCAGTATCGCAGCCCAGAGTTTAAGTGGCTGCAATGTGGAACAGTTAACAAGTTAAAGATTCAGGTCACTGATGGGCAACAGGACCTCATTAACAATGGCCTGCCCATCATGGTAGTCTACAAGATTAATTAGTGAGAATATGGGCCAGAGGAAAGCTGTGGTGGCAAAGGTGTCCTGCTGATGTTACAATTCTATGCTAACAAGTCATATGTTGATATCCTAGAGGCCACCAAGCTGTCTGGCAACACCATGAGCAAAAACCTCAACATGGTCAGCACATTATGAAGGGTAGTTGGCACCCTGCTAACAATTGCACACATTCATGTGACACTTGCCACCTTTCCCTTGAACTGTCAAATCCGCTAAATGAATATGTGACTAGAGTGAAAAACAGGCGAGTAGTTTCACACAGAAAATAAGGCTATGCAGAGCAGATGGGGCGAGTTTTACACATTCACCCAAGACTGGTGCTAGCCTTCTGACTTGCTACAATACCTTTTCTGCAGACTGGTGATGCCGCTATTGGATATTTTTTTTAAAGCTGCCATAACCTGGTGTTATTAGCAATATGTCAGACCTAGAAGAAAACTACTTTGCCATTGTTGCATATCTTCAAAATGAGGAGGGAGTGTTAGACATTTGGAAGTTTTGAATATAATGGAACAAGGTGAGGAAGCCAGCAGAGATCAATGTTTGGGACTATAAGTTTCCCAAGCCAAGATGAACTGCAACTTCATATCCAAGAGGCTCAGTGTCAGTGACATCTGGAAGAAAGGCATAACCCCAAATGTGGCCTGTACAGGCAATCTGGGGAGTTCATTAGACTCAAATATTCATTAACACAATTTATCACCGAGATGCAAGGAGACATCAGTCTTGCCATCATGAATGCAAACTATATAATTATAGCAGACTACTTTATTCTCCTGACTGGTACCTGCATCCACTGGCGAAATCCATCTTGAACCCAATCATTGAAGTGCATTTATTATCAGGGATCATGACAGTGATTTTTCATGCACAGTTATTGTGCTAAAGAAGTAACAGTTTTCTACCACACAGCCAAACAATTAAAGGGAAAAGAGCCCCTCAATGTAAAGGTGTCCTTGCTAATTCAAGAAATCAGATTTCTTGAATTAAAATTACCATGGATGCTAATTTAATATTGATTTAGATTCTTCTTTAAGATTCAGAATACAAGGAGGTTAGATTCTCTCACACCAAAGTCACATATTTATCCAGAGTTACCCACTGATGGGACAACCGATAGGAGTTTTGCATTCCAATAAATTAGCGAGCTCCAACACTTGCTTGAGTAAGAATGAAAGGTAAGGTCTGCACTCTACAAAAAGTACTGTTGGACTGTAAATGCTATAGATGGTGTTGACACCATCCACATTACAGCTGGACTTGGCATGGGAGCGTACAGTGTAGGCCTACTCTCCACCATTATTGCCACGTTGTTGGGGCTTGAGGCAGCTGCTCTTGCCTGTGGACTGACTGGGACCGCAGATAAGTTTATTTGCTGGTGCCTCCAGGTAAAAGCCCCAAAATATGAGATCCATGTGCTAGCAGAGGCTAAGCTAATATTATCTCAGACTATACCTATAGGTCCTCAAAGGATGGACACATTTCTGATGAAGAGTTCTGGCTAATCATGCATGAGGTTGAAAAATACAGTCACATAAAAGGTGAAATTCACTTAGAGGCCCATAAAGTGCATGCTGCTATGACCATTGATGAAAGGCAAAATATGCTGTCATCCAGCACAGGGGTCTGTACAGCTTTCATAAAAAGTAGAAAAAAAAGAACTGGCTAAAGATTCACAGTAGAATTCCTGCACTTTCATGATGCCCTGCCCCCATATATAATTCCGAGTGGTCCACCTTATGAATTTTAATAAATTTGAGCATACTTTCCTGTTAAGCTATGGCCCAGAAATAGCAACTTATATACTACTTGCCTTTGGAATGTTTGATTGACTGCTCTCTGAGCTTCCTGGTTGTATTGTTCTAAAATCTTCTCTGTCATTTGCAAGGGGGATGTAGGATCACTTGGAGCCTATATTCCAACAACTAAGGTAGCTGCTTTTGTTTAGGTAGGCATTTTTGCAAGACAATCCAATGTTGGGAGCATAGAGCTTTTCTGTATAGACATCCAGAATGGAGTATTTTGGGAATAGATTGAGATATACAGTACACATTGAGACTGGAGTAAAGTACAAACATGCAAAAAACATTAGTGACAAGCACAACATGTGGCCGTTTATTAAAAATCTTGAAAAAAAAGGCAAGGCAATGCTAAATTTTGTTGGGTAATTATCCTTATTTATACAAATTGGGTCTCCACTTTTCAGAGATATGTCATATTTATGCTTGTAATGGATACCATGACCAAGTATTGGTAGGAGTTCAACTGTATTTTTTGGCTGTTCTTGTACGAACATCTGTTAGCACAGTTTTAAAAGCCAGTGCTTTATCATTACTTCAGTCATTTTTGGTTAAGTTTTGCTCACCATGTTTGTCACTTTTTTATCAAGTGAAGACAATACACACACTGCTGGCATTCATGCAGGAAAGTGGTTGCCTGAGTGGTTTTCTTCCTGGATATGGCATTTCTGTACGAATTCAAACCATCTTGCCTACTCTTAAAGCAGTAGAGCCCAGACCAGTGGGGGTGGGGTGGGGATGGGACATCCCTCAGGGCTCTCCATGTTTTTGTCTTCAAATTCCTGATGGTTCCCTTCATAGCGCAGTCAATAAATGCAGGAAAGGTTCCAAGCAATATAGCCTCACCTCCCCAGCAGCACCCACCACCCCCAGTGCGAAAATAGATCTCAGGCCAAGGGACAATGAAGGTGCAAGATCTTTTCCTTCTGTTCAAAGAAGTCCAAAGTATTTATGATATCTTGTGGGTTTGGCAGAGGTTATGTATATGTATAAGTGGTAAAAAATTATGCCCCCCTCTAAGGGAAGGAGACATAATAGTTTTGTGCAGTCTGTCCATTCTGTCATAGTTACTTTGTAAGCACAATATTTCAAAAACTATTGAACCAAATGAGATCAAATTGGATACTGTGAATCACTTTAAATTTGCAGGTATAAAATTTCATAATTTGGAAGAAAAAAAATTTTTTTCCTGGGTACTTAATTTCATGGATTTGTCATTTGAAGAAAAAAAAGATTAAATATTGAGGGATGATGTATATATCTCTGTCAAACATTATCTTGAAATTCACTTTCATGCAGTTTAGTGTAAACGGGCCTAATCATCCCTATTGCAGTAATTGGGCTTTTTAGGTAAGTTATTCATTGTTAACACTTGGCATAGATGCTTAGGCCTGAATAAAACAGATGCAAACAACCTTAATTCCCACTGCTATAATTAAGATTGCAATTAGGTTTTTCAGTGGTCTCAATGATTGCTATGATTAAGATTGCAATTAGGTTTTCAGTGGTCTTAAAGACTGCTATAATTAAGATTGCAATTAGGTTTTTCAGTGGTCTTAATGACTGCTATAATTAAGATTGTAATTAGGTTTTTCAGTGGTCTTAATGACTGCTATAATTAAGATTGCAATTAGGTTTTTCAGTGGTCTTAATGACTGCTATGATTAAGATTACAATTAGGTTTTTCAGTGGTCTTAATGACTGCTATAATTAAGATTGTAATTAGGTTTTCAGTGGTCTTAAAGACTGCTATAATTAAGATTGCAGTTAGGTTTTTCAGTGGTCTTCAAGACTGCTATCAAAACACAAAGTTCTCAACAGTTAGGGATTAGGTGCTAAAACAAAGCCAATGACAGCGAACTACAGATCAGGGTCTATCTTTGTTCTACTGACTAGTCCTTACAAACTGCATAGACCCAGATCTGCTGGCGAATTATGTGATGGCAGATCTGGGTCTATGTAGTTTGCAGTTGGTACAGGCCTATACGTGAGTATATATGGTAAGTTTTTTCAAAGCAAAGCTTCTATCTTTTCCATATGTAAAAGATATGTCAGAATTGAGTTTCACTTTCTCAACTACCACACCGTGGCTGACACATAGGTCAAAGAGGATGATACTTGAGTTAAAATCTCCTACCACTGAAAACCTGCCTGATCCAAAAGGAGTCCTTTGCATAAAAACTTCAGTTCTAGACCACATACCTTGACCAAAGTTTGTGGAGGGGTTGCGCTTAAGATATGGAAGAGACTTATTGATTTTGGAGTCCAAAAGTTCATGATCAAGGTCATTGTAGCTCAGAAGAAAAAATGGGTTTTGCAGAAAAATCTTTGTCATAGAGTTAGTTTCTTGACTAAACTTGGTGGATGGATTTCCCTTAGGGTAATAAAAATTCTGGGGGTCTAAAGGTCAGAGGTCATGCTCAGGGAAAGTCAATAATCTTATGTTAACCATGCCCTACTAGTGCAATCATAGAGGATTTTTGAACAGGGGTGGGTGTATAATATGCCATTCACGCCACTCATGGTCTATCTCATATGAAAGATTTTCTTGAAAAAATATTTGTGATATTGTTGATATTTTGCTTCACCTTTAAAAATGCAGTCAGTAACGAGATTTTTTATGACTCTTTCACCTTATTCGATGAAAACACATTTGCAAGCTTTTGAAAAAACTCTGAAAGATCACAGCAATGACATGATACAAGTAATTGAAATAATTACTGCTGTTATTTTTTTTTTTGTCTTGCCTGTGACAGCATGGTGAGACATAGATATCACTTTCCCAGTGGCATCAATGTTAGGTTTTTATGTTAAATGTTTTGCATATGTAGGGCAAATGCATCATTGCATCAGTTAAGGTGAGACACTATGTTCCACAAAACCTTTGTCCACAAAGAATGAAAAAGGCAAATAATTACACCAAAGCAAATTCATATGCGATATTCCATGATAGATCCCAATAATGTACACATACAGTAATACAGCCTAAAAAATCCTAACATGTCAAGCATATTGAGCAAAAACCACTTTGGATTTATCTTGTATTTGAGATAAATCATATTTAAATGATTGATGACGAACTTGTTGAACCTTAATTTGTATTGTCAGGTATCTAGTATTTTTATTCATGTATCTTGCAGATGTAGAGGAGGAAGCAATAAGGAATCATTTCTATGACTGTGGCAAGATAGAGAATGTACGAGTCATCAGAGATAGAAAGACTGGACTTGGAAAAGGTTTCTGTTATATTTTATTTCAGGTAAATTCTGAAAGACAGCTTCACTCTAAAGTGCCACAAATGGTATCTAAATTGAGCTGGCTGTTTTTATTTTTTAATCTGGTTTCTAGTGAGAATGGGCTAACATGATACTTCAGCTTGAGTATGTTTAGGAAATGTTGAATACTGTAGATCCAGGAAATAGGGTCACAGTAGCCATGTTTTGGTTAAAGACACATCTTCATCTCAACAGGCACCTACAATATAACTTTGATGGCAATAAAAGTAACTAGAAATGTGTTAATGAAATATGGATGTCTCACCACAGTACCGAACATGACCTAAATGTAATGGATGAACAGAATGACTCGCATGGTGATGCATACAAATATTGAATTTGAGTCCAGATATGATTTGTTAGCATCTTTGAATACATTCTTGAAAGTAGCCCACTTTTGTTGCACAACACACAGATCCTTAAAAAATGGGAGATATTTAACATCTTTATCCTAAGATGCACCCACACTGCAAGTTTGGTCACCATAAGTGACACGTTATTGGGATGAAAACTTGGACACTTTTATTAGGCAATTTTGAATAAACCTAAGGAAGTAGGTCACAGAAACCCAGTTTTGTGTGCAACATCTTCATTCTTAGATGCAGCCATGCTGCATGTTTTTTATCTTAGTATAGTAGGTATACGAATTATAGCCCTGGACAGGGAGAACATTCTCAAAGATGCAAGGATGGATGAATTGAATCCTGTAGAATGCTAGCTTATTCAAGTAGGGGTATGATGAAAGCTATTCTCTTCTTTCCGTGCAATTGGTAAAAGTTGGGTCCGGAATGGTATTTAAATTAGCTTTGACAGCAAGCTGTATTGTAATACTGTGCTGTTATTTACCAAAAAACCGAATCCAACTTGCATCTGATTAACTGAGCGTGTTATTTCTTTAGAACTTAAGACTTTATTTCTCGTCTAATTTCTATATAACTTGGTAAATAGGTCTGTATCATCAAGATCTTTGATGAGTTTGATTATGAGCAATAGACTGTGCATAATAATTATGCCTTTATTTTTGGAAAAACTTTTTTGGGACTATAGAAAAATATATAAAAATTGACATGATATAAAGTTAGGGAGATAGTTCACATAGGGTTATGTTCTTACAGTACAGTATAAGCCTGCTTAGTGAAGTGGGCAACTGTTAAGTTATGTAAGCCAGGTGTGAGATAATTTACCCACTTATGCATCTTGTTTTAGATCGACTTAATTATATCAGCTGACTCTGCAGAAGTTTATTTTCACTATTATATGCTTACTGGCATGTTCTAAACTTTTCATCATAATTTTTTCACCTAGAACAGTAACATTTCAAGTTTTGGACCCCCCCCCCCCCCCAAAAAAAAAAAAAATTAAACAATTCTGTGCATTATTTCAAAACTATTTCATTTCATCGTATATATTCAGACTAGATCTTCTTGCAAAGCTATCAACTATATTCCATTTATACATTGTATTTTGATTATAATATTTAATTTGTATCATATCATTTAGATTATGATACAATAGTATTATTTGATATTGATATCTTTACAGTCCAAAGATTCAGTAAGCTTAGCGCTTAAACTGAATAACTCGGAGCTGCAGAAGAGACAACTTAGAGTCATGAGGTGTACAAGCAACCCTTCCCAGTCAGGAAAAGACGTCAAGAAAATATCCTTGATAATATTTAGTCTTTTACCAGAAGGCTTAATTTGACTATGTTGGTTTGAATATGCATGCAGTATGTGATATTTAAATCTAAAAGAAAAGGGAAATTATACATAGAAAAATACCACAATCAAAATTGTAATCTCAATATCCCATCATCTATAATGGGAAAAATCTAAACTTGAATGAATGCATAAAGGTTTATTTCTTGTTTTAATGAAGTCATTTAAATTTTACCATCAAATAAATGGACACAAAAAAATCGGGGGGGGGGGGAATTCCCCCACGAATACCGACTTTCAGAATAAGACACATTAACTTAAACAAAATTTCAGCAAATTGTAATACCAGTGTTGGTCTTTTAAGTAGCTTTTGTATTTCAGGGACAAAAACTGTTGTAATTATGGTGGTAAACAAACCGACCTTGGCCAAAATGAAAATTAAGTAGGTTTCCCCTTGCCAGCCCAACTGACTAATATAATAACAGTCAACTCAATTTTGTTTATGTAAAATCAGATTTTTTTAAAATTTGCATTTGATGTTGATGGTGCCATCACAACAATAGTAGCATATTCTGGTACATGTCCTTATTTTAGTACTGCCATCTCAACTTCGAGTTGCACTTGCACATCCACTGATTCTGGGAAAGAGCATGGCAGTCTTCATTGCAGACAATGAAAACTCTAGTTCTTCATTGCAGATTACCTGAAGATGTTGATTGATTTAAAATGTCCACTAGATCACACCAATCTTTTTATTGTTTGTGTGTCATTTTTTGCAGATTGTGAGGGAAAGAAACTAAGTGCATGCACTAATCCTCTTTATGAATAATGACAGGGAAGATGTGTTTAAATATGTGATATCTGCTTCAAATTTTTCTCGATGCAAAACAGATGTTACTGTCAATTTATCTAAATAAACTAGCAGGGACAGTTAGTTTACGCCCAACTTTTATGATCCAGTCTGAGTTCTGAAAGATATTTATGGTGCATTCAAGAATGTCACCATCAATGTTGTACACAAAACTTTAAACCCAACTAGTCTGCATTAGTCACAGAGGCTGGGTATGTGTGGGCTGCGGGCTCACAAAGCCAAATTTTAGTTCATGATATATTCATTTTTTCATGGAATACATTACCCAGTTACATTAATGTTATGAATTAACTTCTGCTGTCTCCCTAATTCAGCCCTCCAAGAAAGACAAACTAATTTGTCTTTCCCCATCTGTATACAGTATAGATGCTAAATATAGTATATTTTTGGAAATAACCCTTTCAAGATACTATTGTTATAACCTCACCTTGTCATCACTTGGTGGCTACCCATATACGGGATGTTTTTCAGTTTAAGCTTTTGCTTGGTACAGACAACATTGTACTGGTATACCTCTTGAAATCTATTGGATTTCTCAGGAATTTTCAGCTTTCAGTCTGCAAAGTCAGTATTATTTCGCTGTATTATCTTTGCTTCAAGCATTGGTAACTTTATTTGTTCTTTTTCATCAGTATTTTTCACACATTTTCCCATCTTTGTGGACTTTATAGCTGACCTCGTCATTTTACATTTTCACTGCGGTATAACATTTGTAGATAGCATGCACTGTTGAATATGTTTGTAAGTTATCACTTAAGTACATTAAATGGTGTACACAGACCAACAAACCCTTACGATTTGACTTTAAGTCTTACTGAAAGGACCTTTAAATTATGGACATATGGAATAATAGCAACAATTACGAAAATACGTTTGTTGCTGTCAAATCCGGAAACTGACTTGTCACTGTATTATACAGATCTGCGTTTTATATTAGATTCAGTGGAGTTGGTCAGGGAACCAGTCTAACTTTTACAATATTACCCCAGATGCTTTAAATTGTTCATATTTTTCATGCAAAACACCTGCATGATCAAGCTGCTGCTTATAGCATTATCTAGAAATGGCTTCAAACGAACACAAACACTTTGAAGACAAAATGGACAATAAGCCTCTTAAAAAGTTTAAACAGCATATAAGTATAAAAATGAATATTCAGATTCTTGGGAAAAAAGCAGGAAAATCAACAATTATGTTTATTGGACATCATGTTGTGTTGATTTGAGTATGTATCATGGCAAAAGAGATGATTACTGTCACCACTTGAAATTGAAGAAGACAAAAACTTAAAATTACATCAAGTTGAGAGATATAGCAAGAAGCCTTTGAGCCCCATAGGATTTGGAACTGCAGTTTCTGAACTGTACTGGAGGTAATTAAGGTCTAACTGTACATTACAAGCTTTTTTAGTTGAACATAATGTTTGCTTTCACTGCATTAGTCTCAGATAACACTTCTGAACTATTTAAATGCATGTTTCCATGTTGACAGGAGCAGTACATGATGTATTTTGTTACACCTCACTGAAAAGTGGTCTAAATTGTGGAACAATTTCAACTGCCTTACTGAGAAGGTCTTGACAGGGATTGTAGGTCTGTGTACAGTTTGCACATTTTTGTGGTTCATTACATGACTTTGTCATTTTTTGTTGTCATTACATTTGCACAATGGCGACTAGCTGCACCATGTGTAAAAAAGTTCCAAGGTCAATCTGCAAAAACAACTGAAAAGCAGGAAAACATATTGCCACATTCTTATTTGCTGTATGAATCTTGGAAAAGATTGATCCAAGAGACCACGTCACAGATGTTGGTATAAGGGCATTTTCTTCTTACCTGTTGTCCTGCCTTTCACCTACTGGCATGGATATGACTGAAGACCTTGCTCCATCTTTTTGGCAGCCCACATGCCGGAGTAGGGCTAGAGTGCCTGTAAGTCTCGTTGCATGGTTGTTTGCCAGTCTTGCTGGAGTTTTTCGCCAGCTGCACCAGCCATCATTTTCCATCCCACTGTGACAGTGGAGATCTATAGGATCTTGTCTCCTCCTGAGTGCCTGCCACTGGGTCATGGTGATAATGGGTGCGGATGATAAGGTCATGCAACCCTCCTTCTATCTGCTCCCACAGTCCCTTAAGATCAGGGAGATTACCATCTGTCTGTCTGAGAGGATTTGAGAATCTGGCAAGCCCAAAGCATTTTTCAACCTATGTAAAGGACACACTGACATTTATCATGTAGCGGTCCTGAACTTGGATGAAGATATAGCAGCAGTAAACATGTCTATCCCACTTTTCTATAAATTAGATTGCCCAGAAAACCTCAAGATTGGCATCAAATTTTTTGGCAACCTCATCTTTGTTAGACTTAGCATTGTTCATTATCTTCAGGCTTGGAAAAGCAGGTAATGATCATGCCTGGGAATCATCATGCTGCATTGCTAAAATAGTTAACAGGGCAGTTTACCACAACATGGCAAACACCCAAACTGCCTCATGCAGTCTTCATTTGGTGAGACAGGATGCTTTACTTCACTCATCTGAACTTCTCTCATCTTTCTGTGGCTGTACAATTTTTACTTTTCAGTACTTCTGCTGTTGGGAGGTCATATAAAGGAAGAAAGGAAGCAGGCCATACACGAATTGACTCTCTGATTCTCCTTTTATTTTCATGGTTTGGTTTCACAGAGAACTAAATCTGGTGGATCAGATGGCAATTGCCCACACATCTGCAAGACTTGGTTAAGACCACCACAATCTTGTCACAGGCATGGGTTTAAATCTTTTAATGGATCTGCCCAGAAGTTTCTCGGTAAGGAAATGGCTTACATTTCTCCTGACTCTTTGTCTAAGGCTTCATATCACATGTCTCTAGCTATTACCCCTTGATTGCGCTGCCGCTCTTTATGAGAGTGGTTTTATCCTTCAAATGAGGACTTGTACCATAACGTCCTCCGAAGGGTGACCAAAGTAGAGGTTGGATGCTCATGCATTTTCTCCTCTCATATTACAATTAAGCCCTCCCATATCTACCCACAAATACAAGCATTCTCAACGATGCATCACTCAACCTTAAACTGAAGAACATCTTGTATATGGGTAACTATCTAGCAGTGACAAGTGAAGGTAATTATACTAGTATCTTTGAAGAGTTATTTCCCATAGATACTAATTATATTTGCATTGCACTGTCCACCTTATGCTATCCATATATAGTCTCAACTAGCCAACACATTATATTCTGTAGAATTTCACCATGTCTACATTTTGTAACCTATTAAAAAATCACTTTGTATCTATTTTATACAGCTGGAGACTTCATTCATGGTCGTCACTATTGAATAGAACACTTTAACTGAACTCCACTTCATACTGAAATTTAAGTCCACTCCAAACTGAAATAACTGATCTCATCTGGAGAACTAACTGATTAACTGATTTTTTATGACTTTGTGCCAATTTTATATTTTAAGTTTTAATATTGACATTCACAAATTGACATTGAAACTTTTGGCAATAATTAAAGTTTCCTATTTGTCCATTTAACTTGGAAGATCGAAGAGTTACTATGCTTCAGAACTCGTAGTTCCACGTGTGTCCTCTAATAAGTGTACTCTGTATAGATAGCCTGAACACACGGGAAATTAACGTCGTGTGACCATTTGATTTGTACGTCTTGGCAACTTTTACTGATTACTCAGTATGCAATGGCAGATCTGGATCTGTGCAGTTTGCATTTGGACTCGATGCCCTGTTGTTGTTTTTTTGTTTTAAACAAAATTATTCCCCCTCCCACCTCCCCAAGTTTGAATATCATGGTCAGAAAAGGGGCAGCAAACATATTTTAATGTGGCCCTATGTGATTCTTTTTTTTAAAAATTTCTTTTTCAGTTAGGTTTTTTTTTCTCAGCACAAGATTTCATGAATTTGACAAACAATATTGGGGCATTAGTAAAGTTTAAGACAGTTGATCCCCAAGGTAAGTGTTAGGAACTAGGTTTTAAATTCATAAATGAATAAAATATCAGTGATTGGAACTCTTTGGAAGATATGGATTCAGTTTGTGTAATTAGTTGCCGGAATGAATATTTATGGGGAAACAAAAATGTATAGGTTGACGATCCCTAAATAATCATCATCGTTATCATCACCATCATCATTATCATCTTCATCATCATCATAATAATAATAACAATAATAATAAATAATTTCTTATGCTACATTCTTTGGTAAGGTGTATGTAATAAGTAATTATATAATATCCTTTCAGAAATATATCCTATTGCCCATGCTGGTTAATACCAATATATTGGACTTGAAAAACTGTGATATAAATGTATTTCCTTGACCATACCTACTTAGGCCCAGAGAAATCCAAAGGAAGGAATGAAAGAGCTGCAAAACAGGGAGAGAATCAACAAAAAGCAAAGGGAGGAGACTGGACAAAAACAAAAAAATTTGCACCATCTAATATAAAAAGAAGTCCATTTCAAGGAGTGACAGCCAAATCTTCTAAATTCAAGAAAAGAAATAAAGAGAAGAAAAAGAGACAGAATAAAATCAGTAGATTTCCATAGTTTGATACCAAGACATCAGCTTCTTCTCCAATTGGAAAATGTGTTCTTTGATGTTGATTCAGGGTTTAATAAAAAGAAAAATCTGAAAGAAAAAAGAAAACATTGACAACAAATACATTTTCAATGTATGTACTTGGGGGGTTGTTGTGTAACTTGTTTTGTTTCAGTCATAATTTACCAGTTTATTTAGAAACAAAAGTGAATAAATTTGGGATTGATAATTTATATTCAAAATAATTAAGTTACCCAAGCCTAGAAGCTCATAAGACTGGAAATAATTCTGCTTATTTGTGCGTTGTTACTCAAAAAGTATGGTTTCTCATAACAGGATGCAATTTAATAATTGTTTTGCTCTATTGTAATGGTCATTGTGACTGGAAGAAATCGGGAAAAGTATCCTACTTGTAGTAGTTACAAGTACAAAAAGTATTAATAGATGGATTTGAACCCCGTCTTTATTACCAGAAGTCTAGTGTTCTAACTTCCTTACCATGTTGCTGGCACATCATACACATTACAAAGTTTTGATTCAAGTGCCAAGTAAATTGTGGCACATTTAAGCAGGATTTTATCCAAGTACATTCATGTTTTAAATGTGATCATTAGTTAATCACTCTGTACTTTTGTCACCAAAAATTATTATGCTTAGTAAAACAGTACATTATATTTTCCATTCAAGCATAAAATGAGATCTTGTGAATTAGTTTTCAGTGTTTATTTAGATATAAAAATCATCCAAAGTGTTTTTGACTTGCCTGCATCAACTGCCACCAAAGGCAAGACTTGTGGTTGTAATGTCCATCTGTTCTTTGTCCATTGATCTAGAATTAATTGTTTGTTTAAGAGTTGGTGTTGGCTACAGACCTAAGAATTTAACTCTAGAAGCAAAATTATTTACCTCTTCCAGTCCAACAATTGTAAAGATTACTGTATATACTCACTTATAAGTCCATCTGAAAACTGCAAAGACTCAGATTTGCAGGTGCAATCAGTGGAACATACAACATATGCCCTGATCTGCCAGCACATTATGCAACAGCAGATTTGGATCTATGTTGTTTGCAGCTGGACACAACTTATAAGCAAGTATAGATGGTACTGGAGAAAGTAGGGGCTCTTGGTGTGACAGTTTTCATCAAAATTGATCAGTCTGCCAAAATTAGACAAAAATATGTGTCAGTAATATTTGTCTATACATGCTAACTAAGAAAACATCACTGTCCTGTAAAATATAATGTCAGAGTATCGATATGCAAACGTCCGGTAAAATATTCAGCCACCTCAGGTTTTGCCCACAGGTATAAATGATAGATTGGTTCTAAGCTCAGTATATTTAAAATTCAATGAAACTATGACAAGTCTTTCCTCTACCTGTGAGATAAAGGTGAGGTGTCCGAGTGATATGTCTTTTCCATCATTCAGTGAACACTCAAGAAGCATTTTAATAATGAATTTATCTGTAAGAACAGATTGGGAGGAGTTTAGTGACAGATTGCAGAATCATTCTCAAATCTACCACTATGCAGTGTCACTTGTGCAATATCTGTTTACAAAATATTTAAAATATGAGCAAGATATGTGCATATTAATGAGGGTCCTTGCATCTGATTGACTGGGCTTGTTACCACTCTGAGTCCATATTTTTGATCCAAGTTTGATCCAGCTTGGAATATATTCTTATATCATAAAGATCTCAGATCAGCTCAGTAATGAGCAAGAACCATGCATATTAATGAGCTGATCTTGCATTTGATTGACTGAGCTTGTTACCGCTCTGAAGGACATATTTCTGAGATTTTGTTCAAACTTGGAATATAGGCTTAAATTATCAAGATCATGTATGAGTTCGATAATGAGTAAGATCCACACATACTAATGAAGTGATCTTGCATCTAATTTGCTGAACATGTTGCCATTCTAGAGACTGTATTTAAGATCAGATTTTATACATACTTGCTAAATAGACTAAATTCATCAAGATGTCCAAAGATTTTATTATTAGCAAAATCTATGCAATTAAATTCAGTGTAGTTAGAAATAGTTTTTAGTCATATGCTTTTCAGTCGTATGCCATTTTTTCATTTAAAATATCTGTCTTTTCTATTTATAGGGAAGTAACCCATGATATTACTATTGAGAATCGCAGGTTTGGAGTTACACAAAGTTCTTTCCCCTGCAGAAAGTATGCAAATCAAGATTTAAAAAAATTAGAATACAAGATGTGTACATTTGAATAGAACAATTTATAAAAATTAGCAAAATAATACACCTTTAATGGATTAAAATGAATAATTTGTCAATTATAACTTGAGAAAAGTATTAAAAAAATGTATGGAAGAAAAGTATCAAATATAATATTGTTTGAGAAAATGTACAATTGTAGGCTAGCACAAACTATGTGCAGTGTTATATTTAGGGATCAGAATTTCTTTACACAGTTGTAGATATTCATTTGCAAGTAAATGTTTTTATCTGATAATTTTGATCCAGTAAGAACATATTTCTCATAAAATCTATGTCCAAGTTTATACATTTATTTGCAGTTAATTATTTCTAAAAACTTTGCCACATTTGAAATTCTTACATATTTGGAAGCAAGTTTGATATGTTTGGTGAAAGAGAGTTTGACTTTTTTTTGGTGGGGGGATGGGGGGTTATCACAAGTATTGTGCATTATTTTATGGCATTTCATATATTCAGCATTATTACTTACACGTTATTTGAAATGTTTTGTATTTTTAGCTTTTAATAATAGGAAGAATAAAAAATGACCTAATATGCTTTTCTACTGAAATAATTCCATACACAATTACCAAGTGTAGGGAAGGCCATGGCCTTAAATAAAGGAAGCCCCCCCCCCCCCCCCCCAAAAAAAAACCTACAACCACAAATTAAAGCTTAAGTCTGTAAATTTCTTGGATGACTAGGACGACTTCAGTCATGAGCAAGAGACTTTGCATATTATGCTTTTATCTTTGGTAAGAATTTTTATCACGTTATAGCAAAATAGGTAAATATGTAAAGTTTGGGAGATAGTTTATGTAGTTTGTGTTCTTACAGTACTACATAAGTTTACTTTGTGAAATTGTAAACTGTTAAATTATGTAAACTGGGTGAGTGATATCAGTCCCACATGGCCTTTTGATACAAAGAAGCTCAGGAATGGAAATAGAGGCATAATTGGCGAGGTTTTTTCAATTAGGCATTTAAATGTCTTGAGAGATTATATTTTATTTAAAAGTCAGACTTCTTACCACAAAGTGGGGATGTTTGCCTCTGGAGGAGGGGAGAGATTCCCCAAGTGCCTGTGAACACGTACAGTCTACATTTTAAAGGGAAGTTAAGAAAGAAAAAAATAAACTCTTTATGCCACTATATGTACAATAATGTTAGTTTAAACATGTCATTTGTAAAACAAACACATAAACAGATTTCTGTTGACTGAACTTGCAAATGGTAAAAGTGTGTTAAGGCCAAAATTCACACCTGAAAAGTTGTCAGCTAGTCTTTGCAGCAGTGTCACGGAATTGTATGATTTATATCAATATGTATATGTGATCAAAAATGTATTCGGGTTTCGTTTCCGACTGGAGCGTGACCCGAGGGTTGTTTATTTTTTCGGCTCTAGTTATTTTGAAATACTGAGCGCGATTCACCCCATGCTGCATGTGCAAATTGCCTGCAGTGAAAACCTAAGTACCTAGCTACTGCGCATATCTGTCACAGCTATGTACATATAGAGAAAAGTCTCTATAAACAAATTACACTACGACGAGTCTTGTCAGAAAGCTTACCTCTTTACGGGAGCAAATCTTCAGCTGTAGAGCTGCCTTATATATGGTTTGGTGTTGTGGAGTCACAGAACTGTGTGGTTTCTTGTGACGTATACGCTGTGTCTGGTGGAATATGTATGAATTAATGGATATGTCGTTCATATAATGATATTGAAATGGGAATGCAATGAAATTATGAATCTATCACACATATAGCGATATTGAAATGTGAATACATGAAATTATGAATCTATCACACATATAGCGATATTGAAATGTGAATACATGTAATTTTGCTCAGATAGCAATAGAATAACAATAAAATGTAACACGTAATATATATAACTATCATGGGCGCCCATTTGACGTCTAAGATGTATCTCCGGTTCCACCCGCTCTAGTCAATGGTCAAGGAGCCACCACGCATGGTCCACCCCTCCCAGTCTGTTGAAGGATCCCTCAAGAGCCTTCACATTACCACAGACCCGCTGGTCGAGAAGCCTTGGTCCCTCGCATCGAGAAAACCAGTACACTCTCCCGAACCAACGTCACCAGACACAGCGTATACGTCACAAGAAACCACAGTTCTGCGACTCCACAACACCAAACCATATATAAGGCAGCTCTACAGCTGAAGATTTGCTCCCGTAAAGAGGTAAGCTTTCTGACAAGACTCATCGTAGTGAAATTTGTTTATAGAGAATTTTCTCTATATGTGCCATAGCTGTGACAGATATGTGCAGTAGCTAGGTACTTAGGTTTTCACTGCAGCATGGGGTGAATCGCGCTCAGTATTTCAAAATAACTAGAGCCGAAAAAATAAACAACGCTCGGGTAACGCTCTAGTCGGAAACGAAACCCGAATACATTTTTGATCACATATACATATTGATATAAATCATACAATTCCGTGACAAGCAGGTCTAGTTTTCCTCTTATGCTTTCTCACTTTTCTTTATTTTTCCCCCTTCTTTTTCCAAAATGGCCATACTATCCCTATTTCTTATCAATTTTATGTCAAAAATTGATTACACACTGCATGAAAATTGGTAGCAAAGTAAATTCAGATATAGTCTCTGTGATTTGGAGCTGGGTGTTTAAAAAGATAGAGGCAACCTGAACTAAAGAGCTAGTATGCGAGTAAGAACATGCTTTTGTTCAAGTTTACGAATGTAAGCCAAGAAAAGGTTTGTTTGTCAGTAAAAAAACATAAATTGTATATTATTTTTCATTTTAATAACCCTATTTTCCCTACTTTATCCCTATTTTAAAGAAAAAAAGTAGCCCTAATTTATCCATACTTTTTCAAAAAGAGTTGTTGAAAATACTGCAAATAATGGACAGGTGGCCTCTTTTTTTTGCTTAAACATGATTGATCTTGACGCGTTGTTTTGTTGTCATGCCAATACAGTTAGATGCCTGTTGTTATTTGCTTGATAATATTGTGTTCAGCCCTGTATACTAATTGACATATCAACTAATAAGTACTTGTCAGTGATCATAGGTACCACTAACCAATCATAGTGCAAGCCATGTGCGACTCGCCTCAACATTTGTCTATCAATCTTTCTTGAAACAACAAGAGCAGCAGGGAGGGTGAACAAACCACATTGAACAGTCTGTGAACCTCTCCTAGGCACGCAATTTGGTTTGTTCACCGCCCACCCCATAGAGTTGCCCCCCCCCCCAACCCCTCCCCGGGCATGCAGTGAGGTATGAAAATCTCCTACCAAAGGGTCCAACCCCTTAATCGGGTCTTAAAATATTTATTTAGAATGGAGGGCCACCCCATAAATGCTAAATGAGAGGTGGAAACAATTTTAGCTGGGCAGGCAGAGAATCCTGCACGGAACCAGCCATCCATAGTTGAATAATTTAATTTTTTTTATAGATATTACACTGTATATACCTACAATATGACGCCCTACAATGTGCGCAAGTGGTTATTGCTGGGAAGAACAGCGATGTGAAGTGCTGTGTGTAATGAAATACTGCCATGCCATTCATGTGGACAGGGGATATATACTGAGATGTAGCTGTGAATGTTGTGCGGTAACAACAAGGTTATCATAGAGCAAAAATCGACTGGGCTACCCACTTTTATGGCTACCAAGACTGGGATCGAAGGCATAGCCATGGTTATCCACATTGCAACTACCAAGACTGGGATAGAATGTTTTTCCCATTGGTCCGATGGCACCGGCACATGCCTAGCAAAGTCAAGCTGGAGGGCTTTTTTCCACCATCTGAGTAGGCCAAGCCATAGCGTTTTTGCCAGGGGTTCCTCTCCAATAGAAAATATTCAGGCGTGCGCTACTCCATGTAGAATGGGTCTGTTTCACCATGATCAGGCTTTCGGCGCAGAAGCAAGCGCTGCATTGGATTGTGGCTTTCCTGGGGTACAAGGCCCCAATGTCTTCGATAGAACCGCCTATATGAGAACGGCTCCAGGCACAAGATACACCAACTTCTGGTCTAGCAAAAGTGTGCTCCCAATATTTTGCAACTCCTTTTCCACAGTGTGCTTGGTTTCTTCCAGCATGTGCTTGGTTTCTTCCAGCTTTTCCTCGAGATTGCTGGCTGTGTTTGCTATTTCCATTGCTGTGTCGTGTTCTAGTGGTTCTTTGGACAGTTCCATTCACTCCAGAGTTTGTACAACCATTCTAAGTTTTTATCTGCTCCAGCACATGCTCTTCCAGATTGTCAAGCTGGTTGTAGAAATCGACAATGCCTGGGATGATGGGCACAGCGAGGGCCAATGGAGTGGCAGTTACAGTGGTGGAGGCCATGGGGTGCAGGGGCAATGGTTGTTGGGACAACTGTTCGGGCAACAGTCACTGGTATAACTGTTTGGACAGCAGTTGCTGGAACATCTGGCTGGGCAGTGGGCATAGGTGCTATTTCTGACACCATATTTTGTAGAGACAGGTAGTCCCAATGCCATATTTCTCTCTCGCATCCGCAGTACAAATTTTTTATGGGAGGCTCTGTATTTTGTGTATTTGGTCGGGGAGTAGGTCGCATGGTGGCGGCATTGTTGTAGGTGCAGCAGTACTGGATTTACTCCCTTACTAGGTTGTCCAAATGCAAACCAGAAAAACCAGGAAACCCTTCCTGGTACACCACTAGTATTCCTGGTACTCCACCAGTATTTCCCGCCATCTACAACATTTTTGAAAAAGTGCACCCACTAAGAAAGAAAATTTTGGCAATAGAAAATTGTCCCTCTATGGTGTACAACAAATCAAGATTCTACAGTCAGACCCACAAGCAGCTCTAGTTTTTGCCAAAGAGCCTGGGATGCCAAACTCGCGGAAGATATGGAAAGCCCCCACGAGTTTGGAAAAGAGGAGCTTCCTGGTCCTGGAAAGCCATGGAAGCTAGAAGTTGGGATGGCGACAGAGACAACAATTTTGGGGTACATCTCTGCAGAAAGTGTGATATACTGGGCAGGTTGGCCTAGATATGTGTTTGTTGTTGGAACCCATGGGAACCTGCTACTTAGTAGCTTGTTTCAGCACTTAGTTGTGCAGAGCTGCCACTAGGATCACGGGCTAGTTGCATAAGCACCAAGCTGCTACTCTGCAATAGCCACTATCCTGTCTTTTTTTCTTGGTTGCTGTGGTCCTTTTTGCCCTCAGCCGTCAGAGGACTGGAGACAGCATTTTTTCTATCCTTTGAATGTATTCGACTTCAGCCTGCAGAAAGTGGCTTTAGACTGGTTTATGCTTGTTGGTGGTGGGCTGTCCATGGTCACTGCAGGGCTGCAAGAAGAGAATTGTGCATACCATGCCACAAATATCTCTCCTTGTGGCCTATCTGTGAGAACCATGCAACAAATGAGCTCTTTGGCAAGATTTTCCCTGCTTGGTTGTTGGCTGTGCCATGAAGAGTTCATTACAGGGAGGGGAAATCGAGTCTAGGGCATTTTGGACGACTTATATGACGATGCTTTTCAAAAGTTCCACACCACTTCGACATGCATACAAAGAGACCTCTATTCAGGTGCATACTCTAGCCTTGGTGTCTGCTTGTAGGAATGTCTTGCAAAGGTGCTCGTTTGGGCAGCCAGCTTAGTCAGCTAGGTGTCCTTCCAAATGTTCCCATATCTTGCCTTGCTGTCTTTGAAGTTTAAAACCAACTTGTGTATTTTTTTCCAGACTGTGTCTCCTACTGGGGTCATGTGGACAATGGTGTAGATGTGGTTTTCCATGCTACTGATGTTGTCAAGAATCATTGAGTTGTGGTTATGTATGGCTTTGGCAAAGTCTCCTCACATCCCGCAGGTCAACATGAGGTATTCCATCCAAGTCAGCCGGTAGAGAACACTGGAGAAATCTTATGTGTAGTCGATAGAGTAGATGCCCATGCAGGAGGCCTGCCAATGGAATCTCGGTTGCATCAGTTTTCACCACGAACACTGCAGTGTGCTGCTTGCTGTCTTGTGTAGCCAGGGTGTACAACCAACACCATGCTTTCTGGCCTTGTGATTGGTGTCATTCTCAATGCAGTGAATGGTTGCAGCAATTGTACTGTTTGTCTTCTTGTCCAAGTGTGCACAATGTTTGTATGTGGCCATGCATGGTGCCATCTGGCCTTTTGCTTACGCTACAGTGGACTGCGATTTCTACATTGGAGACAACTTGTTTTGCCGATCCAGCATCCCTGGTTGTACAGAAAACTCAATGTTTTATGTCATTTTTAATACATCTTAGTTCAAAACAATCTGCCTGTTTCATGCACACTCTACTCAGCAATCGTGGTTGCATCTGTTTTTGCAATACTGTTGTTCATAGCAGTGTCAAATACATATTTTGCCTAAAAATCATAGCCATTGGTCATGTTCAGTAGGTGGTCGCTCACAACAGTGTATTTATATAATACAATTGATCCATGTATGACAATTGCGGTCGTAAATGACAACTGGTCACACAGATCAGAGGTCGCTCTAATCCGGTTTTCCTGTATCTATTTTTGGCATGGATAAGTTTACCATAGGATATAGAATACAGTGACACCTGTATAAGAGCCACTTTTGGACAGGGTAAAACTAGCTGTAATATAGAGGTGGCTGTTATATGGAGATTAATTTTATATGGAGCGATTATTTGGGATCTTAACAATGTGACTGTCTTATAAAGCTGGCTGTCACAGCAGGTTTGACTGTATCTCCAGGGAGTTGAAGGTCACAAGGCCAAAGGTCATGTCATCACAATTAGCTGCTTGAATTTCTTTTCTTTATCTCTCAAATTTTGTATCATGTGATAGCACCAGATTTTGAACCAGTTTTACAATATTTTTTGAGCATCCTTAGGGATCACAGATTAAAGGGTCAAGGATCAAGGCAAGAGGCAAATTGATTTTATCTTTTGAGGTAAATTGTTCAAAGTTTTAAGAAGCAGCCATGTCTTCTGTTCTGATAATTAGATTGTTATCAGATTTGGGACATACTGTGGTTTCACTGTTTTTCATGGTGTACCAAGTTTTGTGTACTTCGTGGATGCACTGAACCACGAATTTAAAAACCCAAAGAAAAATGACACCTTCCTAGTGATCAACAATGCCCAGCTTTTTGAATATTCAACTTCATTACTGTAATAAAATATAACCCATTCTGAAAATAAGAAGAATTATAAAGTATTTTATGTTGTTTCCATGCACATGTATGTATACAGTATCTGGTAGCTGTCTGTTCTACTCGCTGCCTTAAATCAATGTTGTTGTGAGATCAGTAAGGATAAGAGAGAAAAGAGAAACGGCATAAAGTATTTAAGTACTAGTATTACTGAAAACGAAAGAATAATGAAATGGTGTAAAAAAAAAAAAAATTAAATACTTATTAAGTCAATTCTTCATTGAAGTGAAACTGCCATTGAAAGTACTCGTAGGACAAAATTGCACATACTTTATTCTCTGCAAGTCTCTGTGATTTAAGATTTAACCACAGTCATGATCCATCTGAATGAATAATCTACATAAAGCACAGACAAATGCAAACATTTATACTTCTAATTACAGGTAGCAAACTTTCTTGTGAAAATTTTGATCATCTGGAAAGTACATCTCATTTTATCCACGCATTTTTAATCCAAAGGAGCAACAAGACTGTAAGATAAAACAATTCCTTGAAGCACAAGTGTTAATTAAACACTATGTATATACACTAATTACAGCACTAAATCTTACACTTCACTAATTTTCAGACAAAACCACTGAATAAACATCATGTCCATAAAGTTTCCTGGTACACACAAAGGTTTGTCACGTAAATAATCCAAAAATTGCAAAATTACACAACTCCAGCTTTCTCAAAGCCACAGATAATTGGGACCAATCTCTCATATTTTATTGTGAGCCGCTCCTTCACTACACATCAAAGGTTGCCACAGTCTACTGATTGCATTGAGCTAGGGGCAATTGGTCACATGTTGCATTCATATAGGGAATGATAAAATTATCCACATGATCATCAAAACATACTGATGGTGCAACTACATGAACAGTGGTTTAAGTGAAAGATGATATAGATATCCAACCTTTGCCACCTTGTGTATGTAAAAAATTATTTGGACAGTTATGATGGGACAGCAAATAGAATGGATCCCCAATCAAAAACATGGAATTTACTGAAACCACACTGTAGTGGCATAAGGTGGTTACTTGACACGGGGGGGCTTAGCAAAATTAAGTGACCTTGTATGAACATTTACTAACCTAAAACCTTTAAATTTAGCTTCTCATTCATAACAATTAAAACTTGTTTCATCTGTTTAATAAGCTGACACACTGGCCAAAAATTGCAGTGTTTACAAACTCAACCTTGTACATGGCCATTTATCACTCAGTTTTGTTGTGATCCAAAATCTCGCTGCCAACATATTCCTTGCAATCAGATGTCTAATGATCACATTAAACGAACAACCTACATAGGGCAAAAGGCCAATGATAATTTGATTGCATTTGAATACTTAGGCAGTGAAATTTGGCATCATGTAACTAAGCAATGCTGCATTGCGGAGTAGAATCTGTTCATAAATACTTAATAATTGGCTCATATGCCAGCATATTAAAGTTACAGATTATGTTTTATTTATATCTGAGAAGATAAATATCATTACCAATTTCAGATGGATAGAGTTCGATACAAGGTGACGAGACTTTTCTATCGCCTTTTTAAAGCAACTAACCTATGCCGCTACTGCTTGGTTTCCCTGTCTTTGATAGGGGGTGCACTCTGACTACCACCCCAACATAACTGTTCAAATATCTAACAAGGGGTAAGAAACGTGAGAGGAAACTCAAACTTGTGAAAGAGGGTCCTTTTTTATCTTTAAAGGTGAATATGGTATGTATTTTGTATAATTTTCATTTACTATTGTATTACTATGTTCTCTCTGACAAAAGTTTCAGTTAGAAGGGGGCAGTAAGGTACTTTAAACAAAATGGCATGAAGAAGGGCTGAAATCTCTCGCTCTCTCTCTCTATCTCGTATCGGGGCATATTTTATTTCGATCACAACGTGTAAGAATAAAAATATGTGATGGAATACCTATGTCTGTGTCATAGTTAATCTTTTTTGAAACTTATCTATTTCAGTACACGCATATGTAAGCAAATTCAAACAGATTGTACTAGTACATGATGCTTTAGCGTAACTGTGTCTGATGTACATGAATTTAATACTGACGATAATGTATTTTGGAGACCTCTGGTCCTTTATTTTTTCATGCATGATCTCTTCCCCAAAATGATCATTAATTTTGTTTACACATTATTTTTCATACTTTGAAAACAATATTTATTTTTTCATGTATGAAAAACAACATGAAATACTGCATCTCTTCCTCAATCCACAAATTTTGATAAACCAAGAAAATTGATACCCACAAAAATTAATGCCTTCACATTGTTTCAAAGAACTACAAAGAAATATTACTGCCAATATGATTTTCATATATTTGTTTTCACTAATAATAAAATAATTCATCACATTCAGAATCAGAATTCCCATCAATTTCTCAAGAAACAATTTTGTCTACTATCACCTTCTATTCCCTTTAACTCAGATTCATAATTCTTGGTCCTTTCCCCCTAGTCTCCCAAGATTTACCACAAAAAGAAACAAAAGCTAAATTGATAATGTAATGAATCTTGGATGAATGCAATCAAGCTTCTACTAGTTGAAATTCCTCCACATTGTAGCAAATTTGTCATCAACAACAGACTGTTATATATATATATATATATATATATATATATATATATATATATATATATATATATATATATATATATATATATACACATACACCAAAACTTAAACAATGTAGTTCCTTCCTTCCATTGGACCATGTCACATCTTTCATAAGTGCCGGAAAATCAGCATATCATTTCTATTTTGTATATGTATTCACTTGTCTGTGTCCATTTCAAGCTGTAGCCATGACTCTATTCCTGAATATTTCATTCTTTCTCACTGCTCATGAGTAAGTCTAGCTCCTCTAGTGGAATCTGGACTCTAATTTCTTTCTCTGTCATGTAGTCTACAATCTCCTGCAGCTGGTCTGCACCCAACAGCTTTACACCCTCCAGACACAAACTCTGAAACAGATGAGGGATCCTGAGTCAGACAAGTTCGTTCTACACCTGTATGTATGCAAGGTCGGACAAATGTCAAAATCAGATGGCAGGCTACAAGTAACATTATCTGCTAGCCCAGAAAAAGCACTTTAGTATGAACCTGTTAGCTAGAACATTTTTTCTTGTTATAAGTGATTCATTTTCTTGTTGTATGTAAAATATTTTTTAGTAATATTTTGAAACAAGTCATGATAGTTTGAACTCAATATATTGTAGCCCAGACCCAACACTCTATTAACCCCTGTGCTTTGGGCACAAGATGGACCCTGGTATGCATACAACTCATAAGACCCTTCTAGAGAATATACTGTTAAAAGTATTGTGTGCTGATAGTTAAAACAAGAGTTCCTTCAAAGGACTGATGCTCTACTGGCCAAAATTGTTTTTCCAGATATCCAAAATAAGAATTTTTGTTCTTTTTAACTGCTAAATGTTGAAACCATCTTTGATATTCTTCAGCAATAACATGATTTTCAAAATGACCACCATTGCAGCCATATTGGATGTAATATCAGCACCAATTTCATTTAGGACCAACTAGACATCATAAGTCTTTTGGTGAAAATCCTATGTCGATATGACCATCCATTAAAGAATAGTAGCATAAATGAGATTTTCAAGATGGCCATTGTAGAGGCCATATTAGATGAAGGATGGCAACATTTTCATTTAGGAACAACAAGACATACAAAATCTTGTGGTGAAAACCCCATGTCAATATGACCATCCATCCAGGAGGAGTAGCAATAAGATTTTCAGAATGGCAGCAATAGTGGCTATACTAAATGTATGATCAGCACTAATTTCATTTAGAACCAACTAGACATCATAAGAAGTCATTTGGTGAAAACCCCATGTCAATATGACCATCCATCTAGAAGGAGTAGTGATAAGACTTTCAACATGGCTACCATGTCAGCCATATTAGAGGTCAGATCAGCACCATATCCATTTAGGATCAACTAGACTTCATAAGAAGTCTTCGGGTGAAAGCCCCATGTCTATATGACTTTCCGTTTAGAAGGAACAGCAATAAAAACAATTTTCAGTATGGTTGCCATGGTGGCCACATTGGATGTCACATCAGCACCATTTTCATTTAGGACCAACCGGACATAAGTCTTTTGGTGAAAACCGTATGCCAATATGACCATCCATCCTAAAGGAGTATTGATAACAAGATTTACAAGATGGTGGCCATATTGGAGGTCTGCACCATTTTCATTTATTACCAACTAGACATCATACAAAGTCTTCTGGAGAAAACCCCATGTCAATATGACTTTCTGTTTAAGAGGAGTAGCAATAACAAGATTTGCAAGATGGCTGCTATGGCAGCCATACTGGAAATCAGATTGGCACCATTTTCATTTAAGACCAACTAGACATCATAAGAAGTATTCAAGTGAAAATCCCATGTTGATATGGCCCTCTGTTCTGGAGGGGTAGCAATAACAATATTTTCAAGATGGCTGTGGTGGCCATATTTGATGTCCAAGTGGCACCTTTTTCATTTAGGACCAATTAGACCTGGGGATGAATGTGTGTGTAAAGTTTCATGGCAATCGTCCAAGTAATTTAGGAGGAGTAGCCATAACAAACTTGTGCTAATGGATGGATGGACTGATGACAGATAGATGGACAATGGACAACAGTCCATCCAATCAGCTCTTCTGGTCTATGACCAGTAGAGCTAAAAATACAGTAAAGAAGCTGATAAATATAATATTGAGTGTACATATATTAGCTTTAGGTGATCCATGAGATTGAAGCAACCAAGACACCTTAACAAAATCATGGATGTGCTGCCTGCTAGTTTAACATTAGCAGCACATCCATTATTTCTCATCAGGTCTTTAGGAACTGAACTATGGGCTGCAGATGTGCAAAACAGGTGCCTTGCAGTTTACTTTCTTTGAGAAACTAGGATAAGGCCATAAACTCATTTTATCCCCATTTATAAATAATATGAATCATGTGGGAAGACCGTTCCATTCACTAAACCTCTGAGAGGTAATATGGAATTTGGCAGATAATAAGGAAATTATCATATATACTTGTGTACAAGTCAGATGCAACTGCAAACTGCACAGACCCAGATCTGCCTTCACATAATGCACTGGCACATCTGGGTCTATGCAGTTTTGTTAGGAGTAATCAGTAGAACAGACAACATAGACCATGATCTGCTGTGCATTATGCAATGGCAGATCAGGGTCTATGTTGTTTGCACTTTAACTCGATTTTTATGTGAGTATATACAATAATATGATGCCCACATTATCTGAAACTATCAAAAGGATATGGTTTTAGTTTGCAAAAAATCATAAGTTTTACCATCACTCATAATCGAATCTGCAATTTTTATTGGATGTGGCTGAGAATACTATATGACTGATTAAGTGTTTAACGTTGTTAATAGCAACTGACATAACATTGAGTGCTTTAAAAGATTGAATGCAATGGATTGATGGAAGAGGGATTCAATTTTTCCATCTGGATACAAAGCTCAGACCATATGACTGAATTTAGTAATAGCAAGGCCTTTGATACCCTAAATTCAACCTTTGCCTTTGGCTTAGGAAGTAAATAGAATCAAACAGGCTTGAAATTCCCATCCACCCTGTTAAAACACCATGTAACTAATAGTGGCTTCCATTCCAAAATCAAGATGTAGCACAAGATTTAACAACCACAAAAAATTGATATTTGAACACATGATTGTCAGTTAGGAAAATATGGAATAGAAAATTGCTGGATAATGCAGACCAGGGATTCATTTATACTTTTATGCCAGTTTTCTCTGCTGGAAAATATTTAAAAATGAAGCATATGTAAGACACAGTAAACTGATATTGAGTCTGACATGAATTAAATGTGCATGTGATCTCATGTCTGAGGCATTTAAGTTGGCTGTTTACCAGTAAAGAAAGACAACTCTATCAACTTAACACTAAATCAACTATTAGGTTCACAGCAGCATATACAATATTGACAAAAAAAAAGAAAGAAAAAAATCCCAACAGACTCCATGGTCATCTCTGACTTAAGATCAATTAACCCTAAATTAATCATAATAATACTTCCTGGTATTATTTAGAGTCCATAAAAAAAGAAAAAAGGATTTTCTATCCATTCACTTGCGAGTCCTTTGCTATAAAAAAAATGAATGCATATCTTAGAAATCAATGATAAAACCTAATCAATTAAGAATGAACAGCTGATCAATGAAACCTTTTTATGGTAGTAGTACCCTCGTCTTGATATAAATGCACACAAAAGTTTTCATAAATGTACACATAGCATAATCCAATAAATAAAACAATGTCAAAACCTGATGCTGCTGACACCATCATCAGACAAGTGATATGTCTTGTCAGTGTTTTGCAGGCAAGACAAACAAATCTACCAATACACCTTGCAAGCATCACAAGTCATCTACTATTCTAAATGTATCAAAAACAAGAAACATGTGAAATGTTTAGCATCTGTCAATGGAATTTACATGAAGACTTTAAAATCAACTTGATCTATTTTTACAGCTGTTGCACCTGAAAATGCATAGATGGATCCTTGTGTTTGTAACTTTAGAAGGTTACAATCTGATTTAATAAAAAGTTCACAGTGAAATTTTGTTGTATCTCAAACTTATTTTTTTTTATCCCTACTTAAGTAAATTATTGATTCCCAAAGTAGGATACAGTGACCTAAATTGATCTGTCCCTCAAGGAGGTCCAAGGCAGTTACTTGTTCATGGCAAGGTAGAAGAGAGACTTGCGTGGTATTCTGCAAGCTTTCCTTGCAAACATGAAAGGTACAGAATTTCAATGCAAGAAGAATCCACCTTATCAATTTATTTTGTTGAGATAGCCATTGTAAATAATTATAGAAATATCTAAACTACTCTGATGACCTTATCAAATATTGTTCATTTACCAGCATCTCATTTTCCACAGATCTTTCACTGCTAAATGGATCTTATGCAACCTCTCATTATTTTGTAAATAATAGAAATGGCCCACCTGTCTAGAAGTCTGCATTGCTGATAATAATTTGAACAATGCTTTCGTAGTTTTGGAATGGTTAATTTACCTTTACCCAAGGACACTGCTGGAGTGCTCTGTAGTAGATGGATCTTGCTCTTTCCACATTTCCAAATTTGATCTGAAATAAGTGAACTATATATATATATATATATATATATATATATATATATATATATATATATATATATATATATATATATATATACACACACACACAAAGTTGTCCATTTGTCCATACAGTATGGTTAATTTGCCCTCATCAGTAGATTCTGAATGTAAACAATTGAAATGTCTTCTTGTTAGACCTGATGAAGCCAAATAAGCCAAAACTCAGAAAGACTTTTATTGAAAACTCAATACAGAGTGTGTGTGCGTGTGCATATATATATATATATATGTAATTTTTTTTTTCTTTTTTCTTTTCAAGGTATGTTGGTTAATGTTTCCTAACTTTGCCACTGTAACATCCAAATAGACACCTTATCAAAAGCAATTCGTCAGACTCTGCTAATCATCTCAGTACTTTAATCAGATGTGAATGGATATATGTTAGCAGACCTGATGAACTTGCAAGTACAACTACTGGTACTCACATCTTACGACAACATGACAACATCACTACAGTTGCCACTACCTAACTACAATAATTCACCCTATTTGTGAAAATTTCAACTGTTGAAGGCTATAAACATATAGGGTGTAAAAAGCCGCAGTATGAAGCTACTAGAGGAGCACATGAATTCAAAGCATGTTGCCCATGTACATACATGTATAAGTTTATTAATTGAAAAACACTAAGTATCCAGGCTATTGTCAAATTGTCAACCTGAATCCTTGGGACACCCTGCTGCAACTGTTTTGTCCTCTGTCCCCTGCTGATTGTGCCAAGCCCAGTTCCTTGGTTATGGTTTCACTAGATAGTAAATATGGACAGTGGGAATCTTGTTAATCCGTTCATGCACATCACTAACTAGATGACAAGGCATTTGATTTAGCTACCTTAAGAATGTCATAGTACGACATTCTGATTATAAGATCATCTTAACAAGAGTTCCAGGAATTCAAGATAATACCATTTCTTCTTAACTGCTGAGTGTTGAAACCATCTCGGATAATCTTCAGCGATAACAAGATTTTCAAATTAGCTGCTGTGGTGGACATATTGGATGTCAGCTTGGCACATCATTATAAGTCATTTGGTGAAAACCCAATGTCACTATGACCATCCATTCAGGAGGAGTAGTGACAGCAAGATTTTGAAGACTGATGTAATGGCAGCCATATTGGATGTACAATTGACACCATTTTCATTTAGGACCAAGTAGGTGTCATAATAAGTCTAGTGGAGAAAATCCCATGTTGATGTAGCCATCCATTTGGGAGAAGTAGAGATTACAATATTTTTAAGATGACCACCATGGTGGCCATATTGATTATCAGTTTGCATCATTTTCATATAGGACCAACTAGATGCCATAAGAACTCTTCTCATGAAAAAATGATGTCAAATTGACTTTCTATTTAAGAGAAATATAAATTTTCAAGATGGCCATCATGGTGACCATATTGGTTGTCAGATCAGCACCATTTTAACTTGGGATCAACAAGACATGATAAGAAGTCTTCAGGTGAAAACTCCATGTTAATATAACTTTCTGTTTTAAAGGAGTAACAGTAACAAGATTTTCAAGATGGCTGCCATGGTGGCAATATTGGATATCAGATTTGTACCATTTAGGACCATCTAGACATTATAAGAAGTATACTAGGGAAAGAACAATGTTGATATGACCAGCCATATAAGAAAAGTAGCCATAATAAGATTTTCTAGAGGGCCATTGTGGTGGCCATATTGGAGGTCAGATTGTCACCATTTTCTTTTAGGACCATACATCTTAAGAAGTCTTTCATGGAAAACCCCATGCTGAAATGACTATTAATTCAGAATAGGTAGTGATAACAAGATTTTCAAACAGGCCACTGTGGCAGCCATAATGGGTGTCTAAACAGCATCATTTTCATTTAGGACCAACGAGACATCATAAGGAGTCTTTTAGTGAAAACCACATGTTGATATGACCATCCATTCATGAGGAGTAGCAATAATAAGATTTCAAGATGGACATTGTGGTGGTCATATTAGACATCAGATCAGCACTATTTTCATCTAAGACCAACTAGACATCATAAGAAGCCTTCCGGTGAAAACCCCACGTCAATATGACTTTCCGTTCAGGTGGAGTAGCGATAACATGATTTTCAAGATGGCTGCTGTGGTGACCATACTGGATGTCGGATCAGTACCCACTTTCATTTAGGACCAACTAGACATCACAATAAGTCTTTTAGTGAAAACCACATGTTGATATGACCATCCATTCAGGAGGAGTAGCAATAATAAGATTTCAAGATGGACATTATGGTGGTCATATTAGACATCAGATCGGCACTATTTTCATTTAAGACCAACATCATAAGAAGTCTTCCGGTGAAAACCCCATGTCAATACGACTTTCCGTTCAGGTGGAGTAGCGATAAGATTTTCAAGATGGCTGCTGTGGTGGCCATATTGGATGTCAAATTAGCACCCACTTTGATTTAGGACCAACGAGACATCACAAGAAGTCTTTCAGTGAAAACCACATGTTGATTTGACCATCCATTTAGGAGGAGTAGCAATAACAAGATTATCAAAATGGCCTCTGTGGCAGCCATACTGGATGTCAGAGAGGCACCATTTTCATTTAGGATCAACTAGACCATGGGATGAATGTGTGTGTAGTTTCATGGCAATCCTCCAAGTAGTTTAGGAGGAGTAGCGATAACAAATTTGTGCTAGCGGAAGGACGGACGACAGACCATCCCATAAGCTCTTCTGGTCTATGACCTGTAGAGCTAAAAATAGCAACTGATTTCTGACAGCTGAAATTGACTTGAGCATAAGACACCCAATTTATATACATCTGTCTTATGTCAGATATATAAATATCAGACATGAGAAAAAACATACTGGTAAATGGATATAAGAATGGATATCCAAATATTAGAATGGCAGATCGTGTTCATCCTAGACAGCAAGCCATGATATGTCTTGAGGTGCCTAATGACACTGGCAGCCTCAAGAGCTGGGTGTAAGTGCTTGTCTTATGTGCATGATGGAAAAAAAAAAGTTACATTCTTGAAACTAAAGAGAAAGTTGTTGTAGATGCAGGATGCTAGAAGCAGCAAGAGAGCAAGCAGTAAATGTCCTGAGGTGCCTGCTGAATGGATAATTATGGCTCACACGAAAATGTGTGAAAGATCAGACCTAATTATCTGTGGCTTTGAGAATACTGGAATTGTTTAATTCAACAATTTCAGGGTTATTTACCCAACAAACATCTGTGCATACCAGCCGACTTGATTGATGTGATGTTGATTCAGTGGTTTTGTCCAAAAATCTATGAAGTTTGAGCTTCAATACTCTGCGGTAATTAGTGTATATACCTAGTGTTTCATTAGTAACTGTGCCTGAAGCAATAGGTTTAGTATTTTACAGTCATATTCATTGGGATTAAGCATGCATGGATAAAATGCTACATAAACCACAGTTAAGTGTACTTGACTTACAACTGATGCAATACATAACATGAGAGAGATTCGTGTAACTATTTATTATATTACTATCATATACAAATATTTCAATAAAGTTTTGTTTACTGGAGGCAGCATGTTAATATGGATTATCAGCAACAACATACTTTGTGGATTGTTAATACTGAAAATCTCGAGCAACTATTGCCGAATTGGGTGCATAACTCTAGACTTGGGTTGCAGTAACTGGCCCAAAATGTGGAGTTAATCCCCCAAACAATGCAGGATCCTATGAAGGGATGCAGCAGAGTTCCCCTGAAAGGGAAATTTCAAAAGAAATGGATACATATGACAATGCTGTGTGCACATGTTCTCCTGAAAGAAAATGCAACATAAAATGGAACAAATTTTTTTTCTGAGACCACATATGACCATACTTCATGGCTGCCACAACAATCAGGTACAGTTCCATAAATGCCACAGTTGATAGAAAGTCCCCTGCTTAAAATCTGAAATCTCGGAAGCCCCACTTCCTTGAAACCGACATCTTTGACAATAACCACCATAACCAAATGTAAAGGCTGCATCAGTAAATAATTGAAGGTCACCTGACCCTGTATCACACTCTTCATATAAGAAAAAAACTCCATTCCAAGAAGACAGAAATTTATGACACATCCACAAATCCAACTGACAGCCTTCATTGGAAGTAACATAATGATGCAGTTTCTTGACAGTGGTAGAGATGTTAATGAGATAACTAATGATGGTTCAACCCAGTATAATAAATACGGTAGGGAGGCAAAGTTTAAATTGACCTAGCAAACTTAAAAGTTCTTTATTTTTCTTTATTACATTCTAAGAAAGTAACCAAAATTTCTTGAATTTGCTGTAATTTAACATCTGGTAATTTAGCCTCCACATACACAGAATCAAGTAAAAAAAAAATAAAATCCATAACTGGGTAAGGTCCAAAAGTTTTGTGAGAAGCAGTTGGAATGTTCAGTTTCTTAAAAACCAGAGACAAAATGGCCATTGTACATTCTGCATCACAAGTGGGAGAATCAGAGGTATAAAAAAATCATCCAGCTAGTGCAAAATTGTGTCAACCCCATAATTTTGTGAAATGATCCAACATAGCACTATCAAAAGTATATAAAACTTTTTGGACTGCTTCTAGAACCAGTTTTTTTTATTGTTCCAACTGCATCCACTGCTTTCTGTTGACAACTCTCCTGGGGCACCACTAGAAATGCGAAATTTAGTGCATGACTATCTGGGATGAGAGCCAAAGCACATCAGGTAAATATGAACTCATTCACACTTCAGCCTCCTGCATCCTTTGAGCTCATTAAAATTATTGCAGCTCTCTTGACCTTAAACTACCACCTTAGGCCACTTTTAAAATACTACTACCTTAAGATACCCTATGAGAAAAGTTACCCCTGGGCAACTGAGGTTTATAGGAAGAAGAATCCATGTCACATGTGACAGTGCAGTGCTCCGCTCCACCTTAGATACTAGCAAAGATATCTGGATCCCTTATGGACAAGTCTACCTTGATGTTCTCTTCTTGCAAGATGGTAGCACACACTTTCATAAATCTAACATGGTAAGTGTAAAAGGCAGTTTCACCATAATCCCTGTATATTTAGGCAATCATCTTATATATATCTACCAGTAGTTCTGCTCTGCATGCTTTGTGTACATTACACATAATTTCCATATATATCTGAAATGCCTCAATGAACTTTACAATATGCAGGGGCTGATTCAACTTGCCACCATCGTGATGTCTCTTAATAATAATATTGTCACCTAAATGAATTGTTATGGAACAGTGTAGTGATTTATTACAATTTAAAAGCAATGTAAAATGTACATATTTAAATGAGATGATCTATTGTTTTAATGAGTGGCTGACTGTTGACACTTGTGGGCATTGGTTCCTAGGCAAACCTAAGGTGCTGATAAACATTGTCATGGAAGGTTTGAAACTGCCTGGGCCCATTTGTTGACTGGAAGTGGTAATGCATGCAGCCCTGAATTAACCAGCAAGTAAACAGCATCCTTCGATTCAGCTAAATCTTGCCAGAGTTGCTGTATTTCCCAGTCAATTTGGCTGCTGGCCATGAGCGCCGCCATATTAGCATACAAGGCTTCAGAATCAGATACATCCAGGGCACATCAACTGTAGCAGATGGAGGATTGTGCAATCTACCTTGAGAGTTATATTTTTTGAGCTGAATCAAACTGATTTTTTCCAGAAAGCAGATGCCTTAATCCGATCTGAATTCATGTAAACGTTTACCAATTGTCCAATTTTCAGCAAAAGGCATATCTGAAACGGTTTTGGAGTTTTGCCCCAATTGGACTATCATTGTGGCAAGACAGCCTGAGCAGAAATGTCAGCATCAAAATCAGATTGTGTATCAACCACAGGACTGAAGCAGTGGTAATCACTATTCTGATGTTGAGCCCACCTCAAAAGACATGCATCATGTACTCATATTGAAGAGTCAAGAAACAATCATAATACCTTAATTCTGATAAAAACAAACATAAATCTTGCAGGATTTAGGAAAAATAACTGAGGCTGGTACTGGCTTGTTTTTAACACAATGGTTTGCAGACGTTGTGAGCAGACTGGCTGATAGTGTCATGTGACTGTCCTTGAATATGTAATAAGCCTTGCTCCACATAAATAATTAGCCCAGCTCTTTAATACATTAATTAGGTCAGAGGAATACATGACTGCACTGAAAAAACATCAATGCAGAGTGTAGTTCTGTTGTTGTATGCTATGTAAACCACAATCAAGTGTACTTTGCTTGCAATTTTTAAAACCTGAAGCACTCATCTTATCCATTCAATAATGATACTGACCAGTGAATCCATGCTATTCTTTTGTCCTTCAGAACAAAATTTAGATATTACAATTAGAATATTACCTCAGTTTGGATGTATATTTTCCAAAGAAGAGGACAATGTTGCAATGCTCCTGTCTTCAAGCTTCTCTCTAAGATGGATCTGATTCTGTACATTATTCCTGTCTCTGAAAGAAAAAGTATCAAAATTACAATTTAGTTTTAACAAAACTGGGACTTATATCAAGACTTACTCATGAGGTTGGTCTCTCCTGAGACCTTTAACATAGTCATGTGAGTATCACTTGGAATTTTTAAAGCACCATGGTGAAAGATGATCTTTGATTTGAATCTGCTGACAATCCCATGATGCTAATGATCTAGTAATGAAAACTGGTAATAAAAATCAAAACATTTGACCAAATGTGATGCTGGACATTTTATGTGACTCTTCAGTCTTGCCTTACTGAAGGCTAGGCAAAAATATCTATGGGTTATCAAGACTTCTTGGTGCATTCAGTAAGGACAGTGTAAGATGGCAATTTCATAATTCTGGGCTGATAGTCCTACTTGACAGATTGTTAGTTTGTAGCATTAGGTGATGAAAGATGACAGTCAAGAGAAATAGCTTGCTGTAAGAAAAGTCATGCAAATTTATTTGCTACAGAGAAACTTGCTAATGATGACAAGCAAACAGCTAGGTTTGAGCAGCATAATATCATAGATAATTTTCTTAAAATTGTGTTCACATTAATATCATCAATGTGAGCTAAAACCCTGATTCTAGGAAGCTAGACTTGAGTCAAATAAATTTAGTTAAAAGGAAGCAGGGCCTCTTAAGAAAGTGAATCTTAAAAATATTTGACTATGAAAACAAAAGTCATCTAGAAAATCTAGAGATGACATATCCCCCAATTCCCAGCTTATGTAAAGACTCCCCTTGAAAGTACCCCATGGTCCATCACTCTCCATTTTACTACTTGACAGTACCTTCTTGTGCAGCACTCTCAGTTTATATACTACTTATTAGAGGCGTAAGGTATCATTGAATATACAGTATATTGACATCGTGCTGTCTTCTGTGCCGATATACTGCAGCGATATCTGTACTACTGCCAGAATATCCCAATATATATTGCATTGGGAGTGTGACAATACATTGATATAGTAGCACATGAAGGTGATGTATCATGATATACAAGAATTCAAGTGAAGAAATTCTGAGAGCTTAACGTCTCTTCAATAAAAAGTATTAAAGACGTTGACGCTGTTCTTTTTTTGTGCATTATTATTCATATGCTAAACATTAGTTATCTGACTGGTCTCCATACTAAGCAAGAGAAGCCACCAGATTTAGTGACAAAAATATCGGTATCATTTTTAGGTTGGATACGGTTATGTAAAATGATAAATAAATCATGTTAACACTTCAATTGTCTAATGTCAATACTAAAAAGTAATTTCTGATCCCATAATGCTTTGCTAAGACCAAAATGGTGCATGAAATCTTATAGATAACCCCCTTAGCTGTATGTTTGTATGTATTAGAGTTGAGTGACACATCAGCACAATCATGTCTATATGATGTCAATTATAAAGCAAAATTATAAAAGTGTAAAAATTAATTGCATAGAAAACTTGAAGAATATAAACAGTTCTAAATAAATGTAAACAAAGTACAAAAAGATAAAAAAGCAAAACAATTTAAAATTCTGAACAATGTATATAAAATTAAAGATAAAGGTAAAAAATATAAAATCCTTGATATATGTCGACATTTGTATAATCAACCACATTCCCTCAAAATGTCTAAAATTGTCTCAGGTGGTACATCATCATAAAGTTCCTTAATTGAGCTTATATAAAAAAAAAAATTCAGTCTCACTGGTTGAAGTTGATATATTCAACAAGAATGTGTTTCACTGTCAGTGGACACCAACCGGGTATGCATACTGGTCAAGGTTCATCCTTCAGGAAGTATGTTCGAGTCTTTAAGGTTCCTGTCTGGAAATAGTTCAGGCTTCTGGGGTCAATTAGTTACAAAGGCATTGTTCAGTTAGTAAGAAAACCATATGCAGAATCTGCTAAACGATCATGATATATTACACCACTAAAGTGACATAGAAATTACATGCAATGACAAATGGACAAAGTATGAGTCTGTATCTTAACACATATTGTACCATCACTCCTGTATTGCAATATGTATTTCATCACCTACTAACTGTATGATACATAATGAGGTATGAATTGTATCACCACCCAAGTATTGTGATATGTATCGCACTGCGACCAAGAGGCGATATAGAGCTCTACTACTTCTGCTACACTTTATTTCCATGGTAACAATAAATATCGAATACAAAAAATTCAAACAACTTGCTTGAACATATGTACCAAGATTGGATGAAATATCTTTAATGGTTTGAGAGTTATGCTCTGGAAATGAAAAAATGTTTTATGGACAGGCAGACAGAAAGACAGACATAGCAACAACTATATCCTCCCAATAAAATGTCAGTGGGATAAAACAATCCCAAGAAGATGGAGTCATCTACATCCCCAGCCCTGCTAAAATGTCTGCTAGGAGACAGACTAAAAAATAAAGTATGAATGGCAGAACGATGATGAAAAGACAAATGGACAAAAACAAAAAATATTTAAACTAAAGAATAACAAAAGGCACATCCACACCTCAAGCCTAATATGTGTACCAAATTTCATAGAGATATCTTAAACAGTTTTGGAGTTTTGTCCTAGAAACCAAAGTGCAATTACTTGATGGATGGATGAATGGACAAATGAACAAAAACATTAAATATATTACAACTGAAGAATTGTGAATAGTAAAAGGCACATCTGGACCACTAGTATAACATATGTACCAAATTTTATAGAGATATCTTGAATGGTTTTGGAGTTTTGCTCCAGAAATGAAAGTGTGAATAATGGATGGATGGATGAACAGACAAAGGGATGAAAACATTAAAAATAATGAAACTGAAGAGTTGTGAATAGCAAAAGGCATATTTACATCACTAACCAAATATGTGTGCCAAATTTCACAGAGATGTCTGAAACGGTTTTGGAGTTTTGCCCCAGACATTTAAGTGTGGATAATGGATGGATAGATGGACAAATGGACATAAAATTAAAAATACTGAAGCTGAAGAATTGTGAATAGCAAAAGTCCAATCTGGACTACTAGTCTAACACATGTTACCAAATTTCACCGACGTGCCGCTCTACAGTTATGTACTTTAAACAGAGGGACCAGTATAAGGTGAAGTTCTTTGCATTGACAACATACACAATGGAGAGAATGTTGGCATACCTCTATGCTACTTTCATGTACTGTGACTGAAATTTCTTTACATGTGGTCATTATGGAAACTATGCACAATCTAAAGCAGACAGCTGATAAAATGGCTGCTTCCATGTGCTCAAAAAATGAGCCTGAACTAATGTACACTAACTTTAGCAATTATTAAAATAGGGAAAATTAATTTTGTCAGAGTAGACAATACCAGTTTCTGAAAGTGCAATAAATGAATTATAAAATATATAAAAAGTAAAAAAAAGTTATCAGCTCATCTTTTTACAATTTATCTTCGAAATCCAGGAAGTGAAAATGACCAAGCAGAGTCTAATCTGAAAAACTGTGAATAACATATAGACCACTAGTCCAACATGTATACCATGTTTCATAGAGATACCTTTTACAGTTTGACAGTTATTCTTCAGAAATGAAAGTGTGGATTGACAGTTATTCTTCAGAAATGAAAGTGTGGTTTGACGGTTATTCTTCAGAAATGAAAGTGTGGTTTGACAGTTATTCTTCAGAAATGAAAGTGTGGATAACGGGTGTATGGATATACTGAAAAATGGATAAAAACATTAAAAATATTGAACTGAAGAACTGTAAATAGCAAAAAGCACATCTGGTCCACTAGTCCAATACGTGGACCAACGCACATCTGGACCACTAGTCCAATATGAGGACCAAGACACATCTGGACCACTGTGCACCAAGTTTCATGGAGATTCTATGAACGGTTTGACAGTTATGCTCTGGAAATGAAATTGCCCACAGACAGATGGACAGAGTGATAGCTATATTTCCCTGATACTAAATACTCTGTGTGTGTGTGTAATAAAAAGTAATGAGGAAAATGAATAATTACCCAAAAGATTTACATGTACTTATTAAATGGTGTCATCAGTAGGGTGACAGATGTATTGCAGTAATCTCCCCAGAAATGTTTTATAACATTGGGGTAAATACATCATAAAATGTTTAGAAAATATGTGCTATCATCATAAAAGTGAAAAAATATATATGAAATATAAAAATACATCTTTTCTTTCTTGGATAGACAGAAAAGAGAAAAGAGAAATTAATAGGCAAGCACCACTTAAGTTGAGGTTTAGTGATCACACTATTTTTGTCTTGCTCAGAATATACTATGTAAATATAAGAGCAATTTGTGGATAAAATGCAATTTTCAATCCTTGTCACATTCTCCAGAAATTAATGAAAACAATGACAAACACAACTACAACTAAAACTACTACTTTAAAAAAACAACAAATATTAATATATAATATGTAATAGTGCCTGAGGAATCGCACTGCCACCACCCACCATTTCACCTGCTGGTAACTAAGTAGACCTGAACCAAAATTTAGCAATATGGAAAACTTACCATCCGATCCAGCAATTTATAACACAACGATATGAAGTAATCCATTCAGTGTTGAACCCCGTCATTCGTTTCTTAAACTCTTTCTTTGAGAAAATCACGCTGTCTGAATCAGAATCACCACTTCTGACACCAATCTCTGATCTTCATAACCAGGTCAACATGGGGCTATCCAGATGCTGGGTAATTTTTACGGGGGGCGGTTTGTAGGTAATATGTTCATTTTTCACAAGAATTTGCTTAACTTCAAATGTAATGTGTGTAACCTTTATAGCTGGTAGTGTTAATGACCGATATATATATATATATATATATATAAAACACTACAAGTAGACTCCATCATCGCTGGCCGATCACATGACTATTTCGGTTCAAAGATGAAACCTGAATCAAAGGTCACACATTGGCAGTGGGGCAAGCCAGGTACAAATGATAACAGCTAAGTGAGTGAGTAATTATCATAGATTATCTTAATTAAATACCCAAGAAGAGATAAGAACAGGTGTCATTTGAGTAATAGGGCTGTGAATCAAGTGACAGGCTGTTTTTGTGAGGGATTAATTTTATAAGGATAGCAGGAAACATAAAGCATAGCAGCACAAGCACATAGCATAGCAGTGAGTTTGAAAGCATTGCGGGAAGAAATGATAACATAGCGAAACTGCTACAGTAAAAGACCTGGGGAGAACACTGTATTGAAGTTTGAAATACCTGTGGATTCAATCTCTCCCACTGAGCTTTGAATCATCTTCAGTCTATTCAGTTCTGAGCTAATGGCAAGAACAACTGGTGTTGGCACAGTAGGCTCTCTTGTCACTCTGTCATAATATCTGTGTAATCTCCCTGCTATGCGCGAGTTCTGCTCAACACTGATAAACAGACTGGTAAATACTAGATTGTTGGGAAATCTGTCCAAAGCAGAAGACAATAGGTTCCTCAGAATATGAAGAGGTTCAGAGTGTGTACTCATTTGATAGAGAACCAGTCTGATCTCATACTCCAAAAGATCTTCATGGATGGAATCCACCATATAACCTACGACCAGTTCACCGTTTGAAAGTTTGACAAGTGATGAAAAAGCACCTTTATACACAATTATAGCAGACTGAATTCCAGTACAACAGAACTCAAACATGGCATAGCAATTACAGACTTCAGTGAACAACTTCCTCAGCCCTTCTATATTCTGATTGTCTGAAGTTTTCAACTTCTCCTCTCCTGTCTCAAGCAATTTTTTGAAGTTCTGCCTGGTTCTGAGTATTGATGTACTTGGCACTTCTTTCATTTCACTGACACTAAATTTCTCCCCTGCAGCAGCACAGAAAAGAGCTTGAAGACAGCTACTCACTGCATAAGGTTTAGGAGTTGATTGTCTGTTCCACAATGCTGTAGGTGGGAAAGGTTTGATTTCCAGCAACACCTCAACATACATTCTATACAGAGACCACAGACTAGAGATCTTGGTGCTGTCCTGTGTATCAGTTTTCATCTCTGATGAGAACATGTTGAGGGCTGTCTCTAGTATTGATCTTGCCTCATTCACCTTTCCCATAACTCTCTCCAACATCACATAAGCACACCACACTTGTAGGTTGTTCCTGTTGTGTTTCTCCTTCAATAGTTCTTTTGCAAGCTTCCTTAACTCTTTCACATCTGATTTACTGGGCTTATTGGACAGAGTCATGCTGAACTTTGAACAGATGTGCTCCAAATAGATAAGTGTCAGTGCTGTTTGCTCAGTGCCTGTAAAGTGACCGATGGATTGCTGTAACAGATTGGTGATCAAGTTCTGCTGTACTTCACTTTTTGACTCATGTGAGTTTTCTATTGCATCTATCCCCTGAGAGCAAACATCTGTCACAGCTTCAATAGTGATGGCAGATAGTGATGAATTTGGCAACTGAAATCCCAGCAGTTTGCTTCTGAAATTGACTTCAAGCATTTGAAGAAAACAGTGGATCAACTGAAAGTGAAGATTTGTAGGAATAAGAAATAAATTCAGCTTTATGTCATCAAACAGGACCAGACGATCAATATCCTCGCAGTCTTCTTCTGTCTCATTTTTGGTCAAATCAGGTTGCCATGGCAACCAATGGTTACCTTCTCTCATGACTTCTATTTCAAGCCAGGTCTGCGATTTTGGGAGCTTTCTAGATATAATCTTTTCCTCTGCTTCCTCAATATCAACTAAAAAGAAAGCAGACTGATGTTGGTCATGTGATCATACATACTATACTACTAGTATATGAGGTCAACTTTTTTTATTCTTAAATTTTCCAGAATATTTTATACTACAATTCTGATTTTAATTTTATTTATTTTAAGTTTTAAGGAAAAAACTTTTTATTTCTTCAAATTTGAGTGTCATACAAATTACTTTTTTTTTGGACAGCATTAAAAAGATTTATAATACACTTTTGTATTTCTCTATAGAACTTTTCTGAAATTATAACATGGAGAAAAACAATCTTATTTGTCCACCCCTTCTTCTTTTCTAAGCACATAAAAAAAATGCATTAATTCTATTTAACTATTTCAAATTCACCGTTTCTTTACCTGATACTTGAGGTACTAGGTGCTGTTCAACATGATCTTTATTTTGAATCCAATACTGCCAACCCTTTGAATTTGCCTCTCCTATCCTAGCAACATTACTGTCCCAGAAACTTTCAAAGAGTGCAATTTTATCCTCCCTTGAAAGGCTCTTCAACTTTGAAAGACAGAATAGATTCAGTTCGATCAAAGCCTGGAAAGATGCAACTGCTTTCTCCTTGTGTCCTGCTTGCTTCAGGTAGTAACAGTATTGGACAAAAATATCTGCAGATATGTAACACATGAATATATAAAAATCATTATAAAAAATGTTGGTCTGCAATCATATTGTACAAAAATTGCTAATTGGAGAAGGGAATATTCAATAGATTAAACGAGGTAGCAAAACAAAAACTCAACATGTGAGGCTAAAGTAACTAGTAATTGTCCGAAAGTTTCGAGGAACTGAACAGAGTGACAGGCCCAAATCCTCACCTTAGAGCTTTGGACATAGATCTGGGGGAAGAAGGTGGTAAACATTGTTTACCAACTTATCAAAGGTCCAACCTTCCCCCTCCTCCATCACCTGACCCATTGGGTGGGACAAAGATGGGCACCACATAAGACTGTTCCTTGTCTTCCTCCTTGGAGAATGGTACTTAATGATTGTGGGTTCATTGTCCTGTCACTGCTTACAGGAAAATGGGGTAGGACTAGCCCCATTGTTCCTCTCTCCTTGATGATTCCTCTCAACACAGGAGAAGATGAGTGGCAACCCCCATCCTTTCTCTACGATATTTTGCATTTTACAATGACAAATCACTTATAATTCACTGACCACAGTTTGAATGAGTATAAAATAAGTAAATGTAACCAGTTCATGATTCTGGAATACATGGAATATTTGCCCATATCCATGAAATGGCATAATCATCAATGTAAAAAGCAAGGAACATAGAATACATGGTGAAGGAAAAAAAATATGAGATTATTTAAACAAGTTTTCCGTTTGCTTGCTGCAATATTTTATAAAAGTAAAACACAACAGAAGCTCACAGTGCAAAAATGGATCCAAATGACTGTTCCATAACAAGATAAAACAAGAGGCCCAAGTGGTTCTGATATTGCTCACCTGCTTACATTACTGGTGACCATCTTACTAAGCAGGCTGACGTAGTATTGTAAGGTCACAACCTATGTAAACCATCTTCCAAATTTTATATAACGTCAATATAACCTATTTTTAGTACAGCCTGACAAAGAATTAGTCAAAAGATAAAGGCATAATTAATATACATAGCCTCTTGCATATAATCAAAACTATCCAAGATCTTTAAAAAAATAAGTTTACAGATAGATGAAGTTTTAATTTGTGGTCGACAGAATCACATGGTTTTCATATCAGTTGAAATAATAATTCACTGTTTTTTGGTCTTTTTAAGACCACAGCTTTCTTTACTCATGGTAATTAAATTTTAAAGTGTTTCAGGAGAAAAGCATAATGGGGTATTTTCTTTAATTAAAAGCAAAAAATACAAAATACAAATTGCAACTAATTTGTAAGTAATGGCATTGCATATATGAATTGTCATAAAATAATGCGCAATACTGTGATAACATTTAATGACAAATGTTTCAGACATTTTTAACATGGCAATACCAGCAACTGTCAAACTCAATTTCACCAAACATCTCAAACTTACTTCCAAATATTTAACAATTTCAAATGAGGTAAAGTTTTGAGAAATTATTATCTGCAAATAAATTTTAAAAGTTACATATGATTTTTACAAGACATATGTTCTTACTGAAGCAAAATCAATATTAAAAAAAAGCCACTTGCAAACAAATTTCTATAGCTGAGTAAAGATAACATGATCCTTAATTACAACACTGCACATATTCTATGCTGTGTGCAATTGTACATTGTGTCTAATATCAAAGCATGTAGGCAGATGTTTCCTCAGTTACTATCTCTTCAACCGCTCACAATGTATCATTAAAATCGTGTCCCAAAATTGTACTGATTCATCAGTTCTGCATACTCATCTTGTAGCCATTTAATCTACTTAGTCTTACTTTTTATGTTTCTATTTTAAATACTTTTCACTAATTCTAAATGACAAGTTATTCATTTTAATCCCTAGAGGGAATTAGCAAACCAGATAAAAAATATAATTTATAGAATACAAGCCGCATACATTTTAATAGAATAATTTATAAAAATTATCAAAATAATTCCCTATAGGGATTAAAGATAATTTTTATAAATTGTTCTGTTGAAATGTATGCGGCTTGTATTCTATAAATTATATTTTTTATCTGGTTTGCTGTTTTTTTATTTTATTGCAAGAGGAAGAACTCTGTGTAACACCAAACATGTCAACATGAATAGTCAAAATATCATGGGTACTTCCTTTGCTCTCCTTTAGAGAGAGTGAAAGAGAAAAAAAGGTATGTTAAAAGAGAAAATAGCATACAAACTGAGAACTATTTCACTATTATGCAAAGATCTTGCTCATAATAAAACTCATTAAAACACATTGGATATCTTGATGGTATAAGCTATTTACTAAGTTTGATAAAAATCTGATCAGAAATAGCTGCTAGAGTGTTGAGAAACTCAGCTAATCAGATGCAAAATCACCTCAATATGCATGAATCCTACTCATAATTGTTCCCATCTATGATCTTGATGATTCTGTTTACCAAGTTTACTCAAAATCATTAAAAAAAATACGGTCTCTTGAGTAGTAACAAGTTCTGCCAATCGTATGCAAGATCACCTCATTAATATGTGTGGCTTTTGTTTATTATTGAACTGACACGAGATCTTGATTATATAAACCTAGTTTGATCAAAATCAGATCATTAATATGGCCTCCAGAGTGGCAACAAGCTCATCCAATCAGATACAAGATCACCTCATTAATATGCATGGATATATCTTATCAAATATCTGATATCTTGATGACATAAGCATATATTCCAAGTCTGAGCAAAATCATATCAGAAATATGGATTCCAGAGTGGTAACAAGCTCCAGGTGATGGATGCAGGGTCATACAATAAGCTCATGGTCTTAAGGCCAGGCAAGTTAAAAAACATTCAAAATGAAAAATCACCATAAATAATAATGACTACAAACATGTTCATGGAGCACAGATGTCCTAATTCAGTGACTGAAAATTGACTTAAATACAAACCTTAGCCATGGTGTGACAGATGTCTGGATGCATAAATGGACAGATTGACAAGGATAACACTAAATCTCCTACCACTGTTTTGGTACAGTGTAACAAAATGCTCTATTTTTCATAGGTTTAGATATAACAAAAATTACAGGGCAGGTGAATATCAATAAGATCTGCTTTGTATTTAAATTTGTTATGCAAAAGGTGACCACGACATATTCTTAATCATACAATTACAAATATCTGATACAGATATTCTTTGCTATTATATTTACCTAAAATATTCTCATCAATATTGTCTGGTACTGAATGTGTCTGTAACCTCCCTTCCTGAATGCTGACTAGTGTCTTCAGACATTTGTGGTACAGTCTGGTGACCCTTGATACACCACTGGTTGACAGGCGTGTTTGGTTGAATGTCAAGTAGTATTTCCAGACACTAATATTTGCTGGATGTACAAAGAGAATTTTCTCTAATTCTTTGTTCACCTCTGAAGACTCCCATTTTTCACTCTGAAGTTCAATTAATGCCATTTTCAATTCAATACATCCTGGATTAGCTTCTACTGCCTTTTCTAAAATTGAAACTTTCTTTTCTAAAACTGCCCCTGCATTAATTTTTGTTTTTGGCATATCTCCCTCTTCAGGTAGCTCTTCTGCTTGTTTATCTTGAAATTTAACAAATTCAATCCACAATGATATGTCATCTGGGGTCTCTCTGAGTTGCTTATTGTAATAAGCAGTTTTATCTGCAGGATACTGAAAACTGATATTTTTATCAGATCCTTCTTTCACAATCTTAAGATCTTCTGTTCCCTTTCCATGTATAAATCTCAAAGTTGCTGAATCCAGAATATGATTCCTGACATCATCTCTTGGAAGATCAGTAGTTTTGCTGTTTAGATCAGAGTTATGGCCCTTTACAAAGCTCAAAGGATAGTAATTTTCCTTAGATCCACTGAATTCAGTTTCAGGCAAAGACAAACAAATTTCGACTGGTTTAGATCTTACAATGGTGCTGTTCTTTCTGCCATAATATCTATCTGCATTTTCTTTTGAACTTTGTACATTTTTTTCCTTAGCATGGAGAAATCGATCTTTCCCTGTGGCACCTAAAATTTGGTGGGAAGCTAGTTTATATCTGGGTATATGCATTTTGTAAATGGATCCATATGTGAAATTATTGAGATCTGGCTTTCTGTCTATTCTCCATGCATGCTCTGGTTTCAAGTCTAGAATTTCTTCAATGAAAACTTTATTGGAAGTGACCAACTCTGGCCTGTGAATATAATTGAATTTTTTTTTTTTAACCATGATACAATGCATTATGTACAATGTTGATAAGCAAATAGAGTTGAGAAAAAAAAATTGTATGCTGAATACTTATTTTATGCCTCTGAACTTACTATCCAACTATGATAACAAAAATAATTCACTCGTACATTTTGAATGATTTCTTGAAGGTAATTACATATGCTGTCCATTGTAGGGAAACAATATTCAAAGCGACTAATTGCTGTAGAAAAAAAATGAAAATCTCAATAAATATAACATACAGCCATTTTAAAATTAAATGTCAGTGGTAAAAAAATATCTTTTAATAAACTCTTGACATTTTTCTGAACTAAACAGCTTGTAATGGTCTCCACTGAGCTTGAAGATATCGATTCTAGTGTACAGAAAACCTTATCTTCAAGGAAATATATGCGACTCTTCTATCATTCTCTATAAAATCATATAGGTCTACCTTAGAGACCTTGCATTTAAACCTTTTAAATCAAATATTCATTAGAGCCAAGTCCACTTGTGATATAGGTACTCTATTGCTGCAATAATGACAAATTATTTTGTTCAATCAAGCATGCACAATGTATATATACCCAAGTAAGTATACATCATGTATATCTATATGGTTGACAATATCCTAATAAACATTCTGATACAAAATCCAAACACAAGGTCACTTTGGCTGAGGTGTACAAAATGCAGACTGTGTCAGTTTTGTTCACCTGCATTCATTTCACTACCTCCTTAATCATGTCATGCAGTGATAGGAAACAGCAATGCAATAAAAGTTAGAGAACTACATCACCTGTCATAATACCAACTCTCTGATACGAAATTTTCTTATTTTCACATTATGGATAATTAAAATTTATTCAGATCTTGATGTTTATTCAGGTTTCACTCATGCACAAAAACAAGAACATGCATATTCTTTGGATATGTGATTTATGATTTAATAGCAGATCAAGAAAATTTGGACATACAAGACGATGTGTTTTAGGTTACAATATTCTTAAGTTACCAAATACTCTTCTCTTTCTCTTGTAAATGTTCATCCACTTCAATTTCCCTTTCATGATGCTTGTGTTTCTTATGTTTCATTTTGTGTTTGTACTTCTTTTCTTTACTAGCCCTTTTTCTTTCATGTGTATCATCAACATTCTCTTCAGAGCTACTTATAATTCTTTTCCCATCCCTGTGGTCATCAACATCATTACTGTCATTATCCTTAGGTTGACTGGAATGAAAGATTAGATGCATGCATACATGTATACTATAATCAAACCTGCCTTAAAGCTCACCTCCATCAAGAAATCAATTGCCCATATATCAAATTATTGTAAAAATTACCCACTATTAAGCAGTCTCCTGTCTTGAGTAACCATTTTTCCACTTCCAAGATGTGGCTGCTTTTTCAGCACTAAACAATTTTGTACGAGTGCCCATGGGATAAATTTTGTATTGAAGAGACATCTATACTTTATCTCCATGTTTCTCCCTTATTTTTTACAGAGGTGTCAAGAATGCATGATGTCATACTGTATGCACAAGGGAACTATTCTAGTGCAGAACCACATTTGTGCTAGCCAGGTTCAAGACTAAGTTTTGGCCCACAATGTAGATAAGTAGTTGCCCATTTTCTCCCAGCTCTGTTTTTCTGTGTTTGCCATACTTTTTTCATAGTGATTTTGTGAGAAATCTGATCCATTCATGCATGGTTCAAACAGCCCTGGAGAGTTCTTTTATTCAAGGACTTTTTCACAGAACCGTAGTGGCTCAGTGGTTAGCGTGATGGACTCATGACTGAAAGGGTGCAGGTTCGACACTTACCATTGTATCAGCCTGGGTTGGCTACCATAGTGTGTCCTTAGGCAAGGCACTTTACTCCAATTGCCTTGGCACTAAATAACGTATTTGTGTTGCTGTGCCGTAAAACACCAAATCAACAGCAACAAGCACTTTTCAAAGAGTTTTTAAGGACTTCCAAATGTTTGAAGGAGTATTTTTCTTAAGAAACTGAACCTTCTAACTACTAGTGTTGAGGTAATTTGTAACACAAAATTTTATCCCATTTTAATTATTTATTCATTATTTTTGGACAATATGTAAATAACAAAAGTTCTAACATTTTATTAAGTTTTAATGTTTTGCAAGGAGTTTCTGGCAAAATTCAAGGGAGTTTTTCAACAAAATCAAGGAATTGTTTAAGGATAAAAAGAGTTAAAATAGTTATGGACAGGACAAGCAAATGTTAAATGAATAATGACTGGATGGACAATGCCATAAAGTAATATGCCCAACTTAAAGACAGGTGTATAAAAAGTGAATACTTAGGGCACAGCGACCATAACCTAACCAGGCTTGGAGATCATACAACTCCTGAGATTGAGATTTTGATCAACCAATTGCAAGACTCTTTACTTTTGGAACATTTTTTATTGGCTGATTGTAAAACTAGGGGTAAAACTTAAGTTCAAGTGTTTTATGATCTCCAGGTTAAGTCATGCAACCCACTAAAGGTATGTAAATAATATATTTGGTCTGGTTTCACTCAAAAGTTATTGAGTTGTCTTGCTTACAAGAAAGCATGATGGATGGATGGATGGATGGACAGACAGAACAAAACCAACACGTCTCCTTCCAAGGCATGGGGAGGATGAGCATGGAGACATAACTCGTTGTGGTTTTTCTGACCACTGCAGTAATATCATTTGCTTGCAAACACAATTACTCCTATTACATGGTATGATGCTTACTTTGATGTGGAGGTCAGTCCTTCGATTTCTGTTTGAAGCTCAGCAAGTCTTTGTGCACTTTCAGAGGTGTAGCTTTTATTTCTGAGCCATTCTAGCTCTCCTGTGTTTCCTTAAAGAAATTCATTAAATCTTGGGAGATTACTCACATACAGTACAAATGAATAAGCATTATGAAAATAAGTGTACAGATGCACAAAGGCCTTCCAGTGGTTTTATAGCAAATACAAGTACATATCTGTGTGCATAAGAAAAATAAACTTTAAAATCTACACTCTGTTTTCCTGATATTAATTTTGTTTCTGCTTACCTTGTTCTGCTTCTACCTCCCTGCCATCAATCTTTTCATTTACTCAAACATTTTAATATAATATACTACATGTATTCAATTTGATTGATAATGTAAATATCTAAACTCTCAAAATAATAATAAATAATAGTATCATAACAAATTTCAATAATTTTAAGCGCTTACAACCTTCACTACTTTAAAAAATAAGCATTTCTTTGTTATCATGACATAACCGAGACGCTCATTATTTGAGTATTAATGTCAAGGTGCACACGGGCAGAAAACAAATGGGAGAAAGATAGTAAATACCATTAAGTCCCTGCTCTCTAGTCATCTCAAATTCACCAGTAGAACATTTTAAAAAATTCAGAATAAAGCCCAGAAACATTTTCTTGAGAAATTAATTAATACATCCGGGTTCTCAGGGATGCCAAAAATTCACGTAAAAATATTAATATCTTTCATTTTGGATGCATGAAAATTACCAATGGCAGGTACTCAGTATGCAAGTTTTTTTTCTGTTGCAAACTTCTCTTTAATTTGATTTGTTTATACAAAGTGAGTATCAATCATGCAGTGTGTAGATTATCAAACATATGCCAAGTGATTATAAAAGGGTTAGGTGAAGTCACATTGGTCAGATCTTAGTAGCTAAGGAGATTAAGACACCTGTTAATTGATTGTCAGTGCCTTATCATTGTTTTGATCAAAAGACTAATTATCCACATTTTGACACCTCACCTGGATAAGCATTAATCAGGACACTTGAAACCATCATACTGTAAATCCTTCCACAATGTTTGGAACACTTGCATTTTACTGTATGCCATATCTAGAAAAATGGTGCCAAGATTTGGGGATTTATTTTCTTTGTTAGAGAAATTAGAACTCCCGTGTTAATCATGATAAATCGTCATAAATTCTGCTGTTTTTTTCAATGTTACGTACAGATATACTTTCATTTTCGAGTGAGTATCAAATGCATGCTTTTCTGTTTGGCAACTTTGCGTACTTTTGGTGCCAAGCACAAGACTGCAGATAAACCTGATTATGGAATAGATGCTCTCACAGAACTTGGAACTATTTATGATGGGGAGTTAAGTGTAGTTAAAAGTGGTAGTAAAATCACACGCAGGGGTGAGTCTGCAGGATACATGCTGGCCATTGTTCAGGAGGTACTCTGACACATTTCCAGACTTTGCGGTTTTAGCTGAAGTGTTGCTCGATTCACCTATAATATCAGTGGCTAGTGAGCAAAGTTTATCAGCATTTAATCGTATTGAGACTATGGGCCTTGGATGTTTAAAACAAGAAACTGTAACAAAATTGATGAGGGTGATGGAGGAAGGCCTTGAACTTAAGGATTTTGATCCTAAACCATCAGTGGAGAAGTTTATTAAAATTTTTCTTAAGAAAAAATGAATGAAGTATGCTGTGTTATTTAAAGATGAAACAAAAGAAAGTGAATGGAATATAGTTATTTGTTTCTTACTCCCATTTCTTGGCAAATGTATTTATTTGAAATGGACGTAAGCTAATTAAATAAATTAATATAGAACTGAAACTTTAATCTCTTCCTGGATATCTTCTAGCAGCACACAAAATTACTGAATGGCAAGGTAAAACCATTGAGAATTGTTAAAGTTGTAACATCAAAAACAATCACAATTATCACTATCTTCAATGGTCTTAGATTTTCATTCTTTTGTAAAAATGCTAAATATTTCACAAGGAATGAGCATTAGCAGTCTGATGACATTTATATTGGTGACACAACAATACACACATAATGTTCTGAATTAATGCGAGGAAGAAAAAATACTTCATAATTAGGTCCCTATTTTTAGGAGTGGGGCTCCACCTTTTTTCAAGGAAGGAGTCCTGGACTGGAACTTTCAAAATCCTATGGAGAACCCTGTATATGCTTGCAGAGAAATTGTTGAAGTTTACCCTACAGGAATCTAAGCCCAAACTCTCAACAACAGATGTTGAGAGACAATTTTAACTAATGTCTATACTCGTATATAATCTAGGTCCAAATGCAAACAACATAGACCCTGATCTGCCGTCCCATAATGCGCCAATAGATCAGGGTCTATGCTGTTTGTTCTACTGATTAGTCCTTACAAACTGCATAGACCCAGATCTGCTGTTGCATAATGCGCTGGCAGATCTGGGTCTATGCAGTTGGTATCGGCTTATACGGGAGTACATATGGTACATGTGCTAACTGTTCTGGAATCTGGAATCCCTGGATTGTACCAACATAGCTGACACCTACAAATTCCTAAATAATAAATGCAAAGACCCTGCAGATGTATCTTATCTATCTTAATATTTTGATTTACCCCCCACCCCACCCCCACTCCCGACAGGGATTTTGAGCAACTTTCATATCAGGGCTGTGTAAAAATTACATGAGGAAATTCTTAATAAGTTTAAGAGAATGAAAATTAAAAAAGTGTTAAAATAATAAAATGTTAAAAAGACATAAAGTTAAGATCATAGGCCATGACAAGATGTAAAAAGAGTTATATAATAATGGTTTGGTGCGGTAAAAATGTCCCAACTGCACAAATGAAACCCTTCAGGAAAAGAATTCCAATGAATAATGGTCGTTGTAAAGAAGCAATGCTTATAGATGTCTTTAGTAGCATGAAATGGTTTGGTTTTGAGTATTTTATGGCACTGCAACATTTTGAAGGTTATATCATGCTGAGGCACTTGAGTGTCTTGCCCAAAGACACATCATGGTAGCTGCCCCAGACTGATCCAATGGATGGAATCTAACCATCACCCTTCTGGTAATGAGCACAATGCCATAACATGGTCTATTCTAGAACTAAAAAGTAAGGTGGCAAATTCCCCACTCACATGGTATATTCTAGAACTGAAATTTTAAGTGAGAAATCCCCCCTCCTTCTCCATTTGAAAAAAAGGGAAATTTTCTGAATTTGGAGAGATTTAATGAAGAAATAAATGTAGAACTTGAAAATAGAATGCACAATTTTGACACATTCTGTTGATTTTTTGGTAAGATATTTGAGAAATTAGCCCTAATCCCACACTCTAGAATAGACACCGCACTCCATCTGGAAAAAAGGAGACATTGTCTAAAATATAGCAGGGATTTAATGAAGACATTGGTAGGGCTTAGAAATATTATGCATGGTGTTTGCGCATTATTAATTTTTCTGTGCAATTTTTAAAATGAGAGCGTTAATCCTACAATCACACACCCTAGTACAGAACCTGCCAACGAGTCACCACACCTCCAGTACCTAGTGTTTTCCACATGCCTTTTTATGAAGGCCTATTGCCATACTATTTCGTTCCTATGACAGACCATTTTTCAAACAACTTTAGTGTTTTCCACAGACCATGTTAGGATGGTGTTGCACTATACTGTTTTATTCCCATGCCTGGTTGTTTTTTCCACACCTGTTTTTTTTTTACATCCCACCAGGCTTTTTATCTCACAACTGGCCCTTTTTTGGCTGTAAAATGCCCCTTTTTGTGTCTTGCTAACAAAAACAGTCGCTTATCTGCTTGATATAATTTCTATGATCATAAGCAGCAGTGGACTGTTTGTTACAACTGCTCATGGCAGTGTCCACTCACTGAACAGCATTTGACCAGCATGCTGGCGAGTATATATAATTAAAGGGATTATCTTCCAACTTGAATTGCCCTTTTCCTGTCATGCTACCAAAAATGGTCGTTTATGGGCTTTGATATACATGTAATTTCAATGATCATAAGCAGCAATAAGTCTGTGCCCAAAGTGGAGTAACAGCATGTGATGATGCATAAAGGAGGCTGTCATTTATTTGAACTGCTCATGGCAGTGTGTGCACTCACTGAACAACGTTTTGCATGCCAGTGAGTAGACATGATTAAAGGGATTATCTTTTCCAACTTGAATTCTCTTTGCAGATGATGGCTAGGCATCATCAACTTTCTTTATATTAAATGACTTGTTGATTATTGCCCATTCATTGGAGAAGCTACAACTAATTGCAGCAATCAGGCAATGTTTATATTTTACAACATGTATAGACTGTCATATGTCAAACTGCATGAACATAGAAGCTATTTGATGAACATTTTCTATTTTTATAACATGAATGTATGAATCATACTCAAATGTATGACTTGACTTCTTATAGTTAAAGTTTTGTATGCTGTCTATAAATACATTAAAGATGATAAAAACTAGAACTTGCTTATTATTATAAACTGAATGCTGCATTGCGATAAAAGCAAGGCTGCCCTTCAAAATGCTAAAAGTGTGCTGAAGGTGCCCTCTGTGTACTGAAGGTGCCCTCTGTGTACTGAAAGTGCCCTCTGGAGAGGATGATTACTATGCCTTTTACTGATTCTGTGGAAAACACCAAACTTGCCATTTTTTCTGTTGCAAAATGACCCCTTTCATGTCTTGCTAACAAAAACGGTCGCTTATGTCTTTCATATAATGTTAATGATTAAAAGTGGCAGAGGTCTTTGTCTATCTGAACTGCCCGCAGCAGTGTGTCCACTCACTGGACAGCATTTGACATGCATGTATATATGATTAAAGGGATTATCTTTCCAACTTTAATTGCCCTTTTTGTGTCTTGCTAACAAAATTGGTCATTTATATGTTTGATACAATTATTATGATCATAAGTGGCAATACATATGCCCAAAGTTGTGGCTATCCATTGTGTCCACTGATTAACACCACATGATGATGCATAAAGGAGGTCTTTGTTTATCTGAACTGCTTGTGGTAGTGTGTCCACTCAATGAACAGCATTTGACATGCTGGTGACTAGATATAATTAAGGGGATTATCTTTTCGAACTTGAATTGTCTTTGCGGGCGAAGGCTTGTCAAATTTCTTTATTCTAAATGACTACCTGATTATTGCCCATTCATTAGAGAAGCTACAACTAATTGCAGTGATTAAATAAAGGTATGTTACAACCTCTGCACATGTGAATATATGTGTAAACCTTAAATAGAATCTCACACAGATAAGCAACTTTATGAAAAAATGACATTTGTGAAGTGTAAATGTTTAGCACAAATGCATTTCAATGACTTCAAAATATGTATCGAGTAGTTTTATGCCTGACTGTTTGTATTTTACATATATTTGCAATGATTATGGAATTCAAACTTTGCAAAGATGTAATTAAATATTTTTAGGCAGTGTTTATATTTTACAACAGGTACAGGCTGTCAGCTGTCAAACTGCATGAACACATAAACTATTAGATGAACATTTTCTATTCTTATGACATGAATGCATAAAATCATAGTCAAATGTATTACTAGACTTCTTATAGTTAAAGTTTTGCATGCTATTTATAAATGATGATAAAAACTAGATGTTTACTGTGCTGGATATTTGTGTCCTAAAAATATGTATTCAGTGTAAACAATGAGTAACATAATAATAATAATAATAATAATAATTAATAATAATAATAATTATTATTATTAACTGAATGCTACATTGCGATAAATAAGGCTGCCCTTCGAAATGCTAAAAGCATGCTGAAGGTGCCCTCTACATATTGAAGGTGCTCTCTGAAGAGAATGATTACCATGCCTTTTACAGATTCTGTAGGAAACACTAAGTATGGATAGTCTAAAAGTCATAGAATAGTTTATATTGAAAGTCTGTCACTTAAAGATGTGCTGTGACACTGATACTGCTACAAAGCCAAATACAATTTTGTAAAATAAACTAATAATTAGTAAACTCGCTTGGAGTCTCTGTATATATATATAAGGTTTTGTCGTACTGAGATTAGGAAAAATTCCCTGCACTAGTTTTGCTAACAAATGGCATTTATTGCCTGGAGACACAACTCGGGCAAAAATTTGTGGTATTCTTCAAAAAGTGCTCGACTACCAAGTAATTGCAAACAAAATAGCACATATAACATCCGTTAAAGGAGGGGAGGGGGTGTTAGTAACAATAAACCAGAACGGATATTCCTTTTGTTTGTAACAAAACCCTACGACTTGAATAAGCATCTGGTGCTGAAAACATACAACAATACGATAAGGAGTTCAATTGATTCAGAGCACGTATTGGACCCAAACATTTGCTCATACAATAAGTCACTTAATACCAGTGTTTACTGTTGCTCTAAAATTTGTGTTGTCAGCCACCGAAAATGTACTTCGCACAGGAAACAGTGATATTTTACGCTGATGTTTGGGCGGATCTTCTTCTGCAACCTCCATGTTTATCACGTTTGGTGTACATTGGCCGCTTTCACTGTAAACACTGTACGAATAAAGGCAAATATCTCCGAATGGATGCATGATAAGTGCCACCTTTTGGGAAAATCTGGCGGAAGTAAACAAATGTACTGACGTCACATTTTGTTATGGCTGACAGTTATGAAGGTTCAGCTCCAACAGAATTTTACTGTACAGACCTGATTGAGAGTGCACCTGGACTTAGGGTTGCTGTTGAGCGTTGTCCACTTTGTGGAGTAACGAAATCTCCATTTTACTGCAAATATTGTGTCAGTCAGGGAACTTTCATACATTCTAAAGCCACCTACCCAGAGAGGTACAGGTTATGACTTAACTCGATCAGCTGTTATTGTCTCTCTTTTGTGTAATGTACATGTTTTTCATTATGATGCGAATCCCATATTTTACTCATTATGTTTCAGTTATGCGGACCGACAAAGGAGATGGGAGATACTGAAGAAAGAAAGGCATTGGATTCTAGAAAGGTAAAGTGAACAATTCACTTTTTTTTTCTTCTCCCACATCATTTCTATAATAAGGAGTGACACATACTTATTGTCGGTCGCGTATAACACAAAACCAACAGTTGCTCGTATTGTTGCTTAAATTTACCTATAAATAATATATTATAATACAAGGAAGGACACCTCTCCGACTTCTTCTGCGACCTACTTAAGAATTTATACTGATATTTAAAGTTACACTTCACGTAGCGTACTAAATTTAGCACCGATATTTAACTCAGATATTCGACTTTTTATGCCTACATATAAGTTTAACTTACAATCTCATCTTTATTATATATAGCACATATAGTATATGTAGGTACATTGTAAGCAATGAGCCATTGTGACATAACCTAAGCCATTGACAAAGGAACTGTTAGGGCTTTCACGAATGACCTAGATGACGTCACAACACTACCACAGTGGATGGCTAAGATATATGACCTGTAAAGGTCAGTAATTTATTAACTCATTATCCCCGAATCCAAGCAGCTAGGTTGACCCCAACAGCATACAGGTAGAGGGATTATCTATGATTGTGATAGCCTTATCAGTACCTGTGTCCCTGAGACTTGTTGCCAATATCTGCCTTATTGATTTTGTACAGAGGGGTCTGCTTAAAAGAAATTGTAGTATTTTGATTTGCATTCCTTCAATTAAGCTCAGTAATTAAAAACTGAGCAAATCATATATCTTTTATCATGTTGTCAAATAAGAATGTTTCAGTAAACTCCTAATTAGGAAAACCAGAAGACCTGGTACTGTAACTTAACACAAGTACTTGTACATGTACACAAAAAATACTCTGCCCCATGTGTGATTAGATGTTGTCATTTATCAAAAAATTTAATATGAAACACTTTTGTACATTAATGACATTAAATATTCAGATTTTGTGGACTATTTTGAGAAGTTGGCAAAATAAATTTTGTCACTGTTACTTTCCTATCAGCTTACAAATAAAAGTTATTGCCCTAAAAGCTTGCAAAATTTAATTTTTTTTTTACAGATTTTAGTGCATTTGGTAAATAGGACTCACAGTATTAATCAGTTGGAGAAGTAAAACATAATAACTGAGTTTATTGTCCACTTTTGTTCACCTTCCATCAATAATCACTTATGATACCCATATATACTCATAAATGTTCTATGTGTCTCAGGCCTCATTGCCCAGATCCATTTTTAGTTCTGTGCGCATGAAATGTTAAAATCAATCAAACAATGCAAATGTATAATATAAGCATGTTTTAGATGAAATGCATGAGTTTGGCATATTTTTGTTTTGAGAATTTAGTGTTTTTTGAGTAAAAAGTAACGGTAGATTATATTTTCCATCACTGTTTTGTTAAACCAGACAATTCAAATGATAAATTATAATTTGTAAGTACAATTACTACAAATGGGCAGTTGGCATTTTTAAAAAAATGACTATCAGTAGTATAGCTGCCATATTTCTTGGCTCATGTTGCAAGGTCACAAATAAACTTAATTAAATTGTGTAAAAAGCAAAACCCTACCCACAGTAAAATAAAATTAAATTATAAACACCATGAACACAAGTCCAGTACAAAATATTTTTTTTTAAAAAAACCAAAACCCTACCCGACACAATACAATTTTGTTTAGTTACTGTACGTCCTGGTCCAGGTCCACAAAACACTTTATTTTCATTTATCAAAAGCCAACACTCTAGTAGTGACCATCTATGCCCATGAGATAAAAGGATATATTAATAATAACCATGAATCCAAGGCCACTACCAAGTCACTTCAAAAAGCAATAATCACAATAAAACTAAAATTTAGGTTATATATGTTCTTCCTCATGCCGCCACAGTAAATGTAAAAAAAATAAACATTAATACAAGAGGTTACTACATGAATGATTAAGCTCTACCACTTTCCCACCTTGAAGTGAGCAAAGCAAATTGCAAATACTGCCCATTGCTCTTTAATTCAGAACTGCGGTTAAAACTCATAAGCTAGATTAAATAAGTAACAGAGTATTTACCACCAGCTGTGAGGTTATAATTAATTTTGTAAAATTATAAACTATTATACTCTACTGACTTTGAAAGATTAAGGTATATTATTGGCTTGTGATTGTTCATCTTGATGTTGATATTTGAATTATCTATTTGTCTTTCTATCTATGAATGATGGCATGAGTTAATCAGATGGGATACATGTATGAAATGAATATTTAATATTTGACAATTCATCTTGAGACAATAATAGCAAGTTTAACAAAAGAGCTGATTATTACTGCAACATTTAAAATTTTGAGGTTTTTTTAGCCGTTGAAAACCAGTAAAATACCTTAAAGCATATTGAAAATTTTGCATTTTCAATCATTGATTTTAATAAAATAATTTCAGACATTGAATTTTCATCAAGCATTTTAACTGTATTGTTTGAAAAATTCTATTTCTGTTTTTGCTGAATCATTATAGATACCAGTAGAATTCGCAAAAGTTAAAATGTCTTGAAGCTGAAACAAAATCCAAAAATACATCTATATTTGTATCAAAAATAAAATGAATACCTGTTTTATATTTCACAAGTTTTGATACTTTGTTCTTACCAGTAGAACTATCAATTTTCCAGCCTTTTCAAAACATAGAAGATTTTTTTCTTCATGTGAGAAATACGAAGATAGACGAAATCATTTATATCACTTTTAGAAACAACTATCATATGCCATATTTTTGCAACATCGAGACTTGATAATAAGCAAATATTTCTTTCAGATATAGTCATTGTTGCCTTTCAATAAAAGTCAGAAAATATACTTACTAATTCTTCAAATATCTCGGTCTTGATTACAGTGGAGCTTATTTAAAATGCAATAAAAATGTAAAATAAATAACTGAAGAACAGTAATTAAGACATCTTTACAATGATCATAAAAGTACAGTTCCTTACACAAATATCGATCAATTGGGGGAACAAATTAAAAATGACAGAGAATAAAATATTCATAATTAAAAGATTGGTTAACTGAACAATACATACACATTACACAAGCAAGGAAGATAAAGATTTCCACACAGAAGTGTCAGTGTCAGTTGCATGGATGAACAGTTGCAAGCAAAACATAGTTGATATGCAAACATATGAAAAATACAACAGTGGATACAAATATGTCTTGAGAGTGATGTCTTTTCAAAATATGTTTGGTCAAATAAAGGAAAAACAAAAGAAGGGAAATTATATACACAAAGCTTTCAGAGAATTTTTAATGCAACAAAACCAAAGAAATATAGTTCAATGAAGGGAAAGAATTTTATAACCCATACATCAAGGAATTATTTGAGAAAGAAAATATAAAGAATACTTTTCCACTTAGTCAGTTAAAAATGCATCTTTTATAGAAAGATTTAATAGATTCTTAAGATGAGAATGTGGAAGTATTTTACTGAAAATTAAACCATAAAATAGATAGATGTATTGCCTAACATTATTTATGGTTACAGTAATACTTATCGCCAATCAGTAGATGTGATACCAATTTAAGCCAGTGACCCTAACAACAGGTCCATAGGAAAATGCATTTAATATTTTACCATTTTATTTTTTTAATGAGTCTGAACTGGAAAAAATAAATTAAATGATTATCTAAAAACTTTAAATGGTGTGCATGGAACAATGATTTTAGAGAAAAGTAACGTCAGATTTGTATGTGAAATATTCAGTTTGTATTAATTTCACTTGTGGTGAAATTAAGATTATTGGCCACATGGGAATGTTGTAGTATTGAATACAAAAAGGCATAAATATTACTTAATGAAACTGGTATTATAGTGGACGAAAAAGTCTCTATTCAATAACTTAATGACTAGTAAATAAGCCCTTTATTTATTTTGGATGGAAAGATATTATCAATAGTCTACTGTTTTTTTTAGCTCCAGTGGTCATAGACTAGAAGAGCTTATGGAATGGGATGTTGTCCGTCATCTGTTGCATAAGTTTCTTATCACTACTCCTCCTAAACTACTTGAAGGATTCCCTTGAAACTTTACACACATATTCATCCCATAGTCTGGTTGGTCCTAAATGAAAATGTTGCCGATCTGATGTCCAATATTGCCACCATGGCTGCCATCTTAAAAATCTTATTATAGCTACTCCCCCTGAATGGAAAATAATATCAACATGGGGTTTTCACTAAAAGACTTCTTATAATATCAAGTAGGTCCTAAATGAAAATGGTGCCTATTTGATGTCCAATATGGCTGCTATGGCAGTCATCTTCAAAATCTTGTTTTCACTACTCCTCCTGAACGGATCGTCATATCAATATAGGGTCTTAACTGAAAGACTTAATATGATATCTAGTTGGTCCTAAATGAAAATGATGCCGATCTGACGTCCAGACTGGCCGGTCACAGTCACCATCTTGAAAATCTTGTTATCACTACTCCTCCTGAATGGATGGTCATATCAACATGGGGTTTTCACTGAAAGACTTCTTATGATGTCTAGCTGGTCCTAAATAAAAATGGTTCTGATCTCATGTCCAATATGGCCACCACAGTGACCATCTTGAAAATCGTGCTATTGCTATTTCCCATGAACAAAAGTTAATATTGCCAGTTCACATGCAAGATGTGTACCACAGCAGCCAATTTGAAAATTCTTGTTATGATGAATCTCAGAGATAGTTTCAATACTCAACAGTTGAAAGGAAGAAATAGTGTTATCTTGAATTTTTTTTGCCCAGTAGAGCATTAGTCCCTTGGAGGGAATTTTTTTATTAATCTGAGATTTTTTGTTGATGGCACAGTAATATTAATGAAATCAAATGTTGAAATGTATGACAAACAGAAAGAGAAAATAAAAAAGATATCAGCTTATAAAAAGATTATAAAGAAGCAAAGCTAGTTCTCATGAGATATTGCAAACTTATGAAATTAAAAGAGCACAAATAGCAGGACATTTAACAGATGTATGAAATAACTTTAGAGCAAATGTTAATAACATTGAACAAAAAGTTAGGGAAAAGTTACCATTAGGTGAAAGGTTAAAAGAATTGTGTAATGAAAAAGGTCTTAACAGTTGCCATTAATTGTATGGCAATAGGTATGATGGCAACAACTCTTGGTATAAGCATAGCAAACTATGTCAAACGCTTAACAGGAGGAGGTGAAGAAACAGTGCCACTGTGACTGAAAGACTAAAATGGTTTCAGCACAATAACATTTGATTTTACATCATAGACCTGGACCAAACTTTGTGGATTGTTTGCACTTGGGCAAAGGAAGAATCCTATTGATTTTGGGATCAAAAGGTCAAAGGTAAAATTTCACTGTGACTGAAAGAAGGAAAATGATGTCTGCATGAAAACTTCACTTATCAACCATGTACAATCACCAAAGTTAGTGGATGATTTACATGTTGGGCAGAAGAGAAGCATGTTGATTGGGGGTTAAAAGGTCAAAGGGCAAGGTAAATATGACTAAAAGAAGAAACATGGTTTTTGCATAATAACTTAGGTTCTACACTATATACTTTGATCAGTGTTTGGGCGGAGGGGGCTTGCCATTAAAGTGTGGAAGAGGCCTGCTGATTTGGAGGTTGCAAAGGTCAGAGGTCAAGGTCATTATGGTTAAAAATAAATGGGTTTTGCAGAATAACTTTTGTTCCAGAGTAAGTTTCCTAACCAAATTGTGTGGATTGCTTGCACTTAGGATCATAAAGAAACCTAAAAATGTTGGAGTCTAAAGGTCAAAGGTCATTGTCAAGGTAAGTCCAATAAGAATATAGTGGCTTCTGCACATTAAGTTTAGTGTGTTAAGTGCTATTTAGCATGGGGAGGGCATATAATGTGCTGCTGATGGTCATGTTGTTTGATTTCTCTAGTATTATTTTTGCCATTTTCTGTAATCGACTATGTCTGTAAGTTTGTGAAATCTGTCTCAGTTGTGTCTTGCTTCATTAATTTCACGGGTTAACCATTTTGGTTTAACTGACCTTTAACTCTCTTAATTTTGGTTCAATCCGAGCAAGTTTATCCAGAACTTGTATAAATATTTGATACCATGAATTAAGGACAAATTTAACATTTCTTATGTTTTCAATTTTTTAAAACACATTTGGGATAAGTCATATAAAAAATGTATGTGTCATAAATTATACATTTTTTAAATTTTTATTTTAATAATAAATAAATAAATATTTGAATGGACAAGGTTGAATGGAAGGTCAGTTTGTATATTGGGGTGTTCCTTCTTTTGGTTCTCTGCTGTTATGACCATGAAAATATGGTATTTCATGAAATTTTCATGAAAGCGTGATGGTTTTATTTTAATTGTATTTCATGGTTTGATCATGAGTAATACCTTAATATATCATGAAAAAATATGAATGGTAAATTGCTCATTTTGACCATGGAAAACTGATGAAATTTCATGATCAGTTTATGATCAGCCTTTTTGGCTTGCAGCTGAATACAGTATATGACAGAATCTTGTATACAAATTTTGATAAATGACTGTACAGTTTGGTACATGTTATGATCATCATCTAAAGATACACATATCCATAAATCACAGTGTTCTGCAATTTTTGTTAAGAGTTACTGTTCCTTTTGAGTTGGAGCCTGGTGTACAATAGTGCATGACAGAATCTTGTAAATGCATCTAAATGTAGTCTCACAGTTTTCAAAATCACCATAAAACTTTTTACATGTTATGGCCCTTGTCTAAAGATGCCCATATCGACAGTTGATTGTGCTCTCACAATTATTTTAGAGTTGTTATCACCCTTTTTGACCTGCAGCTGAATGCATCATAAGACATTATCCTGTGAATGCAGCCTGTCCTGCTGTTTTTTATTGATTGCTGTGAAACTTGGTACATAGTATGTTCATCATCTCAAGATGTACATATTGAAAAGTCTCTAGTAAATTTTTGTTGTTGTCATTATATTCACACTATGTTCAGAAGAGTTATGCCTTTTTATGACTATAGACTCATCTCCATCATGGGGTAGGGATGGGATAGGCAGGGTAGGCAGTGGTATATGTATATGAACAAATTGCTCACCATTCCTCTGTAGGTGGAGAGAAAAGGGCTGAGGCTATTATTACTACAAGCAAACATATTATGGACGTCATTGAGAGTATGGAAAATTGTTCTATATAATGTTGATGAATCATCCTGTAACCGGAGATGATTTTGACCTTGGTACGAATTGCATAACGGAAGTCATAATGCAAAGTGTCTTTGGAAGTGTCCCAGGTGCTGAGTTGTGCACGTGTTTAGGTCATGATATGAATAATTGTAATACTTTGTTTGCTATTTTGCCTTTGGAAATGTGATACTAAGATTCATCAATATACATATAATTTATGTTTTTGAAAGAAAAAACTTTGCTATGAATATATTATAAACTTCTGCTTTAGTTCATATTACATGCAAATCATTTATCAAAAGTGGGATACTATGAACATATCACAGTGAAGAACTTTAATGGTTGCTTATATATATATATATATATATATATATATATATATATATATATATATATATATATATATATATATATATATATATATATATATATTTGAATTAGATACAATACAGTTCTTTTTTCTTTTAAACCTATGTAAATATTGTCACTTATAGGATTATTCCAAAGTATTCGCTCAGACTCTAGTGGACTTCAATACTGTATAATGAGTTTTGACTGTGATCTACCAAGGGCTCAAAGATATGCCTTGTCTTGTATGCAGCATAACGTGTGATTCAGGGAAGTTTGTGCTGTCTAAAAAGTGAAGCATGACTAATAAGTAAGATGTTATCAACAATAGGAGTTAAATCAAAATCCATCAATATTCAATTTATCATCAGAGTTCAAAAGCTGGCCGTTCAGATTTTTATGACCATTTGCAGCACTTGTCAACTGATGCAAACATCATGCTGTCATGCTGTAAAGTAAGCTCAATTTTGGCAGCCTGGAGCAACAGGAAAATTTTGCTCCTTCCTATCAGCCAAAGGAAACAATGTCACACTCGTGAGTTCTGTTCTGCCCATCTCAAAAACAAATGTCATGCTAAATATGTTAGATCATATTTGGCAAGTATATACATGATACACAGAAGTTTCTCAAGTTTCACATTCGGTACCATTTCGTTTACTATATATACTCGCGTAAAAGCCGATACCAACTGCAAACTGCATTGACCCAGATCTGTTGTTGCATAATGCACTGGCAGATCTGGGTCTGTGCAGTTTGTAAAGACTAATCAGTAGAACAAACAACATAGACCTGCAGGCACATTATGCGATGGCAGATCAGGGTCTATGTTGTTTGCATTTGGACCCAACTTATAAGTGAGTATAGACAGTAGTACTTGCCAAATATGATCTAACATGTACTAATGAAAGGTTCTGGTGTCTGATTGATTTTAACATTCCATGCATGTAGGACAACATTTTTGGACAAATGGACCTGATTTATCTAACAGCTACTTTATTTACAAAGTGAAAATTGTAGTGTCCCTTTGATGGCTGGATAAAAGATGTTGCATTGTATTTTTCAGTCTGTTTTTTTTCAAAGCCATGTATGTCAATTCCATATAATTGTAAAAACATTTAATTATTTCAGGTTTCAGACGTCAGTGGCACCATTACATAAATATGATAATAAGGTAATCACATATTTTATGTATTTATGCATAATATCTTCTGCCTGAAGCAGTATTAATATAAATACTTGATTACTTATATAAGCCATTGTCAGTCAGTATTTCTTGAAAGATATTCATAATTGACGATTAGAATTGAATATTAAATGCCAGATATTAATGCAATCTCTGATAAAATCAGTTACAGAGATCAGACTTTAACAGCATGTCATTTATATTCTAATCTGTTTCAGTGATCAGACTTTAACAGCATGTAATGTATATCCTGATCTGTTTCAGAAAACAGCCATAGAAGATTGTAGGAAGAAGATAGAGCTTTTGAAAATAGCATTAAGTACTGCCAAGAGCAATCTTGTTAAAGGTAAATATGGGCAAATTTTAGTGATGTCCCAGGTAATCAGTTTGGATGAGCATCAGTCCTTTTAAGAAAAATAACCAATTACATGTAATATATTATGATTTCTGTGATGGTTTTGGTCAGTATTCAGTTCTGCACCATTTCAGCTGTTTTAGGCTCTATTTATTTGGTTGTCTGGGTTCTATGCAGCTAGATGGAAAAATCAAGTAGAAAAATTCATGATGCTAGAGTTGAAAAAGAAAATCTGACAAAACAAGTAGAAAAGATGGAGAGAGAAAATAAGCAGATGATGGATGAAAATGGAGGTCTAAGAGCATCAAACTTCACATTGAAAAGAAGACTTAATGATACGGAAGAATGCAGCCATATTGACAATTTAAAGAGGTTTGGAATAGATGATCCCAACGTAGAATAGACCCCCCCCCCCAACACCTTACAAAGTAATTCAATTTTGCAAGGACAAATTGAATATCAATGTGGGCATAAGAATCACATTATTTGGGAAGGTATGAAGAAAATAAACCTTTATCCATCATGTATTGATTCACAAAAGAGAAATGGAAACCGTGTAAAAAAGAAAAATGTTGAATGGATCAGGTATGTTGGTTAGAGATGGGATCAGGAATATTGGTCAGAGGAAATGCAACTAAAGCAACTTCCAACTTCATTGAAAAAGTGAGCAAACTAGAATGTGTGGAGAGTGTTTGGGTGTATGATAGTAAAGTAGTTGTGAAATTGACCAAAGGAAACAAATTAAAAGTCTTAAATATGAATGATTTGTCTAAACTTGATCGATGATTGAATTAAATTTGTTATAATTAACAAGAAAATAGTCCAAAATTTAACTATTTCATAAAAACTGCCTTTTCTGACCAAAACAGTATGTATGTGTATATTTTGCTTTTTTGGATATTGTATACATTGCTTCCATTTTCTTTGGGGGATTGCCTTACCATGGTAGGTGTTATTAGGCTATACAATACAATGTACAATACCGTGTATACTTGCTTAGAAGTCAGGCCCAACTGCAAACAACATAGACCCTGATCTGCTGGCACATTATACACTGACAAATCAGGGTCTATGTTGTTAGTTCTACTGATTATCCCTAACAGACCGCATGGACCCAGATCTGCCAATGCATTATGTGATGACAAAACTGGGTGTATGCAGTTTGCAGTTGGAGTCTACATCTACAGGAGTATATACAGTACATAGTAAAACTGTGAATCTTAATTAATTTGTAAGTGATAATAAATTTAATATTAAAGAGTGCATAGTTTTATGAACCTAATATAAATGAATTAGTTTATATCTGTTGATTAATACATCTTCAGAATCATATTAAACTTCGAAAAATGCTCCTACAACTGCATGTACAGTGCATACCATGGGGAGACAGTCCCTTGGTAGAGGGGAAGGTAACATATACAATACATAAATGGGGAATACAGCTATAGTCTGTCTTTAGTATAAACATGTATCTAATTTGTGTCACTTTTTTTCTGCCTCTTACTTTTCCTCTTTTAGGAAAATTTAATGAATAATATTATATAAAACATCGAAACTTGTATATATAGCTCAATAGTCTTAGTTAATATTTCTTTTATGACATTAAAATCACTTCAAATTGATGTTTGTCTCATGTAAAAGTTTGAATTGATTGGATCAAATCACAGAAAACTCACAATCAGTTAGTATATGAGTAAGTCATAAGACATGAGAGATAAGAAACATTTATGTAGTAATATTCAAGAGAATTCTCCCAACACTGTTATTCATGTATTGTGTCCAGTAGTGAGTCACTTTTGAAACAAAAATGTATATTATTCCAGTAAGTAACAATACATCATTTCAAAACATGCTGATGTAAAAAAATATTTATGATTGTACTTATGGAATGCAGTAATACATTGGATAACTAACACCATATATCAGTTTTTCTTTTTCTTTTTCTTTCTCTTCATGTGCTAAGCGTACATTTGAAATTTGGTCATGATAGAATATTTAGATGGGTTATCCATAATATGTTTCTAAATATGATCAGTCTTAAATTATAGATATCGGAAGTTGAATATACTGTCCAGAAAAATGATCTTCCTGTTATTATTATTATTACGACCTTTATTAATTCTGCAGAAAATATGTATTAGAGCTGAAGTGGCTATGTTTGAAATAGAATATTTCCATGTATTTGCTGTCATATTTCATGGCCAAAATGTATATATCTCATGGTGGTGATAATATGAATTTTTATCTTGCTTATAATTACACAGAGAAGGTATAAAGAATATATATATATATATATATATATATATATATATATATATATATATATATATATATATATATATATATATATACACGTACATACATACATTGTGCTTGTAACAGAATTATGAGCTGGACTTTGACCTTTTTTTGCTAGATATTTCTTCTCTTTTATTCCTTGTCTCTTTTTTTTTGGTCAAGCCCACAGTAGTGGGAAGCAAGACACAGCAGTCACCTTTGCACCAGCTGCTGTTGCATAATCAAGAACTTGTTCAGGCTTTGGTTAAAGTTTTTCATTGCAGATATTTCCTAAACCTCTTGATTAAGGCTGCAATGTTCATCAAATTTCTTAATGTGTACGCAGTTAACAATAACCCAAACTGCCATTTAATCAGAATGATTAGCAACTCAATCATTCCTCCTATTTTCCCATATGGTTTATGAAACAGCTGACAGCTGTTATAATGTGCATGTTGTACCTTGCTTGGTTTGTGATTGTTTCATTTACTGTACGTCTTTTACCTTTTATTATGACTGAATTCAGTTTGTAAGACATGTATTTGTTAAATATATCTGATGATTTCAGTACAACACCCCTAAGATTGTCTTAGTATTTTTAAAACTGCTACATATATGTATGTGATGAAAACAGATTGATAATGCAGCCGGGTGAACTGCCTGGACATGTGCATAGGATAATTTTGTAGAATCTACAATGTCTAAGAACTTACAAACTTGAAATAGTGTTTCTTCAAAATAAAATGTTACTAATGAAAGGTTCTGTTAACAAACATGTGTTTCAAAGGTAAAAAATTTTGTTTAAAGAAATTTTGATAAGCCTTATCAGTAATTCAATCTGATGTGTAATGTTGTACAATGTGTGCTACAAGAATTCTTGTCAGCTTCTACTTCTTCCTAGCATTGCCACATTCAGTGTGAAAATCATCCATACTTTAAAAAAAGAATGAACAGAAGAATCCTACTAAACAGTCCTCGCAGAGATGTAGAAATATGTCATTTTTTTGGAACAGGTAGTTCCTGCATCATTGACAGCCACATGTATGTTCGTTTAGAATTTTACTGATTTTGTAAACATTTACAGGCAGTAAATGAAACTAAGCAGTTTACACATGTAAACTTTGCAGTCTTACTCTTCATTAGATTCTCTTCATACTTGGCATGAATCATTATGAAGCCAAGACTGCTCATTCTACAATAAAGGGCCATGGGCGGCCAAGTGGTTAAAAGCACTTGCCTTTACAGATCACTGACATTTCACCTCTTCCCACATGGGTTCAACTCCCGGCTTGGCCAAAATGGCTATGTGAGAAAGCTTGCAAGTAGCTTCCCGTGGGTTGGTGGTTCTTCCCGTGGTTTTCCCAGGTTCTTCCTCCACCAAATATACTTGCTGCCATGCAAAGCCTATCATGTGCTGAAAAATGGCGTTAAACCCATAAAATCAAACCAAACCATTCTACAATATGCTGCAAGCCTATTTTACCATGGGGTCAAACTAACAGTCATAGAAAATTTGTGTTACACTTTTGGTTAAAGTTGTTTCATTTTTATATTTCCTAGACTTCTTGATAGATTTTCATCGTACTTGGCACGAATCATTCTATGATATACTTATTCACCTCTTTTACCTTGGGGTTAAAGTCACAGTCATAGAAACTTTGTGTTAAGGTTTTGGCTCAGATTTTTTCATTGACTTGTATTTCTTAAGCCCCTTGATAGATTCTCATCATACTTAGCATGAATCATTATGAAACCAAGAATGATTCAATGAGTTTCAGAACAAGATTTTACATAAAACATTCATTGCAAAATTCTTCATGAAAAACATTGGAATTACTGAAAATGACCTTTGTGAATATTATTAGAGAGGCCAAGAAACTAGTAAACATTAATTTTACTCCTGTAATGAAGTTAAATATATATGAAAAAAGAAATTTAATTGGTTACAGCAAAATTTCAGTATAATTCTAGAACTAAGCCAAAAGAATGTATTGTTGGGAATTTGAGTAAAACTATATATATATATATATATATATATATATATATATATATATATATATATATATATATATATATATATATATATGTTTGTTATTGTAAACAACAAATTATCTTCAGATAAACAAAAGATTGTCTACTCTTCAGACAAATCATATAAACAGACATTAAGCAGAAATTTAACATATGTGAATGAAAACTAGATGATGCAGACAATTTTTGTTTATCTGAAGCACGTGATGGCTCCATAACTCTAGGACCAGCATGGCGGATTACATGTACATGTAACACTCTTGCTCAGCATGTATCGAATGAGTGGTGTTGCTCTATATGTTGATACAAATGGTGTTTAAATCATTCATGCATGAAATGAATTAGGCAATTGATCTACATTCGAGACCCTCACATGAAAATTTGCTGATCTACAGAAACAAGATATCATTTACGATGCTGAGTTGAACGAACTACAACAAATTGCATCATTGTAATACATAATAATAGTGGGTTGGAAAAAAATAGGAAGTGGTATCTGGCATTTTATGTTTCATAGGCACATTTCTAGTTCTAAATTTTTTGGAATGAAGAAGTATTTACTGGAGTACAGATTTATTCTAGACCTCAAATTTAGCTAACATTGTTATGTATTAATGCCAATTTAGCTTTTTCTAAGATAATGATTTCTGTACCACTACATGCATTAAAGAATTCTCCTTTTCTGTACTGTATGTATAATGAACTAATCATGCTAGTTCTTATTCCAGAAAAAGAAGCCCTAGAGAGGCAGAAACGAGAAAACTTGGTGAAGGTCGGAAAAGCAAGGAAGCATACCCAAAAGAAGAGAAGAATTTTGGATTACTTTGAGAAAGCCAGAATCCGAATTGAACAGAAAGATGAGAAAGCAGAAGTCAAACAGGAACAATTGCAGAGGAAAAGAAAGTCCCTTGTTCAGAATCTATTGCAATATATCTTCCCAATTGAGGAAGTTAAACCAAATAGGTATAGCATTATCAAATCAATCATATTGGTGTGTAAACATGTATATCAGCTTTCATATGTAATTATACAGCTTACAACTGTTTGATTGCTGTTTAATAGTGATTTGAGATCAATGAAAATATGTTTAAATCATTTCTTGCTGTTTTTTGCTCAACATCTTTGCAAGTTACTGTAAATCGTTACTTCTGCATCAGTGGCATAGCAAGAAATTCAGGGTCCCCCTTGCAAAACTTAATTCTGGGGCCCTTTCCCAGTAAAAAAAACGCTGTTGGATGGGGAATCTTGGGCCCCCATTTGACCTGATCCCCCCAACCCTCCTCCACCAGTTGCTGAGGTTGCTACACCACTGTTCTGCATATTTAAAACAAATCACTATAAACAAACAGTGGCAAATCATGTGCTGAAACATTGCTGCATAATTATTTAATATCATTTTGCTAACAATGAAACTTTGTAACCACAAAAATGTTTTACTTTTTGTGGGCTATATTACTCAAGTAATACAGTCAATTGTTGCCATATTTTTCTCAAACAATTTATATGTGGGCAATTAACCTTTGAAAAAGAGAAAGATACTATTTACTGGTTGAAAGAAACTGTGTACCTTTCCTTTACTTGCTTTTTTTATGCCTCTGCCATATCTATGGAGGGAGCATATAGTGTTGTCCATGTCCATATGGTGTTGCCCAAGTCTATCCCATCCCATCATTTCCCTTCACATCCCGTAATTTCCCTTCACATCACATAACTTTTGCTTCCACTCAGTAACTTTGGAAGAATTTTATGGATTCAAACCAAATTTGGCATGAAGTTTTACATACAGAAGACCTAGGCCAAGTTTGACTTTCACCATTTTCCAGTACAATTTTAGGGAGTTATGGCAATTGATTGACTTAGTACTTTGTACTTCAGTTTCAATATCTTTTGAACAACTTCATGAATTTAAGTCAGTTGAGGCTTTACATTAAAAACACTAGTTCAAGTTTCAGTTTTCTGGGAACATTTTTGTGGATTTGTGACCCTTGTTTGACTTAGAACTTTGCCCTTAAATTTCATTTCCACTCAATAACTTTCGATGGACCTCATGGATTAAAATAAAATTTGGTGCAAGACTTTATATTAAGATGACTCAGGTCAAGTTCAGTTTTCAACATTTTTGGCAAAATTTTATGAAGTTATGACCTTTCTGTGACTTAGAAGTTTGTCTTTTGATTTCATTTCTGCTCACTCACTTTTGAATGACTTTTGAAGGACTTCATGGATTTAAATCAAATTCAGCATGAGGATTTACATTAAGAAGACCCAGTACAAATGTTTTATTTTCACAATTTTTCAGCAAATTTTTATAAAGTTATGGTCATTTTTTTACTTTTTGAACCTGCTCTTCAATTTCTGCATAATAATGTTTGAAGGACTTCATGGATAGAAACCAAATTTGTTTATAAGGCTTTATATTAAGAACATTTAGATAGAGTTTTTGAATTGTATCATTTTCCTGCAGAATTTTCCTGAGTTTTAGCCCCAGTTTGACTCATAATTTGCCTTCAAAGTCAAAGATTTTCTTAATACAATATCTTATACTGTATCAAGATGTCTGATTACAATCCTAGCTTCTACTGTATCAAGATGTCTGATTACAGTCCTACCTTCTACTGTATCAAGATGTCTGATTACAGTCCTACCTTCTACTGTATCAAGATGTCTGATTACAGTCCTACCTTCTACTGTATCAAGATGTCTGATTACAGTCCTACCTTCTACTGTATCAAGATGTCTGATTACAGTCCTACTGCATTTATCCAATGATAACCCCATTTTTACTACCATATATACTTGTGTATAAACCAGGTCCAAATACAAGCATCATAGACCCTGATCTGCGGGTGCATAATGTGCTGGCAGATCAGGATCAATGTTGTTTGTTCTACTGATTTGTCCTTACAAACTGCATAGACCCAGATCTGCCGGCACATTATGCAACAGCAGATCTGGGTCTATGCAGTTTGCAGTTGGTATTGGATTATACACAAGTGTATACAGTACATTAGGCAGATATTTACTTAAGATATCTTTGTTTGATAATAAGCTTACCCCCTGCTTTTTAACATTTTGTAGTCTAGCTTCTTGTCTTTTCATGGGAAAAATAAAGATTTTGCTGTATGCATGCAGTGTCAGATAAGATTAACATGGACCCAACAAAATCTTTAAAGATGTTTGTTTGTTGTCCAAAAATGATGTCTCAACAGGGCTGAGCAAATTTTTTTTTTAACCACTAGTCCAGGACAAGTGGTTTCAGAAAATTCACTAGTCCCACCTTACTCTTCACTAGTCCCACCTTACTCTTCACTAGTCCCACCTTACTTTTCACTGGTCCCAAAATGGTAATCACTTGCCGATATTTGATGAGATGTATGTACTTAATCCATAGAAAAAACAAACGAAATAATATACAACATAATTATTTCTTAAAAGAATTTAATTTTTCAAAAACATTGATTGTTATACATTTGGCTTCTTCAGGTTCATATGTTTATATGTTTTAGCTGATGGATTTGAAAAAATGTCCATGTATATGTCTGCCACCTGCACCAGCACTAAGCCAGCAGTTGATAGCTGTGTCTGGGTTGAAGTCCTCAAGCTCTGGTCCATTTGCAGAAATGTTCATTAGCATTTGTAAACTCTTTTGATTTAAGGAATTCCTTAAAGAAGTCTTGATTAAGTTCATTGAACTAAATCCTCGTTCACACTCAGCAGTGGATGGGCTTATAACAAAAATGATTTCTAATAGTTTGCATAATTGACTGAGACTAGGTGGAGTATTCACTAAGAGTGTTCCAAGAATTCTCTGTCTTTTAGTAGTGTCATATTTGACATTTTTTGCAATCACAGATTGTTGCTTATGTCTCTTTGGAGAAATAGCTACTGCACACTCAGTATCAGTCTTACGTTTTATCCCTCCACTTTCAAACAAATTTTCCTTCTCCGAATCGCCGTTATTACCTTCCTTGAAAAAATAATTTAGCAAACTAATTTTATCCATAGAGTAACTATCAGCTTGTTTGACAACTACTTCTAAAGAGATCATAACATACATTTTCTCTTTTAAATAGGAACAGAGACAGCTCATTAATTAGCGTAATTGTTTCGCTTCAAACGCAATATCGCACGTGGAAGTTAATCATCTGTATAATCAATTACAAATTAAAGAATCATTACTGTCATTTAATAAGTTCATAAAAGAAACCAACACTGATGTCGGTAAAGTACCTTTCATTAATTTAATTACACTGACTCGCTGGATTAAAATCATAGTGAGCCGCTCGTGATAATCTGGCTTGAGTACACTCAATGCAACAAAGCCGCTTAAAACACTACTAATTGATCATACTGGCTTCCTTTTGTTTGACGTGTTTTGATTTGCCGGATGTAAATGTATACACTAAGCGGGGTAGAATCAAGTATTCAGTATGCCCGGAGGGCATGATTGGCCAAATAAAGGTAGATATAGTGAATAAAGCACGAAAATAAGGACTAGCCCGACTTTTTTAAAAAGCACTTGTCCCGGACTAGCGACTTGGAAAATTTTACTTGCCCGACTTCAAAAATGAATAGTCCGGGACGTCGGGCTATGGGATTTGCTCAGCCCTGCTCAATCTATCTGTAAGTGAATGTTTACAAATATGATACTTACAAAAAAAGCTAATTCTTAACCACTCATCTGGCTTCTGTTTAAGCCCAATTTATAAATGATTCACTTTGATATTATGTCACTTATTTTGTACTAAGCATTATAGAAGCAGATTCCTGTTATTTGCAAATGCAACTTTTTAGAAATGTTTTATATGTGGCTTCTATTTCAAATTGTTAAGCTAAATGTGATGCATCATGCAATTACATTCCACCAATCGACCAAATATATAAGATATCGGAATAAATATGGCATCTTATAAATTTTGTGCAGAGAATGTACAATCTACTGACATTTGGTCTGTGTCTTCAGCTTTCTGTGACAATCAGCTTACATCTCTGACGGATTCTAACCTTAATTCTGTAATTGTTTTGGATATTAATTTGTGGTCCTTTCTCTGTAATTTTGACAATCAAAATTATATACAAGGACACTCTGCAGAGTGGCCAAACATTTTGGTCCTTATGGTGCCATTGCAGTATTTTTTGTTGTTGTATTTGATGAATTTAATGACACTTAAAACACATTAATGACTATATCATGTAGAGAAAATGGGGGCTAAGTATCTTTCCCAAGGACACACTGAGGCAGCTGACCTGGGCTGGCCAGGGTGGGTATAAAACCTGTGACCCTTGGATTACAAGTCTGACACTCTACAAGTAGAGCTACTATGGCTCCTTCATTGCAATATTTATCAATCATCCATGCACATGGCCACAAGTTTTGGTCCAGTGGTTGCCAAGTTTTACTGTTCATTTCCTAACTATCTCTAACCTGCACCCACCTGCAAACTGAGTATTATATATACCCACTTATATGTCAAGTCCAACTGCAAACTGCACAGACTCAGATCTGCCATCACATAATGCACTGGCAGATCTGAGTCTGTGCAGTTTGTTAGGAGTAATCAGTTGAACAAACAATATAGACCCTGATCTGCATTATGCAATGGCAGATTAGGGTCTGTGTTGTTTGCAGTTGTACTTATAAGTGAGTACATATGGTAGTCCCATTATGTGGCATCAAATCAGCTTTGTCCTCACCAATTATTTAAAATCCTGAGGAGTATGAAAATAATAGATCTTGATCTGCTGGCTGCCTGACACATTTGGATCTGTGTTGTTCTTAATTAGGTGTGTATCAGACTCAAATACGATATTTACTGGTAAAAATTAATTAACCTTTTCAGTGATGGTGACAGTCTAGTCTACAGTGACACTGTGCGTGAGGCACTGAAGGATGCATGCCAGACAGCATATGTCCGAGGTCGCTGGGTTTATGCCCGTAATGATATGGACATGAAATATAAAGTCGTAGAGCCAATCTTGCCATCAAATGGAGACTACTCACAGTTCAGTGTGTGGTGTAAGTCCTATTTCTTGCTAAACTCACTGACCTGCTTCACTCTATCTATCTATCTCTCTCACTCATTTTTAGCTCTACTGGTCATAGACCAGGAGAGCTTATGGGATGCCTGTCATCTGTCCATCCATCTGTTAGCACAAGTTTGTTATCACTACTCCTAACTACTTGTAGGATTGCAATGAAACTGTACACACACATTCAGTTGGTCCTAAATGAAAATGGTGCTGTTCAGACTTCCAATATGGCCACCACAGAGGTCATCATGAAAATTTTGTTATTGGCTGGTCATGTCAACATATCAACATGGGGTTTTCACTAAAAGACTTATTATGATGTCTAGTTGGTCTTAAATGAAAATAGTGCTGATCTAGCATCCAATATGGCCACCATAGCAGCCATCTTAAAAATCTTGTTACAGCTACTCCTCCTGAATGGAAAGTCATTTTGACATGAGGATTTTCACCAGAAGACTTCTTATCATGTCTGGTTGGTCCTAAATGAAAATGGTGCCACCTGCACATCCAATATGGCTATCACAGTGTCCATCTTGAAAATCTTGTTATCACTACTCCTGAATGGATGGTCATATCAACATTGGATATACACTAAAAGACTTTTTATGATGTCTAGTTGGTCCTAAATGAAAATGGTGCTGCTCACACATCTAATATGGCCACAATAACAGCCATCTTGAAAATCTTGTTATCGCTACTCATCCTGACTGGATGGTTATATTAACATGGGGTTTTCACTAAAAGACTTGTTATGATGTCTAGTTGGTCCTAAATGAAAATGGTGCCAATCTGACATCCAATTTGTCCATGACAACAGCTAGTTTAAAAATTTTGTTATCGCTAAAGAATATCAGAGATGGTTTAAACACTTAACAGTTAAAAGGAAGAAATGGTCTTAAACTGAATTCCTTGAATATCTGTTCAGCTAGTAGAGAGTCGTTCCCTTTGAGGGACTTTCATTAAACCAGTTCTATAACTTTATTGTTATTAAATGTGACTCCCATGGCACAACATTTATTGTTGTCTGATTTACTGGGACAGGTTGATAATGCACTTTTGGTAAAATAGAATTCTATTAGCTCTTTCTTTGAAAAATAAAGATCAATTGTTCTTTTACTTCATATAAAAACAGTTCCTGTCTCAGATATACTGAAGTTCCTAATTGAATTCTCCTTTGGTTATTAAAGGCTTTTATGCTCAGATGCAGTAGATATTTGTCTGTGTGTGTGCATGCATGCATGTATGTGCATGTGCATGTGTGCATGCATGTGTGTGTATGTGTGTGTGTGTGTGTGTCATGAGCTCAGTCCTGAATAGGATTGCTTATAAATCACTTCAACAAATGCAAATTGGTAAGTATGTTCTTATGCAAATGTAACAGAGAAAAGTACACAGCTGGAACATGATTCAAACTCTGGACCTCCCTAACTCTAGATGGGCACCCTATTACATGAGCTATCTGAGCTGATGTACCCAGTCCTATCCATTACACTTTCTCCATGTCCTTTTTAGTCATATTATGCCAAGTGAGCTTATGGCTCTGCATCCATCATGCATCATTTGTTGTCCATCGACAATTGCTATTTAAACTTCTCAAAAACTACTGGACCAATTTTGTCAAAAAGCATCCGGGAATAGCCACCATTACTAAAAACAAAAAATCCATCTTTCAACAATTGCTATTTTCAACTTACAACCTAACTGGTCTCATAGCATCCTGGCATAAAGGCGTTTAAAATTTATATAAATGATGCCAATCCAATATGAAATGTGGCCACCATTAGTAAAAATAGAAAAACCTTTAAATGGCTCTTTTCTCCAAAACTGCCAGAGTTTGATCATTTTTGACAGAAAGCATTTTAGCATGAAGACCTTCCATATTTGTCCAACTGATGTTGATCCAACATCAAATATGTCCACCATTACTAAAAACAGCAAAACATTGGAACAACTTGTTCTGAAAAACTGCTCAACTGAACTTGACCAAACTTTACAGAAAGCGTTCTGGCATTAGAGTCTTTTATTTATGTACAAATGATGTAAATCTGTCATCAGATATGACTGCTTTTACTAAAAATTGAAAAACCTTTAGTAACTTTTTCTAAACAAGGGCAATGTAAAGTTGTGAAAGCAAATTCATACACGTAGTGAAACTGTAGAGTGGAGAGAAAAGTTTGGAGCACTTACCATATATACTCGATTATAAGTCAGCCCCCACCCCCTCCTTTTATGGCTGCAAAAAGCTAATTTCTCTTTGACCCTCCTAAAGGTCAAGGTGTACTTTGCAAATCAAATCTGTTTGTAAGGGGTGACTTGTCATCAGTGAGTCAGAATTCACTTTGGAAAAATAAACAAATCAAACCGGATTGGTTGATTGACGGAATGATGATGACAAAATCAGTGTAAAATAAATGGTTATATTATTGAGTGGAATATATCACAAATAAATTGACAGCTTTCATTTTGTCCATCTTTGTGCAATAGAAATCCATAATGCTTGACATTTTAAATCCATTTATATGATAAATTCATTAATTCTATTATAGGTCACATACCAGTATAAAAGTGGTAGCCCAGAATGATCAGATTCACAATATCCCATAATATGTTAATTTCATATGACTTACAAATAAACAATGAAAGTAAAGCCAACACTTTTGAGATTAACAGTATCCTATAAATATCACTGTCTAATGTCATCTGGTACAAAGCCTAAGAATTAATCTTGGTTGACTGACTCTGATTCCTCATCTTTACTGTCATCTGCTGGTGCTTTTGTGGAGACTGAGCTTGATCTCTGTAAGTGACACTTTGAGCGTACATTTTGTGAAATCTATTAAAAGATATGCCGCAACTGAACAGTTGTCATTTGTGTGACAGTATCACAGGGAATTCAAATAATCTCTGGTAACTGAATATAGGACTCTACACGGCACTGAACAAGTATACAATTTGTGGCTTTAAAAAAGGGTTTTCATCTTGGTAAACAAAGTGGGTGCTGCCTTCACAAGCTAAGGGATTAAGGTCAGATGTGCACAGGCAGTTGTAGGATTATAATTGGTACTGAACAAGTATCTGATTCACAGCTCAATCAAAGGAATGTCAACTGAGAAAACAAAGTGAGTGCTGCCTGTACAAGCTAAGGGCTTTGCATTGGCAGATAACTTAGGAAATATTACTTGGGAATTAGATCTGCCTAATGAAAAAGGCAAATATAAATCAAATCAAAAGTTTTATTGCATCAAGTACAAACAGCGTTTATACAGCAAAATACAAAATATAATACAAATACGGGTTGTTTGGGTTTACACAAAAATGGAAAGCAGTATACTTACTAGGAAACACTCAAGGGTAAACAACACTTATGGACACTTCACTTTGCGGTGAGTAATATTTAATTTAATATTTTAAAATTATTAAAATCCAAATGTAGATACAAGTATTGTGTAATGAAAATGGATAAACACAGTGCATACCACATAAGCATTTCTGGATTGACCCATACTTCTTGGCCAGCTGCTCTTGCATTAGGCTATTATGCTGATGTCAGCCAGGTGAGTGGTCTCAGGCCCACTTGGTCCTCCTGTTTTTTAACTTGGGGACAAACAAATACAAATCTGGTTTGGTTTTCACTAAAATTTGTAATGTATTATTGTATAGTGAATTAAATAGAGAACTTTCTATATGGTATAATCAACATTAACCTTGAATAATTCCTCACAAGTTGTTATGAAATTTCTCTGCCTGAGCAATTTGTATCTCTATTGTATCATATATATAGCCATAGGTTCTCACAGAAAAATCTTACAGCACCTCTTATGATTGTCTGTCTGGTACAGAAATGTATACCCAACAAAAAAAGCTTTCAATAGTACACCTTCTGTGATAACTGTGTGCCAGTGTATCATATACTGCTTCTATATCTGTTCTTTTTAAATGTATTATGTGTGCATTGCAGTGGCCAGTATGAGGGAAAATAGTGTAAATGAACAAGAGCCCAGCTCTAGGACACCTGCCTTGGACATTATTGCAGGACTCAGTCACACTGCTCAGCTAGTCTCTGTGTTGTCGCATATCCTCAGGGTTAGTCTTCCTAGGAGAATCTGCTATAGGTAAGTGATAATATATTATACAGGACTCAGTCTTTGTGTTGTCCCATATCCTAAGTGTTAGTCTTTCTTGCAAACTTTGCTATAGGTGAGTATTAATACACTGTACAGAAGTCAGTCTCTGTGTGGTCCCATATCCTCAATGTTTGTCTTGCTAGAAGACTCTGCTATATGCAACTGATAATATATTGTACAAGACTCAGTCTCTATGTGTGCCATATCCACATTGTTGGTATTCCTAGGAGAATCTGCTATAGGTGAGTGGTAATACATTGTACTTGACTCGGTAGCCATGTGGTCCCATATCTTCAGTGTTATTCTTGCTAGGAGACTGCTATAGTTGTGTGATATTTCATTGTACAGGACCCCATCTCTGTGTTTTCCCATATCCTCAGTGTTAAACCTCCTATGAAACTCTGCTATAGGTGAGTGGTAATACATTGTACAGGACTTGGATTTCTGTATGGTCCCATATCCTCAATGTTAATCTTCCTTGGAAACTCTGTTATAGGTAAGTGGTAATACACTGTACAGGGCTCAGTCTCTGTGTGGTCCCATATACTCAATGTTAGTCTTCCAAGGAGACTCTGCCTTAAGTGCCTGATAAAACACTGTACTAGACTCAGTCTCTGTGTGATCCCATTTCCTCAATGTTCTTCTTTCAAGAATACTCTCCTATAGTTGCATGATAATACATTATACTGGACTCGGTCTTTGTGTGGTCCCATATCCACAATGTTAGTCTTCCTAAGAGACTGTGTATAGGTGAGTGGTAATACATGGTACAGGGCATAGTCTGTGTGTGGTCTCATATCTTCAGTGTTTGTTTTGCTAGGAGACTGCTATAGTTGTGTGATAATACATTGTACAGTACTCAGTCTATGTGTGGTCCTGTATCCTCAGTGTTAGTCTTCCAAATAGGCTCTGCAGTAGGCATATGATAATACTTTTGTACTTGACTCAGTCTCTGTGTGGTCCCATATTCACAGTGTTAGTCAACCTGAGAGACTGATATAAGAGAGTGGTAACAAATTGTACAGGACTCAAGTCTCAGTGAATTCCCATATCCTCAATGTTAGTCCTACTTGGAGATTCTGCTATAGTTGAGTGACAATATATTGTACACGACTCAGACTCTGTGTTGCTCAATGTCATCAGTGTTAGTCTTCCTGGGAGACTCTGCTGTAGGTGAGTGGTAATACATTGTACGGGGTCTCTGTGTGGTCCCATATACCAGATGTTAGTCTTGCTACAAGACCTTGCTACAGGTGACTGATAATATATTGTACAGGACTCAGTCTGTGTGTGGTTCCATATCCTCAGTGTTAGTCTTCCAAATAGGGACTCTGCTATAGGTTACTAATCAGCTAAGTGTAATACATTGAAAACTGCCCATACCATATATCCCAAAGCAGGCTTTATAAAGGGCCGTCATGTCTCTTTCTAACATGTTTAGTGCCGATAGCCATTTAGGTCCTTCACAAAGTCTGCCTTGACAAGCATAGCTATTTTTAATTTCATTACACAGGTCATACAATGCTTTAATTTATTAGGTAGATACAATAAACAAGAGTCCTTCAAAGGGACTGATGCTCTATAGTCCCAAAAAAAGTTTACAGGAATCCAAGATAAGACCTTTTTTTCTTCTTAATTGCTGATTGTTGAAACCATATCTGATATTCTTGAGTGATAAGATTTAAAATTGGCTGCTGTGGTGACCATATTAGATGTCAGATTGGCACCATTTTCATTTAGGACCAACTAGATATCATTAGAAATCTTTTGGTGAAAATTCCATGTCAGTAAGACCATCCATTTTCTTCGAGTAGTGATAACAAGATTTTTAAGACGGCAGTCATTGCAGCCATATTGGATATAATACTATTTTCATTTAGGACCAACTGGATAGCATAAGAAGTCTTCTCATGAAAACCTTATGTCAGCTAAGGAGGAGTAGCAATAATAAGATTTTCAAGATGGCTGTCAGATCAGCACCATTTATGTTTTATGACCAACCAGGCATCATAAGAAGTCCTTTGGTCAAAACCCCATGTCAATATAACCATCCATCTAGGAGGAGTTACAATTTAAAAAAAATTCAAGATATCCACCATGGCGACTATATCTGTGGTCAGATCTGCAATCTTTTCATTTAGGACAAACTAGACATCATAAGAAGTCTTATGGTGAAAACCTCATGTTGTAAGTTACTTTTCATTTAGGAGGAATAGCAATAAAAAGATTTTCAAGATGGTGGCCATATTGGATGTCAGATCAGCACCATGTTCATTTACGACCAATTAAGTTCTTGGTGACAGCCCCATGTCGATATAACCATCCATCTAGGAGGAGTAGTAATAAGAAGATTTTCAAGATGGCCTCCATGGTTGGCATGTTTCAGATTGGCACCATTTTCATTTAGGACCAATTAGACATAAGAAGTCTTAAGGTGAAAACTGCATGTCGATATGACTTTCCATTTATTAGGAGTAGTGCTGACAAGATTTTCAAACACACCAGTAAACACACACAAACATATGCTGTACAACTATGACTTTTTTCCATTAATTTTCCTAACTGATCATAAAGTTACACGAAATAAGGGTGATGGCATCAACACAGCATACAGAGTTGATGGTACCAACACAATATAGGAAGATGAAAGTTGATTAATAAAAATGGCATTAAATGGATGTCTTTGCATTGGCCGTGTTACTGGTCCTTAGTCATAATGGCCTATGTCTGGTTGTATAGGCCATTGGCAATACAACCAGACAGGGACCAATATGACTGACCTTGAACCTACAGCAAGGCCAATATGAAAACACCCGCTTAATATCATTTTAGTATAGGATTCAATCACACTACTTAGTTAAGTGTCTGTATTGTCCCATATATACTTAATACAAGTCCTTTGCACATTTTGGACATGGAATTTATTGTAGTGACAACCTTGTTAGCATCAAAGCTCTGCTTGGTCATAAAAACATAGATTGATCATATTTGCAAATTAAATTTTGCCTGTCTGTTTGAATGCCTATATTCTTTATTCGAGTACTAGATATTGTGCCATAGAAAAGAAGTTTAAAGTCTTATTAATTTTTTTTAGAGATGTATTACTAAACAATTGTTTGGCTACAGTGGGGTCAATATATGTTGAAGTGATGACCATATTTCATATTCTTTGAAAACATTTTTAACACAGTGATACTCTGCATTCTTTTTTTCCTTCACAGTGAGTTTATGAGCAATAGTATAACAGACAAACAGTTTAACAGTGCAGTGTCCCGTCTGAACCAGAATGTCCTGTACTTGTGTTTTTCTCAGGGTGTAGATCCCTTGAGTTTAGAACCAAGGCACACAGTCCATAATATTGTCATCTTGCTCCAATGTCCGAAGCTTGGAAGGTTAGTTACTGTTAGATCACATGGTTAGCATCTTGTGTTCATTTCACATGAATTTGATGAAATATGTTGAATAATCTGTATGTTTCTTAAGCCATTTCACAAGCAAAAACATTTTTAAGTACACTCAAGATTAGCATTTTTCCTTGACAATTTTGTTTATATGTTTTTTTTTTAGTAATAAACAAAGCATACCTTTAGTACATAGGTTAGCATTTTCTGTTCTTAAAATAATAACTTCTAGATCCTTGATTTAGTATGACTAAACAGCATTTAGGTTTACATTGGCAGTTGGCTGCCATTTTTGTTTTGTCACAGATTGGTTCTTTAATTCTTGCTCGCTTCATAATAAAATTCAAAACTTGGTTCCAGTCTAACAATATGTATGGAACCAGTCTAAGAAGATAAGAAGAATGACACTGCAAAACTTGCAACAAATAGCAGTTGTAAAGCCTCATAGAGACAACTGAACACTCTAGTTTTACTTTGTGAATAAAAAAATGGTAACCTATTTGATGTGTCTTGTTTATTACTGGACCATTACCATATTAATCAAATGAATGTAGAATAAAACCAGTATTAGCTATCTTGAGAAAACATTGTTCCACATGCATTTATGAATTCAGTTTGAAATAAGTATAAATCTAATATTTGATTTTACATGCTGAAATCTGCAGATGTTTAGGTCACTCGGTAACTTGAATGTTCAGTATCATGATTACATCTTACAGTATGTTTATTCCCTATGCAAGGTCATGACATCATATTACACATGGTTGTATTTAAAAAGAATGACATGGATTAATGCAACCTCTTATGATTATTAAAATTCTTCAGTATCTTGCAACAGATAATGACTGGATTGAAGTGCATTTTTACAAAGAATCTAGCCTTTATTCTTAAGTGATTGGACAAAATAATGAGAAGATAATGGTCTTGTTGAAGTGGTTTACCAAAAGCATATTCAGATGGTTAATATCTCTCATACTTTCCAAAGAAATTTTAGGAATATGTCAAATTACCAATTCATTCGTGTGTTAGTGATTATATGTATGCAAGGATGTGTAATGATGTTTAACAGCTACTATCTGATTTGATGTTTAACATCAAATTTCTGTTATTATTTTAGGTGATGTCTAAGTGTTTATAGCTGTTTTAGAATTTAGATTGCCCCCTCAGTAAAAGTTGAAGGGATGGAAGCATTCTTTAGCTGAGAAGTTTTTGCCAACAGACTTCTTTCTTGCTGGTTTCTTGTTAGTGTTGCACAAATTCAAGAATATAGCATGAGCACAGTGTCTTTAGGCTGCAAAAATTAGTGACTCGTAATCATTGTGTTAATTATCTGTAGTCTTGTTTGTCAATGAAAAAATACCCCAGCCCTATTTGATTACATTATTTTTCACAGTTTACTTTTGATATTTAGATATAAACCAAACTGAAATTCAGTTTCAAGAACCAGGCTACCTTTTCAATAAATAATGTATTCCTTAGATTTCTGTAACTTTATTCACAATTTTTGTTCTTGATTTTATCACATTTTTAGCTGTAGGCACTCAAGGTAAAACATTTGTGAATAAATTTAGCTATTTAGTGAAATGGTGGCCTGGTCTTGAAGAAAATTAAAACTGAAATTATTATTAATAATTTTGTTTATTAAAAGTGTTTTTTCTTCAGGTTTAACCAAAAAATTAATTATAGTTAACACATAAGCCCCAGAGAGTTACATTATTTTAATCTTTGGAATTTTACCTGAAAGGATGACAAAGAAGTAACCACTGTGTTCATTACAGGGTTAGTTCCTTTGAAGTGAATGAGGAAATGATGCAGTCTGTAGAAGATCTGGGGAGCCAGTCTGATGATAGTGAGGAGGATATTTTTAAGAGTGTCAGTCGTGATGAAGCTGATTTTGCTCAGGACTGGGAACAGGTGCCCCTGGAAATTCCAGAATTTGATATACCATCTCAGCCTGATCTCACCTCCACCACATCTATGCAAAGCATGGCATATACATCACAAACTCTGTCAGACTCAACATTGACAGCAAGTGGGCTTGTATCGTCTGCTGCAGCATCCTTTGCCTATTTCTTTAGGGCAGCCACTGGACAGTCAGATAAAAGATGATGACAGTTTGAAGTTAGAACCTCTATTTATATACATGAGAAATGAGGACAAGTATTACATCCTTTGAGTTTTGTTGTTACCTAGAAGAAAAAAAAAACTTGTAAAATACACTTTACAATCAACCCTTGCAACATGTCCATTAATAAAAATATTAGGAATCACATCCAGTCATGCTGCTAATGGGATACTCATGCCAGCAATACCACAGCTAATGCAGATAAGCATCTTGGGTTCTTGAAAAGAAACCTGAAAGTAGCTTCAACAAAGTCTGAGGAAAGTGGACATCAATCCTTAGTCAGATCAATATCGGTCTTCTGTTTTGGACCCCTACAGCTTGTATTAGATTATCCAAATTAAAACAGTACAGTACAGATTTGCTGCTTGAAATGTTACAAATAGTACCATGCAGAGCTGGTCTATACATTATAAATGTATGCCACCACACTAATTAATATCTCTGATCTGGCCAAGTCTTCAACAGCACAGACTTTGGCTTGATAGTTTCCTACAGAGTTGTGTATCACTACAAATATCTCTTGTATCCTCCAATTCAAATTCAGTGGAACCTATTTTCCCATGGAGGCGGTCACCACAGACACAGTGGAGGAGTTCAAAGCACAGATACCAATATTTATGCAACAAAATTCCTTCAAAATATAATTAACAGAATATCTAAATTGTAAATAATTATAACATTTTCACATTTTGATTTTTTCTAAATTAGAATAAGCACTTTGTCTGATGAACATGCAGCAAATAATAGTCACTTATGACTGCATGCTGATAAAGATGAGACAAGACAATACAAATGTATAGATATGTACATAATTTTAACATTTAAAGGACTATTAACATGTATATATTTTTTCCATCAGTGTCAGGTAAGTTTGAAATAAAATGTAGGGCCTTTTTGTTGTTTTATTACTTCTATGACTAAATAAACTATGTGTAATGAATTTTGTCCAGCTATGTAAACTTACTGTATGTACTCGCTTATAAGTCAAGTCCAACTGCAAACTGCACTGACCCAGATGTGTCATTGCATAATATGCTGGCAGATCTGGGTCTATGTAGTTTCTTAAGATTAATCAGTATGCTGGCAGATCTGGGTCTATGTAGTTTCTTAAGATTAATCAGTAGAACAAACAACAAAGACACTGATCTGCTGGCGCATTATGCAATACGGAAGTATATAGGGTATTTTTTTCACCCACGTAGAGGTGTGTTTAATAAACTGGAAATGTGAATCATTCATATATTGAAATAAAAGAAACTTTGACTACAGTATCATTGTAAATAAGATCATCTATTTATGTTTTTAATTGTGAAAAGTGCATTTACAATTCATGTTAAAGAAAAAAATAAAGTTCTTATAATTCATGTCTGTATATGTACAATACATTTGAGAAACATTTCTTTTTCATGTATGCATATATTCACTGCATTTGAGAAACAGTTCTTATTCATGTTTGCATATATATAGTGCATTTGAGAAACAGTTCTTATTCATGTCTGTATATATATAGTGCATTTGAGAAACTTCTCCATGTCTGCATATATACAGTACATTCATGTCTGCATATATATAGTGCATTTGATAAACTTCTTATTCATGTCATATAGTAAATTTTAGAGAAAGTTTTCATTGGGCTTTAAGATTCTTACATGAGTAAAAATCTTCGAGCCTACAGTGAAAATGGATGTATTCCATTATTGTCCTTTTTTTATGTCGGTTTTTTTCATTATCTTGTTACATATGCCAAAATACAGCTACATGTATTTGCATTACAAGAAAATGGCTTATATCTGTTGGAGTTCATCAAACTTTGAGTTTTTTAGTTTATTCTTTTTTTGAATCATTAATTTATTTCTATATAATAAATTAAGTTTTAATCCCGCAAATATATATGTAAATATAGTTAATTGTTGACTGTAATCGATTATCATCATGCAGTCTTTTTACCGACTTTTGTACACCATTCTCTTTGTCATCACTTTGAGGTTAGCAGCAAAATATTGATTACATCTCAGTTCCTGCCATTAAAACAATCACTAACATCATATATTTGCTACCATTTTATTTTTGTCATCCATAGATATTCTTGGAATATCATGCAATCAGTTGATTTTACCATTTATTTAATAACAGAAGGCTCAAGTTCACCATAACATTTAAGAGTATTAAGTAACAATCTTGCAGCATGTCATTTTGTTCCTATTTTTCAGCAGTTTCAGGTATCAATGTATATGTAGATAGATAAAACTAGTAGATGTAAGTTTTATATATTTGTTTTGAAATTCTGACTGCCATTCTTTACTTGAAGTATTGATTTAAAGCATTTGTAATCATAAGTATTGGATTATTGATAAAAGCATGTTATAAATCTGAATCTTATTTTTGCCAATGTGATATTAAGAATTATTTAATATCATTTTAGAAGTAAAACATCTTTTTACCATACCTATTTTTCTTATCTCTCTCTCTACATGACACGCACATACTCATGGATTGGTAGATCTGTATATGGGTGGGTAAATGCATGTACTGTTCTTGGTAGTATTTATACCACCTGAAATGGTCAGTATGCTCACATGCGAGGTAAAAAATCTTACAAAGTCTGCCAGTCTCTCATAAAACAGGAGATTATCCAGTTGTCCAAGGCAGATTCATGCATCTGAGAGATAATTATTGTTGATTGATAGAACACCAGTCTGCATCATGCACCTGAGTGATAATTACTGTTGATGAATAGAACACCAATCTGCATCATGCACCTGAGAGATAATTACAGGGTTCCCGTGGGTCATGGAATCCTGGAAAAGTTTTGGAATTTAAACAATAAATTTCAAGGGCCTTGAAAAGTAATGGAATTTGTCAAAACCTTGCACAATTTTGGAAAAGTCATGGAATTTCTGACAATGGAGTTAAAGAAATTGATTACTTCAAATTTCATAGAGCACTGAGCACCAATTAAATAAAACACGATAAAATTACGATCGATATATGGTTTCATTTCATATAACAAGAGTAAGTTCCCCTAACAGTAGATATCACGTGATTTCCGGTGTAGTTTGATTGGAAAATTCAAATGTTCAGCCGCGCCGCTCTGAGTAATTACCACTTGACGATCTGTCCAAACGAAGTTAATTTCTTCTGAAAAAGTCTGTTATTTCTTCGATCTAACATACAAGGTAAGTACTAATTTGGTTTCATTTATATTTCTCTCTTGTTTTTCGGGTCTGTCGTAACATCTCATGCAGCTTAGTCAGTCATTCCTTTATTATGTCGGATGGTACGACAAGATTATAATAATATTTGTTAATTTGATATTCTTGTTTTGGGCTGTTACTTTAGTTCTAGTTTTAGAATATTGAAAATTGTAGTTTTCTTTTGGAATTCATTTTTAGATAACCTGCCAACCCTACTGAAAAAAAAAAATTCAGAGAATCATTTTAATAATAGACCCGTCTAGGTCTCCCAATTGAATTCTCCCGATTTTCCAAAATCCCCAATAAAAATAAATAATAAATACTATAATAGATCGTGTATTAGAGAAAGAAAACTATTTGAATTCAGAATTCAAAAATCTGCAAGAAGGCTTCAGTAAATTCCTGTAATATTACAGTGTGGGAATTTTGTCTTCCATTTTTCAAGAGGGTTGTCAGATTAGGATGAAACATGTTTACTGCAAATATAGTTTAACTTTAATCAAACATTTTTCTGTATCTGGTAAACTTTGACGACTTTTTTAGTGTTGCTGTTAATAGTATATTTAATTAAATTTTTTTTTTTAAGTTAAAAAAAAGAATTGTCATTGTCTGAAATTGCATTTTAATTTTAAATCTCCAAGACTCTGTGTAATATGATAATGAATAAATCTTAGATTGTAAGTCTGGTCAGGCAATAGGTGATGAAAATATATTACTTAATGAACACTGGGCTGTTAGAAAATTCTAAACACATAATATAATAGACAATATCCCATGATGATAGATAAGTCTTAAAATCTTTCATTTTATATTGCTTTAGGTTTAGTCCAATATGCCTGGTATGTGCACGTTCAATAACAGTTGGCTGACTAACCCAAACTATGAAAAATGGGTGGAGAAGAATGCTTCAGACCCAAGGACTGCTAAATGCAGAGCTTGTAGCAAAATTGTAGATATTGCAAATAAGGGAGAAGCTGCCCTCAAAAGTCATTCCACCAGCAAGAAGCATGTGCGGAATTGTAAAATAATGAAATCGGCTCAGAACAACACAATCTCTGGTTTTATTTCAAATTCAGCCTCACCATCACCTAAAGTTATGCCAAAGCCTGCCCCAATATTAACTTCATATACATCATCAAATGATGTATTAAAGGCAGAAATTTTGTGGACACTAAGGACAGTGAATACCCACAGCTCCTTTAATTCCAATAAGGAAATATCACTAGTCTTTTCACTGATGTTTCCGGACAGTGCAATTGCACACAAATTCACTTGCAGTGAGGACAAAACATGTTATATTGCTAGTCATGGCCTAGCTCCATACTTTCCATCAACCTTAAAAGATAGCATACGCAAGTGTAATGGATATGTTGTGCAGTTCGATGAAAGTTTGAACAAACAATTGCGCCAAAAGCAATGTGACATTCATGTCAGGTTTTGGGAACAGGGTGCAGAAAGAGTGCAAACAAGATTTTTGACATCAGAGTTTTTGGGACATGCCACGGCAGAAGATATGTTTGGCAAGTTGTGTCCAATCATCCAAGATCTTGGCACCAGGATCCTCCTACAAATTTCAATGGATGGACCTAATGTTAACTGGGAAACTTTTGACATGTTGAATGCAGAGATTAATCGTTCACACCCTGGAAAGTTGTTGCCAACAGGATCTTGCAGCCTACATATAATTCATAATGCGTCCAGGGATGGTTGCGCTGCCACAGTGTGGAATCTGGAGGAGACACTTAGCAACCTCTATTACTTCTTTAAAGATTCTCCAGCCAGAATAGAGGACTATCAAAAGGTATCTGGTATCAAGGAGCTGCCACCAAAATTCTGTAAGCACAGGTGGCTTGATAACATCACTGTTGTAGAGAAAGTCCTGTCCCTCCTTCCATATCTAGCAACATATATTGATTAACTTAAAAAGCCTCCAAACTTAAAATCATTTTGAGAGTCTCAAGGAAGTGGTTAAGTCTCCTCTCTTCATTCCTCAAGCACAGTTTTTCCTTTCAGTGGCTAGAGTGATTGAGCCATTTTTACAGGAATTTCAAGGAGATGCCCCATTGCTGCCGTTCCTTGCAGAAGACATTTTCAAAATGATCAGGGGTCTTATGGAGCGATTTGTAGCTCAAGATCATCTGGACTGTATCACAGAGGCATCAAAGCTCATTAAATTTGATTTAACAAATTGCAAACACCTTAAAGACTCTGCAAGGATTGAAATTGGCTTTGTGACAAAGACTGTGAGTGCTGACTTAAAAAAATCAGGGAAATTGACAGATAGGGACATTTTGGCTTTCCATCTTGATTGCAGGAAATTCCTCCAAGCTGTTGTCACAAAATTGCTGACAAAGTCACCAGTGACTTTTGCCCTTGTAAGAAATATGATATGCTTGAACCCAGAGAAGATGATGAAAGATATAAAGACCAGCATTCAGTCATTCCACTCACTGGTCAAAATTTTAGTCAACAATGGAAGAATAGATCCAAACCAATGTGATGCCCTGGTTAAAAACTACAAAGTTTTTTTGGAAAATTGTTTGAAATCAGAAGACTCTGTGAAATTTGCTCAGTTCTCCAGAGAGAAAGATTCGTTTTTTCATTCCTTGATGGCAAACAAAAAGGAATATGCTGTCTTGTGGCCAGTTGCAAAACACCTTCTAACTCTGTCTCATGGCCAGGCAGATGTTGAACGAGGATTCTCCATTAACAAGGAAGCCACAAGAGATAACCAAAAGCAGCTGTCTCTCATTTCAAGAAGAATCATTATTGATAGTATTTGGAGCGTAGGAGGCATTGAAAAGGTAAATATTAGTAAAGAAATGTTAAGTTATGCTTCAAATGCTAGACACACATACAGAGTATACTTGGATGAGGAGAAGAAAAAGAGGGAGGAGTTTGAGAGGAGCAGAAAAAGAAAAGCAGATCTTGAGCTGGGTGACATGTTAAATAAAAGAATACGACTAATGGATGACATCCAGCAGTTGCTCAAATTGGCAGATGAAAATGCTGAAAAAGCCGAAAAGGACAATAGCCTAAGTCTGCTAACTGCATCCAATTCTCTCAGAAAGACTGCAAAAGTGAAACAAGAGACTCTGAAGGACCTTGAAAAGGAGATAGAGCAGAAAAAGTTTGCTTCTCACTAAATACAAGAAAGCAACTGGAAAGCGATGTTTTGTTAATATTGTAAATAGGAACACATACAAAGACTACATAGGATTGTTTCTTTTTTTTTTTTTTTGAATACAAAAAACATTGAACATTGGATTACGACATGAATTACTACATAAAGTCAAATTGTGCAAGCCCAGGTAAATTTAAAATGTACATATTAAAAATATTTGTCGTTAACTTATTTGTTATTTTTCATTGATGTCGTTCTTTATATTAATTTACTTGACAATGCAAGATAGTGTGGTCCATGAGTTTTGTGAAATTGCCCTGGAAAAGTTTTGGAAAAGTCATGGAATTTGTTTTTGTTAAATCTGCAGGAACCCTGTAATTACTATTGATGGACAGAACACCAGTCCATAGCATGTTAATAAGCCTCCAGTAGATGCTGATGCCCATTTTCAGCTGGGTCAGCTAAGGGGGCGCTCTACAGATAATACATGCTTCTGAGTGAGTGACAGGTGTAAGATGAAGTATTTTGCATTTGCAACATGCACAATGGAGAGAATGTTGGCATACCTCTATGTTACTTTCATGTACTGTGGCTGAAATTTCTTTACATATTGTACTTGTGGAAACTGGACATGATCTAAGCACACAGCGGACAAAATGGCCGCTCCAAAGTACTTGAAAAATCATCCTGAATTAGTCAAAAGTGCACTATTTTCATCAGTTATTAAAATAGGGAAGCGAATTTTGCCAGAGCAGACAATACCAGCCTCTGAAAGTACTATGAATGAATTAACAAATATCCAAAAAGTAAAAAAAGTTATCGGCTCTTTTTTTATTTATTTACCTTTGAAGTCCAGGAAGTGAAAATGACCAAGCGGAGCTAGCAGTTTTTTGAGAGGTGCACATCTTAAGTAAGACCAAGCTGTATACTCTATAACCCAAATTTCACCCATCAATCATACACCAAAATAAAGGGAATTCAAAGTTCTTTTAACAATACCTAAGATATACAAGGTCTTTTTTTAAATAGCCAGGACAGCCAGTGAGGAAAACCTGGGTAATTCTTTTTCTTTAAAAATCTAACCCTATGCAAAGTACGAAACTGGAGAGCGCCACCTAAACAGTTTGTTCAAGGACTTTGCAGCAGTGATCACACCAGGAACTTAACTAACAACTTCCCACTCCCAAGTTTATAGTGGCAGCCACTGGACCTGACTATCTTCTATGCAAGCAGGCAATAATTACAAAGTACAAATGTAAGATATTTGGTAATTTGATGCATGATTTAAAGGCAAAACAGAATTATTGTTCCAGTTTAAACATATTTTATTGCTATGATAGTAACTAGGAAGAAAAAAAAAATGCCCCCCCCACCCCCACCCCCACACACTACCATAATGACAATAAGAAGATGGAGGCATCTGTACCACCTTCTCTGCCAAATTGTCTGTTAGGAGACAGAAGGATTTGTCAAAGATTTCATATATTAGAAGTTTATATTTACAAAGTATACAGGGAAGTGATAGACATCGTTTTCTTGCACTTGTTTAATTTGGGTCAGATTCATTGATAATTAAGCTCCTGGTGACATGTGGATGGGTAACAATAAAAGTACGAGTCAGCATGTACCAAATATACTCATTTATAGGTTGAGTCCAACTGCAAACTGCACAGACCCATATCTTCCATCACATAATACGTAATACGCTGGCAAATCTGGGTCTATGCAGTTTATTAGGAGTAATCAGTAGAACAAACAACATAGACCCCAATCTGTTGCCACATTATGTAATAGCAGATCAAGGTTTATGCTGTTTGAAGTTGGACTTAACTTATAAGTGAGCACATACAGTATATTGTCTATGTATCATTTATACTGAAAAGTCTCAAACAGCAAAAGGCAGATCTTCACCATGAGTCTGATATGTACATAAAGTTTCAGAGGAATATCTTCAAAAGATTTGGATTTTTACTCCAGAAACCAAAGTGTATGATGTATTGATGGATGAGCAGTTGGACAAAAGAAACCTTCAAGATATTGAAACTGATGATTTGCCAGCAAAAGGCTCATTTAGATTACTACCGTCTATACTCGCCTATACACCAGGTCCAAATGCAAACAACATAGACCCTGATCTACCAGCGCATAATGCACCGTCAGATCAGGATCTATGTTGTTTGTTCTACTGATTAGTCTTTACAAACTGCATAGACCCAGATCTGCCGGCGCATTATGTGATGGTAGATCTGGGTCTATGCAGTTTGCAGTTGGTATCGGCTTATATGCGAGTATATATGGTAGTCTGATTTGATATATTTTTGGAGAATCATAGGATATACTGGTTTTGAAGTTTTGATCCAGAAACAAAGTATGAATGATGGATGGGTAGAAAGACCAATGGAGAAAAACAACAAATACTGAAAACAATTTAAGAATTCCAATTATCAAAGGAACACCTAGACCACTAGTCTAATATTTGTAGAAAGTTTCACAGGGACATCTTGAATGATTTTGGAGTTCTCTCCCAGAAATGAAAGTGTGAATGATAGATAAACAATTCTGAATAGCAAAAGTCAGCTCTGGACCACAAGTCTAATATGTGTACCAAGTTTCATAGAGATACCTTTAATTGCTTTGGAGTTATGCTCTGTACACAAAAGTGTGAATGATAGATGGATGGATAAAATGGATGAAAACATTAAAACTATTGATACTGAAGAATTGTGAATAACACAAGGTGCATCTACACCACTAATCTAATATATGTATCAAATTTCATAAAGATATCTTATTAAATGGTTTTGGAATTTTACCCGGAAACAAAAGTTTGATAATAGATGTATGAATGGACTGATAAATGGTCAAAAAACAAACAAAATATTGAAATTGAAAAATTAAGATTAGCAAAAGGCTCATCTGGATCAACCAACTTATGGGATGTGTACAAAATTTCATATATGTGTACAAAATTTCATATATGTGTACAAAATGTCATATATATGTACAAAATTTCATATATATGTACAAAATGTCATATATATGTACAAAATTTCATATATGTGTACAAAATGTCATATATATGTACAAAATTTCATATATGTGTACAAAATGTCATATATGTACAAAATTTCATATATATGTACAAAATGTCATATATATGTACAAAATTTCATATATGTGTACAAAATGTCATATATATGTACAAAATTTCATATATGTGTACAAAATGTCATATATATGTACAAAATTTCATATATGTGTACAAAATGTCATATATATGTACAAAATTTCATATATGTGTACAAAATGTCATATATATGTACAAAATTTCATATATATGTACAAAATTTCATATATGTGTACAAAATGTCATATATATGTACAAAATTTCATCGAGCTATTTTTGAATGGATTTTGAGTTATGTTCTGGAACTGAAAGTGGAAATGATGGATGGATGGATGGATGGATGGATAAACATTAAAACAATTGAAACATCTACATCACTAGCCTAATATATGTGTCAAATTTTATCAAGATATCTTAAACAATTCTGGAATTGTGCCCAAGAAACCAAAGTGTGGATAATTAATTGGTTTTCTTTTGTTTGGTATTTTACAGCAATGCAACTAATGTAGGTTATTTAGTGCCATGGCAACTTGAGTAAAGTGCGGTGCCCATGGACACACAATGGTAGCCAACCTGGGCTGATTCAATGGTAGGATTCAAACACACATCATTTTAGTTGCAAGTCTTGCATGCTAACCACTGAGCCATCACAGTAACTGCCTCTGTTAGTTACCTCTTACACCACAGTAACTACCTCTGTTAGTTGCCTCTTACAACACAGTAACTGCCACTGTTAGTTGCCTCTTACACCACAGTAGCTGCCTCTGTTAGTTACCTCTTACACCACAGTAACTGCCTCTGTTAGTTACCTCTTACACCACAGTAACTGCCTCTGTTAGTTATCTCTTACACCACAGTAACTGCCTCTGTTAGTTACCTCTTACACCACAGTAACTGCCTGTTAGTTACCTCTTACACCACAGTAACTGCCTGTTAGTTATCTCTTACACCACAGTAACTGCCTCCATTAGTTGCCTCTTACACCACAGTAACTGCCTCTGTTAGTTACCTCTTACACCACAGTAACTGCCTGTTAGTTGCCTCTTACACCACAGTAACTGCCTGTTAGTTGCCTCTTACACCACAGTAACTGCCTCTGTTACTTGCTCTTACAACACAGTAACTGCCTCTGTTAGTTGCCTCTTACACCACAGTAACTGCCTCTGTTAGTTCCCTCTTACACCACAGTAACTGCCTCTGTTAGTTGCCTCTTACACCACAGTAACTGCCTCTGTTAGTTGCCTCTTACACCACAGTAACTGCCTCTGTTAGTTGCCTCTTACACCACAGTAACTGCCTGTTAGTTGCCTCTTACACCACAGTAACTGCCTCTGTTAGTTGCTCTTACAACACAGTAAATGCCTCTGTTAGTTGCTTTGACAACATGCAGGAGAGTACATCAGGCCTATTCTAAATCCCAGAGCCTGCAGGGGGTGGAGACAAGTCTATCATAAAAAATCCAAACAAACCCGACACAAATCTTAAAATAGTGCAAGTACAATGATTTGTCAACATGCATATTTTTTTAAATATGTGTTAAGTTTAAACTTTTTATTTCAAACAGCTTTTGAGCAACAGAATGAACAGGAAAACTAAAACATATTGACCACTGGCCTTGACCTTATGACAATCCAAACTAGAGGAATGGTGAGCAATTTGCTTTCATATATAAAGTGCCTCTCCAGCACACCACCTTTACCCCATAAAAGAGATGAGCCTATAGTTAAAACAAGGGCATAACTCTTAATAAAAATAGTGCAAGTACATTGACTGGTCAACATGCGTATCTTTTGTTGATGACCATAATATTTAGTTTAACAGCAATCCACTAAAAACTGCAAGAGTAGTTGCATTCACAAAAACATGTTATGCATGGCATCCAGCTGTAAATCAAAAAGGGCAACAACTCTTAAAACAAGAGTCCTTCAAATGGACTAACCATCTACTGTCCAAATAAAATTTTCAGAATTCAAGATAAGACTGTTATTTTTTTTTAACTGCTGAGTGCTGAAATCTACTGTGGTGGCCATACTGAATGTCAGATCAGCACCATATATAGGAACAACTAAACCATAGAATGAATTTATGTGTAAAAGGTCATGGTAATCCTTCAAGTACTTTAAGAAGAGTAGCAATAACAAGCTTGTGCTAACATATGGATAGACGACAAACAAGAGACCATAAGCTCTTCTAGTCTATGACCAGTACAGCTAAAAATAAAGGGATCACAAAGATTTGGCAATAGGTACCCCTTTAGATAATGACCATAAGATTAGTTTCACTGCAACCCCAAAACAAGAGTCCCTTGATGTGACTGACTGAAGACCATTTCTTCTTCATAACTGGTGAGTGTTGAAACCATCTCCAATATTCTTGAACGATAAAAAGATTTTCCAGATGGCTGCCATGGTGACTATATTTGATGCAAGATTTTTGGCACCATTTTCATTTAGGAGTAACCAGACATCATATGAAGTTTCTGGTGAAAACCTGAATGTCAATATGACCATCCATCCAGGAATAGCAACAAGATTTTCAAGATGGTTACCATGGTGGCAATATTGGAGGTTAGATCTGCACCATTTTCATTTAGGACCAACTAGACATCATAAGTAGTCTTTCAGTGAAACTGCATGTTGATATGACCATCCGTCCGAAGGATCAGCAATAAAAAAATTCAAGATATTGGATATCATATTGGCACTGTATTTATTTAGGACCAACTAGACCTTGGAATAAATATGTATGTAAAAATTTCATGCCAATCTTCCAAATCATTTAGAAGACAACAGACCATCCCATAAGCCCTTCCAGCCTATGACCAGTAATGCTAAAAACTGCAAGACAAATTGTGTGCAAGGGCAATAAATCTAAAAAAACAATTATGGGATCAAAGTGATTTGTTGACATGTGCATCTTCAGATGATTACCATAATATTTACCAACATTCATGGCAATCCATTAAAAACTGGGACTAGTGGTGCTAATGAGATTGTGTCAGACACTGCATTAAGTTACAAGACAAAAATGGCAATAACTCTAAAAAAAAATGTGGGAGCAAAGTTATTTGTTGATATGTGAATCTTACGGTGATGACCATAATATTTATGAAGTTTCATGGCAATAGATAAAAATCTCGAGGAGTAATTGTGCTAACGAGATTGTCATACAATGCATTAAGCTACATGACAAAAAGGGTCATAATTCTAAGAAACATGACAGAAGCAAAGTAGTTTGTTGATATGCGCTTCTTCAGGTGATGACCACAATATTTACCAACTTTCATGGCAATCCATCAAAATCTGCAGGACTAATGAGATTTTGTCATGCTACAAGATGCAAAATGCAATAACTCTAACAACAACTGGGCCTAATATCGCTCACCTGGGCAAATGACAACTGTAAGCTTGTGAAAGCAAATTCATACAAGTAGCAAAACTGTGGAGTGGAAAAAGTTTGGAGCACATAGTTACCACATTGTCTATCAAGCCCAACAAAAAATGAGTGTTCATATTTTATGCTAAAAACAAGAGTCCCTCAAAAGGACTGACACTCTACTGTCCAAAAAGAATTTCCAGGAATTAAAGATAAGACCATTTCTTCTTTTTAACTGCAGAGTGTTGAAACCATTTCTGATACTCCATTTTACAGAATTTTAACATCTTACGTTTTATCATTTATCTTGTACTTAATTTTATATTTCTGGAATTGGTTTAACTTCCCAAATTTGTCTGCAGTTCAATTTTACACTTTTGAACTTAATCTTTTGTTGGCACTACAAAGCCACTTTTGTGCTGAGGTGCTGTAAAACAAACAAACATACATACATACATACATACTGATATTCCTGAGTGATAAGATTTTCAAATTAGCCTCTGTGGCAGTCATATTGGATGTAAAATTGGCACCATTTTCATTCCGGACAAAACTGACATCATTAAAAGACTTTTGGTTATAAAAAAAAACATGTCAATATGACCATCCATTCAGGAGAATTTGTGACAAGATTTTCAATATGTTCATTGTGGCAACCATATTTGATATCTGCAGGGCACCATTTTCATTCAGGACTAGCTAGATATCATAAGTCTTTTGGTGAAAACCCCATGTCAATATGACCATAAATTCTGCAGGAATAGCATCAAGATTTTCAAGATGGCCACCACAGTGGACATATTGGATGTCAGATCAGCAGCATTTTCATTCAGGACCAACTAGATATCATAACTTGTCCTCTTGTGAAAACCCCATGTCCATATGACTTTCCATTTTTTTGGAGAAGCAATAAAAAGATTTTCAAGATGGCTGCTATGGTGGCCATACTGGATGTCAGATTGGCATAATTTTCATTTTGTACATAAGTCTTCTGGTGAAAACCCTTGGTCAATATGACCTTCAATCTTAGAGGAGTAGCGATAGGATCTTCAAGATGGCTGCTGTGGTGGCTATATTGAATGTTAAATCGCTACTGTTTTCATTTAGGACCAACTAGACATCATAAGAAGTCTTTTAGTGAAAACCCAATGTTGGTATGACCATCTGTTCAGGTGAAGAAGCAATAACAAGATTTTCAAGATGGCCACTTTGGTGGCCATATTGGATGTCCAGGCAGCACCATTTTCATTTAGGATCAACTAGACATCATAAGAAGTCTTCTGGTGAAAACCCCATGCTGATATGACTTTCTGTTCAGAAGGAGTAACGATAACAAGATTTTCAAGATGTCTGCCATATTTGACATCAGATCAGCACCAATTTCATTTAGGACCAACTAGACATCAGAAGAAGTCTTCTGGTGAAAACCCCATGTCGATATGACTTTCCATTCAGGCTGCCATGGCAACATATTTGAATGTCAGATTGGCACCATTTTCATATAGACCCAGCTTGACATCATAAAAAGTCTTTTACAGAAAAAACACTGTTGCTATAACCATCCATTCAGAAGAAGTAGCTATAACAAGATTTTCAAGATGGTTGCTGTGGTGGCCATACTGGATGTCTAAGCTGCACCATTTTCATTTAGGACCAACTAGACCTTGGGATGAGTGTGTGTGTGTGCATTTCCATGGCAATCCTCCAAGTAATTTTGGAGGAGTAGTGATAACAAACTTGTGCTAACCAAAGGACGAACATCATACAGCAAACGATGGACAAAAACCACATGCCTGCTATATTCCCAAATAGTGTTGGGGGATTTGGGGGACGAAAAAAAGTGTGTTCTGAGTCCCAAGGGGTGTCAGTTTAAATTTAAGATACTGTTTGACTAACAGTATTTAACATGAAATGCCATGAAAAAATGCAGAACACAAAAACAACAAATATTTCAGGCATTTTAATATTGTAATACCAAGGTGTTGAGTGGCTTTGAAGTTTAGTTGGTCAGTGAGGTTACTGGTGTCTTTTATTTGTGGACCCCTCTTGGACCTCTAGCTATGTTGAGATAAGAGGCCTTTGAGGTGTCCCCCTTTTGTGCCGAAAAGTTAGAAAGGATTTTTATATGTGTGTTTCCCCCAAAGGTCTGTTCTTGTGGGATTTAAATAAAAAATCAAATAGAATTTTGAAGAAAAATTTAAATTTTATTGTTTTGGATTAGAGTTTCTCTCATTATTGCTTTTTAGATGGAGCGTACTTGTTTAGGTTCCAGTCTCCAGGTTCCCATTTGTACCACCCCTTAGCCAAAAGGAATTTACACTATGGCTTGTACTCCCCTCCTCAGGCATTACCCTTGCTGCTGGTTTCCATGCCATGTTAGACATGGTAGTTACAGTGATTCTTGCCAGGGATCTGTATAAGTCCAAGTGTATGCTATATGTATATATGCTATATATGTTTTGTCGTCTGCTATATCCCCTGTATTCTTGTTTGGACTGGCTGTGATTGTTCAAATATTGTTCTAGTTTTTATGTAACATTTATGTGAGAGACAAAGAAAAAATAAAAACCAAAATTTATATTTATAGAAATCTCTGTAATGAGATTTTATGACAGACTGGTGGTGCATCATTTTTAGTCTGTGAAAGGGTAGTGGATGGACACCACCCTGGCAACCACTACTCCTAGTGGGTGTGGTATTTCCAATTCTCTCTGTCCCAGAGACTATACACTGTGCTCCCCCTGTTTCTGTATATCTAATGGTCTCAAAGCCATTTTGAATTTTGTTGTTACCTATTCTAAGAAAGGGAACAAGTATCATCAGAATAAAAAAATATTTTTAAAAAAGAGGAAAAGTGACAGCTTGTTTTATGGTATGTGTATGTATGTATGTAGTGTATTTAGGGTGGGAAGAAGAACTCACAGTTGTTAGTATTTTATATTGTTTCCCCTTTGTTTTTTTATTTTGTCATGTTGATTTAGTTATGCCTCATTTTTCAGATGCTCTGATATGACCCATACTACTATGCATTAGCCATGTAGAATTGGCATCACTCGTCCTCATATCTTGGTGTGCATCAGAAACACATAAAGTATAATACATGGTGTTTAAGCACAACACATTAAATTCATTCCCAACATTATATATAAAATATTTGTATACTTAAGAGTTTTTCTTTTTTTCTTGTTATGTTATACATGTATTTTTATTTTATATATTTCCTTCTGCTTTACATTACTGATTAGTTAATTTAATCCCTAAGGTGTATTTTTCTCCTAATTTATATAATTTGTTCTATTGAAATTCATAAATCCCTGTATTGTAAATAATTTTCTTAAAGTTTAAAAATGATTTCCAAGGTTTAGAACTCTCTTCACAAACCAAAACCTGTGATTCTCAATAGACCCAATCATAGGTTACTTCCCTTGCTTTAATATGCAAACTGCTATGTTAGCCTCAACAGTGGTTGGAAGGTCAGCTAATCTGATGTAAGATTACCATATTAATATGTGTGGATCTTGCTCTTTATTGAACCCAGCCAAGATCTTGATGACATAAGCCCATATTTCAAAGTTGACAAATATCAGATCAGAAATATGGCTTCCAGAGTGGTAACAAGCCTCAGACAATCAGATGCAAGATCACTTAATTAGTATGTGCAGATCTCACTCATTATCAAATTTGTCCGAGATCTTAATAATATAAGCATATATTTAATCAGATAAAAAATGCAGCCTGAATAGTGGTAACAAGCTCAGCCAATCTGATGCATGAATTCCTCATTAGTATGTGTGGATCTTGCTCATTAATGAACTCATTCAAGACCTCAATGATACGTGTATAATCAAATACCCAAAGTTTGATCAAAATCAGACCAGAAATATGGCCTCCAGAGTTGTAACAAGGATAACCATCAGATGCAAGATCACCTCAATAATATCCATGAATGTCTCTCTTTATTGAACTTGTCTGAGATTTTGATGTCCTCTCTTTATTAAACTCGTGTGAGATTTTGATGATATAAACCATATTCCAAGTTTGATTGAAATCTGATGAGAAACATGGACTCAAGAGTGGTAACAAGCAATTGTTGATGGACAGAGACCTACCATGGATGCATGATGGATACAGGACTATACCATAAGTTCACTTGGCCTTATGGCCAGGTGAGCTAAAAACTGCAGGACTAGTTGCACCAACAAGAATGTGCTGGACAAAAGGACAGATGGACATAAGGTATATACCTCTGCCTCTATAGGTGGGGGTAAAAAAAGTTTTTGTACCTGCCATACAATTAATAACTGATTATTTATTGATAGAACCAGACCAAAAATTAATACCTTTTCTGGATCTGATTAGCCAGCCCTACACAACACCCTCACATACTGACAGATCAGTGTGGTGAGCATATTTATATTTCCTACAACAGCGCACAGGTCATTGAACTGTAAAGTTACCAGCTGACACTGGAAAGTAAGATAGAGTGTAACCTGGATGCTGATGAAAGAACCCCAGCAGCAAAATGCAACACACCCTGTGATAATGTTACACAAGTATACAAAATCTGGATGAATGAAAGAAGGATGGACAGAAGAAAACATGAATTATTTGTCCTCTGCAAAAATGTACGAAACAATAACTAAAGTGATTATTGCACAGCTGTTCATGAGAAACTCCCCACCTCCTAAAAGATTACAACATGAATGGCAATACCATAAGATAGTTGTGTACAGCAAGTTCAAATGACCTACTCTCAGGTGTATGACAAATGTGTCCCAAAATACAATGTGACCATAGGTGGATAAAATACTGAGCAACAAGTCAGTTGCAGTGACCACATTCATCACGATATTCACACTCACTATTAGCTGGTGGCCATACATGAAATAGTATTTAGCATGCAGTTAGAATGATTTTCATGTCAGATTCTGCCTGCAGTGACAAAGTTATGGTGTGCAACAAATATTTTTTTACATGCATCCTAATTATTGGTTTAGTGGTAACAAACTAAGTACTGAAATATGGCTGACTTCAAAGTTTTTAAGAAATTTGAAACTTCAAAGAGAAGCCAAAGTGGCAAAGCTTTTGTTCCCAACAAAACTTCAATCTATGATGCATTTACACTTCAACTTCAGTACAAATTTAGACATGCAAATAATATCAGTACAAACTGAGACATGCAAAGAAGTACTGATATTTTTGCTGACAACACGTTTCTATTTGTTTAGGGATATTGTGAATTTATTTATTTTCAAGGGTACAATTTCTAGTGTGTTTGCAAACAAATGATACTTTTGTTGGTACTTTGTGGACAAGCCTCTTCCAACTAGAGTCATCTGGAGATGACATATCTCACCAGTTCCCTGCTTATGTAGAGACTCCTCTACTCAATGCACACTATGGTCCAACACTTGGAATCTTTACACTGCTTATGCTCATATCCATGATCCCAGCACTCTCAATTTATATACTACTTTTGATATACATGGCAATGTAAACAAGAGTCCCTAAAAGGGACTGTGGCTCTACTGGGCAAAAAGAATTTCCAGGAAATCAAGAGTAGACTATTTCTTCCTTTTAGCCATGTCTACCATTTTGAATGAAGAAAACACATGGTTTCGCATCATTTCATTTATGCTGCAAGGTGGTGTCCAGGTAAACAATTGCTTAGAAGTACTTTATCAAAATCAGTGAATATCATGATTATTCATTCACCTAGGATTTATTCATCATGGATAGTGTTCATCTATGTATTTAAATGCTTTTGGTAAATCCTTTTAGTGAAAACCCCATGTTCATATGACCATCCATTCAGGAGGAGTAGCGATAACAAGATTTTCAAAGTAGTGATAACAAGATTTCCAAGATGGCCACTGTGGCAGCCATATTGGATGTCCAAGCAGCACCATTTTCATTTGGGAATAACCAGTCCATATGATGAATGTGTGTGTAAAGTTTCATGGCAATCTTCCAAGTAGTTAGGTGGAGTAGTGATAACAAACTTGTGCTAATGGACAGACAGATGGATGCTGATAGACAACAGACGATCCCATAAGCTCTTTTGGTCTATGAACAGTTGAGCTAAAAACATTTTGAATGTGGTAAAATTCCAAGTGTCAAAAGACACCTCTATGCAGCTTGCTTTACAGGTATACCAAATTTGGTTGAAATATCTTGAAAGGTTTATGAGTTATGCTGTGGGAAAAAAATGCTTATGGACAGAGAGACAGATGTAGCAACTGCTGTATCCCCCATATTATTTACCAGTGGGATACAAACGAAAGATGCTTGTCCAGATTTAAGACTGAAAAAATGTCATTCTTTGCAAACACATGAAAAAAGACACCCTTGTAAAAAAAAAGTTCTGTGAATGAGACATCACTAGATTCAATTGTGCACAAAACTTACAACCAATATGAAAGAACATGAGAACCCATTTGTCTTGAGCCCACCTTTTACCATATGTACTCATGTATAAATCAAGTTCAACTGTAAACAACATAGAACCTGATCTGCCATCGCATAATGTGCTGGCAGATCAGGGTCTATATTGTTCTACGAATTATTCCTGGACTCCATTTATAAGCAAGTATAGATGGTATTTAGCTAGAAAGTGAAAACTTTAACATTGAGCTTCATGTAATACAATCTTTAACACTGGCCTTAATGTAGGCTGTGGACAGATGTACATATGGATGGGCATACAGACACACACATGAACACCAACATGATCACTAGTTTGAGCTTCCACCAAGGTGGGCTGAACAAAAAAACTGACCTTAATCTAGAATGTTGACAAATATACATATGGATGACACATGGACACCAACTGACCTTAATCTAGAATGTTGACAAATATACATATGGATGACACATGGACACCAACTGACCTTAATCTAGAATGTTGACAAATATACATATGGATGACACATGGACACCAACTGACCTTAATCTAGAATGTTGACAAATATACATATGGATGACACATGGACACCAACTGACCTTAATCTAGAATGTTGACAAATATACATATGGATGACACATGGACACCAACATGATCAATAGGTCAAGCTTCCACGAAGAAACGAACTGACCTTAATCTAGGGTGTTGACAAATATACATATGGATGCATGTACAGACACACATGTGGACACCAACATGATCACTAGGTTGAGCTTCTGCTAAGGCAGGCTCAACAAAAACAAATTACCTTAATCTAGGGTGTGGACAGATGAACACACACATGGATACCAACATGATCACTACCTTAATCTAGGGTGTGGACAGATGTACATATAGATGGATATACAGACACACACATGGATACCAAGATGATCACTAGACTGAGCTTCCACCAAGGCAAGCTCAACAAAAACAAAATTATCTTAATCAAGGGTGTGGAGAGATGTACATATGGATGGATGTAGATCACCATGTTGAACTTCTGCCAAGGCAAGCTCAACAAAAATGAAAATTATCTTAATCAATGGTGTGGAGAGATGTACATATGGATGGATGTAGATCACCATGTTGAACTTCTGCCAAGGCAAGTTCAACAAAGACAAAATTATCTTAATCAAGGGTGTGGAGAGATGTACATATGGATGGATGTAGATCACCATGTTGAACTTCTGCCAAGGCAAGCTCAACAAAAACAAAATTATCTTAATCAAGGGTGTGGAGAGATGTACATATGGATGGATGTAGATCACCATGTTGAACTTCTGCCAAGGCAAGCTCAACAAAAATGAAAATTATCTTAATCAAAGGTGTGGAGAGATGTACATATGGATGGATGTAGATCACCATGTTGAACTTCTGCCAAGGCAAGCTCAACAAAAATGAAAATTATCTTAATCAAGGGTGTGGAGAGATGTACATATGGATGGATGTAGATCACCATGTTGAACTTCTGCCAAGGCAAGCTCAACAAAAACAAAATTATCTTAATCAAGGGTGTGGAGAGATGTACATATGGATGGATGTAGATCACCATGTTGAACTTCTGCCAAGGCAAGCTCAACAAAAATGAAAATTAAAGTATTTCATATACCTTGTTTATGTTCCCAATGCAAATCTTTTTGTGTAAGATGTGTTATCCTTGCATACCTTTATCTAAAGTAAATATATGGATGAAAGAATATGCACTTAAAAATAAATAGCTAGGAGTATTTCTTAAGAATAAATCATAAAGAAAAAAAACCCTGAACATTCAATACATTTAATTAATAACTCTGATGAAATATTTTCATTAAAAATGTCAGAAAACAACAAAGTTTAATACAAGCATTCCAAGTTTATACTTTGTATGCACTGTACTGGAGCAAAATTTTGTCACATAAACTGTATGTAAACATAAACCTGATTTACTTAGATTTCTAAACATACTCCTTGCAGCTCTAAATATCTATAAGTTACAAATGTAAACCAAAAATCAACTGGTTATAATAATAATATTAAGGACTTTGTATAGCGCCTAATCTTTAGAAGCTCTAAGTACTTTACAACATTAGATAACACCTAAAAACATATATAATGATATGATTACGAAAAACAAACACCATGAAATTAGAAAACAAAAACATGCTGAAAATAGTTAAGGTAAGGAAACATTATTAAATCTTTAGGTCTATTCTTGCAGTCGAAATAGGCGAGTTTTAAGAACACTATTGAATGAGATCACTGTGTCTTTGTGTCTAAGTTCAGTGGGCAATTCGTTCCATGTTGCTGGGCCCTGGTATGCAAAAGAACGTTGTCCGTATGACTTCATTTTGATACTGGGAATAATGAGAATACGAGAGTCAGAAGAGGAGCATAAGTATCTTGCTGGTGTAGAATACAAGTGTTGGAAAAGGAGCGTAAGTATCTAGAAGGGGTGTACACATGGGTGAAGTGAGATAGGTATGTTGAACTGGAGCCAGTCAATGAAATGTAGCAGAGAGAACAAATTTGTGTTTGATTCTGGATCGAATGGGTAGCCTGTGTAGGGTACAGAGCAGGAGGGAGGTGTGCTCTGTTCGTGGTACTCTAAGAATGATCTGAGCAGCTGTGTATTGAACTTTTTGAAGTTTCTGGAGTAGATACTGAGACGAACCAGATAGAATTGAGTTACAATATTCTAGTTTTTAAAGTACTAAGGAACACACAAGTGTTTTAGTGGCATCAACTGAAAGATAATTGCGAATGGAGCTGATGCGTCTCAGTTCAAGATATGCAGCCTTGCATATGTTCAGGACATGCTGATGCAATGAGAGAGTACTGTCTAGAGTAACACCTAGGTTTCATACTGACTGTGTGAATTTAATGTTGGTATTGCTGATATTTATTGTTTGAGGTAAAGGATGTGAATGAGAAATTCTTTGTGTTGTAATCAGAATGGCTTCAGTTTTATCATCATTCATCTGCAGCTTGTTACATGTCATCCATGATTTCACATCGGAAATGCACCTCTCTACACCTTGGATGGTAGCATCAACTTCAGTTGGGTGGCTCGATTTGAATATTTGGGTGTCACCAGCGTACAATTGGTGAGACGCTGGATGATGATCTATGACACTTGAGAGCTGCTGAGTGTATAGAATGAAGAGAACAGGTCCAAGAACAGAACCCTGTGGAACACCAAAACACAGATCAACTGGGCTGGAGTGTTTTCCATTTGCGGACACAATTTGTGTCCTGTTGACCAAGTAGGACTTGAACCATAGTAAGGCTGTATCTTGAATGCCAAATACATGATGGAGAGGGTGACGTAATATATCATGGTCGATTGTGTCAAATGCTGCAGACAAGTCAAGGAGGGTGAGGACTGTAATCTTTCCACTATCCAAAGCAGAGAGAAGGTCGTTAACTACTTTCAGAAGGGTAGTTTAAGTACTGTGGCGAGGGCGATATGCAGACTGTACATTGCTAAAAAGACTGTTTGAATTCAGATGAGATACAAGTTGGGATAGAACAACTTTTTCTAAGATTTTTGACATGAATGGGAGGTTAGAAACTGGGCGGTAGTTCTTTAAAACATTATGGTCAAGTGTTGGTTTCTTCAGCAGAGGCTTTACAATGGCAGTTTTGAAAAATGATGGGAATTCCCCAGATGAGAGAGAAGTATTAATAACATCAGTTAGTGAAGGCAATATAGGATCTAAGCACTCAAGCAGCAGTGATGTTGGAATCGGATCAAGTTCATATGACTTTGGGGCACTCTTCATCATGATTGTACGTACTAAATCCATAGAGACAGGTTCAAATGCTGCTAACGGTTGCCGCTGAAATTCTGTATCGCAACTGTATGGCGACGACGAGTCAATTGAAATTGTGTTGTCAAGTTTATCTCTAATGGTTTTTACTTTGTCACGGAAAAAATTTGCAAACTGGTCCGGAAGGTCGACTGGAGAGAAGGTAGTTGGAAGTGGTGTATATTTGTTCCTTGACATTAGCTTGTTAGTAATCTCGAAGAGCTCTTTGCAGCTGGAACTTTCAGTTATCTTAGTACTGTAGTGGGCTGATTTCGCTGCATGGACTATGTCTAGTAATTGTACAGTATGTGTATTACAAAGTACATAGTGAAATGTAATTATTTTGATTACAACACAAATCTTGACACTAAATATGAAATGTACACCATTATGTGATATCAGAAGTTAATGTACAAATGTCATTTGTTGTTACCAATGCATTTCATGTAAATTTTTGAGATGGACTTCAGTCAGCACACTAAAAGTCAATGGAAGAAAAAGTGAAGATTACATTACTAATGACACAAGAGCTATTATTCATTCAAGGTCTCATCAATACAAAGCTGCATGCCAAAGTTGGTTTTAATCCAACATCTTTCATAAATTAATGCTGCTGAAGCCAAAGTCAGGAAGACAGACAATCAGGTGTCAGAATTCCCATCAATTATATTGTGGGATACTAGAAATCCAACTAATTCAAGGTCTTATCACTATTAATGTGCAGACTAAATATGGTTGAAATCCATGAATTCTTAGAAAAGTTATGCTGCAGAAACCAAAGTCAGGAGGATCAACAATGGGAAAACTCCTGTCAAAGATGCCATGGAATGCCGGAAACTTAAATCATTCAAGGTCTCATCAGTATAAAGCTGTACGCCAAGTCTGGATAAATTCTTACAATGCTTGGTAAAGTAATGCTGTAGAAATGAACGAGGACAATCTGGGGAATAACTCCTGTAAATGATGTTGTGGAACACTGGAAATCAAACTCATTCAAGGTCTTATCAATACAAAGCTGCAATTCAAATTTTGATGAAATCCAACAAACTTGTTATGATGCAGCAACCAATGTCAGGAAGATGGGCAATCAGAGGACATAACTCCTGTAAATGATGTTGTGGAACACTGGAAATTGAACTCATTCAAGGTTGTATCAATATAAAGTTGCAATTCAAATTTTTATGAAATCCAACAAACCTTGGTAAGGTTATGCTACAGCAAAACAATGTCAGGAGGACAGGCAATCAGGGGACATAACTCCTGTAAATGATGTAATGGAATGCTGCAAATTTAACTAATTCAAGGTCTCATCAATATATAAAGCTGCATGCCAAATTTGGTTTGAAATCCCGCAATCCTTGGTAAAGTTAAGCTGCAGAAATAGAAATTATGACAGGTAATCAGGGACCATAACTTCTCTAATCGATGCCACAAAAAGCTGGACATCAAACTCTTTCAAGGTTAGTGAATACTAAATTGGGTTACAATCTAACAATTCCCATTAAAGTTATCTTGCAGAAACCAAATTGTTGATGGACAGAGAAACGAGTGGATTGTCAGACAAACAGATGTGATTACTGGGTTCTATAGGGCTCTGCCAGTTTCATTGAGAATGACCATTATTATGATATTACCAAGGAAGTCAATGTAGATTTTATAAAACATGGTTATCAAAACACTACAATACCTCAAGTAAAAACCAACATCACAATGCTTTTTTTTTGTGTGTGCTGCAAATATTATAACATTAGCCTAATTCAAGGAAACATTAACGGTTAGCAATTTTACTTATTTGGTCTAAAACATTGAAACTGAGAACAAAAAAGGTGAGGTACTGCAAAACCTTTTCTCAATCGGATTAAAATTATGACGTACTTATAATAAGTAGATCTCATGGGCACAGATACGAGGTCATTTTCTGTTGACATTTTCATACACCAATCAAATTACAGCTTTCCTATTTCTGAAAAATGTAATTTGGAACATATTGTTACAAACAATAACTGTCCATTACCTGCAATGCTTTATCCGATAGGTTACTAAAAATAAGTGGATGGGGAATTCCAAAGATTACTATAACATGAACTTTTATTGGTACATGTCAGATCTCGGTTATGATGGAGATCTAAATTTTCATTTGCCTGTGCCTTTCCTTTTCCATACAAAATACCGTATATACTCGCATATAACCCAATACCAACTGCAAACTGCATAGACCCAGATCTGCCGGCGAATAATGCGCCGGCAGATCTGGGTCTATGCAGTTTGTAAAGACTAATTAGTAGTACAAAACAACATAGACCCTGATCTGCCAGCACATTACATGATGGCAGATTAGGGTCTATGCTGTTTGCATTAGGACCTGGCTTATACGCGAGTAAATATGGTAACTGCTTCCTACCATAGTGAACACAGCAGAACAATGAACCCCATCACTGAACGAGTATAGAACTACTTTGGTGAAAGCTTAACTATGTAGTATTATTCATAGCTGATGTTTAAACTGTTCAATTTCATACACAATAAATACATTGAAAGCTAACCTTAAGCTTTCATCCTTGTACTAAGGACTTCATCAGCAGAATGATTTATTCTCTACTGATATCTGGGGCAATTTGTTAACATCGCTCATAATTCCCTCGGGTGATGTTAACAATCTCACTGATGTCATAGCGTGTAGTCACCATATACACTGATGTCATAGGAGTAGCCACCATATACACTGATGTCATAGGAGTAGCCACCATAAACATTGATGTCATAGGAGTAGCCACCATATACATTGATGTCATAGAAGTAGCCACCATAAACATTGATGTCATAGAAGTAGCCACCATAAACATTGATGTCATAGGAGTAGCCACCATATACATTGATGTCATAGGAGTAGCCACCATAAACATTGATGTCATAGGAGTAGCCACCATATACATTGATGTCATAGGAGTAGCCACCATATACACTGATGTCATAGAAGTAGCCACCATATACACTGATGTCATAGGAGTAGCCACCATAAACATTGATGTCATAGAAGTAGCCACCATAAACATTGATGTCATAGAAGTAGCCACCATAAACATTGATGTCATAGGAGTAGCCACTATATACATTGATGTCACAGGAGTAGCCACCATATACACTGATGTCATAGAAGTAGCCACCATATACACTGATGTCATAGAAGTAGCCACCATAAACAATGATGTCATAGGAGTAGCCACCATAAACACTGATGTCATAGGAGTAGCCACCATATACACTGATGTCATAGAAGTAGCCACCATATACACTGATGTCATAGGAGTAGCCACCATATACACTGATGTCACAGAAGTAGTCACCATATACACTGATGTCATAGGAGAAGCCACCATATACACTGATGTCATAGGAGTAGCCACCATAAACATTGATGTCATAGGAGTAGCCACCATAAACATTGATGTCATAGGCAGAAAACATCATTGATATTTCTAAACAATTTTCTGACAACAATATTAAAGAAACTGGTACTTACACATCTAATACTTGGTAATTTAACCCTTGGCTCTTATCACAGTTTGTAATCACGTAGGAATGGCATTATTAAGTGGTGTAAGACTGAAAGCATTTGCAGTAATGGACAACACCTTCACCCCAAGATCCAGTGTACAGACCTAATGCTCTGGATGCCATTCTTGAACAGATTTTCTCTAGGCATATAGAGTCAAATCTGTCAATAACAACCACCCATGGGAAAAGGCATAACTGGCCTTTGTCAAATTTGGTTTCTGAACAAATACCATGCACCAAATGTCATTATCATTATCATTATTATTATCTTGTCAAGATTGTTTTGTGTGAACTATTCTATAAAATCATAAAATGTGTGTATACTGTATATGTTGTTCTCTCCCAAATTTATGTTCCACACAAGATTACTGTATCCTGCTCACGTTAATCCATTCTATAAATTAAATCATCACAGACTTTAAAAAATCACTCATCTTAGTTTGTTTTGTACGCATTGACAAAACATTAAATTTCACTAGTGATTAACAGCTTACATAGACTGTAAAACAGAGGACTGACTCTTTCATCGGCCAACTTCTATAAATTAGGCTTGGAAACAGCTGTTCACGTTTCAAAAAAAAATATCTGGATTAGCCAGTTGCTAAACCGGTAGAGATAAAAAAACAGTCAGTTTATGTGAGAGGCGAGTTATGAATAGGAATCAAAGAAACTGTATTTTTTTTTACCCATGAACCAAAACTTCACTGACAAGTTTTAAATATTGAATGACCCCTGACCCTAATGAAAAGGGATGTAACTCATATCTATTCTCAAAGACAAACTTTTTTCCTCAGAGATGGCTTTAATTCACAGGCAAATAGATGAAGATATCGAACTATACCTGTCACACTGGCACAAAAAGCAACTTCCACTTCTGCAGCGATAACACGACTACTTTTCCCACCATCCAGCAAACAAACTGTTTTGACCCTTTCTTTTAAGAATAAAAAAAAACTCATTTTTAAACCCTACATATTGACTCCTTTGAGTTATACTGACAGTGTTACTGGAGTACAGTGAGCACAAGAAAGATGTGAAATGTTTACACATCAATTCACATGATATACCTTTATCTAAACAATGCCTTGCTTATCAAACAAGTTTAATTTGCAAACTTGGAGTGGTCACTGTTGATACATTTCAGTGACTGGTTAAGGCAGGGAGAAACCACTGTGGCCTGGAAACACCTGGCCACTAACTGCAAAAGGCAGGTGACTGTTACACATGGGACATTGATATAGGAAATTTGCTTGGGGGGAGCTATTAGAATGGCCGTTGTGACTAAGTGACCACTATGTACAGGTAACCATTATGACAGGTTTTACTGTACTTTTGATCTTTGTACAAAACAACTTAAGTTTCACAGCCAATTATTTACTCTGTAACCACTGATTTTCAACTGTTCATTTATGCCTCTCTTTCAACCAAGACCTTGATTCTGCTGAATAATTGCAGTTTTCTCTCTATCAGTGCATCTACTGAATCCCAAGTTCTTAATCTTCTTTTGACAGCACTTCTGGAAACATTAACACCAACAAATTCACTAAAAGCTACACTCAGGTCCTGGAAAGATTGTCAAAGATTGTGATGAACAAGACAAAGAAAGCCGGTGTTTTTTGGTTTCCCCACTTGTTTCTTGTTTTCTTTAGACCCCCCTCCCCCATTTTGTGAAATGTTTCTAAATATTTCTGAATTGTAAAACAGGATATTCCATGATATTCCAATTTTAGATATTTTTCTACAACAAATCTTCCTTAGCTAACTGAATTGTCATCTGCTTCTGTTTGTCAATTCCTTACTGTGAGGTGCCATGCTTTATTTTCATCACCAGTTGGGTCAAAAAATGGCACTCACTACAAATTTACAATTTCAAACTAGTCAATATTTTCATTGATGTGCACAGATAAAATCAAATTTACACAGTTCTTATCCTTCCAGTGACGACTTTAAATCCCATTTTACTAAATAACTTCGACTCATCTTACTCCAGTGGCAACTCACTTTTGACCTGACTCTGCAGGTGATAGTGTGAATTAGTTTTTTATACACGATTTTGCAAATATGATCTTTTTTTTTTGTACTTCAACTCATGGATTGGAAAATTGTCCTATTGTTTTCGTAGAAGGATCATTGTTCATTAGGTCTTTAAATTCATGCAATCATGAAAGCAATGGTGAATTCACAGTATATTAGATGCTGAAGATCTTGTGCCATAAAATTCCATAAGATAGTAGATGGAAATCATATAATAAATAAAGAAAATGTAAACCAATGGAACATTTTGTGTTAATTCATTAACCTAACCCTGTGTGCCACATTTACGCGTCATGAGGTTGCAAACTACTTCTGAGCTCTTTAATGTCAACATCATTTATGATACACCAAAGCGGGTGGCATTGCAGAAAAGGAGAAAGATGTAGTTCTGCAACGATACCAAATAATGTCGACTTTCTACTCACGTTAAAAAATACAGAGGAAAAAACATAATTTTTCAGAACAGATTTTTTTTAGGTCGAAAATTGCCGGTTTTAGAACCGGAGTTTTTGTCTGGGTTTTAGACCTTTTGACTTTAGATCTAAAACACACAGGTTGAAACTGCATACAGACAGATGAACCTTGAAAAAAGTAGGATAAGTTTCAGATTTGGAGTAAAAAGGGTCCTGGAAAAAGTCAAATTTTTACCCTTCTGCACATGCACAGGGGAAATAGCCAATCGAAAACATCTTTTATATACCTAAGCATCCGACTAAATGAAAATCTCTCGGAAACATATCTGTTGGGATGCATTCAGAAATAACCCCAAAAATGTGTTTCCTACACACTGTTTGCTTTTTGGACCTAAATATTATTTGCCAAAATAATTTTTTAATGCCTTGTAATTTTCAGCAGATATTTTTTCCTTATGTTGTTGGACATGATCTAAAGACACCAGGTGTCTCATTTTCAAGCAAAAGTCTCAGTGTGTTTGACAGTAGTCAAAGGCGCTTGTATTGTTGAATATTTGCATATAAATATACATGTAACAATATAAATAGTACATTACTTAAAGGTAACTTGAATGCAATTATACAAGACCCTATGTGAGTAATTAAACAGAGATAAAGTTCGCTTGAATCTGTCGTGAATAGGTACCTAATTATCTCAGAAAATACTTGTGAGTACTAAGAAATATTTAATGTGATCATGAACTTGCCAGTAACTAAAATAAGTTTAAATCCTCTTCTATCATTTGTCATGAAAGATTCACCTAGTTTTTTTTATTTTTACTTATGACTGACATTTTGTGCAGGCCATCATGTTACAATGTCTATATCTAAAAGTTAAGCAGACATGAGAATAAAATGTGTGTATGATAGTGAATGCACAATGATGTCAGGAAAATTTCAGTAGATGCATGATCTCGTGTTGAATTTTTGTCCTTCCAAAACCAAACTCAAGTCCATAGAAAGGAATGATACTCTACTTGCCGAAAAAAAATTCCAGGAATTCAAAATAAGAACATTTCTTCTCTGAAACTGCTGAGTGTTGAAAACATCTGATATTTTTTAGCACTAACAAGAGTTTCAAAGAAGGCACTATGACAGCCATATTTGGTGTAAGATTTACACCATTTCCATTTAGGACAAACTAGACATCATTAGATGTCTTGTGGTGAAAACCCTATGTGAATATAACCATCCATTAAGGAGGTGTAGCAATAACAAGATTGTTAAGATGGCTGCTGTGGTGGCCATATTGGATGTAAGATCAACATCATTTTCATTTAGGACCTAGTAAACATCACAAGAAGTCTTCTTGTGCAAATATCATGTCAATATGACCATCCATTTTGGAGGAGTAGAGGTCAGATCAGCACCAATTTAATTTAGAACCAACTAGATATCATAAGAAGTCTTCTAATTAAAAACCCCAAGTCATCATGACTTTCCACTGAAGAGTAGCTATAACAAGATTTTCAAGATAGCTGCCATGGTGGGCATATTGTATGCCAGATAAGCACCATTTTCATTTAGGTTCAACTAGATATCATATGAAATCTTTTGTGGAAAACTCTATGTTGAAATGACTATCCATGTAAGAGGAGTAACAATAAGAAGATATTCAAGATAGGCACTATGGCAGTTATACTAGATGTCTAAGCAACACCATTTTCATTTAGGACCAACTAGAACGCGTGTGAAAAAGTTTCATGGCAATCCTACAAGTCATGCAGATTAGTGATAGAAATTTTTTTAATAGACGGATGATGGACAATATACAACAGTCCACCCCATAAGATCTTCTGGTCTATGACCAGCAGAGCAAAAAATGCAGAATGTTCTGGCCCAGAATTCCTAAAACTGTGCTGTTAATTGTGTTACAATGATGGTCTTGCTTAAAGACAATGGTAATATCTCAACTGCAATTCACAGCCATTATTAAAACAAGAGTCCCTCAATGGGACTGATGCATTACTGGCTGAAAAGAGAAAAGAATTTCCAGGAATTCAAGATAACACCATTTCTTCCTTTTAAATACTGAGTGTTGAAACCATCATTGAAATTCTTCAGCGATAACAAGATTGTCAAAATAACTGCTGTGGTGGGCATATTGTTATGTCAGATTGACACTATTTTCATTTAGGACCAACAAGACATCATAAGAAATCTTCTGGTAGAAATCCCCATGTTGATATGACTTTCCGTTTTGGAGGAGTAACTATACAAAGATTTTTCAAGATGTGTGCGATGGTGGCCATATTGGATATCTGACTGGTACCATTTCCATTTAGTACCAACCAGACATTATAAGAAGTCTTTTGGTGAAAGCACAATTCTGATATGACCAGCCATCTAGGAGTGGTGATAAAATGATTTTCAAGAAGTTTATTGTGGCAGCCCTATTAGAAATCAGATTGGCACCATTTTCATTTACGACCAACTAGACATCGTATGAAGTTGTTTAGTAAAAACAACATGTTTATATGACCATCCATTTAGGAGTAATAATGATAACAATATTTTCAAGATGGCCACTGTTGTGGCCATATTGGACAAAGATCAGCACCATTTTCATTTAGGACCAACTAGACATTATAAGAAGTCTTCCAGTGAAAACCCCATGGCAACATTACCTTTCATTCAGGAGTAGCAATAAAAAGATTTTCAATATGGCCACTGTGGGGCCATATTGGCCATCAGATTGGCACCATTTTAATTAGGACTAACGAGACATCATAAGGTCTTCTAGTGAAAACTCCATGTTGATATGACAATCCATTCAGAAGAAGTAGTGACAACACAATTTTTAAGATAGCCGCTGTGGCAGACATATTGATCGGCATGATTTTCATTTAGGACCAACTAGACATCATAAGAAGTCTTCTGGTGAAAACCCTGTGTTGATATGACTATCCATTCAGGAGGGGTAGTGATAATAAGATTTTCAAGATGGCCACTGTGGTGGTCATACTGGCTATCTGGGTAGCACCATTCTCATTTAGGACCAACAAGACCATGGGATGAATGTGTGTGTAAAGTTTCATGGCAATCCTCAAAGTCATTTATGAAAAGTAATGATAACAAACTTGTGCTAATGGATGGATGTACGACAGACTACAGACAACAGACCATCCGATTAGCTCTTCTGGTGTATGACTAGAAGAGCTAAAATTAATAAACTCTATCTTTTCTCATTAGGCAACATATCAAAAAGTCAGTAGGGATTAATACATTCAAAGAAATCTTGAAACAAAACAAAAACTTATACTTGCTGGCAGTAGTATGTACGTACAGTGGATTGAGAGTAGTTATTGTTATGTGACTAATTAATCAGTTTTTACTTGACAAAGAAATGAACTAAAAAGCAAGAATGAGAAAAAAGAGCAGCACTAGGTCATGTTTATTTCAGAATCGTAACATATTAACAAGACTCAATAACTGATTATATATCACTAGTTGCCCAATTTTGTGTACAACACGTCCCTAATGAGCCAATTACATCTGTTGTTTATGGCCTACCATTAGATATGTATTTCTACTCTCAATAGCAAAAAGACATCCATTTTTTCTGTCTAAAATACCTCAGAATCATAATTCATTCAGAGAGCTTGTTTAGTTTGTTTTCCTTTCTTTTTTACATAATAATGAAATCCGAGTGAATTTGTAGTGTGATTTTCATGACCACTAATTAATTATATAGCAGAGTTTGGTAGTGGGAGATTACTGACATTACAGTTCTTTTGGAAAGAACATGTCATTACTCTAATACTGTGGTGGCCATATATATATTTAATAGAAACAAGTGGCAAAAGTGGGCCTGATATTGCTCACCTTTGCAGGTGACATGTCAGCTTGTGAATGCAAATTCACACATGCATTGAAACTGTAGAACACATTGTCGTTAAACTGTCTATTGATGTTGGTGTTATTTATCTTCTTTCCAAGACACACACACACACATATATATATATATATATATATATATATATATATATATATATATACACACACACACACACACACACATACACACAGCAGGCATTCTCCCCTGTACCTCTCACATCCCCTGGGGACAAGACTATGATTCATGACACTGTTTATATTCCCACCCTTGAAGTACATGTACTTACTTGGCATTATACGAGGAGTTAATCTGTGCAGTTAGCATGGATTACTGGCTCTGTACTTAACCCCATGCAGCCCCACCCCTTGATTTGAGATCCACACCAAAGGAAGCTATGTTGGCTCAGTGGTCAAGGCACTGAACTCATGACCAGAAGGTTGGAGGTTTAATTCCCACCATCTGATCAGCCTGGATCCTCCTTATATGAATGGATATCGCTCGCAAGTGAACTCATTTGAGATCTTGAAGATACAAGCTTACATACCAATTATCAGAAATATGCCAATTAGAGTGGTAACAAGCTCAACCAATCTGATGCAAGATCACATCGTTAATAGGTGTGGATCTTGCTCGTTACTGAACTTATTTAAGAGCTTGATGATATAAGCCCATAATCCAAGTTTGATCGAAACTGGATAAAAAATATGGCTTCCCAAATGGCTCAGTCAATCAGATGCAAGATTACCTCATTAACATGCATGTATCTCGTTCATTATCAAACTTGTCCAAGATTTTGATGGCATAAGCATATATTCCAAGTCTGATCAAAATCAGGTCAGAAATACTGACTCCAGTGTGTTCACAAGCTATTCCAATAAGATGCAAAACGGACCCATTAATATGTGTGGGATCTCAACCTTTATTAAGCTTTTCTGAGATCCTGATGATATAAGCATATATTCCAAATCAGATCAGAAATAAGGCTTCCAGAGTGGTAGCAAGCTTAACCAATCAGATGCAAGATCACCTTATTAATATGCATAGATCTCACTTATATCTGAACTCAAACAAGATAGAGTATTGATGATATAAACCTATATTCCAAGTCTGATAAAAATCTGATCAAAAACAAGTCCTCCTGTGTCATAACAAGCATATTTGGATGGACAAGCAACGGACAGATGACAGAGAACTGACACATAGCCATGATATAAGATCACTAGGCCTTGCAACCAGGTGAGCTAAAAACAAGGCAAGTAATGTCTGTTTTTCATTTATGACATTACACAAAATAAAGATAGAACAAATTTACATCCTGAGTAGAACATTACCATAGGTACTAATTCTGTTACTTTAATTTTTTTATTTCCTCTTGTTTGTTTCTTACATCAAAAGAATTAGATTACCCCCCACCCCCATTCTTGTTTGCAGTCCAAAAACATGCAGAAAATATATTAATGCAAATAAATGAAGTTTTCGATCTTGCTGTTATAAAACAGTATAACACATTTAGGTGAAATACAATCACAGCAACAAGAGATTCTGTATGGAAACCACCTGTGTATGCATAAAAGACAGGGAACCCATCATGTGGATCAGCTCCAGCCTAAAAACACCAAATATATTCTTGCCACCTTCAACATTCATTCTACACTGGTCAGCATCCACCTCAAAGCAATTACACTGTATCCATACAGTTTATTTATGTAAAGTGGAAGCATGTGTGTATGAGACAAATGAATAGTGCTAATGTTCTGGATTCTTACAACCCTCAACTTTTAGGCTACTTTGGTCAGTGTCTAGTTTCATAATCACTGCCTTGGTTTCTTACAGTCAATAACATTTTTCTCATGCAAAAAAAGTACCTACCGTATATGCTCGTGTATAAGCCAGGTCCAAATGCAAACAACATAGACCCTGATCTGCTGTCGCATAATGCTCCGGCAGATCAGGGTCTATGTTGTTTGTCTTACTAATTAGTCCTTACAAAACTGCATAGACCCAGATCTGCTGGCACATTATGTGATGGCAGATCTGGGTCTATGCAGTTTGCAGTTGGTATCTCACTATATGCGAGTATATACGGTACTTAAAAAGATGCATTACTGTTATTTTTATTCTGTAATCTGGAATTTAAACATTCTTTATACAAGTTTTCTTCTTGAAACAAAATCCGAAGGATGGGCAATCTGGGGACCTAATACTTGTAAATGATGTTTACCATAACGGCTGATTAATATTTTTATCATATGCATCCAACTTGGTAAAACAGACATTAGCAAGATAAATAACATCTCTAGCCAGCACAGAAAATTTCCACTATTGTCAAAATATAATTGCTTTAAAAACAAGGGTGCTGGAGTGGGGTATCTGTGACCACTATTAAATAACAATGTAATATCAGTGATATGCAATGGTTAATTTAATCACAAAAGAAACTGAAGTTTAATACAACTGTACATGTGTATGAGGTGTTTATATTTTTCCTGTTTCTTTATGTATGACAAGATAAGCATCCTTTTCATTGTTTGAAGAACAATGGGTGATTAAACCATGCTTTAGGGATTCATACAAGGTAATTTCACTGGTACAAGGGACTTGTTACACAAAACGGTGTGCAATTACCATAAGGAGGTGGGGTACTTTATTTGGAACTCAAAGTTATACAAGCAGGTTGACATTTATTCCTAAATGTGCCAAGTCAGTAAATCAAAATAAAGCTTATGCAGCTGGTGGTTGGCAGCCAATTTTTATATTTGAGTTTTTTAATGTTAATAGGTCACTCAATGAAGTTTTAAATAGGATGTTTAACATGGTGGTTGCCACTGTCAACACCATACTAGAAAGTTGTGAGCCCAAGTCCCACAGTGGTCAATGCTGCTATGCCCTTGAGCAAAGCACCGAATTTCTGTTACTCCAGTCAACCCAGCTGTACATGGGTATAGCTTTGCCAGGAGGTTAACTGCAATGGGCTGGCATCCCAACAAGGGACAGTTTGAGCTTTCAGTAGATTCATGCCTTGGAAATGATGATACACCCCAGTCTTGTGAGCCACTAGTAGGCTTGGGAAGAGTTCAATCCTTGATCTGATTTAGTATAAGCTTCCAGAGATCACAATAACCCTGCATGCACCACAATGACTTGTGTTATATGCACAGAAATGAGTGTTACAAGGAAAGTCATGTTAAGAGTCCTTGTCAAGTATTAAATTTTCTAAACTTGTTTACAAATACAATCTATCCACATTTATGACTTTCATAAGAATTTCTACATCAAAGTAACAACTATAGAAATATACCTCTATGACCCAAACATGTACTTTTTTCAGACTGATAAATGAGGCTGTACTTGATAACTGCAATTAAGAGAATGTATATATTTTATGCTCCTAATTCCAGCCAGATTGTTTACAAGACTTTTTTTGAGTGACATTTGATAATGTTGACATCAACAGCAAAGCAGTTAACTATAACCTCTGTGTCTATTCCAAAGCAAAGACAAACACACAAAATTGTTTTAAGACTGAAATAACATCACTTGAAAAAATGTGTAACATCTTTCCCAGTGTCAGCATGTCCAGTTTATCAACAGTATCTCAACTTTGGACAAAGTAATCACATAGACATTGAGATACAAAATGAGGTCCAAAACAAAAAAAATAATAAAAGGTATGCAATATTAACTAGAAATTACACAGCAAAAATGTTTGAAGAAAACTCTAGTTCCAAATTAATAATTGAGGTAATGTATACTCTTGATAAATTAGTTTAAAGACATTATGATAACCTTGTGAAAAATGAAATGAATATGCTCTCTTATTTGTATAAAAACACAAAAATGACCTTACATGCATGTTCATATATCCACAATAAAATAACAAATAAATGATGAAAATCCAAAAGAACGTAAATATAAACTGTCTTAAATAGGACCACCAAGTTACAAGTCAAGTAGTCATCATTTTGTTCTTGCTCGCTTGCTGGGTGGTGCTGAAGAATCCAGACTTGTCACCTCTTTCAACCTCTTATCCAACATTTTGCTTAAATTTGTCCCACATTTGAACTCTACTGTGGAGCGTTTGTTGTACTCTATACAATTTTGGAAAATTTGTCTCACATCTGCCTCAAGTTCCTCAGGATCATTATATTGAAATTTGTTTATCTTGTTACGGATGGTGGAGAAGTCCATGGGCTTCTCAATGATGTCATAGTAATCTGGTACCTGAAAGGAAACAAGACAATATCAGTTCAGAAAGTTTTAAAAGCCTTTTCAAGTTTTTTTGTTCATAAAATTAAGCAGTCTTTAAAACCCCTATTTTTGTTTTAGAAAAGTATTTCTGACATCCTGAGACTTTACTTTTGCAAACTGATTACTATGATTGCTGCATGTTGATTTGTCTAGTTCTTGTCAATAGTAATTTCAACTAAACAGTCTTTGGAAAACAGATTTATGTTATCGTACTCAGTTTAATTCAAATGTGGGGTTTTATCCCCATTTCAAACACAAAAAATGAAAATTAGAGGTATAAAACATTTACTGCCATCTATACTTGCTTTTAAGTTAGGTCCAATGGCATAGACCCATATCTGCCATCACATAATGTACTGGCAGGTCTGGGTCTATGCAGTTGGTTTGGAGTAATCAGAACAAACAAACACAGACCCTGATTTGCTTACACATTATGCGATGACAGATCAGAGTCTATGTTGTTTGCAGTTGGACCCAACTTATAAGTGAGTATATATGCTAAATAATTATGTTTAAATTGATTAGTAGATATCAAGAATTTCGTCACTGATAGAATTTTTAGTATGCATTTTGCAAATATTTTTTCCTGATGTCCTGACCATAAACTCGATTCATTTGTTGTCAATAAAGAAATATTCCTCTTTTGCATATTCATGTATTTTGCCTTTCATTAGGCGCAAAATGGTTTCTTCCCCACCTTTAGTAAGTATAATACAGGGAAATACTGACTTTCACAACCCCCAAAAAGGTGATAAATATGGACAGTGTGTTTTCATTATTTTAAATTTATTTCTAAGCAAGAGGGAATCCGCAGTGTGTGTATGTTTTCTTCATACACAAAAGCTTGTATCCTCACCAGTTATTACTTCCATTTTTACTTTTAACATAAATGCCTGCACTGTGTACCATTTTCAGGAATAGTCAACATTGTAAGTCTTTACTGAATGTAGTTTCATGGGTACAGTGTAAACTGCCTTAGTGGACACCTCCATACAACAGACACCTGTTCAAAACAGACATTTTCAGGGATTTTCAATGAAAATCAAACAATAATTTGCCTTGATATAGTGGACATATGCCCAACATGGTCAGTCGACTTTTTTGGGGTCAACAAAGTTGTGTATAACAGACAATGTGACCCAACACGTGCACAGATCTGCAGCTCACCAAGGGCACTATCGAATGTATTCTGATTTGTGAAGTCCAACTTTATAGACAGTTAACTACACTGGGAAAAAACTATTTTCCACTAGGTCTAATTATATAATATGTTCTCTCGTCACTGAATTTATAACTGATACAATCTGGATTCAATCAGAAAATAGCGCAATTAGGTGATGGGCACCCAACTTATACACAAAATAATAAAATATTGGCTCTGAATATGTTATACATTAAACAGTACACAAGTAAGTATGGGTGACTAGATCTGGTTCAAATTAGAATAATGATAACTGTTCGCAATTATCATCCTTAGATATCAAGGTACAACATACCACTGACTATAGTGAAGAAAATATATTTAAACGTCCGGTCCATTATCATTACAAGGCCCACATTTGTATATGCTAGTATCCTATCATCCAGTACTCTCAATTTATACACTACTTACGCTAGTACATTATGATACAGTACTCTCAATTTATAAACTACTTATGCTAGTACCCTATGATCCAGAACTCTCAATTTATACACTACTTTTGCTAGTACCCTATGATCCAGTACTCTCAATTTATCTGCTACTTATGCTAGTACAGTGAAACTCTCAGAACAAAAAATAATTTTGTTTTTGAGAAGTTTTCAGTTTACAGAGGTTTTTACAGATGTGAAAAAATTTCTTTTTCTAAGCACTTATGTGAAGAGAGAGAGAGAGAGAGAGAGAGAGAGAGAGAGAGAGAGAATGTAATTATGAGAGCATCAGTTTCTGTGTGTTTAAGAGTGCACAAAATTAAGAAAGCTGTTCTTTTTTTTTTAAATACATGTATTTAATGAATTAGCTGAACAATATATGTTCCTTCCAAAATCACATCCTGTCACATAAATACAGTTGTTCCACATAAAAATATGGTCCTCACCACAAGAAACATCTGAGAAATGGGATACTTTTAAAACTTTACTAGAAGTCCATTAGAATTATGAATGATACTCCACAATGTATTATTCATAATGTTCACAGTTCAAAAACCTGGCTTGAAGAAGGCATGAAACATTGTCTGTTTTTTCTTACATCTTTCTTCAACTAATGTGGCTTGTGTAAATGACTCTATTTTTTGTGCTGTAGCCAAATAACGCTCATCCTTAGCAATCGCAAAGTTTTTTAATCTCTGTATAAGATCTAAAACTTCTGGATATGTCATCAAGTAAATCTGACTTTTAGAATACTGCTTTGTCTGTCTCTGTTGGCAAAGCATCAAAAGTGAGACCACATGCCTGGTTAATAAAGCCCTGATATTTAGTTTTAAAAAACAAGCAAACAATGTTCTATTGATCATGTATACTAATGAACAGCATCAATCACAATTCGATAATAAGCAGATAAACATAAGTCTTTCTTAAATAGATTACCTACATGCATTTAGTTATTAATAATTCACCTTAAAAGCTGGCTCTTTTGTATGGTGCAAAGATTTCAAGATTAGCCTATTGTCAGCCCTAACCTGTGTCGGCAAAGAAGTATTGTTTTAACCTCATGTGCCCTTGGGACATTTTCCAGGTCTTCGTCTCACAGATCAACCCACCACAATACTTGCTAACTGTAATTAATCTGTTCCAGCTTGTGTCAGGAATTTAGCAGCTAAAATATATTTCCAAGTTCTAAATGAGTTTTGGCTTTATTGGAATTTTTTAAGCGTTAAATTGAAATTTGGGATAAAAATTTGTTTCAGTATTTGGAGTTGAGAGGTTTCGGTTTACTGGGGAAAAAATGATGATATTAAAGAAGGAAAAATTCTTGGCTAAAATAAAATTTCGGTCTTGAGGGGATTCCAGTATAATGAATTTTCAGTTTTTAGGAGTTTCACTGTACACTATAGTCTAGTACTCTCAATTTATATGCTACTTATGCTAGTACCCTATAGTCTAGTACTCTCAATTCATATGCTATTTATGCTAGTGACCCTATGCTCCAGTACTCTCAATTTATAGACTACCATAATGACGGTCAGTCTTGGGACACCCTTAATTATTTTCAAAATGTAGGGGTTTTTTTAATGACCTATACAAGCTGGGACACTAAATTATAGCAATTTTTTCATGTACTATAAGTCTTGGGACACCTTAGACATTTGTTTTCTACTGATCGCTCAGCGTATTTTATTGATCGTAACGTTATTAAAAAAAAAAAAAATTTGCAGCTGTTAAGGGGGAATCATTATGAATTACTTGATGGAAATGTTATAAATATAATTTGTTTGTAAAATCACTAAATGTATTTAATTTTCCTGTTTTCTTATCATTCCTACCCATTTCAAATATGTATCATTTCATTGGGTGATGACAAGCATTGAGCATTAAAACGATGCGGTATGCATATTAACAGTAACTTTTCCTGTTTTTACTCCAGTTTACTATTGTCAGTTTATGCATTATTGCATTAGAACCAGTAATTAAATTTAAATACCTAACTCATTAAAATGTGGTACCAGTATTAAAACAACAAAAATAGTATTTGGTTCATGGCTCACATTTATAGTGACCATGTTTACATCATGGTGTCACCGCATGTACATCGAAGATTTTAACTTGCACTGAATGAAGTACATCTCTTGGTTTTAAATCATTGGCACTACTGCACTAAACTTCAATACTGTCTTTAAAATACAACAAAGAAGCCTCAGAAATAATGCTTTGAAAATAACTGCAATAGTAACACCGTGGTAGTTTGCTTTGATGTAAGTGACCGTAAATAAGTACTTGTTTACTCAGCTACGGTAATCATGCTAATATTAATGTAGCAAAAGGCAATAAAAAGATTAATATTGTAGAACAAAGGGGTCAGGCATTACCTTAGGACAAAATTCCCTCTTTACCCAAGCCAGTTTTAGGGTTTAACAATTAACTAGCCTGGATTTCTGTCGGAAGACAAAAAACAAATCCACCAATTATAATCAACAGGAGATGCCAAAACAACCAGCTTACCAAAATCAAACATGGAATGAGAAATGTTTGGAAAATTTCAATTTTGTGTTAATCTGAAACACAAAACTAAAATGGATCGATGATGATCTAATTGATCTATATTCAGAATTGTAACCTATGCTATGGTCATTCTTTAATGAATATGTGACAGTTATGTGAATATATTCTGGCTATGTACCTAATATATTTATAAATATTCATTCAACACATGTCTTTTCATATAGATTACATCACTCTGTAGGATCGCTTATATCACTGAAAAAAGGTAACTCTTTGAGCGCATGAAACAGTAAATAAAACAGGAATGGACATATAGCTAAAATGTTAATAAAGCAAAATCTGCATCTAACATTTTTAGAAGAAAAAAAAACAAGGATATAATTGATGATATGCACTGTGTAAAGTAATATACACTATAGTACTGGTCTCCTGGTAAACTCTAAGCGACCCATGAATTATGAAGTCTTTATTTATCTTTATTTTATTTCATGTTGATGAAATCAGAAAATATGCACAAGCAAAATACTAACATAAAAACAGTCATAGTAGTTTATGACAGTTTACTGATATGGTTTTGAACAAGAGCTGGTCACTGCTGTGTGACATATGGTGAACTTGCCGATTTTGTCTTTACATGTTTGTTTCTATAAGTGTTGGGACACCAAAAAGGTTTTTTTTTTTTTGCATGCATGGTAGTCTTTGGTCACAAAAATAATAATTCTTTCCTGTCCCAAGACTTAAAGTCATTACAGTACTTATAATAGTACCCTATTGTATCGTACTCTCAATTTATACACTGCTTATGCAAATACCCTATAGTACAGTACTCTCAATTTATACAATACTTATGCTAGTATCCTCTAGTCCAGTACTCTCAATTTTTACACTACTTATGCAAGTACTCTATAGTCTAGTACTCTCATTTTATACACTACTTATGCTAGTGTTGCATAGTCTAGTACTATCAATTTATACACTACTTATGCCACACTTTGTTTTCACAGTAATATAAAAAAAAAAAAAAAGATAGTGAACACAGAAAATTCTAAGTATTAAAAGGCACCTATATGCAACTTGCATGCATGTGTTCAAAGTTTGGCTGAAATATCTTAAACAGTTTGAAAGTTATGCTCTTGAATGAAAATGTTCATGGACAAAAACAAAAAAACACAAAAAAACAGTGATAGCTATATCCCTTTATATTACATAGCAGGTGTAAGTGTGGAGGAATCAGCTATACCCCAAGAAGATGGCTTCATCTACATCCACCACCCCTCCAAAATGTCTGCTAGAAGACAGAAGGATCTATCAAAGATTTCATATATAGGATGTTCATATTTGCAATGTATACTAAAACTAAAAAATTGTGAATAGCAAAAGGCACTCTGGACCACTAGTTTAATGTGTACCAAATTTCAAAGATACCTTCAATGGTTTGAGACTTGTGCCCAGCAAACATACATAAAAAGTATTTAAACTGAAGAATGGTGAATAGTAAATGGCACATCAACACCACTAGTCTAACATGTGTACCAAGTTTCATAAAAATACCTTGAACTGTTTCAGAGTTATACTCCAAAAATGAAAATGTATATGGACAGAGAGACAGATGAACACAGTGATAGCTATATCCCCTTGTATTATATACTGGGGGAGAAAAAGTTTATTTAATATCAATTTTAACATCACATTTCATGTAAAGAATAAGTATCAGGACAGTATTTATTACGAGTAAAAGTAACCATACAAATTTCATTTATCAAACATTGGCCTTTATTTTTAATTTTTGATAAAAGCATGTATCAAAATTCATCTAAAGTACAATATACTTTGCATCATACTTACTAGTTTTTTGTCAACTGGTTTGAGGAATGGCCAAGAATCTTCATGATTTATTAGTTCCATCACCACATCTTCCAACATTTTAAGCTGCTGGACTTTGGTGTTGCCCCTAGAACTGCTGGTTAACTGTTTTGGGTGACTATCCTCACCTGTAAAAGAATTCAATCATTGAAGAGCCCTTTGTTTGTGTATGTCTTGTTAAAAATACATTAGGAACATCTAATATAACACCATCATGGTGTACTGCATATACATATAATATTCCTGACAAATATTTACTACTATGATTCCTATCTAAAATCGTACCTCAGTATGTAAGTATGTATTAGCATTTAATGACATGTCAGCACAATAATGGCTATAAGGTGCCAATTAAAAGTAAAGTTCTAAAAATGTCAATATATTGAATTGCACATACAAACTTTAGGAAGATAAACTCTTTCAAATAAATAAAACATTAAGTACTACAAGATAGAGAGATATAAAGATAAAGATGTTAAAATTCTGTAAAATGTGTATACAATAAAAATAAAGGTAAAAAATAAACAATCTTTAAAACATAGGGTAAAAAATATATAAACTGCATTTTCTCAAAAAGTGCAAGATTTTCTCTGGTGGTACTTCAGCATAAAGTTCCTTGAGTTCACTTTAAAAATTGTACCTCATATTGGGAGGCCTTACAAACAAGGCAAGATGCTTTCTGTGAAACACTGTATTTTGCCAGCACACAAGACTTTGTTGCAAGTCACATGACTTTCAAAAATTTTTATAAAAAATTACAGCATTGTGGTCAGCACGATTCCAACTCTGATGCCACTGGTGGTGGTGGTGGAAAATAATACCATGTCAAAGCAATGTGACACAATCTAACACAAGGGCTGCAACATGACTCAAGTAATCAAAGTAGCAGACTTGACTCAGTCTTAACAGGGTTAGAACAGTCCTTAAAACATTATTTTCAAAGGCTTTTCAAGGCTTTTACAAGTTTTTCAATGGAGTGTTTTCCCCAAATAAAATGTTACCATTAGTTTTTGTCAGTAACAAACTGACACTATTTACAAGGACCATAATAAAAATAAAAAACAAAACAAACAATGGATTTCATTTTCTGACTTATCATGATGTGAAGGGAACTTATCATGAAACTCAGATGAGAAGTATCAAGTCTGAACTTTGCGAATAGTCTCATAACAGAATCTTACAGGTACATCCATCTGGTTTTCTAGAGACTTTTTGTTCAAACTTTATCAAACATAACCCCATATGATGCTTTGATATCATTTTTCAGCAACTGTTTAAAATGTTCAACAAAGCCAAACAAGCACATGTATGCAACTTTTTTTTTCTCCGCAAGAAAATTTCTGAGCTATGTCACTATCTGGAAACATTACTTGTCTGTTTTATCCGATGAAAGGTATGAATGGTGTTCAGTCATAGTTCTCCAAGTCCATAATATTTCTGCTTTTAAAACATCAACCTTTGTTGTACAATTATCAACAATGCCTGAAGGCAGAGCAGTCACTGATGGTGGTGGAGGCACAGTTAACCTTCCACTCAAGACAGTAAGTAAAGTTCCAGAAGCCTCACTTTTCATCACAGTCGCATGTAATAAATGCAACAAACTTGCATTTGTCTTATGTTTCTTACTTTTCATATAAGACTTGACAGCACTTTCTTCCATGCTAGAAATATCCAAAATTTTGTCACAAGCCTTACAAATTGCTTTGTTTTCATCTCCCTTCAACACTTTTAACCAACCACTATAAAGTGAGTCACATTCCCATTTGCTACTGTATAAAAAGCTAATGGCAGGCCTAATGTGAGTTAGGTCAGCCATTTGCATTGTTGGTCCGATTATAGTGTCACCTATTCAAAGGAACACAACTCCTTCCAATACATACCAGTGTCATGTACTAATTCACCAACTCAATTTTATTGTATTACACTCTATAAAAAAAAAAACATTTTAAAAAAAAAAATTAAAATTACATTCAATACGGTTTTGACAATACTGATCAAATTCAAGGTGGTATTGAAGAAATTCAAGTAGTTTTTTCACAAATTCAAGGACTTTTCAAAGACGTGCAAACCCTGCTTGAGTACTTGAAACTGTGGTTGCCAACAGCAATATCTCTAATCAAGTCAAAAAACATGCCTACCCATCCACACCTTTCTGGAAAGTTTTGAAAATATAAATAAAATCTATTAATACATTTTCAATGGACAAGAAATATTTGAGCATACAAAGTTTGCTCAAATATTTAGCATATGCTTACTAAAAACTCCACACTAAAGTAGAAGAAGAGTCCTTTGAATGGACCGACACTTTACTGTCCAAAAAGAATTTCCAGGAATCCAAGATAACACTGTTTCTCCTTTTAACTTCTGAGTGTTGAAACCATCTCTACTACTCTTGAGCAATAACAAGATTTTCAAGATGGCTACTTTGACAGAGATATTAACTATTTTCATTTAGGACCAACCAGACATCATAATAAGTCTTTTGGTGAAAACCCCATGTCAATATGACCATCCATTCAGGAGAAGTAGCAGTCACAAGATTTTTATGCTGGCCACCATGGTGGTCATATTGAAGTCAAATCAGTACAATTTTCATTTAGGACCAATCAGACACCATAAGAAGTCTTCTGGTGAAAATCTCATGTTGAAATGTCTTTTTGTTTAGGAGCAGCAATAACAAGATTTTCAAAATGGCTGCTGTGGCAGCCATATTGGACATCAGATCTGCATCACTTTCATTTAGGACCAACCAGACATCACAAGTCTTTTGGTGAAAACTCAATATGTCAATATGAGAATCTATCCAGCAGTAGTAGTGATAAAAAAAATAATTCACAATGACTGCCATTGTGGCCATATTGGAGGTCAGAATTGCACCATTTTCATTTAGGACCAACTAGACATCATAAAAAGTAATTTGATGAAAATCCCATGTCAATCTGACTTTCCATTCAAAAGAAGTTGCAATAACAAGATCTGCAAGATGGCAGTCATAGTGGATGTCAGATTGGCACCATTTTCATCTATGACCAATTAGACATCATAAGAAACCTTTTAGTTAAACCCCATGTTGGTATGACTATCCATTGAGGAGGAGCAACGATAACAAGATTTTCAAGATGGCTGCCAAGGGGGTTATATTGTGTTAAAATAGTATTGACTAAAGTAGTAGTAGGATTTAAAAGCAGACCTAATATATGCTACATATACAAAAAAGAATTAGAGCCCCAGTAAGGCAAATTTAACTTGAATGATATGAAAATCATAAGCAACACATCTTCCAAATTGTCAGTAGGAGTCATCTTCTCTTAATGTTAAATACTCCCAAATTTGGACTCGTGTCTAAATGTACCCGACTCGTACTTGGGTACTCATTGTTGCACCAGCTAACACTACTGTAAATTAAATTGCAACAAAAAAAAACAATCACAGGTGTATCTACTACGAATTCATTTATATTCATAAGCATCAGTTCTTGTTAAGTGTTAACAACATACCATTTTCACGAGGTAGTTTTGAAGCTGATTTTGCAGATTTCTTCAATTTTGGTTTCTCATCCTCAGAATCAGAGTTTGCAGCTCGTTTTTTTCCTCTCTCAGTTTTGAGTGTCAGAGGACTACTCCTCGGAGTACTTTTAGCAGAGGAGCGATCCAGTGTAGTCTTTCCCTTCTTAGAATTCCCTGTAATAGAAATAAAAAGATTCAGGAGCGATCCAGTGTAGTCTTTCCCTTCTTAGAATTCCCTGTAATAGAAATAAAAAGATTCAGGAGCGATCCAGTGTAGTCTTTCCCTTCTTAGAATTCCCTGTAATAGAAATAAAAAGATTCAGGAGAGTCATGTTGGAGATTATTTTTCCTTTCAAAGAAACTGCATACAGTAATGAAACAAGAGTTATTGTTGGTTGTTGGTTGGGTTTTAACAGCACTTTCAACACATTATTTGCTACATTATGCCAAGGAAATGGGAGCAAAGTGCCTTTTCCAAGGACACACCAAGGCAGCTGACCTTGGCTGGCCTGGGAAGGTATCAAACCCACAAGCCTTGGATTATGAGTCTGATGCTCTACTTAATGAGCTACCAACTTAAGAAGTACCATCAGATGAAATGAAATACCATACGATACTATTCAAGGTAAATGAAAAACATGAAAAGAATTATATAGATATAATGAAACTGATGACAGAACTTGACTTATTATAATAAGTCAAGTTCTGTCATCAGTTTCATTATCTCTATATATGTTGCAATACAAAATGAATCCTGTTAGATTCTTAACTACATGATGGACGTAAGTGAACATACACTTTTTGCATTTTAAACTAGCTGTACAACCTTGATATAAAACTCTTTAAGAAAACAAGACTGTGTTAAAATGGCTTGAATGAAATCAAAATTAAAAGGATGAATGGATTATGTCTCATATTCACAATGTCTAAGTTATGGTCAAGCACGTTTCAACTGCATTTATAGGAGATGCAAAATGGTTTTTACACAAAGTTAAAAAGTCACAATTTCTGAAGTAGAAGAATTGTTGAAAATATATAGTTTATTCTAATAAAAATTCAAAAAAAGTATGCTGCCTATTCTAGAAACAATATATAGTAGTCCGGTCTCAAGACCAGTCCTTTTGCCAAAAAAGTGGTCTCTGAAGACAGGTGGTCTCTCATAACAGGTCTGTGCAGAAGGGACAGTTTTCAAGATGAAATTCAACTGGGTTTAAGACAGAAAAAGACCCATAATTACTGTCCATATACTGCACAGTTTGTGACATATACTTAGGTCTGGTTTACAGTCTGTAGCATACAACTCTACCTTCTACATTTAAGGAAACCAGTAACCAGACAACTTTTCCTCATTCTTTTGTGCATCTCGGGTCAAGAAACAATTTGCACTCTGCCTGCAGATTCTACTCAGTGATCATGGTTACAAAGAATCAAATAAAGGTCTGTAGTGTTTATATCTGGTTTTGTGATATGTTCATTCATAGCAGTGTTGAAACACATTTTACTTGAATATCGTGGCCACTGGTTGCCCATACCAGTGGATTTATATAGTAAAATTAATCTGTGCAAAAAGATTTTGATTATGAATGACAAGTGGTCACTCATCGCATAGGTTGCTCAAATCAGGTTTTACTGTATAAGCTTGAGTGTCCATGCAAACTAGGCAATTCTGGTAAGGACAACATATAGTATATATTAGTTGCCATAACATCAACAATTTTGTCTAAACCCTGTTAGAATGAAAAAGATAAAAGACTCATCATCCAGCAGATCTGAATTGTCTATCATTTATCACTCATTAATTCTTGCTTACAGTTGCTTTACCTCACAAGTTAAATTGATACAAAAATATAGATTAAGTCCTGACAAAATCATACATAAAACCATCGATCACATGGCATCATTGCACAAATTAGGTAAATAAAAGGAAGAAGGCTTCGAAGCTATCTATTGCATCAGAAGATACACTTTTCTTCATATAATACCAAAAAGTCAGATAAATCCATCTGATACATAACAAAAACAAATCTCTGAATCATCTATGAATGGATTTACAGTACATTAAATTTTCTTTCTGCTTGTAGATGTTAGTATGGATATATACAAAAATTAGTGATAAAATTTATTATTTTCAAATTCTAACCTGCAATGACAATTTTGCCTGCTTTCTTATCTGTGCCAGAACATATCTGACATAACCATTTTCCTTTGGGGACCTTTTTTAGTGGAGGGTTGGCACAAGTCAGATGGTAAGAGAGAGGGCAATTGTCACACAAAATTAGAGTGCCTCCTTTGTGGCACACAGCACAGACACTGTCATTCTCTATCTCTTCTTCCTCCTCCTCTTCCTCCACTTCATCATCACTGAAAAAATAATACAGGAGTTCAGTGAAATGTCTATTTCATGTCTCATATACATCAAACAGCTGTTCTTAATTCTGTGAAATTTCTATTTCAATCCTCATATACATCCAATGGTTTTTCTTCTCCAGAACTTGGGCTTAGTGCCAATAGCAAAAACATGGTCCTGTGACCATGATACTGTACCCATCTTCTTCTTCCTTCTCTTCCTCTGAGGTATCTTCCTCTTCACTAGATTCCTCTGCGCTGAATGTTCTTCGTCTGCCTTTCCTTGGGCTCCGATGCATATCCTTTGGCCGACATGCTGGGCAAAACCAGTCTCCTTCAGGTACATTCTGAAAAATTTTATTTGTAACTTACGAGATAATGCAAGGGAAAAATTATCTTTTGATTGGGCTATCCACCAAAGGTTAGAACATTTAAAGTTTTTCAAAATTTCACTTATCAGGCATTACTTAAAATTGCACTATTCTCTCCTGCCTGGTTTAGTGTCAAAGCATAGTGAATTTTTGAATAGTAGATGCCTAATGTATGGACCATCTCACACTTGTGCTTGGACAATAATGTTCCTTGTGCTACATGACGATGTAGTCATGACACAAGATATATATGTTCACTGTATTGGTAAACATCTTAAGCTACTGTATCTACTCGCATATAAGTAGAGTCCAACAGAAAACAGCATAGACCCTAATCTATGTTGTTTCTTCTACTGATTACTCCTAACAAACTGCACAGACCCAGATCTGACGACACATTATGCTATGGCAGATCTGGGTCTGAGCAGTTTGCAGTTGGACTCAACCTGTGAGTACATACAGTACACTCAATATAGCAGTTATAATCTGAAGTTCTCTTTGAATTTAGTTCCAGCAAAACCATTCAAAGATGGGAGCTTAATCAGAGCAATGTCAACCACACTGTTGCATAATGCTCAAAAATCCCCATTAATATTCTGAATAATGCATTATTTAGGAAAAAGTAGAGCGACTGCACCAGTTGCAGCACAAATTTGAATATTTTTGATTCAATGGTCATTTCTTTGATGAAAATACAGCAGAATTGTTTTATAACAATATGTACATAGCATCAAAAGTTCAACCTTTCAGTACAATGTATGCTATGCCATTGTATTTAGTTCAAATGCATTCATAGAACATTTTTTTTTCTTCTTTTTCTTGTGCCCCATTACTTTAGATTTACAAACTAGTTACCACACAAAACAAGAGTCCCTCAAAGGAACTGATGCTCTACTGGCTGAAAAGAATTTCCAGGAATTCAAGATAAGACCACTTCTTCCTTTTAACTGCTGAGTGTTGAAACCATCTCTGATATTCTTGAGCTATAAGATTTTCAAAGTAGCCACTGTGGCAGCCATATCGGATGTAAGATTGGAACCATTTTCATTTAGGACAAACTAGACACCATTAGTAGGCATTGGGTGAAAACCCCATGCCAATATGACCATCCATCCAGGAGAATTTGTGACAAGATTTTCAATATAGTCATTGTGGCAGCCATATTGGATTACTGCAGGGCACCATTTTCATTTAGGACCAATTAGATATCATAATTAGTCTTCTAGTTAAAAAAATCCATGTTGATATGACTTTCAGAGATGCTGACAGGACATTATTTACCTGACACTTAAATATCTCTCATTCTTCCTGTTCCACTCTGTTAGGGCTCTATTGATATCAGAATCCTCATAGTTCTATATGTATTAATCTGTTGATTGTTTCTGAGCTTAATCTGTTCCTCATCTGTGTATGATTAATGTTCTGTGCTAATAACCCCCTTTTACAGTCTGCTGTCTAAAGGGGCATATGCATAGCTAGCGTAACCAGCTTCACCAAGTTGGGAAACTGTTCTTTATGGTTCTTATGTACAATTTTCCACAGCTCATAGGTATTGTCTATTCAATATCTCTACTCCAAAATAAGATTTTCCAACAACATGCTCTCTGCCAAAGTGTCACTTTCTGGAATCAGCGATTTGCTGATTACTATGCCAGATTTCCTATCTGTTCCATAATGCTGTATTGGGGTTTCAAGTCCATCAATGTATTTTTCAAGCACAAACACAAATTCTTTATGTGAATATCCACATCAAATGCATAGATTTGTATTTAATGGAAATTTCTTTTTTCACGAGTAATATTTCAGCTATTGCAAGTATAAATCCCAAATTAAACTTCAAAAACACCTTATATATAGTTGTTGAACATCAAATTCATCACTTTCGACACTGTGTTCAATTACAACAATCAAGAGCATTTTCACATTCACTGAAACACTTAGTTTAAAAGAGCAGCAGAATGACTCAAACAGTTGATCAAAATCACCAATTTTATTTCAAATGTGCTTCTGGTATTTACAGCTCATAAAAATGAAGTACATTATCTTAACACATACCTAAAACAAGCTCCAATCTAAGGGACTTATGCTCTACTCTGAAAAGAATTTCCAGGAATCCAAGACAAGACCACTCCTTCTTTTTAACTGCTGAGTGCTGAAACCATATTCTTCAGCAATAACAAGATTTTCAAAATTTCTGCTGTGGTGGCCATATTAAATATAAGATTGGCACTATTTTCATTTAGCACCAACTATACATCTTAAATAATCTTTAGGTGAAAATCCATGTCGATATGACCACCAATTCTGAAGTAGCAATAACACATTTTCAAGACAGCCGCAGTGGCTGCTATACTGGAAACAAGATCAGCACCATTTTCATTTAGGTCCAACTAGATATCATTAGAAGTCTTCTGTTGAAAATCCCATGTTGATATGACCATACATTCATGAGCATACCTGCCAACCTCAAGAGAGGTATGAGCGTAATCTAGGTGGCAAAAAAGCATAACCTGCGCATAAAAAGTGTGATCTATATATTACATGCCATAATTACAAATAAACTGTATGAAAAATGTACATTTATTTTTGCAACTAACCTACATCTGCAGTAACTTGTGGCACTATACATACCTGCCAACCCCTACAGTATAAGCATTATCTAAATAGCAAAAAAACATAATCTGAGCATAAAAAGTGTAATCTATATATTACATGCCATAATTACAAGAAAAATGTATATTTAGTTTTGCTACTAACCTGGATCTGCAACTGGTTCAAGTTCTTGTCACAAATGGGCAAAATCCATGTGGATTAGTACCAGAATACAAACACAAAGTATACTGACAAATTAAATATACAATTATTTAACTAATCCACATGTCTAACTTTTACTGAGTGATCGTAAAGTCAACTCCACAAATCCTGCAATGAGCATGATAATGTTCTCAATCTTAGTGCTGTATTACATCACTCTCATATTCTTTTTTTAAAAAAATTTAAAGCACTATTGATTTATCCTTTTCCTGATCTGACATGTTTTAAAGTTTAAAAAGATCAATCTCCTCTAACATGTTTCAGTCATTTAACATCCAAGAGTCACATCGACAAAGCCTGTTTCACTTAACATCTTGCACCATTTTTTTTAAAAGTACAGACTGGTCTGCTAACAGATTTTTTTCATTATTATAATGAATCTATATGTCAAGGTTTCAAATTGAAGGAACCCATCTGTTTTCTTGGAAATTTGTCCTATACAGCTGCTATAAATAGAACATAATGATATTGTTAGAAAAGTACATGTAGGTCTGCGATGGACAATCGTATTCTTACGCTATTTGTACACAACAGCCTTATTTTTTTGGTTATTCTCACATTTATATGTGTGGGATTAAAGAGATGATAATAAAAACGACATGCACAGATTTTTATTGCTTTTTTTTTTTTTAAATGTACTAAAAAAGCATAATCCATATACAGGTGAGTGTAAGACATAATTCTGTGAAAAATAGTGTAATGATTACACCAAAAGCGTAATTGTTGGCAAGTATGCAGGAGGAGTAGCAACAACAACAAGATTTTCAAGATGACTGTCTTCTGGTGAAACCCCATGTTTATATCACTTTCCAGTCAAAAGTAGCAATAATAGATTTTCAAGATGGCTCCCATGGCACCCATGCTGGAGGCAAGATCTGCACCATTTTGATTTAGGACCAACTAGGCATCATAATATTTTCAAGATGGCCACTGCAGTGGCCACACCGGATGTCTGAGTGGCACCATTTTCATTTAGGACCAACAAGACCTTGTGACCAATATGTGTTTGAAGTTTCACAGCAATCCTGCATGTAGTTTAGAAGCAGTACTGATAACAAACTTGTGCTAACAGACAGATGGACATCAGTAAAGTAAATCAGTTTAGCCCGTTATTGAAATCAATAATCAGGAAACAGACCCAGCAAACTCGATATGGGCTGGTATAAAAGTACCTTCATTGGAATTCTACCTCTCTCTCAAAAAAAAAACCCCTTCACCAAAAAAACAAGGGTACAAAGTTTGGGTTCTCCATTCTGTCACGTGGCAGGTCTGGGGCACAAGACATACATAGGTAAGACAGTCAATCAGAATTCAGCATCCAACAGTTATGTCACTGACTGGAGTACTGATTTTTCCTGACAAAGTCAACATAGACTTCTGTGTATAACAAGAAAAATGTGTACAGGATTTATATAAAATTGCAAGCTGTGCTAATTTCTAGTGCCATTTTGAATGCAAGGAGACTACAATTTTGCATGTTTTCACATTTTCCAGGAATTGTGCAACTGCAAGTCCTAGATGCAACTCTGGAAAAGGGTAGCACACTATCCCCCTACCACATTTGTGGTGGTGCATAAAAAGCATTTTTCTGTGCAGTAATAAATGCAGTCCCCAGATTTCAATGACGACTAACAAGTCTGAAATATGGTTTATAAATTGTTGTTTATACTGTACCTTAAGAGGAGGCTTCAGGCAGTACATATGATGACCCCTGTCGCATCCATCACACAACAGCATCTTTTCAGCATCACCCTTCCTGCGGCACAGCCTGCAGCGTGTATGCAGTGTGGACTTTGACCAGGCCACAGATTTCTCCAGTGTGGAAAGATGTAAGAAAACCTGAGAGAGACTGGTGGATAGAAGTAGTGAGTCTTCCCATCTCTCAATCTGTGACTTCTGCTGAGGTTTGTTCTCTTCGTTCTCTCCAGCTGTTAAAAAAAAAACTATGCTGTAAATAATAGAGTTCTGAGTCTGCAAACAGTGCTATGATGTATGATGTATGATAGGACTCAAATACATTAAAGAGAAGGATGATAATGAGGCCATCATCATCTCTCTCCCAATGGTGATACACATCTTTATTATCTGCTAACACAAGTGAGACAAATGAAAGTAATACAAAATAGTTCCAGTAATTACAGTATGGTCACAGTGGATTTATGATAGGGCATGATCCACAGTGTCATTTTTAATTCCAAACACATACATTCGGGTTGTAAAACTTGATGTAAATATCAAGGATTATGAGATTTCAAATACAGTGCCACAATTTGTTTTTCAGTGAGAAAGATTAACAAGACATCAGCTGTCCAATCCATGTTTTTATGAGTTTTATGTAAAGAATCAACTTCCACTGAGTGCCTTGTAAGTCAAATCATTCACACACAGGTTCAAGTACTGTATAAATCTTGCACGACAGATGATCTTATAATTTCCACACAATTCATTATTTCATTATTTAAGCATTTATTCATCAAGGCAGCACACTATACAGCGACAGGATACAATTGTTCACATCTAGTAAAAGATAATCCCCTTTAACATGTCATCACATTTTTATTTTCAATTTTCATGAAGTAATAATAAAAAAAATTGAATAAAATACCAATTCAAATCTTGCTCTTATGTTATACTTATATAAAGTGTATTTTTTTTCAAGTAGCAAGCACGAAACTATGAAACACATACATTTGCTACAAGTTCTTGTGCAGCATGCAACGTTTTTTCTTCAGATTGTCTTTATATAATCAGCAATATACATATACAAACAACTGTGAAGTAACTGTGTCCACGAGCCAAAGTTAGAATGAGAGAGATAGGGATTATTACACACTGCATAAAATCAGTATAAACCACACACATGAACATGCACACATAGATTATGTCGATACATGATCAAAGAGGTTGTAACAATTTAATGTACTCTTGCCATATATGAAAAAAAATCTGAACATTAAAAAATGAAGTGCTGTACGAAACCTGTAAGACATTGAGTTGTTGATATCTACTGAGTTCCTTTTGAAACAGTACAGTTTAGTTCTTTACAGTACACAAAATCACTGTATGAAAGAAAAATAAACCTAATTTTACAAAATCTTTTCATCACTGTATGGTCACTCTGGTATAGTCAGAATAAAGACCCTGATCATAGATCATAAATGTAAAATCCATCATCTGTGTGAAAAGAAGAGCTTTTATACATATACACACAGCTTTTACTCCTTCAAAGAAATGTTATTATTGCTGCTGAAATCACACACAACTCTCTTATGTATTAACTTCCAGTCAACTTCTACTTACTTAGGCAGAAAGAAGAAATTCAGCTTCTTTTTTTATGACAAGATAAGAAAAGTTATCATCTCTCTTGAGTGCTCAAGTCACTATTAATTAACAGTAAGAATAACTGTAACATCTAAACTCTTTTTTAAACAAATATGTGCAGATACACGGATTGAAAAGATGGGCTAGTCAACTGACAAAAAGTAATCAAAATTGAATAATATAATGTTAAGTTAATGTAATTATATTTCATGCACATTTGTACTACTTTGAGAGTTATTCTGCTTCAATCATCAATCTATAGATTAAGTTTACTAAAGTATTCATTGATACAGGCAGGGAAGAAGATGCAATGGCATTACTTAGTCATTCAGCTAAAGTGTCAATCAAATTTTGTCTAATAATAGAGCTCTAATTTTAATGAGCTACCATGAATATTAAGTAGTCACATGGCTAGTAGTGACCAGTGGTCTGTTGAGACTGACATGAGCAGCATTCCTTTGTTACAAGCAGTCACTGTTTTCTGGTGTTGCATTTTTCGAATTACCCATCCGCCATCCTTGTCATTGGCCCTGTTGTTTCAGTTTATTCGTTCTGTAATATGTGTGCATTTGTGTGGGTGCATATGCATGTCAGTGTGTTTATATGGAGTTAGGGAAAGCAGCATACATATATCTTATTCAGTGGTTGCACGACTGCTAATCCTGTTTCTAGGAAATGTACCTTTACCTCAAACATTCACTCATACTTAATATTACACTTCCATCTCATTATTATGATATTTAAATGTTAATTTCTGGTGTAGCACAGTACACTAATACAGTGTTGGTTCTGTGACTTACGGTTCTAACTATGTGTATTTATCTTAAGCACTTATACTGTTTCTGTATTACATGCATTTCTTTGAGAAGTATGTCAAATCTGTCTTGCTGTGACATATTGGGGCTACTCAGTATGCCAGTATGGGCTTTCATTCACAATATCAGCTACTTGTTGGCCTTTAATTCAATTCCTTGAAATTTGACTCCAATCCAGACATGTTCCGAGTCTGATTATAATAAGCATTCTTGTAGGTAGCTACATTTCTGTACATGCAGTAATTAATCAAACTTGAAATACTATTTTGTCTACCTGCCAGGCTATCCCCAGGTACAATACTGTATGAGCTAAACCTGCCAGGCTCCCCCCCCCCCAGGTACATTAGTATGATATAAACCTGCTGGGCTCACTCCAGGTACAGTAGGGTATGATAGAAATCTGGCGGGCTCCCCCCAGGTTCACTACATTTCTGTATATGCTGTAATTAATCAAGTTTGAAATACTGTGTTAGTATACCTGCCGGGCTCCCCCCAGGTACATTACTGTAGGATCTAAACCAGCCAGGCTCTCCCCAGGCATATTACTGTAGGATCTAAACCTGCCGGGTTCCCCCCCCCCCAACTCTCCCCCCAAGTTCACCTAGAAATTATCTGTTTCTCTATGGTTCTGTGTCATTGCTGGTTTTCACCTGCTGGGCTCCCCCCAGATGGAAGCCAGCATTGGTAATATGATATTAAGGTTAAACTATACCTGCCGGGGTCGCCCCAGGTACATATACTTACTGAATAGCCCCCAGGTCAGCCAAACTATATATAGAACAATGTTTTCATTTAACAAGAATTCAGTAATATATCCATACTTGATTCCTTCAAGTGCTTTGCATCATGGTCATGGATTCTTTTCAGGTACATGTACGTACCTTACAGTTAAAAATTTGTTTAAAAAATCTAAACAATATGACATAATTGTATTGATAATTGTAACTGATGTGGCAAGGAATCCATACACAATACAATCTGACATAATTGTATTGATAATTGTAATTGATGCGGCAAGGAATCCATACACAATACAATCTGACATAATTGTATTGATATTTGTAATTGATGCGGCAAGGAATCCATACACAATACAATCTGACATAATTGCATTGATAATTGTAATATATATGGCAAGGAATCCATACACAATACAATCTGACATAATTATATCGATAACTGTAATTGATACGGCAAGGAATCCATACACAATACCTACACACACAAACATTTTCAAGACTGACACATTCATTAATTGTGCACTGCAGTCCAAGATCAAACAAACTGGATAGCAAAATCAGTAAAAAAAAAAAAAAAACAACAATCGCCATAAACTTTAATAAAAATCAATTATATTATAGAAATCCACTCAACACAGGCCCTGTATAGTGTCATGATAGATCATCAATACACTGATACAATATATAAAGTGGTCCATAACCTTTAACTAAGTTTTACAAATCCATTCAATATACACTGTAGGCTCTACAGTTGTCATTAAACTATCAATGCAGTGATACACTGTATACTATAGCCCAAATTAATTATTACAACACTGTTTAAATTTCTATTTTGGAACTTTTGAATGAAACTGCAATATACATTAAGATTTTATTCTTTATAATGCTCGGATTTTGTCTTGCCTGCAACCACTTGATCATTTGTGTCAACAATAAGATCATGTATCACAGTTATACATGTATATCTTTAACATCAGTTGCTGTTTATGTACAATGTACTAATAGTCACTGATATACAACTGATGAATTGTTTTCTTATTTCTTGTCTCACCTGGGTAAGCATGATAAGATATATACATTTTTCTTGTGGCATCAACATCAACTTTATTGTTTTGTAATACAGTTTTACAAATCAGATAGAGGAGGAGGTGGGGGGCTGGAAATACATGATTGCACTGACACAGGTTAGACACCTTGTTCAACAGAACAATTGTTTCAATTATTACTGGTCTTTTTCCACACAGATTCTAACACAAGATAAACATCGAAACTCAGTTACTTTAATAACAGCAAGTGGTTCTGTAATTTAGTAATGAATAAAAGAATTGTTGTTTTCATAATCATGATTGCATTCATCTGTCATCCAGTGCTCTCCTTTTAATCTCTGAGAGAGAGAGCACTGCATGCCAAAAGAACAATAATGAAGAATATTTTGATCATTTAATCATTGCACATCCATGTTGACTAGGAAATGATGGGATGTGAATCGTTCACAACAGTTTATAAAAGAAATGGGAAAAAGTTCATAATAATGCAGGTGGATCCAATGGCATTTGAGATGGAAGAAACAGCCACAAAGACCTAAGTCTCTATGTTAAATGTCTGTTACATTTTAAAAACTTTTAATTGGCACCATATAGCCAGCATTGTGCTAACATGCCCTTAAACCCTATGCATAATACACTGCAACAATAGTTGAACGATACCCTGTAATCAAGCAATTGATGCCCTCCAGGCAAAGCACAATAAGCTTTTGAAATATCATTATTTATACTGAATATAAATAATAACAATAAAATTTGTACAATTCCTATTATTTTATTTATTAAAAATTAACATAATTTTGCTGCAACCATCAGTTTTCATGGGTGCAAGAACAGTGGTGCTTTAGTGAGAACAAAAATTAAGAACAATATATCTATTTGACTAAGAAAACAAAAATATATATATATTTTTCTTCGTCTTATTTTTCTTTTCTTGTTTTATTTGCAAAGATAAATTATAAAGACTGAAGAGGTAAATATAACTGTATATGTTACAACCTTTATATACAGGTTCACACAGATTTACAAATATGGATAAGGATTTTACAATTTTTCTAGCAATTGTTTCTCATACTGATACTTTTCTTTAAATATTTGCAACAAAATAAGCTCAATTTCACTTTGTGTGTCAGTTAATCTGTATCCTCTCTTTCTCATTTAGGTACTATATACAATCATAGTGCCGTCTTTGTGGCCATCATTTGCAAACCTGTTCTTGGATTTCACTATAACACCAAGACCACGTTTTCATATGTTCTTGCTTGTTCCTTAGTGTGCTTCAAGTTGATCTCGAAAGAAAAACAAAAATGATGGATCAATGCTTGGCATGTTCCACTTTCTTCTTGTCTACTCCCCTTCTGAGGTGGCTTGATTCTCAATCCAAGAATGACATTCTTGATGGTTCTTGAACAAGGTTCTTGGCATTAGGTGAAAAGAACCACAAGAACATTTTACTCAGGTCAAGAGCCTCATTCTCGTGTCTTGCCCAAGGACACCCTCTGTCTCAGTATGACTTGATCCATGCATACATATATCTAGTGTCTTGCCCAAGGCCACCCTCTGTCTCAGTATGACTTGATCCATGCATACATGTATCTAGTGTCTTGCCCAAGGCCATCCTGTCTCAGTGTGACTTGATCCATGCATACATGTATCTAGTGTCTTGCCCAAGGCCACCCTGTCTCATTGTGACTTGATCCATGCATACATGTATCTATTGTCTTGCCCAAGGCCACCCTGTCTCAGTGTGACTTGATTCATGAATACATGTATCTAGAGTCTTTAACCTGTCTCTCTTTCTGTCAGCCATTTTACTGGGACTTTTTTAATGTTAATTTTTTTTTGCAAGTGTACATTAAATCAGAACTACCTCTTCCATCCTTGTGTGTAGGGGTGAAACAATTCAACAATGCATTGATGCATCTATAATTTTGCCATTTCAATATACACATTGACATAAAAGGTGAAAAATATATACAAAATGATATTTACCTTATACAAAATACCTTAATCTTCAGCAGTCATGAATAATTATTAGTTGTTTGCCTTTTTTATTATTTACATTGAGAATTCATCAGAGATCCCCATAGCAGCAGTGTGAGGGATTCCACTGTTAGTCATCTCCACCCCCACACCTGGTCCTGTTCTAGATAAACTTTTCATTGCATGAGGAAATTGCACTATTTCTTGTTTTTAACATAACATAATGCCTTTCAAATGTAACTGAAGACATGAAATTCGTAACAGTTTTGGAACAAATATATATTTTTTCCCTAAAAATTATTACATTAAAGAGACAACTTTTTTTCCGGTGTCAGGGCAGCTCATATATCAGTATGGCTCTGAAACCAGTGATAGAACTAATGGTCATTGATTACTCCTTGTCATTAAGGCGTTCTTAATGCATTCATGCAATGCAAAATAAAGGGTGTGGTGACAAAGACAAGTCGTGCATCCAATCAAATGGAGCAGGCTAAAATAGCCAGAAAAGTTTAATTTGAATCACCAATGACTAGCAGGTCATCTCTTTAGAAGCATTTTGGTTATCCAGTCCAGGATAAGAATGGCGTCAGAACAGTTGATAAGTCTAGGTCTGTCTGCAATTTCCATTACACGTCTTGAGCATACTGGAAATATGACCAATATTTTGACACATATACAATGGCACCATCCTACCACTGACAATCCTTCTAAAAATGACAAAACCTTCAAGTTGATTTGTACTGGTAATGTGTCATATCAAAGGTTGTTTATTGTGATATGTATTAGTATGTGGCGCCGGCATATCATTTCACCCCTATCTCTGTGTATTTGTGTGAATTTGTGTGTGTGGATTGAATTCAATTCATCCAGCATACACTTATCTCTCACTCATTTAACTAGATTATTTAATTTCATGAAATCGAACAACATTGTATATCATCTACTATATCATGTGTGTATGTGGTTTTTATATATTTCTTTCAGCATGCACTACTCTCTCACAGAGATGAGATGGTATCGTGCTGATCACATATTAGACACACATATCTGACTTGTGCATACTTTTGAAGGATGCCATTCTCCAATGATTGGTTTGATGTTCTGAAGCTTGTTTGTGGGGTTTTCATTCCACATTTTTGGCAAGTATGACAAGCATGCTGATTTATATAATATTTGAAATCAGGATATGGAATCTTCCATTTGGAAACAGGTGTCTGCAGGGCAGCTTTGGCTGCTTTATCTGCCCTTTCATTGACCTTTATACCAATGTGACAAGGCAACCAACAGTACAGCATATTTTTTCCAGATTGTATGAGCAAATCAAGTTTTTGTAAGATCTGAGATATTCATGGGTTGTCAGATTTAAGGTTTTACAAGACATTCACTGATGAAAGGGAAACTGAAAGATGATGAAATTTGTTTTTTGAGAGGTATCAATATAGTTCAACGATTTGAGTATGCCTACAATTTCTGCTGTAAAAATGGAGTTTTTTTTCCAGTAACCAGTACAAGGTGTCATGGGGTGCTGCAATGTCAGTTCTGACCATGTCTCTATCTTTCAAACTGTCTGTATACAGGGACATATGGCCATGACAGGAGGCTCGAAGTTTGTTGAATTACTCCGAAAAATGGTGAGGATTTGTTGAGGAAATTTAGAATAGGTAAAGATCAAATATAATTGGGGGTTTTTGAAAACCAAGTTGGTGATTTTGGAACAGAGAAGTTTGCAGCATTTCCAATTTTGATTTTTGACGTTTCTAAGTGAGGACAAATTTGTATGCCAAAAAGTGGAATAAAATTTGAGTTTTGGTATTTGGACCTAAACACCATATTATATGAGGGATTTGATGGATTGCAAGTTAGTTTGGTAGCATTCTGATGATCCAGTTTTGTTCAATTGAGATAAAGTGATGATTCATTTGCTGCAACATGGAGGCTTTCTGAAGTGAAGTTCCAAATGCACCCAGACAAACTCCAAGTTACTCGGTGTATCAGATCTGCAGATAAAATTTATAAGCTGATCCACACATAGTTAGACCTTACTAATGGCCTGTATTATTGGAGCAAGACCTTCCTATCTGCTCCCCAATCTGTGTTTGCAACAACTGCCAGGGTTTTGTGATATTTGTCTCCAAGGTACCTAATATGTGGAAGGAAATATAGTTTAAAGTAAAAAATAAGCCCTACAAATTTGGTTTTTTCCACAATAGGAATAAGACAAACATCAAGATAGAGTTTGGGGTCATCATAAATTCTATCTAATCCGCAAAATTGCATACAAAACAATTTTAGATTTCAAACATTTTAACCCATTTGCTTCTGCTTATTTTGGAACTCTATTTAAGCTTATCTGTAGTTGACATTCAATAATATGCATACTCTCTGATCTACAACAGATCAAAAAGTCATTGACATATAATGAGCATTCAGTTCCTGGATTAAGGCATTTCACTATGCTGTAATTCTTATGCTGAATTGGGTGATTGACAATATGCTGCACTGAGGTACACCCATCTACTGAGGATAGCTTTCAGAGAGGGTGGTACCTACCATAATTCTGAAATTTCTATCTTACAAAAATTCAGATATAAAGTTATGCAGACAGCTCCTGAGACCTTGATTGAATAGGTCATTCATTATGCCTTACTTCCATGTGGTGTCATAAGCTTTCTCAAAGTCAAAAAAGATGGGAACAATATGTTCTTTCTTTGTGAAAGCTTCTCTAATAAATGATTCACATCTCTTGTCTATTGTGCTTCTCTGGCATCTGAATCCATGATACTGAGCATGTGATAATTTGTTGGACACAAGATACCAGGGAAGTCTATCATTTATCATCTGTTCCATGGCTATGCAAATACTGCTTGTTAATGATGTTTTTGACATGGCAGAAGTTTTCAAAATAATTCTCTTGTAAGCTTTTGGAGCATGTTTCTGACAGTATTTTTGAGATTTCTGGTAGGATCATGACCATTTTATTCTATTTCTTTAAGTGTCTGATGCAGCTGCTTTTATTTTTGCCAATGATTTTCCATAACATATTCCATACTGATTTAATTGAGAAGCAAGAGTTCGACCATTTCCATGTTTTCCTCTTGCTCTCTCTAATGGTACAATAAGCATTAGCTTGGTATATACAGTATTTATTCAGATTTTCAGTTGTTGGATTAGCAGTGAAATGTTTAAAGACCTTTGTCTATTCCCTGATGGCATCTTTGCATGCATCATCAATCCATGGTTTGCTGACATGTTTAGGAAGCACGTAAGTTTTGATATGGTATCCTCAGCAACATCCTGGAGTAATGTTGTAAATAGGAATATTGGACCCACCATGTTGTTAAAATGATCAACTGTTAAATATGATTTGCAGAGGGGCTTAAATGTTTCCAAATCTACATTGTCCAATTTCCATCTCTGCCCTACCCTTTGAGGTTTGGGACTATTACTTTTTAAATATACTGCAAAGTTTTCACTTCCACAGAGGTAATCAACAACTTCCTAAGAGAACTATGTAAATATATGTACTTCTTTTATATTTCACTGATATTAATTTTTTCACTTTTATGACGATAACATGCGTGATTGAAAACATTTTATGCCACTACCGTGTGCTGACCCCGATGCTATCAAAAATGTCTAGGGAGATCACATACAATTTCAAATTTACAAACATTGAGAATTGTGCTGAAATAGTGTCCAAGTAAACAGGTTAAATCATGTACAGGATGCCTTGGAAATTACTGCAGGTATACTTCACCTTTTGTGCTTTTTCACAAGCATGACTGCAATTACAATAAAGTCACGGCAGAAGTTTTAACACTTGTGAATTTATTTAAAATGATAATATTTAACTTTGGGTGTTCAGTTATTGAATGAAGAAGTATTATCCCCATTTCATCTGTTCAATGAGACACAGGAGTTTCAACAGAAGTTGGTAAGTGTCAATATTTACAGTATATTTGCATAGGAATTGCTATCTATAATTCCAAAACTTAGAAAAACTTTATTTTTAAATTCTATAATACATTGCCATATTCTGTCCCAGACAATTCATCCAAATAATATTAGCATATTCTTCCATCTGATACAGATCGGTCTAAGCCTAGAAGATGCTTGCTGTTTCCAATTCAGTATCACTGAAATCATCTGCATGATACATGCTTCAATATACATAAAAGAGAACCATAAATGTTCTTTCCTTTTCCTTTCATGCCCAATTGATCATGATCAAGAGTGGTGATCAAATGCTAATAATTAAGCAAGGAAACCACACGCCTGACATTTGGCTAATTAACAAACCCAAGAAGTGGTTTGTAACAAATTATCACCAAGTTCTATAATTATGCAGTATGGAGGGGGCGACATGAAACAGACACAATCAGATAGGCTAGTGGATGCTTATTGATACAATATGTGAACAATACCAGTGACGATCAACATGTCAAACATTTTGCTTACAGTCTGACCTAAATACAACAGATAAAAGCACATGATGAACATAAAATACAACTTAAATATAACACATACTGTGACATATATTAAAACATTTATTAAATTTGAGTCAACTTCCTTCAGTTCTTTTAGAAACGAATCTGTCATTTATTTAGAATATGTAACTTTTTCAGCACATATACAGTATTATCAAGTAGGCCTACAGTATCTTCAGCCTAGGGTTTTGCCCACACCACAATACATCATCTTTTTAAGTGGATTATTTTTATTGCTGATTTTAGTTTGTGTATTATTATAAAACCTCAGTGTTGCTTAAAATTCCATCATCTGTCAACTTTCCCATGATTATATTTTGACACTTTTTAACTCTTTAACTACTAGTGCTACTGTAGTGGCTCACTGCTCTGCCTAGCTGCTGGGGTCATTACTGCAGCTGATTTGGGGGCTGACTACCAGAGCCTGATGCTGCTGCAACCAAATAATAACTTTTTAGCTGATGATTTGGGGATACTGGCTAATTGTTTTAGTTATTTTCTGTATAATAGACTGATTTATAGACTAAAACCATGCATGTATAAAAGCTATAGCTACCTTATATCTGTTCGATTCTTTTAATGAAAATGTCGATAAGATCAATATGTAACTACTAAATGTACAAAATTCAGTAGATATCAATCATGCACTTGTTACATGTAAATATACACATCTCAAACAACCAAGTGACAATGGACCTTTCCGTAATAGACTAAAATATAGTGAAAATGTACCCCAATTTACACTGCTGTTCGACCCTTTGTGTTTGCGCCAAACAAATCATGTGAAACTGTTTGGAGTATGTTATCATAAAAACAATTATGAGCCATAATTGAAATGGTATATTACCAAGGTGACTTACCAAGTGGTGGAGTCAAATACTTGGGATCTAGTCCTCTGCCTATCTGAGCTAGAGCCTTGGTGAGATCCTGCACCACCAGCACAGGGTCAGTGGAGTCTACAGAGGACATATCCTCATCCTCCTTTGCACTGCAAGATGGCATAAGATTAAGGCAAATTTATTAAGTACTGGCAATATAGATCAAGCTTGGCCATAAGAGCCGATCTTCGTATTCATGATTGTAATTAGTGTTGCATACAAATTTATTCCAGCAACTTTCTACAGCAATAGTGACTAGTGACTAGTATGTATGCATGCATGTATGTATGTATGTATGTATGTATGTATGTATGTATGTATGTATGTATGTATGTATGTATGTATGTATGTATGTATGTATGTATGTACAGGTGCTAAGTGCACATCAGCACAATACTGGCTATATAGTGCCAAGTAAGAGTTATGTAGTACAAATTTTAAAGGTTAAAAAAAAATTAAAATCACTAGAAAGATAACCCAAGTTTAAAAAAGCATGTATTTGTATAACATAAAAGGTAAATGATGCAAAACTTCTTTAACATGAAGGCCAGGGCCTGCATGTCAAACCCATGATCCAAGCATTGCTGTAAAGTGTAACTTTGATCCCAAGGTCAAAAGGTCAAGTGAGCATGTTGCAGATTCACTTGTCTTAGCTTTATAATGATTCATCCAGAGTAGGACGAAAATGAATCAGGAGGTTTAAGAAATAAAAGCAAATTAAAAACCTTCAGCCAAGCCCTTAAAGCCCGTTTTCCATGATAGCAACCTTGACCCCAAGGCCAAAGGAGTGAGTAAGTGTGTCGGAGAATGAATTGTCTTGGCTATATAATCATTCATCACATGTATGAAGAAAATCCATCATGGGTTTTAGGAAGTATAAGCAAACAAAAACTTTAACTAAAACTTTAATGCACATTTTCTGTGACTGTGAATTTGACCCCAAAATCACAGGGGCAAGTGTGTCGCAGAATGAATTGTCTTAGCTTCATAATGATTCATGTCATGTCTAATTAAAATCTATCAAGGAGGTTAGGGAAAAAAAAAAACAAATGAAAAAACTGTAACCAAAACCTTAACACAAATTTTCTATGACTAAAACTGTGATCCCAAGGTTAAAGGGGTGAGCAAACAAGTTGCAAAATGAATGGGCTTAGCTTCAAAATGATTAATGTTAAGTATGATGAGAAGCTATCAATGGGTTTAGGAAATGTATGCTAATGAAAAATGTTAACCAAAGCCTTAAAAAAATACTGTTGACAGAGACGTAAGAAAAGTGAACGCTATGTCTCGCTTTTCATTCATGTTGGCTCGACAAAAACTATACAAAATAAAAAATAAAGGTTAAAAAGGTAGAATCCTTGTAACATAATGCTCATCAAAGGTAACCATGCACTTGTATGAAGTACTAGACTGATCTTATGCCTTCATACAACTGTTATTGTTGAAATATGAACATTGTTATGTAACAGTAGATAGTCCTGAAAACAAAAACCACAGCTATGAAGCTAATGCTCTCTCTTTATAGCACTGTTCATGTGCCATAAAAAAAACAACTTGAGGAATCCTTATACTGAGAAATTTTCCAACAAGGCTGTCATATCAGTGCACAAAAACACAAAAATAGGGTATTTAATAATTTGAAATCATACTATAATTGGTATTCATAAGCCATTAACCAATATTAAGCAAAATATTTTCTTCTTTTGTGCAACACCCCCCCCCCCTTTTTTTTTTTATAACTTGTACTCTTACAGGAGTTGCTCACAGAATGGGGGAAATCCTGCAATCACACAGCCTGGATGCAACACTATTTCAAGTAGCAAAAATAAAACAAAATCCAAACAATTTAATGGACTCCTTGACCATACCTACATTATAAGCGGGCCATCAGTGTACTGTAAGGCTTTATCGCAAGGGACAATTGTATCAATATATTTTCAGGAATAATATTAGAAGTTTGCAGCATGGCTGTCTTATACTGGTGTTTTTCTCAATTATTTGTATCTCTGCCCACCCACCCACACTTTTTGCAAATGTGTCCCTACCCCCAAGCTGTCCCCAGGGAATGGATCAGAATTCTGAAACTATTGTGCAGTCATATTCCAAGGTTTAAAGATTCTATCTTGAATGGTGTAGGAGTTGTGCAACATAACATACACATGCACAGACAGGCAATATTGCATAATTCCCACCTTTCCTTTGAATAGTGCAAGAATAACAAACATTGTAGTGCATTACTTACAGTTCTTCACAAGGCAGCTTCTCAGATTTGGCAAATACTGGATCATCACATTGAGGATCATAATTTCCATCTTCAATAGCATTTCTCCATTGTGCTCGGTCAGCAACCTATCATTAGCAAAGGAAAAAGAATTTATATCTGTTAAAGTCTGAATGGGATAGCAAGACATGTATCTGAAGTCTGCCTCATTAGTTTCTGTCCATTGAAAATGCTTCTACGCTTTATAATGTTCAAGTCTAAAATATGCCAATCATATCAAAAACTTCTAACAATTATCTATTTCATATCAATCTTTCAAATAAACAGGGTTAACAGAGGATATCTTTCAACCCTCAAAAAATACAGGTGCATATTTTTTTGCAGAATAGCCTCTTTTAATTCTTTGTGATTCAAACTAATTTTCTCCTTTGTCTTCCAAAAAGATTTGCTGGTGGTAAACAGTCACGTTTCAATGAGTACACAACCATTATAATGCTTACATATACCATCTATACTCGCTTGTAAGTGGAGCCAAACTACAAACTGTACGGACCCAGATCTGCCATCCCATAAAGCACTGGCAGATCTGGGTCTAATCAGTTTGTTAGGAGTAATTAGTAGAACCAATAACATAGACACTGGTCTGCCAGCGTATTATGCGACAGCAGATCAGGGTCTATATTGTTTGCAGTTGGACTCAACTTATGAGCGAGTATTGACAGTACCTCTACTCCTTCTTGCTCTAAGTGCATGTCCATTGATGTGCACAGTATTACTTTTAATTCCCAAAGACATTATATGTGTATGTCAAAAGAATTTTAAAAAAAAACACATTTGACAATGATCATTATCTGCTTCAGATTATGCAGGCAGTTTAAGGGAAACACTATGGACCAACACTAAGAAAAGATTAAAGCAGCAATCCACATGTAAAATATCAAAATGTCCCCCGGACCAAATTTAAAGTTTTCAAAGCTGACCAGTCACAATGAAGACTTCAAATGGATTAAAAGTGCACTGAGAGGCCTGTGTTAAAAGCTGATGAAATTTTACTTACCCAGCAAAAGTTTTGACTTATCCCAGGCTGCTGGACAAAGGATTTTTCCATCCCATGATTCAAGCATAGTGAAATTTTCTAATTTTCTGTTACTGTAAGACCAGTTTAAGCAATGATCAATGCCTTTGAGGGTTTATATGTCAAGAACCTTCAAAATCAATGTATTTCATGTAACTTTTCTATCCCTATAATACTGATTATTAATTCAAACAAGTCTAGAAAGAAAATTTGCTTTTTAGTTAAAAATACACTTGTGAGTTTATCACTGAAAACAGTGAAGTCCAATGACTTGTACTGTTTTATCTGGTACAATGAGTGGCAAAATCATGCAGGAAGTAATACCTTGATTGCTCCGAGGAATCCAACATATATCCTTTCCTCCAAATCCAGTAACATCTCCCTCAAGTTCAGTTCCAGTGCTTCCTGCGCTGAGTCATTCTGAACTGTACCCTTGGCTGCTCTTCTGCCTGGTTTCACCTCCAACACCTGAGGACTTGCCTTTACCTCACCATTTTGTTCAGTGTACTGTTTCTCCTCTTCCACACTTAGTAAAGAGACTGGACATTTCGAGATTCTTTCAATAATCCTGTTCTTTTGTTCAAATAGTGCCTGTTTGAGAGCGCTCTCTCTGAACCCTCTATTGTTAAGGCTTTCAAAAAGTTTCTCAATTTCTTCCTCAGTTGAGAAGTAGGCCCACTGATGTACATGCATGTTAAGAAGCTGCAGAGTGGCTGGTGAATGGACCATGGGAGGTGGTTCAGTCCTCTCCTCAGCTTCAAGTTTGGGTGGGTTGGAGTTTTCTTCATCAATCACTATACAATCTCCTTTGTCTTTTTTAACACCATCCCCTGGCTCATTGACTAGGCTATTATTTGCAGTTGAGGTCACAAAGCTGTTATTGGCTGAATTTAAATTATATGGGGGATTAATGGGCCCATTTACAGAGATGTTCAAGGATGAGTTCACTGAGCTATTCATTGTACTATTCAATGTTGTGTTCATGGTAGAATTGACTGTATTGGAAGCCATACTGTTGTTAATCCCTGAGTTATTCATTGATTCATTTTCCTTATCACTTCCATCTTCTCCACCTGGCTTTATCATCAGTTTGGGAGGCAGGCTTCCCATTGTTGGAAGAGATCCTTGAATGTTCTGTGAAACTGGCTGTAGTAAGTCTTTGGGCACATACTCCTCATTATTTTCTACAAACACTCCTGGTAGAGAGTTGAATACCCAATACCTGCGATAAAGCCTGTCATGACCCAGAGGATACACAGCATTACCATGGGCAACATTCATGATGTTTTCTACAAATTCACGTTCTTTCAAAGCAAATTCAGCTTTCTTTCGAGCCTCTAAATCATCTTCTTTTTGGCGCTGAGCCTCTCGTTCCTCTGGTGTCATTTCATCTTCGTCCTCATCAATCTGGGATAGACAAATTATTATATTATACATATACATTAATTTAATATCTTTAAAGATTATTACTTCTATTTCTGGTACAATAATATTCAACCCAAGAAAAGTCTAGCACAAGTTTTGATCTCATTACAATTGAAGTCCATTGATTTGAACTGACAGGACATAGCTGCCTACCCCAAGAGAGGACGAAGCATAATCTAAGTGGCAAAAATGCATAATCTGAGGATAAAAAGAGTATTCTATATATTACATACCAAAATTACAATAAACTGTATGAAAACTGTACCGGTACATTTATTTTTGCAACTAACCTAGATCTGCAGCTGGTTAAAGTTCTTATCACAAATGGGCGAAATCCATGTGGATTAGTACCAGAATAAACACAAAACATATTGACAACACAAACTTTAACTAGTCTACATGTTAAACTTTCACTGATTGGTCATAAAATCAACTCCACAAATTCTGCAATGAGCATTGCTCGACCTGAGTGCTGTATTACATCACTATCATATTTGTTTAAAATTTTTAAAGCACTACTATTTGCCCTTTTTCTGATCTGACATGTTTTAAAGTTTTAAAACATCCCTCTCATAAAAACTTTTCAGTCATTTAACATCCACGAGTCACATCGATGAAGCCTGTTTGGCTTAACATTTTGCACCATTTGTTTTAAAAGGATAGACTGGTTGGCCAACAAACTATTTTCATTAATATAATGAATCTGCAAAATATATTTTAAAGTTGAAGAAACCTGTCTTTTCTCAGAAATTCGTCATATACAGCTGCTATGAGTAGAGCATTATGATAGTGTCAGGAAAGTACATACAGGTCTAAAATGGACATGTGTACTCTTATGCTGTTTTAAACATCAGCCTTCTTTTCTAGAATATTCTCAAATTTATATAATGCATAATCAAAACGACAAATGTAACTATTTATTGTTTTATTTTTTAATGTGCAAAAAAAGCATAATCTATATAAAGGCAAGTGTAAGAAATAATTAAGTGAAAAACAGCATAACAATTACGTCAAAAGTGTAATGGTTGGCAGGTATGATTGGACATAAACTTGGACATGGTTGGACATGGTTTTTACAAGAAATATGTTCTTCTAAAAACAAAATGTTCATCTTACACATAATTAAATATATAAAGAAGCTCTGATACTTAGACACATTTACTGACGTGCATCTGAGACACTTTTAGTTCTTCAGCATAGAAGCTACATTGCTTTATTATTAAGTTCCCACACAGCTTTCTACCATAACAATAACAAAAAATTACTGGTGTGCATCATACATGTACAACATTTTTGGTTTGGTTGGGCTAAGCCTGCTTTAAGGCATTGTGTCAAGTAGTTTTAGTTAATTGTGGTTGGGCAACGAGAGTAAAGTGTCTTGCCTAAGGACACAACATGGCAGTCAACCTAGCCTGGTCTGGGTATCAAACCTGCTACTCTTGCATAGGAAACTAACATGCTAACCACTGGTATTTTACAAACTAGTCTTATAAAGATAATTATATTATCAAATTATTACCAACTTAGAGTTTTACTCGTTATATTATATTTTTTCTTTAAATTAAATCATTTATTAAAATTCCTAACATGTATTATTTTCTTATTTTTCATAATTTGTTCTATTGAAATTTATGCACCTTGTACTCTAAGTTACTTCCCTTGCCTTACTCTAACAAGAAATCCCGATCAGCAGGATGCTTCTGGTGAAATTTTTTGCAATGCTGTTGATTGCATATGTTAGGACAACAAGTATTTCAAGGTTTCTCTAGTTTTGTATCTTCATCCATATTGTACTGGCATATCAGAATCATTTGTCCAATATTGAAAGGCCCCAATGCCACAAAGCTTTGTGTTAAAGTTAGTCAAATTCTGTTTCAGCAGTTCTTTTTTATAGATGAAATTGTGTAAATGTTTTTCTACTTTTACTTATGGTAGCCATATTTGATTGTGGAAGATCGTATAAATTTGCATAAATCTAAAAATCGTTACAAATAGGATGCTTACTGTCATATTTGATCAAAGTCTGTAAAGTGGTGTTTTATAGGAAGTTGCTAAAGATTTTTCTATTTTTAGTGACTGCAGGGTTTCAGCCAGGTGTGAGAAAAAGGGGTCCAACTGGCCCCCTTTATTTGAAAAATTGGACCTATGGTGTGATCATAATGGGTAAACCTCAAAGAGATTATTTACATGGTCTACTTTAGCTTTTATTTGTAGGAAAGACCAAATAAATTATCATCTTCATTGTAAGATTCTCCTCTATGATGCCTCTGACCATATCCTAACATAGTGGGAGAAGTCAAATTGTTCTATATTCTGTCACTCTGACATTATAGCCATCGTTCTATGCTATGTGCCAGTTTTCAAGGGATTTCTTAAGGGTATGTGACTGTTGATTTGGACGCTAAGGCCTTGTTCATAAACAGCTGACTGCAAAGGAGTCAGAAAGGCAAGCCTTGTTAACATTATCATGTTAGGAAAGTGTCATTATGGTACTTCTTTATTATTTTCCATAGGTCTGAAAAGCTATCCCTAAAGCACATTTGGTCTAAGACCATCTACTTCACAAGTGACCATTCTCTTCTACATGTTTCAGCATCTACCAAGGATTTTTTGCAGACCAAGCTGCTGCTTTCTTATTCTCACCATAGAATTTCACAAGAAGATCTAAGTCACAATTTCCAAATGATTATATTTCTTCCGCATGAAGAAATGACAATGGATGTATTCCTAGTGATTTGAAAGCAAAGGCTATCTCAGTGGAATCCTTAGGGAATCTCTTGTTCATATTTGCCACAAGTTTTTCAGTAAATTCTGTTCTTATTTTCATACTTTCCTCTAAGTAAGCAGCTTTGGTGTCATTGCTTGATAGCTTTGTATCCTCGAACATGAAGTCACTCTTCTTTATCACCAGTTTCTCCTGTTGTTGTGTCTGGTAGTGTGATTCATGGTGGTCACACTGCATGTCAGATTGGCATAATTTTCATTTAGGCCCAACTAGACACCAAAGAAGTCTTCTGGTGAAAATCATATTTTTATGAGACTTCCCATTTATGATGAATAGCAATAACAAGATTTTCAAGATGGCTGCCATGGTGGCCATATTGGATGTCAGATTGGCACCATTTTCATTTAGGACCAACTAGACATCATAAGAAGTCTTCACATGAAAACTCCATATCAATATGACTTTCCATTTAGGAGTAGCTATAACAAGATTTTCAAGACAGCAGCCATGTCGGCCATATGGGATGTCATATGGGCACCATTTGCATTTAGGACCAACTAGACATCACAGAAGTCTTGGATGAAAACGCAATACTGATATGACCATCCGTCTAGAATGATTAGCAATTTCACAATTTTCAACAAGGCAACTTTGGTGGCCATACAGGATGTCCAAGCAACACCATTTTTATTCAAGACCAACTAGATATCATAAAAGGACTTTTGGTGTAAACACCATACAGAGATGCTGCCAAGATATTATCTAAATGAGAGAGTAGACAAAATGGGGGGAGGGGGGGACGCCATTGTTCATTATTTACCCAACACTTAAATATGTCTCTCTGTCTTCCTGCTCCACTCTGGGCTCTATTAAAATCAAAATCCTCTTATCTGTGTATGAATAGTGTTCTGTGCTGAGAATCCCTTTTCACAGTCTGCCATCTTAAGGGGCATATGCATAGCTAGCTTAACCAGCTTCAACAAGTTGGGAAGCTGTTCTTTATGGTTGTTTTGCACAATTTTCCAAAGTTCACAGGTATTGTCTCATGCTCCAAAATGCATGTGATCTGGTGACTTGGCATGTCATTTTAGAGTTGTGTTGTAACCATTTTGTACTGTAACAGCCAAGAGCCAAGATTTCTGAAACTTTGCATCAAATTTTGCTTTCCTCTTCGGGGGTTCATCTAACCTGGCATTTGACATTGTTTTAGAATTACTAACTTCCATTTGGCAAGAAACTCCACTTCTTCCTTCACTTTCATCATTCTGTCATTCACTCTGCACATTTTGCACCAGCACTGACTTGAAGCTGAAAAAAATCAGTAATTTTCCTCCCAACCAAGCCTTCTGGGAATGGACCAAAGTTTGCACATGCACAAATGTGGGGGCATCAATTGCAGAACCCTCTGGTACACAATTTTTTCTGTTGTAAATAATTAGCAGGATTTCCAAGCATCCTTTTGTATTAACCTACATTTGCATACTTTCGAATGGACAGAAGTGTTTATCCTTACTTTTTTTTTATATAGATTATTATTTATTCAGTTTATCTTAAGAGTTAAATAAACATTTTATTCTGCGCAGAGTGCATTTTTCTTATGTGTGACCTTGAACTAATTTGTGGGAGTTCTCATGCATCACTGCTTTCCAAGTACACAAATTCATAAAAATTGTGTGATTTGAACACTCGTGCACCCTCACAGCATCTCTACTCCATGTTGATATGACTTTCTGTTCAGAAGGAGTAGCAATAACAGGATTTTCAAGATGGCTACCATGGTGGCCATATTGAACATCAGATAGTCACCATTTTTATTTAGGACCAACTAGACATCATAAAAAGGTTTTAGTAAAGCCCCATGCTGATATGACTATCCATTCAGGAGGAGCAGCAATAACATGATTTTCAAGATGGCCACTGTGACGGCCATATTGGATGTATGAGCTGCACCATTGTCATCTACAACCAACTATACATCATAAAAAGTCTTCTGGTGAAAATTCCATGTTGATATGACCATTCATTCAAGATGGGTTGCAACAGTAAGATTTTCAATATGGTCAATGTGATAGGCATATTTGATGTCCAAGTGGCACCATTTTCACTTAGGACCAAGAATACACCTAAAGAAGTCTTCTGATGAAAACCCCATGTCGATATAACTTTCCATTCAGGAGAAGTAGCAATAACAAGATTTTCAAGATGGCTGCCAGGTGGCCATATTGGACATCAGATTGGCACCATTTTCATTTAAGTCCAACCAGGCTATGAGATGAATGTGTGTGTGCTTTTTCATGGCAATCTTCCAAGTAGTATAGGTATAGTAGCGATAAGAAATGGACAGATGACAGATGGACATGCATGGAGAACAGGCAATCCCTTAAGCTCTTCAGGTCCATGTCCATCACAGCTAAAAATAACTTGCCTGAATCTCTTCGGTGTCCTTGCTGTGAATGCTCTCAGCTTCATCTTTTTCTGTTGACTGAGTGGAATGCCGACTCGTTTCATCCACACTTCTGAAATAATTTACATGTAACATACAATTAAAAACTCTATCCTGCAGACTAAAACAAAACACAAAAATTAAACAACTTGTTTTAGTACCAGTCCTCTCAACCCTAACAAGACCTAAGGCAGTCGATATTCTTCCATAAGTTAGGCCCATTTTCAGTAAGGAGTAACAAAATATCATGTACTGGTATTGTCATCTTGGAAAAAATAGTACATAAATAAATAAATGAGTAACTAAATCAATAAATGAACATAACAAATAAATAAACGAGTAACTACATAAATAAACATAAAATAAATAAATGAACATTACATAAATAAATAAATGAGTAACAAAATATATAACTGAACATTACATAAAAAATGAGCAACTAAATAAATAAATGAACATTACATAAATAAATAAATGAGCAACTAAATAAAAAAAAATGAACATTACATAAATAAATACATGAGTAACTAAATAAATAAATGATCTAGAAATGATGCCTTTCAAGGTCTGAGTTACCATAGCACATAATTTTGAAGTGTAGATTACCCTCTCTCTCTTTCATTTGTTTCCAATCCAATGCAGTATTTGCTGTAAACTTATGAAAACATGTATAAACAAAAATTTAAAAAATAAAAAAAAAAATGAAATTGCTTTTTTGCATGAATACAATTTTGATGTAGGGTAGAGTTTTATTGTTCATAATGCCTAATTCATTGGTAAAGTGAAACATGACATGTACCTGGTCTAAAAATAACCAGTCTGCACTGAGTGACTGACACTGGCTTTTCAAAATATCACACTAGTGGGATACAGAAGCAAACTGGAAAGAATGTTCCTTTCAAAGGCACTTTTTTTAAAAACTGAAATGAGAGTAGCTTCTAAACAGGCCATATGTACAACAGGGTATCTACATTGACAACAGGTGTACTTTCCATACATTTAAAACAAATGGTATTATATAAAATAAATTTGAATTATTGGTATGCAATAATTAAATACCAGCATATTATTCTACTGCTGTTGACTAAAAAGAAGATTCAGAATAAATATAAATAACATCATACATGAGTGTGGTATTCATGAGACCTTAACGTGAACTTCTTATTTCTCTTCTGTAATGGAGACTTGAATTTTATCAGGATTACCTTCCGTCTTCCTTTTTCAGCTGTCCTTCTTTTTCCTTTAATTCCTTCATTCTTTTCTGTAATAATCTTTCCCTCTCTCTTGCTCGCTCCTCCATTCTTCTTCTGTGTCTAAAATAACACATCATACTTTCCTGAGATAAATTTTACAATGGAAAATAGACTAGGGATTTATGCAACACATAAGCCTATCACATGCAAACAATAAATCTGATATAAATAAAACTAGAGGAATGGTGAGCAATTTGCTCATGTATATATACCCCTGCCTAACCCACATACCACTCATAGTCCATGATGGAGAAGAGTCTACAGAAAATAAAAAAGCGCATAACTCTTCATAGTATAGTGTGAGTAAAATGATTGGTCAACATGCACATCTTCCTTCTGACGAGCATAATACGTACCAAGCTTCACAGCAATCCATTAAAAACTGCAAGAGTAGATGCATTCACAAAATTCACAAAAGTACAAAAAGGCAATAACTCGATATAAAAAAAATCCTGGGAGCAGAAAGATTGATAAATATGTGCATCTTTCGATGATAACCTTAAAATGTACCAGGTTTCACAGCAATCCATAAAAAAAAAAAACTTAAAGGTTATTTCACAACATTCTGTCTTACACTGCATTCAGCTGAAGGACATAATGGACAATAACTAAAATTATGAGAGCAAAGTTGCTATATGCATCTTCAAATGATGACCATAACATGTACGAAGTTTCATGGCAATCCATTGAAAACTGTGAGACTAGTTGCATTCACAAGATTCTGTGCACTACATCAGACTCAAAGTCAACAAGTGTAATAACTCCTATACAAATCTCAGGGGCACGATAATTAGTCGTGTTCACATGATTCTGTCATGCACTACATTCAGCTGCCAAGTTAAAAGGGCAATAACTCTTACAAAAATTGTGCAAACACAGTGATTTGATGATATGCATATCTGAAGGACCCAAGGCCAGTGGACAATATTGTTTTTACTACTTATGTCCACTTGTTTCATGTTTTTGTTATTATGGCAAATATAAGAAAATAATAGAGAAAATTGTCAGTAGTTGGAAAATTTCTCTCAAAAAAAGTTGTGCCCACTCACCACCTCAGCCCCATAATCATTATGTCTCATAGCAGAGATAAAAATTTGTGGTAGTCTACTAGCCTGAGGCTAGTAAATTTCCTGTCAGGCTAGTAGTTTTCATAATTTTAATAGTTCAATGGCTAGTCAAATTTCAGCTGTCACCAGTCAATGTTTATTTATGCTATCATAGGTAATTTTTTTAACTCTGAATGATTGGGCAATGTCCAAGTTCTCTCTGAGCTAACTGTGTAAATCCCTGAGATTCCATTGCTCCCCTAAAGGGTTAGAACAATTAGGATCTGACTTATTTCAAAATGTTCAATAAAACTTGACTGGTTTTGCTAAATTTACACGGAAAAGTTGTATGTCAAAGACTGTATACCAGACATAATAATGTACATTGTAGTGCCATGATCATCAAAATCCCTATTACGACTAACCATTCTATCTTTAAAGGATTAGTAATCATGGAGACACATTCTGTTCAAATGTTAGTAAAGTTACATATCAGTTGTGAAAACCCACACAATGCCAATACTGTCATAATGAGAGATTTTCCACCTGCTTTCACTGTAGCAAAAAGGGTATTGCCTTAAATCGTTTGTCTGTAGAGTTATTATACATAATGACCAGTGTGAATGAGGTCTTTGTCTTTTTCTCTTATTAATTTGTTTTCTTCTAGATGATGAGGCTCAAAAAAATGTTTACTCAATCATCTGTTTTTACAGTTAATTTCTGGAGAATCAGTCATTGTTTTTCTTGTGAAACTATAGTGAATATTTTCAAGTAACCTTGGTGGTTTTCTAAAGCAAGATTTGTCCTTCTGAATTATGAATCATTGTGATATTTAAGAAATAAAGTGTTATTAATCTAGATACATGTCTGGCATTGTATTGTGGGAAGGATTAATTCAGCAGGACTAGCAAATTTCTCAATCGACTAGCCCCTCTGGCTACAAGGAAATTATGTTAAATTCTAGGCTTCAGACAGGGAATTGGCACATCTTACACCATAGTAACATGTATTAAATAAAAAGATTCTGACTTAACATTTTGACACATATAATAACATGGTTTGTACTTTCCTTTTAGCATATTTTAAAATGTTAAAAGATCAAGGTCATCAGGGCAAGAAGATATAATGGCAAGAACCTCTTTTGGGCTCAAATGTATAGAACAAAAGGCCCTTGAAGGAACTGATGCTACTGACCAAAAAGAATTTCCAGGAATCCAAGATAAGACCATTTCTTCTTTTTCACTGCTGAGTGTTGAAACCATATCTGACATTTCTGAGCAATAACAACATTTTCAAGACAGCAGTCATGGTGGCCATATTGGATGTCGGAACAACATTTTAATTTGGGGCCAACTAGACATCGTTAGAATTGTATGGTGAAAACCCCATGCCAATATGACTTTCCATTTAGGAGTAGTGATAACAAGATTTTAAAGAGGGCTGCCAGATCAGTATCATTTTCATTTAGGACCAAATAGACATCATAAGAAGACATTTCGTGAAAACCCCATATTAATAAGACCGTCAATTTAACAACAAACGTCCCTCAAAGAAACTGATGCTTTACTGTCCAAAAAGAATTTCCAGAAATTCAAGACCATTTCTTCCTTTTAAGTACCGAGTGTTGAAACCATCTCTGATGTTCTTCAGCAATGACAAGATTATCAAATTAGCTGCTGTGGTGGACATAATGGATGTTAGATTGGCAAAATTTTCATTTAGGAAGGAGAATATCTGGCAAATGTTTATATGAAAGGTGTGCATGTACAGTGATTGCCATAGAAAAGAGAAGAAAATCTTGGAACCCATGGAACCCGCACAGCTCATTTTTGAAAAATTCCTTTGAGGGTAAAAATCTGGCCTGGTGAGATCATCTGTACGGTGATAGTAATAAAATGAAAATGGTTTTAGGCTCAAACCTGACTTTTTGCATAGAATTTACATATGTATGCTACTTCTGAAAAATTGCCTACATTTTTTCCAGTAATCATTTTCTGGCAATCAGTCAACTCTATTCTTTTAAATACAGTATTTAATATACCACTAAACATGTGCTGGTTCCATAGCTCATAAAATAATCAGTTGCCCATGATCATAATAAGTCTTTTATTGAAACCTCCACGTTGAAATGACCATCTGTACAGAGAGTAACGACAACAAGATTCACAAGATAGCCACTGTGGTGGCCATATTGGATATTGGAGTGGCACCATTTCGTTTAGGACCAACTACACCTTGGGATAAATGTGTGTGTAATTTTTCATGACAATTCTTCAAGTAGTTTAGAAGAAATAGCGATAACAAACTTTGTTAACAGACGGAAGGACAATAGGCCATCCCAAAAGCTCTGCTGGTCTAGACCATTTGTGCCAACAAGGAAGGAAAGCTGGCAGAGAATTACTACCTAACCCTCCAGCCATTTGCCATCACCATTTTTCCTAAAAATTGCTATAAATGTGTGCAAACTATACATCTATACAGATTTTACAATTGCTGCTCTCCTCACTGGAATATTGATTTTAAGCAAATTTGAACTTAAAAGGTCAATTTAACCCTTTACCTCATAGCATCTGTTGCTATGCAGGATGTCACTATACATGTGCCAAAGCCACAGTGTGCTATCAATAAATGATTCCTTGCCTGGAAAATTTTAAGCAGTGTAGTATGTTCAGCTTAGTAAACATTAAGTTCAAGGTAAATTTTAAAAATTTTACACTTATATTTGATATCCGCAGAAAGGTTTTAGAATAAAATCTGATCTTTATGGCTGTATAATTATTTTTCACTAAATAATTTTTGATATGCTTTAAAGTCCTGAGAATTCATTTACTGTCACATCACAGAAGTTGTGTGACCAACTAACCTTTCTCAACGTCTAAATCTACTAGTCCATTCTCTGTCTGTATCACTAAATTATCCAAATCTGATAAATTATCAAAATCAATGATGTCTATATCAATTGATGCTATTGCTTCAATAGCAATATTAAAATATTGAAATATTATGACTTCATGGTCACAATTCTAAACATCCAAACTCTAGAAAGTGCTGAACAAAGTCTGCGGCCTTCATTTTTGGATAAGGGAGAATCCAACCCAGTTACTATTTTAAATAGCAAATTACTACTTTATGTTAAATAAAAAACATGTGATGTGACGTTGTGGTCATTTCCCTCAATGCCTATAGTTTCCAGTAGGGCTATTCCCCAAAGGAGGCACTATGAAAACCAGCTAAAAATGGCAGATGTTTACAGTAGGCATCAAAATACACTTTTAAGCAGATGGAGAACAAGCATCTAAATGCACTTGTATGAGAATTAAAATGAGGCATCGAAACACGCTTCAATGTAAATGCAGTCGAGGCATCCAAAAGTGCTTATGTAAAGTAGAGAGTTAACATTTTTCACTGTGCCTGCATGGATTTGTAACTTGGCAAACTCCAAATATCACAGATGCAGCAACCTCTACAAGAAAATGGTGAACATTCTGTATTGGAAAATTTATAAATTAAGGTCCAATTTCTCCAAAACTAGTTCACCAACAATACTCAAATTTTACATTGGATATAAATCCAGTAAGTGCATATTATACCAAAGGCAGATTTTCCCATTAAACTACCATAGATTGTACACATTCCTTGAGAAAGCAATACAATGATAAATACACATGCTAAGATTTTTGGTTAATGCCTAGACTGGGGTAAAATAAGGTCAACATCTTTGATGAATATATATATAACCCAAAAGATCCCCGATTAAATGCCATCATACCTAAGTGCAGCTTCCTCACGTTCTCTGCGCTGTTCAGTCAGTTGTAACTGTTTCAGGTCAATTCTAAGTTGCCGCACTCTGTCATAGTTGTCTTCTACAATATCTCTTACGGCCGCATAAGTTAAGAATTGGTCCACAAGTAGTTTCAGGATCTTAAGTTTATCACCTGAAGAAAAAGAAAAAGATGTTTGCTTGTAAAACATGTACACTAGCACTACAGGCCATAAAGTTAAAATCCAAAAAGATGAAAAAATATTAAAAATATTAAAGAAGTCTGTAACAGCATAAAAATCTAATCAGGTCATCTATCGTATTTGCTGGCCTACATGTCGATGCGGAGTACAAGTCAAATTCGCTAATTTTGTACATTTTCCATCCTTCATCCATATATAAGTCGATGTGGAGTAAAAGATGAGGCCAGATCAACACCTTGGCTTTATCTTTGGTATGACTGTATGCTATTCCAGATTACCGGTAAGTGGGAAATTGTGTCACCAACACTAACATGCTTCTTCCACAGTTTTGAGAGAGAGAGAGAGAGAGAGAGAGAGAGAAGTTTCAGGCCGATTGTAATCTGTATTGTTCAATTACCTGATCCTACACAGGTACAAGGGCACTACTATATTCCATTATCAATTGACACCTCTGAATAAACAGTTCATTCTTGTTTTAATTACAATATCCATTGTCACAAAAACCACATGGCTGTGCAGTGTTATTTACATGCTAATTAAATATGCCTAGAGCTTTAGCCAGGTTATTCCAGTTGACACTGGTTTAAGGTAAGATTTGACAGACAATATCAAATTAGTGAGGCTACCAATTGGGAAATGAGGCTATCCATAGGGAAATCAGAAATATAAAGAAAATTAATGACAGAGACAAAAAAAGAGAAAAGTGAAATAAAAAGAATAAATAACACTTTTTTTTATAATTCTTTAATATATCTATGAAATGCTATAGCAAATTTACACAAATGAACAGTTGATATATATTATTTAACACATTATCAATTATAATTGAAAGCAAATTAGTGTTGTAATTTTTTTTTTTACTGTTGCACACTTTAATCAATAAAATAATGGGTAAGAGTTAATCATCTCCAACATCTGAGAATCCCTCAAATTCTTCATCTTCCGTATCGGAATGAAAGATGGCGGCTATCTCTGGGCTCAGATAATTGGAAATGTTCTCATTATCCTCGGTCTCCATCTCATCTTCCTCATCTGGCTTCTCTATCACGCTGACAATTTCTGCTTTAACAAAGCCATTCACTATAGTCAACTCAGGCACACTGTCCCACGCATCCATAACCCAATGTGCAATCTGGGAATATGTAGCATGCCGCATACGTCCCGTGTTTGTGAAGCTGTGCTCACCTGCCATCATCCAATTTTCCCACAACTTCCGAAGCTCAGCTTTGAAACAGCAATTAACTGAAATGTTTAATGCTGTAATAACTTGGTCATACCACCTGGAATGATGCCTATGTCTTCTTTGTTTTAACCTTCCCCTTTGTGTCAGCACTGATATGGGCACGCATGGAATCCATGATGAGAATAGACCTCTTAGTGATGAAAAATCCACCGGCTCGATGCGCGAGACATCTAACCACTTCCCCATCATGTAATTATCCATCCATCCTTTGGGATTTACTTCAATCATTATTCCACTGGGGAAATTTTCCATTGGCATTGTTTTTCTTTTAAAAATCGATGTTGGTGGCAACTTCCCACCATCAGCTGAACATGACAAAACTACAGTGAAACTCTACTTTTTTTTACTGGTTTTTACTTTACCTGTTGTCCAAATATTAACACTGGTCTTTCCTTTAAGATCAACTGTTCTGTTCATTGGAATGTCAAATGTTAACGGCACTGCGTCCGTATTTATCACTTTTGACATTTCCCTATTCTCAGTCTGAATCTTGTCTTGCGAATATTCGCAGAAATTATTCAACTTCTCCAGAAAGTCCGCAGGTAGTTTCTGTGCCATATTAATGCATTGTCTTATGCTATGGCCCTTCTTTCCATGAATCTAAAGCACCACAATATACAGCCACTGAAACTTTAAATTCCTAAATCGGATGCAATTTGCTTGGCCTTGAGTCTGAGTTGAACAGTGTTCATTCCACGACATGCAGTGCATTGTGTCACGACATATTCTTCTAACTTGTTCTCAATGTTACTCCATTGAGCTCTGCAGCCACGATTTGCTTTCTTTGTTGTTTTTTTTTTTTTGTAGTGCCTAATGCAACCTTAGATCTATGCCAATCCTGGACACATTTTCACTTACACCACATTTCCTGTGAGCGGCCATATTTTCACCATTCTCTTCCGCAAACTTAACAACTTCCAGCTTAAAAGCTGCTGTGTACGACATACGTGACTTGACGGGAGGCATTGTGAGATAAGTTGGATGATTTGTTCAGGATGTGTATACAAATGATTAAGACCAAAAGAATTGATCAGAACATGAACAACAATGAAAACTATGCCCCCAGCTAACTTCATTATTTACGTCCAGAGAAGAGAGAGGGCACAATTTCTTGTGGTTCGTAATCCACTTGAGATTGTTAAACATGTTCCGTAATTTATGTGGATTAATGACAGAGAACAAACCGGTAGCCAAAGCCAAAATCAGTGTTTAAACAACTGCGTTAACTGGCTTTGATTGTTGTCGGAAACCAAATACCAATTTATCAATTACCGGTATATCAAAGAAAGACGCAGAAACAACAGATCTACGAGTAGTCCATCTCTATTTCTGAATGTTATGCTATATTAAGGGCATTCTTTAGTGAATATATGACAGTATTGTGAATATATGATAATTATGTGTTTAATCTATGGTATTTTATAAATATTCATCGAACATTCAAGTTAATATTTGTTTTAGGAATGTACGATATGCTTTGCATAAGTACAGTACACTACTGAGTATAGACCATAAGTATGCCATGTGGCAAGTGAATTGTGAGCTCTTAAATTGTTTTCTTTTATTTCCTGTTGAAGAAATCAGAAAATACAAGCACATACAAATGCATGCAAAATAATGATAAAAATTATATAAAAGCTGTCATATTAGTTTATAACAATTTATTGACATGGTAATTGAACAAGAATTAGTAAAGCTATGTGACCTCTTTTCGATTTTGCCGATTTTCAATTTTGACGATTACAGAACAATTTCAATGACATAATCCATAAGTCAATTTGGAGTATAAGACGAAGTCCAGACTTTCAGGTCAAAAAGTACTGACTTATAGGCCGGCAAATACAGTACATATGCATATGAAATTTCATATGTCAACCAAAATTGTTTTTTTTGGTTAATCATGCTAAGAAGGTTTTCATAAAAAAAAAAGTAAAAAAATGTTTAAAATGCGTGTACAAATTTTTTTTTAACAAGAGGCCCATGTGGGCGTAAGATCAATCACCTGACTGACATCTGCCTAACAGCAATATGCAAGAGAAGGTGGCCAAGAAATGTGGGTCAGTAGGATGCTAACTGTAGACATTTTTTCAATGCTGTTGATTGCAAGTTATGAAATCAATTGTTCAAGGTTTCTTTTCCTTTATATCTTCATCCATATTTGATGGCACATAAGCATCATTTGTCAAATACTGAAAGGCTTCAATGGCATGATTATTTCTGTCATTGTTGGTCAATTGTTTTTTTTTTAAAATATTGATATAGCTGTTTATATATTTCACTACTGTTAGCAATGTGGAATTATTTGATGGCAGATCAGCATCAATGGTATAAATCTGAAAGGCCCTGAAGCTTTCAACTTGCTCAAAATCTGTTTCGTGGTTTATGGTAAATCATTAAAATTTCTCTAATTTTAATGACAGCAGCCATATTTGATGGTGGACTGGCAGCATTTGTACAACCTTAACAGCACTCCATATTTGATGCAGGGTTCTTAAGAACTTGGTGTCCGGCATTAAATAAACATTACATTTTAAGAGGACATTTGGTTCTTACATGCCTCAATTTCCCCATGATGCACCCCATTTGATCATCTGTATCTGGCAATGAAGTGTGTAGTAGGACACGTAAACATGTATCCAGTGCAAATTAATCCCTACCTAAATGAACTAGCTGATGTCTTACTTGAATGGTCAGTAGGCCTATGAAGGGCAATATGGTGTCATTGTAATGTGAGGGACTTTGTGAGAACAAATGAAAGATGAGGAGTAATTTTGATATGTCAAGTATACCAAGTGCACATGTTGCCAGAACTAGAAAATTTACTTCCAGTAACAACTTATTGGTGTGCATCAGAAACATACAGTTTGGTTTGGGTGGAACAGCTGTTTCAAGTTATTTTGCCTAAAATTTCTTTGTGTGCATCAGAGATGCACAAAAATATTTTGGTTTGGTTGGGCTAAGCTAACATGAAGTTATTTTGTCTACAAGGTACTTCTGAGCTCTAACATCAAGAACTTAATGACTTCTGTTAAACTGTAATTATATTTTATTGTAAATTACATTTTTTTGTACATTGTATTGTAAATTACATATTTTGTAATTTTATTGCAAATTATATATTGTATATTTTATTGTAAATTATTAATAGCAATATTAGAAAAGCATAAAATTACAGATGCAGCTTACCTCAAATTTTAGTGGGTTTTTTTACATGTTAATTGTTTAGGTTCATCATGCAAAAGTATTGAAAATAATTTTTTTCCTCCATATTAATGATCAATTCTGTTGAGATATTTGCTAACTGTATGTCTGTCTTAGTAAAGAAAGTAAATCTGGTGAAAAAAATTCTTTTTATAAAATTTTGCAAGATATCAATTAAAAATGATGAATTCTTACGTTTACTGTGTTAAAAACAACTGTTTTAAACATCCACAAAACAATTAAAAAATTTAACTGTCTTTAAAACTCTTAAAATATTGTGTGTGTGTGTGTGTGTGTGTGTGTGTGTGTGTGCATGTTTGTGTGTGATTCACCATTCAGGATACCATTTGCTCTGCCTACCCATTTATTTATTTTAGCTAGCTATCATAAATTTATAATTACCGTTATACTCGCATATAAGTAGGGTCCAAATGCAAACAACATAGACCCTGATCTGCCATCGCATAATGCGCCAGCAGATCAGGGTCTATGTTGTTTGTTCAACTGATTAGTCCTTACAAACTGCATAGACCCAGATCACCAGCACATTATGCGATGGCAGATCTGGGTCTATGCAGTTTGCAGTTGGTATCGGATTATATGTGAGTACATATGGTAGTAAATCAACTTTTTAAAAAAAACAAAAAACAATCAAGTTTACAAGAAATCATTAGAAACGATGGAGCCTTTAGATTGAGGTTGTGACTGAGAAAATGGCATGGGACTCTCAAGTTCTGGGAGTTGCGAATCCTGTTGAGAGCCCTGTTTTATGGTGAATAGACATCATTTATAAAAAAAATGTATGGCTTTCATGCTTATATGTTTTCTGTGATATTTGGTTAAATTCTGCAAAGAGGTATTATGTAATACTTACCTGTCACTACTGTTAAGCTTTACCTTTCCGCAATGGAAATACCTCGTCCGTGCTAGATGCACCAACTCCCTGTTCTAGAGATTTCTTAGAACACGTGCATCGACCCAGTCTGACCTGCATCAGCCCGAACGCTATAGCACATCCTCATTCTTTTTCAGGACATTTGGCTAATGAAGGACATCAGCACGGGGTGGAAGGAGGGCATCCAATAATGACAGTAAAGTATTACATTAATTAAAATTAATTTTACTCCCCCCAAAAACTACATTTTAATGTCAGTAATAACTTATCTGTCACTATTATTAAGCTGAATTTATCAGTAAGAAGGGTGGTTGATGGAATGGAAGGAGTAAGATGTGGAAAAATTACTCACCTTGTCACCAAAGCAGTCAACTGCTGTTTGTGCAGCAGTAGTCTAGGTCTCTGATTGTGCAGCGACTATCGGACCCAGAGAGGATACCTTGGTTCTAATGACCAAAAGTAAATAAATAAGGTTGTGTGCGATCACCAAAACGCAGCCTTCATAATAATGTCTAAACATGAGTGATTGAAATATGCTCAGGAATTAGGAATAGCCATGACTTCATGGGCTTTTATCCCCATGAATGGTAAGTCTCTTTCTGTGAGAGATGCATAAGAGCTCTTGATGGTGAGCGAAATCAATTGTGAGATAGTGGATATCAGCTGAGCCCCTTAAGGGAAGAAAAAACTTTTCCTACCCTTCCTTCTCCCTTTAGCAGTTGCTAAATAGAAACTAAGTGCCCTAACTGGACAAAGAAGTCTATCTCAATCATTCCCAGCAAAGATGCGACTGAGACTGGGGATGTAAATACTGATGGAAGTTGTTTTGCAAGGAAACCTGGCTTACATAACAAGGAAACTGAATCGCAATTCCCACTGAAGTATAAATATTCCTCCTCAATTGATAAAGCATGTAGTTCACTTCTTCTTTGAGCTGACACAACAGCCAGAAGGAAAAATGGTTTTCAGCATAAGATTTTCAAAAAAAGCCTCACTCAAAGCTTTATAAGGTGTTTTTGTCAGTGCCCATAAAACACATGAAAAGTTCCATCTTGGCGTCAACAAGTACTTAACAAGATCTGATAAATGAGGATCTGAACCAATGGATTGACCTTCATAAAATTTAAGAGTGTTCGAAAGGGCAGCCCAATAACTTTGATCGTAGAGATTTGAACAAGATCTCTCTCCTCAAAGAGGAAAAGAAGAAAATCTGCAACTGCAGCAAGAGAGGTTAGGCATGGATGAACGCGTTTCCTAGTGCACCAATCACAGAAGATTTTCCACTTTGCATCGTATAACTTGGATGCAGTAGAATCTGAGAATTGGTGTAAAGTATAGTACCTCTGTGTTATGAGAGAAGATTGTCCCACTGTGGTAATATCCTTGGTTTGTTGATCAATAGGTCGAGGAAGTCGTTCAACCAAGACCTTTGATGCCACAGAGGTGCAGTCAGGATGATCCATGCTGTGGATGTCCTGATCTTGTGCAGTACTTGTGGAATCAACCTGAAGGGTGGGAATGCGTAAGCAAACAATCGATCCCAGTTCAGGCTAATGGCATCCACTGCCCAGCTTCTTGGTCTGGAACTGGGGAGACATAAAATGGGAGCTTGTTGTTGAGTTTTGTTGCAAACAAGCCCACTAGAGGTGTCTCCCATAAAATGAAGACAGATTCTGCAACTGCTTGATGTAGAGACCATTCTGTTAGGACTACCTTGCCTGTTCTGGACCGACTGTTGGCAAGAATGTTTTTCTTCCCTGGAATATGACAAACTCTAAGTGTAATCCCTTCTGACTCCATGCTGAGAGAAGGAGCATGAGTACCTCCTTGTCATCTGAGGTATGCAACTACTGACATGTTGTCCGAGGAGACCCTGATGCAATGCCCTTTGACATGTTCTATGCACCCTATTAGGACAAAGAATATGACTTTCATTTCAAAATTGTTGATATGAAGGAGACTGCCTTCCTGTGACCAATAGCCATGGAGAAGTACTCCTTCTGGCTCTAAATGAGTCCCCCAACCCGAATCTGATACATTGGTGTACAGATAGGAGTGGGGTTCTGAGGCATGCAGGGGAACTCCCCTCAATCAGAAACTTGTCTTGATTGTACCACCACTTGAGGTGGTACTGAAACCTTGACTTGACCCTAGAGAAATTTGATCTGAGAGAGCATCCTTGTGGGATCTCCAAACCGCCAACAGGAGAAATTGAAGAGGACGTAAATAAAGTCTCCCTAGGGATACCAAGTCCGTGAGGTCTTGGTCTGTATTGTCCTAAAAGTTCCATGATTTTGTTTATCTTCTCTGGGGGAACACGAAACCAGCTCAGAGAGGTAAGGAAATTCATTCCTATGCACACAAAATCCCGAGAGGGAATGAGATCATATTTCTCAAGGTTCGAATCAGTCCCAACTGAGTCACTATGGACCAACAGTGGGTCATGTGACTTAATAGGGACTGTTTGTTGTTGTTGTGTAGTAGCTAGTTGTCGAAATACTGGATTTGCAGAATCCTCAAGTATCTCAAGGGCACAGCTATTACTCCCATGACTAGTAAAGACCGGAGCGCTGAGGCTAGATCGAACGGCATGGCTTGGATTTGAAATACTTCCTGTCCAATCGGTAATATTTTTTGAGCGGAGGAAAAATTGGGATGCACGCATCCTGAAGATCAATGGAAACTGCCCAGTCAGTCGGTTCAATAACATTCCGAACTGAAGTTGCAGTTTCCATCTTGAGAGTTCCCTCTAGCAAAAATTGGTTTAGAGGGTAAAGATCTATAAGAAACCTCAGGTTTCCGCCCTTTTGGGGATCAGAAATATCTGGGAGTAGAGAGCTGGCGACTGGATGTTCTGAACCCTCTCTACTGTGCCCTTCTGAAGAAGGGTGTGCACTTCTTCCTTTAATTTTAACATGTTTGATTGATGGAAGAAGATGGGTGTCCTTGAGGGAGAAAGGAGTTCTGTGAAGTGTAGATGTAAACCCTCCTTCACTATAGAAAGGACCCACGGAACTTCTGTGATGATTGATCAGACCTCTGAAAAGAGGGCCAATCGAGCACCTTCGTGTGTTGAAGGAAGTGGTATGCACTGCAGGAGAGGTGAGGTGTCCCTAGGGATGACCTTTCTTCTTCCCCAATCGCCTGTTTGGGAAAGGGGAAGGTAAAAGTAGACTTCTTTGCTTTGCTCTTGCCTCTCCAGTTACCTTTTTGTTGGTATTGTGGCTTACCCATGACTCAATCAGGTTGTGTGCGAGTACTGGCCAGTTTCAATGGGCCAGCAACTGATGCAAGGGACCTATGTTGTTGGTCCCTAAAATCCTGAGCAGCATAGTGGGAATGATACCACTGAATAAGGTCTCAGAATCCAGAGGTGCAGCCCTCTGAAGATTGTTGCTGTGTTCCAGCAAAAACTTCAAAGAATCCAAAGCCACATCTCAATACAGGTTAAGAAGCTCCGCTGACAATACCATCGCCATAGACAATGCATGTCTCGAAGTCTTAGCCACAGCCTCTAATAGTTGTTACAAGGCAATGGGTGATAATGATTCTTCCTTCAGTAAATTGAAAGAAGTTGTTGAAAACAGGTCAGCATGTGAAGCTATGGTCACTAATGACCTGGCCTTTGACTCTAAAGCCTCTAAGGATTTACCTGAGAGGCAAGCAAAGGAACCCGCTGAAATAACCGCTTGTGAAACTTCGGTGCCCAAGGGGGCGGGGGTGGGTAGGGTGGGTGGGTTTCACTGGCCAGGCAGATGAATAAACCTTATAGCTTGAGGCTGATATTAAGGGTCTTATTGTAGCAAGTTGGACTGACAACCCTTTATTTCCTCTCGTTGATTCTTGACCTTTGCTCAGCTGTTGTGATACTTCTTTGACCATTGAAGAGTGAGGAAGTAGCATCAAATCCGGTCTGGACATTGCCCCTGACAGTTTCTCAAAGCAAGAAAGAATCTTAGTGTCACATGAACACTTGGACTTAGGGCACATGTCAGGGGGAAGAAGGCAGTAGAGTTCGTTGACAGCCATGTTGAATGACCAAGTCTCCTCCTCATGCACTTGTGGCGCCTGGTGAGAAGGATTTGGAGATCCTCAGAGGGAAGGGTATACCCTATCCTCCAGAAATTCAGTAAATTCCTGGGAATCTATGATAATCGACAAAGCATCATCATCTTCCTGTTCCAAAGCTCAGTGGGAAACCAGAGATGGATGCTGGATGATCCCTCTGCGAGGAAGGCTGGGAAGTAGGGACACATTCTGTGACTCAGCACAGGGTGCGACAGAACTGTCCTTAATGGGTGTCATGTCAGAAGAGCGAAAATTCTTCTCATCTTTCCTTGACCTCTTAGAGGAAGGGGGACTAACCCTCTCCTTCCTTGAAGACCCTTCCTACTGAACTTGGGAGGGTCGTCGGACCTCATTACTTGTACATGCAGGGGACCACACAGACAAAACCCATGGTGGTATAGATTGTTCTGTTCTTTGAAGGGGGAAGTTCCACATACCAAAAGAATTAAAAGAGAACATGGGAAAGAAAGGGACCTCGGTCCGATTATCACGGAAACATGCTTAAAAGCAGGCTCCATCCCTGTGATTGGATAAAAATGATATGAAGCGGAAGGGGATTTGGCATGTTGTGAAGACTGGTACCTGGTCTATTGACCAGTATCTTGTGCCCAGTAACCAGTGGTCTGTACCCGGTGATAAGTGACCGGTCAATAACCTGTCACTTTCTTCAGTCAATGGCGGTCTAGATTGGAGTGAAACTCTTCACTTAGGAATTCCAGACTGGTCTAGTAAAACTAAATGAGGGTCCTTGATAGAGATGGAGGGCCCCCGAAGCAAAGCCAGCAACTGATTCTTATTGTGGGGAGGACCCAAGCATTATCCATTAGGGCACACCAAACTCCTGAAAAAACAGCATAGACTGGCACCTAATAGGATGTCAGGAGAAGGGGGACATGGCAGGAGAGAGAGACTTCCTAGGGCAGATTGCCTGCTTTCTTAGAAAGGGGGGAGGAGTCCAAAGGCTTCCTGCCCTGGCCCTTATGGACAACCCATTTAATGAATAGAGGGCAAGGAGTTTAAAAGGAGGTCTGGTGGCTCTGCTGGGACGCCTGCTTAAAGTATTAAGGCAGGGGACCCATAGAATTCTCTGGCTGCAGATGCTTCTTGGGCGGTTTAGTTGGGCCTGGACCAATGACCAAAGACTGGTATTGTTGATTCCAAAAATCTTGGGATGCCACCGTAGGTATTAAGCCATTAAATAAGGACTCTGTGTCCAGCAAAGCCACCTTCAATAGATCCTTGCTGTGATCCAGCAAAATCTTTGAAGTATCCAAGACAGCACCCCTATGGAGGTGAAGATGCTCCACTGACTGTGCCAAAAACAACAAGAGCCAGTGTCTTGCTGTCTTAGCAACAGCCTCCAGATGTCTCTGCAAGGCAGATGCTTACAGAGACACCTCCCTCAAAAGGTTGAAAGAAGCTACAGAAAAAAAGGTCAGCATGTGATGATATGGTAACTATGGTTCGAGCCTTAAGTTTCAAAGCTTCAAGCAACTTGACTGTGATGAGGGACCAGGACCCATGAAAATCTCAACCTGGAACACTTCCAAATCCAGGCCAGTAAGCTTGAGTGGCTAAGCAGGTGAATGCACCCTGTAACTAGCTGCTTCAACAAGGGGCTGCAGGGTGGAAGAGGGGATGTACCAACCCTTCTGCCATCTGGCTGCCTCCAGGCCTTGTGCCAACTTCTGTGCTATACTCCTCACCATAACTGAGTGGGGAAGCAGCAGAAGATCAAATTTTTTCTGAGGCCCTAAAAGCATTTAAAAAATGGAGAGGATCCGAGTGTCCAAAAATGCAGAAAGTTTCAGAAACATATCCGAGGGAAGAAGGTGGTAAACAAAAGGGAAGAAGGTGGTAAACAAGGTGGTAAACAAAAGAGAAGAAGGCAATAAACTTATCACCTTTGCAAATGTCCACACTTCTTCATCTTCTGTCGCCTGACTGTAATCAGATCAACTGAATATGCAAACAAATATGCTAGCCAAAATTAGTTTGTCTATGTTGAGTTGTTTTGGCACAATCTTGCTAGACAAGCTTAACTGATGGACATACAGAAGTAAGGAGGAATCGATAAACAGGACCAAATCAAGATGCCTACAATGCCAGCAATGGGGGCATTAAAAGGACTGATGTACACTGAACCATCTGCAGTCATCTCCCCTAAACAGCAATACCTTATGTCCTGCAAATCTCTCCTTTTGTATTGCATTATTTTCTCCTAATATTTAACCTCCCTCAAACACCCACAATATCACAACCAATCATCCCTTTCCAATTATATACCTCTTCTAATGACTGAAACATAGTTAAAGCTATTCAGTTCACTTCAGAGAATTCATGACATGGTTACACTGAATCATTTTTTTATCATTTTCGTGCTGTTATGCAAATACTTCATGAGACAAAGACTTGTGAGAGGCCAGTTTCAAACAACAACAGCTATAGATCATACTTTTGAGATAACTAGAAATGAGTTGATGGAATATGAATGCCATGCCTAAGAAACCAACTGAAAAACAAAACTTAACCATCATATAATGGTGGACAGATGGACAAGAATAACACGATACCAATATAGTGATGCAACACAATAAAACAATGGTAACATTACAACCTGATCATCTATTTCAAGTGTTTTAATAAATATTTATTCAAGGATAAAGGCAATGAATTTCTGACATATCAACTAACTTGGAGGTAGGTCATAGATGTTTTCTTTGGCTAAGTTTCGCAGTATTGCTGGCTCCTGTCGTTTAAACTCAAGACCAGCATCATCTATTGGTGTGTAGCCTCCACGCTGCTGATAGCGAAACTTGGCATTCCTTAGATTTGCTTCAGCACCAGATCCAATAATATGAAGCCGTAAAATCTCTGTCAGAGTGAAGTTGTCCAATGGAAGTTTTCTCAATGACAAGCCTAAAGGCGAAAATAAAAAGTGAGAACAAAAATTAGAGGTATTTAAGCAAATCAAGCAATTTTTGACAAATTGTACTGTAAGGTCCTCAATAAAATATGTCTAACCCTCAATAAAATGTCTTCAGGTAGTTGACCTGTAACGATGCTGCAGTGGCCGAGTGGTTAGCGTGCCCAATTCATGATTGAAATGATGCAGTTTCAAATTCTACCACTGGATCAGCCAACTGTGGTGTCCTTGAGCAAGGAACTTTACTCCAATTGCTCAGCACTAAATAACCTAATTTTCTGTGTTACTGCATACATGTTATTCTACTGCCAGTAGGCAAAAAAAATATCGTTTTAAAGGCCGTCTACTGCATGTACCATTTTATAGTTAAAATCTACCACTTTTGAAAATTAAGTTTTTTGGAGAAAAAAAATCGAAGAAAAAAACACAAACACTATTTTGTCATGTTCTATCAACACATCAGAGAAACCAGCAAGAACCGGTCTACTTAGGGACTGAAAATGTTCCACTAGTACAATGACCGGTGCAATGATGCGTGGCAGAGTAATGGGATTAGAATTGTTAAGAACAGCTAACGTGTACACAGCAAGCGGTTAATTGATTACCCTATCGTAGTTTTGGGGGATTTTTGAGGTGTTATAAGTAATAAAGGGTTGGATCAAAGGTGGTCCTTAATGTCTTCTGAGCCTTTGATGAAAATTGGCCGACCTTTGACAAAGGGGATAAAATGGAGACAGACCATACAAATTATTTCGGCAAGCACACTAAAGTATTTTGATTTTTTGTCATGTTTAATTGTTATTGTATTGTTCAAAATGTTTTAAGAGGAATATTTAAGGACAGCTCTTACATTATTTGTTCAATTCATGTCAAAATGCCGAAGTGTGTGCTTTCTCCCAATGCTAAGAAACCACCTGCTAAGAAATATTATAAGAAGTTCAACAATGCTTTGATATGAGAGTTTAAGTGTATGCAGGCGTGTAGCAAAGGTCCTAACTTTGCATTGTGTGTTTCAAAGGTATGCATCTTTGTATTTCATAAACAATTTGAAATTTTCATGCACATAAATTAAGTTCAAGTCCTAGATAAAATATATCAGTTAAAAATATATTACAAGATAATTAATTTTAAAGTTAGGATAAATTATTCAAAAATGCATAAATACATCATGTATTTTTGAATTGTTTATTTCATGTTTAAATCAATCTTTATTGGGTTTTTTTAATTTACAGTGGTGAAACTTGCCAACAGATTTTTGGATCTGAGCCATGAAGAGAAAGAAGCCACTGAGGATGAGGCTCAGGAATACATCCCAAGTCCAAGTCAGGAACTTCCTCGTCGGGATGAACAGAGCTTGTAGGAGTATTGGAGAGCAGTCAGCAACCTTACAAAATCAGCAATAGGAAAACTGAAGTTAGAACTTCTTTGCAGGCTGAACATGGCTGTCCTGTCATTGCCACATTCTAATGATGATACAGAGAGGACATTCTCCATTCTTCACAAAATACAAAGTAATTCAAAGGGAATTCTGGACCAGAGAACTACTGAGCGCCTGTTAAGTGTGAAGCTTAATAATCACAATGAATGTCATCAGTTGTTACCAGACAGTGATCTTGTGAAGGAAACTTAAAATGCTATTAGATTGTATAAAACAATCTTTGCATTGAACTACAAGATAAACAACTCTTCCTTTTCCATTAATTGACAATTAATATACTCACTCCTGTTAATTAATTATCATTGTAACATTTTCCATCAGAATCAGAATCTGATTCATGTTCAAAACTTGCTGTTTTATTATAGTATGAAGAGAATACATATTATGGTTTTAAAAAATGCACTTGTTTTCAATCCCCTGAAAACACATAAAATTTATGCCGATAAAAAATCTATTGGTTTAGAAGCCAATCGACTGATCAAAATTTGTAAATCTACTGGTTTGAAATCCTGGTTCTGTCACATGTATGTTACTGTACCATACAACACCAAATCAAAACTGGCTCAGATAAACAAATGTGGGTGCCAGAATTGATAAGAGTTTATCAATAAGGAAAGGTACTAATAAAAGGAATCTTTTTTTAAAACAGACACAAATATAATGATTTTACTTTACCTTTCTGTGACTCATCTTTAGTAATACAGAATGTGGATCCTTTAAAATAATGTACAGCAATAAAAGATCTGTGATCATGTACATGTTAATATCCATAATTCTGATCTTCATCATGCCAAATGTCTGACAATCTAACATGAAATATTACCTGGTCTCATTAATGATTCAGTATATTATATGTTTTCCAGACAATTATCCAGTCAACATAAAGATTTGCATTAGAGTTTGAATACTCGACAATTTTTGTACTTAAAATCAGTATTGAATTGCACGTCTGAAAAGCGTATCTAAGACAGTGATTTCTCCAGGATTTTCACAAGTAGGGGGAATTTCAATGTTTGGGGGGAGCAGTTAATTATTATTAGACCTAGAATGTTTCAACAATGTGATAACTTTAAATGAATAAAGATCAAGCTTGGAGTTGTTTATTATAATCATTGGCAGTGATCATGTGTTATGACAATGCCACTATGTCGTATGATTTACTACTGCTTGTATGAGCAGAGACATTACCCCCAAATACCAAAAACTGCATGTCTGCCATTCGACAACCTCACCAAGTGCAGTTGGTAAAATGCTTTTAATAACTAGATAATCAATGAAAGTGTCTCATTGCTCAATTGCAAAAAGTCACTTAGTAAGCACCTGACTATGGTGGTTTATCTAGAAGTCAAGCACTTGCATGAACAGATTGAGCTTTATTAACATTATTGAAGCTTACAAGTTTTGTTAAGCACATGACAAACTGATTCCACGATTTTTACATGCTCACTCATTTTTAAGGGGGGACTCATTCAATCGTGCAGCCTGGAAAAAACACTGCTAAAATCTCATAAAGTTAACATATTTGTAATGAATTGCTCATCTGAAAACATATCTAAGGTCCAAGAAAGATAACATACATAAAAATGATTGAATACATCCAAGTATTGAAATCATTGGCAATGGCTCAAACAAGGTTGGGTGTTTCCATTAACCTTTTCTTAAAACAAATTTTTAAAAATATAAAAATATTTTTATAAATTAAAAAAATTATTTTAAAAAAATATAAAAATAATAATAAATGATATTGTAGGCTTTGCTCATGTAGGCACAACAAAGCATATCACAGAAACTGGTCTTTAAAACTTACTATGTGTTGATTGAGGTATCTGGGCCATGGCTGTTGCCGATTCTATCAGCTGCTTTGTGGACATGTCAGAGACAGCAACATCAGGTTCTAAATATAAATAAATATCAAGGTATTGATGATACTAACATGGGCTGGGCAATGACGAGTAGAGAGGTGATGAAGAAAGATGATTGCATACTTTTTAGGTTTTGTCTTAGCTCATGAAATGGTCGATATCAAGCTTCAAAACAATCCTTACTTTTGTCTGGGACACAACAGACAACAGATAAAAAGCAGACCATTGCACAAGTTTTCTGGTCTTTAATCAGGAGAGCTAACAAGAGGCCACAATGCAGCTGAGATAACTCAACTGGATGGCATATGCCTAACAGCCAAATGAAAGAACAGTAGACCAAGAAATCTGTTAGTATGATGCTTTCTGTACAAATGTCTTCAAATTCTGTTGATTACACATTTTATGAAAACAACTGTGTCAAGGTTTCTCTATTTTGTGTATCTTCATCATATTTGATGGCAGATCAGCATCATTTGTAGAATATTGAAAAGCCTTGATGCAATGATACCTTCTGATAAATTTAGTTAATTTTGGCACTCTTTGAGTTACAGTCATTTAAAAGGTTTTTTAAAATAAATTTTTTAGAAAGGGTGGCTATATTTGAAGGTAGATTGGCATCATTTGTAAAAATAAAAAAGGTAACTGTGCTAGGAGGCTTTCCCTCATATTTGGCAGAGGGCGAGGGGTTGAAGTCATTAAAAAAGTTTCTCAATAATTTTAGGAACAGTGACCATGTTTGATTATGAATCTGCATCATTTGTGGAAAACTGAAAGGCATTAATGCCAGAATGTTTCTGACAAATTTGATGAAATACTTGTGGAAAACAGAAAGGCATTATTGCCAGAGTGTTTCTGTCAAATTTGACGAAATACTTGTGGAAAACTGAAAGGCATTAATGCAAGAGTGTTTCTGTCAAATTTGATGAAATAATAAATATTTTTTCTATTTTTAGCAATTGCAGTCAAATTTGATGGTGGAATTACATCATTTGTAAAAATTGCAAAGACCCATAAGCCAGGGTTCTTTCTTTCAAATTCAGTCAAATTCTCATGAGTATTTCTTTTGGTTTTTAAGAAGATGTTTAATGGTTTTTCTATATTTAGTAATGGTGGCCATATTTGATGGCTGATCAGTTTCATTTATATAAGTTTGAAAGGCATTCATGCCAACATGCTGTCAAATCTGGTCACATTCTGTCATTCTGTTCACGAGTTTTGCAACAATGTCCTTTCAAGATTTTTCTATTTTTAATAACAGCAGCCATTACTGATGGGGGCTCGATTTTTGCAGCCAGGTGAGCTACATATGACTTACCTACCATGTATACTTACTATCCTCAAGTAGGTACATAGATGCTTCTGTGGATCACCTATTATTAAGGATACACCTTAAATGCACGAGTTGAAGGAAATCACAAATTAAAGAACGTAAGAATTCTATATGTGGACACAGCATGTCAGTCAAAAATCTTTGAAAATCTAGGACTAACGCTTCATTCAATTATTGATTATTCACTAAAGAAGGTTAAGTCCCTAATGATTTTGTTCATATACTTAAGCACTTGACTCTGCTTTACAAAGTACTGTGTATATTAGTACATGGTCCAAACTAAATGTGTCACAGACATGTTATTTTTTTTTTTTTAATGGTGTGGGTTTTATAAAACAAATTAAAAATATTACCGCAAGTGAAAGCTTTCAGTCAGTGACCTTGACATTTGACACCAAAATCAATAGGCTTCTTCCATACCCAAGGTACAAGTAATCCACTAACTTTAGTGAAGGTACATGTCACTGATTGTTTTTTTTCTTTCAGTCACAGTGATACTGACCTTTGACCCTAGATAGGCTCCTTCCTTATCCCAAGTACAAGCTGTCCACAAAGTTTGGTTCAGGTTTGTGATTTAGAACTAATGTTATTGTGCATAAACCATTTTCTTCTTTCAGTAACAATGACCTTGACCATCGAACTTTTGACCCCATAATCAATAGCTTTCTTCCTTACCCCAAGTGCAAGTCATCCACAAAGTTTGGTAACTATAGACAATGGAGAACATGAGTTAATGTATTCAAACCATTTTTCTTCTTTTAGTCAGTGACCTTCACCTTTGACCTTTTGACCCCCCCCCCCCCAAAAAAAAATCAATATGGTTCTTCCTTATCCCAAGTGCAATCGATCCACAAGATTTGGTAACTGTAGGTGGTGGACACCTTGAATAATAACTCAAGCTATTGTGCAGATACAAGATTACCTAACTGGTAACAGATGGATGGATGGACATCACAACATAATATGTGGCACTTGATTGTGGCTGAATAAAAAGGATAAGACATGCTATAGCTTGGTTGACCATATTCTAGCCACTTTTTCAACTTTCATCACAATATATATGAATAAAATTACAATAAAATTTAGAAAAGTAGCTCTCTGCAGGTTTATAGACATCATTCACAGAAATATGTGATGCAGTTTCTAACAGAATGAAATAATATCCCAACAGTCTGCCCACCACTTCAACAAAAAGTCAAATAGACTTCAGATTTGGATAGCCCCTGCATCTATTGGATATGTCAATACTTCATACTTAAAAAATGTATTCATATGGGTCAACAAGTCAGGGTTCGTACAGCCCTGAAGACATTATTTTCAAGGACTTTTCAAGGGTTTTATCAGTTTCTTCAAGAAGTATTTTTCCTGAATACAAAATACTCACATTCCAAGCTATGTCACTATACAAGGTCACCATATTATAGACCACCCAGACAACCAGAGCATCCTGAATAAAAACCAGTATGGATTTAGAGCCAAAAGGCCCTGAGAAACACAGCTCCTCATGACCACCGATGACATTGCCAGAAACTTGGATAAAGGCACCCCAAGTCAATATAGCTGTCTTAGATTTCTCCAAAGCCCCTGACAAAATCCCACACCTGAGATTGTCACACAAGTTAGCATATTATGGAGTCACAGGAGAAAGGCATAGGTGGATTGATTCTTTCCTATATGGCCGAAGGCAACATGTCGTACTATATTGTGCCGCATTAACAACCGCCCCTGTACATCTAGCATTCCCCAGGGGAAAGTGCTTGGTCCAACTCTGTTCCTAATCTACATAAATGACATTGCCAATAACCTACATACAACTGCCTGCCTCTTCGCAGGTGACTTCATTGCGTACCAACAGATCAACTACATCAATGATCTCCTGCTTCTATAGAAAGATCTAGACACTTTGGTTAAATGGAGCCATACATGGCAGACAGAGTTTAACATCATGCAGGTCTCTAGTAAAACATCCAAGCAGCAGTTTACCTACATCATGAAAGGCCAAACTCTTGATGTTTTGCAGCACCATGGAGTAGAATTAAGCAACAAGCTGAAGTACAACCTACATATTAATAACATCACCAACAAAGCTTTAAGTGTGCTGGATTTTCTTCACCATAATTTAAGGAATTATCCATCCAAAGCAAAATAACTGTTATAAATTCAAAGTTTACATCTCAAGACTTTGTTCTTTTACACACACATACCTATTTTTGCTATGGACTTAATTTCCATAAATTGTTATACTCTTGTATGCACTTATTTTTCATATTTTTACAGCAGAAGTGGAGTCATGTGATATCTAGAAGACTGTTCGCTATACATCATCTAATTTTACAAGTTCCCTTTCCCTACCAACTACCAATGTGCTTAACAGTGTCGCTGTATGGTTCAATAAAAGACAAATCATGTCCATACCTTGTCTTCCCCCTCCTTTGCTTTCTTTACTCTCTGTGGCCATCTCCTGTTCTTCCTCTTCCTCCTCCTCTTGTAGACTGAAAATTGCTGTCAGCATCATCAGCAAAAGGTCAGCCAACAAACCACTGGCATCTGTCTCCAGCAAAGCCTTCTCCAGGATTTCTTTAATATACAGAGGCAAAATATTAATTGTCAGAATAATTTATGGTCTCAATTTGGTCTGAGCATGCAAGATTTCTATGTAATCCTATGTTTTACCTTCTCCACTGTGGCATGATCCAAAAACCTAAAATAGTCACCAGAGTAAGGAACTTGAGGTATTAGCAATTACAAAGAGCTCACTTACTACAAATGGTTTGGTATGGCTCTAAAAAGAGGAACTTGTGTTGGAAAACCAAAGTTAGGAGAACTGGCATTCAGCAGCCAGAATTCTTCTAAAGGATGACACAGAAGACTTGTAATCCAATTCATTAAAAGTCTTATAAATATATACAGTAGCATACATGCCAACCCCTAGAGTGTCATAAGTGTAACCTACGTGGCAAAAAAGCATAATCTGTGCATAAAAAGTGTAATCTATGTACTACATGCCATAATTACAATAAACTGTCTGAAAAATGTACAATAAATTTTTTCTACTAACCTGGATCTGCAGCTGGTTAAAATTCTCATCACAAATGGCCAAAATCCATGTGGATTAGTACAAGAATACAAACACAAAATATACTGACAAATTATTTATATACAACACTCACTTTAACTAGTCAACATGTTGAACTTTCACTGAATGATTGTAAAGTCAAGTCCACAAATTCTGCAATGAGCATGATGATGTGTTCAACCTGAGTGCTGTATTACATCTCTCATATTCTTCTTGTTAAATTTGTAAAGCACTATTGATTTTATGATCAAACATTTTTTGAAGTTTAAAAAGATTAACCTCTAACATTTTTCAGTCATATAACATCACAAGTCACATCAATAAAGCCTGTTTTGCTTAACAGCTATAGCCATTTTTTTAAGTATAGACTGGTCTGCTACCTAATTATTTGGGGTGGGTATTGAATTGAAAATCATATTGCGATATATTACAATATTATGTGAAATATTGCAATATTATTGCAATATATTGATTTAAGAATGGAATGATCACCTCTGCAAACTGCTTCCTACCTGGAACATTGTACCAAGGGTGAAGTGTATGTAAAAGGTCTCTAAACTCTGGCGAATCCACTATTAACTATGGACGCAAGTCCTTTATGATGAATCTGCACACCTTGTCAGTTATCAGTAAAGCACATGAAGAATGGGAGGGGTATTTTGTTCCAAGGAGCCCTGGTCAAATTCTCTGGGTTGGCGATGACACTTTAGCTTTAGAAAGAGCAGAATTATCATCACACAATGAACTCCCATCAGTAGACATTGATGATCTATTGTCTGTCTTCTTGTAATGACCAATTTTCCCAGGATGGTGCTTGTTAATATGGTAAGTTAAATTTGTGGTTCCACCAGAAAACTTAACATGAGCCTCACATACTCTGCACACAGCAATTGCCTCATGAATATTCCTGTCCGTTTTACTCTTTCTTAAAGCAAAATGAATCCATATCGCCGACCGCGCTTTCGAATTTTTCACCAGGTCGTACTCAGCCATGCTTGAAACACTTGTTGCTCGAGGTCAATGTCAGTTAGTCATCAATGTCTGCAAGGTGCTTATTTGTTGACATAGAGAAGCAAAAGCTTCAAAAGGATGAAGATTTACATTGATGTAACTTCCGTTACCCAATCTGCAACTTCCCAGGGAAACAAAATATGAATGTTACTGAAGCAGATCACCGAAGGCACAGGTATGGAATTCAATTGGTCATTATCAACAGGAAACTATTTTAAGTGGTGAAACATTGCTAATATTAATTTATTAAAATAACAGAGTTTCATTGCAACTTTTTGTCAAAATTACGTCAATATCGTACTATACCAATATAATATATTTATATCGCGATTATTGTATCGCCGGTTCAATACCACAATATTCAATATTATCGCGCACCCCTACTAATTATATTATCAAAATGTAATGAACCTGTGAGATAAGTTTTCAAATTGAAGAAACGTGTCTGTTTTCTTGGAAATGTGTCATAAAACAGCTGCTATAAATAGAAAATAAGGAAAGTACACGAGATGATAATAAAAATGACAAACAACTTTTTATTGCTTTATTTTAATTTTTTTTTATGTACCTAAAAAGCGTAATTCATATACGGGTAAGCATAAGGCATAATTAAGTGAAAAAAGGTGTAATGGTTGCCATGTATGCAATAGGTGTATGATAAATCTTGTTGAAATCCAACACTTCCTTAGAAAAGTTATTCTGCAGAATCCCAAGTCAGAACAGACAATCAACTGTCTTAACCCATGTAAATGATGTCTTGGAATGCTGGAAATTGAACTCGTTAAAAGTTCTCATCAATATAAAGCTACATTTTTAATTTGGTTAAAATCCAACCTTCATAAAGTTATGCTGCGGAAACCCAAGTCAGGAGGACAGGCATTGGGGGGGGGGGGGGGCATACCTTATGTAAAGGATGTCATGAAAACCTGGAAATTTAACTCATTCAACGGCTTATCAAAATAAAGCTGGATGCCAAATTTCTTTAAAATCATATAGTCTTTGATGATGTAATGCTGCAAAAATAAGTCAGGAAGACTGACCATCAGTGATCTCAACTCCTCTAAATGATGTCGTGGAATGCTGGAATTTCAACTCATAATGTTCTCATCAATATAAAGCTGCATGCTAAATTTGGCTGAAATCTGAAAATCCCTGGTAATGTAATGCTGCAGAAACAAAAGTCAGGAGGACAGATGGTTAGGGGACATAACTCCTGTACTCACATCATAGAACACTAGCAATGAAACTAATTCAAGGCCTTTTCACATCAAGTTACAAGCTAAATTTGGTTGAAATACAACAATCCATGGTAAAGTAATGCTGCAGAAACCAAAATCAAAAGGACATAATCAGGGAGCAAAACTCCTTTAAATAAGAACATAGAAGACTGAAATCAAACTCTTTCAAGGTCTCCTCAATATAAAATTGTATAGTAACTTTGCTTAGAATCTGATAATTCCCAGTAAAGTTCTCTTGCAGAAAAAATAGGTCACTGTAACCTACATTTCACAAGTGCAAATTAAAATCCTAGAAATATGTATGTATGTATTAGCATTTAATGGCACCTCAACACAATAATGGCTATTTGGTGCCAATTAAAATTTCAAAAAATGTAAAAATGAAGAATTGCACAAACACTTTAGGAACATAAACCCATCAAAATAAATGAAAACATGAAGTACTAGATAAACTTTAAAAGTCTAAGATGTTAAAACTCTGTAAAAGGTATATAAAATAAAACATAAAGGTAAAACACATAATATCCTTAAAATATATCATCATAATTTGTTATATAAATTGCATTTATTCAAAAAGTCAAAGATTTACTCAGGTGGTACATCATAAAATTTCTTCATTGAGTTCACATCGAAATACTTCTGTCTCACTGCAAGAATGTCAACACATTCAACAAGAACACATTCCATTGTCAGTAGACACTGGCAGCATATGCACTTTGGTCGAGGTTAACCCTTCAGGAGATATGTATAAATCAGGTGTGACTGATACACGATTGGCACAATACCACCTCATATCTCCGATTTGTTTTATACGAGGGATACCATTCTCCAATTTCTGAAGCTCGTTTGTGGAGTTTTCATTTTACATATTTTGCCAAGTATGAAGAACATGCTGATTTATACAATATTTGAAGTCAGTATATGAAGTCTTCCCTTCAGAAAGGGGCCCTGGGTGGCCAAGTGGTCTTAGACGCTCACCTTTACACATCATTCACATATCTCACCTCTGTCCGCATGGGTTCGAGTCTCAGCTCGATCAATGTGGGTTCGTGAGAAAGTTTGCCAGTAGCTTCTCGTGGGCCGGTGGTTCTTACCAAGGTCTTCCCAGGTTCTTCTTCCACCAAATATATCAGGTACCATGTACAACCTATCATGTGCTGAAAAATCCTGCTAAACCCCACAAAACAAACAAACCCTTCAGAAACTGGGCGACTGCAGGGAAGATCTGACTGCTTTATCCAGCCTTTCATTACCCTTAATACCAATGTGACTTGGCAGTCAACAGTACAGAATACTTTTTCCAGATTCTATGAGCCAATCATGTTTCTGCAAGATCTGAGATATTAATAAGTTGTCAGATTGAAAGTTTTGCATGGCTTTCGGTGTGGAAAGGGAATTTGAAAAGATGATTAAATTAGTTTTTTTGAGAGATTTCAATGTATCAAAGATTTGAGTATGGCTCTTATTCCTGTGATAAAAATGGATTCTTTATCTGGTAACTGTCTCGAGATGGTGCCATGCAGTATTACAACAGCAGCTCCAACGTTGTTTCAGTCTTTTGAACCATCCATATACATGGATGTATGGCTACAATAGGAGGCCCAGAATTTACTCTGAAAAATGAGAGGATTTGCTAAAGACTTTTTGAGTTGGAAAAGATCAAATATAATTCTGGTGGTTTTTTGATAACCATGGTCATGATTTTGGAACACCGAATTGTGCAGTATTTCCAACATAGATATTTGCTCTTTCTAAGTGAGAATGAATTTATGTGCCAAAAAGTGGAATTAAATTTTGGTTTTGAGCATACATGGTTTGGTATTTTGGTTTAAACCAGTCAGTTTTACAAATCTGATGAAAATGTCAACATACATTTACATGGACCAGCTGATGAATCATAAAAATCACTTTTATGTGAAATTGTCTTTTTCAATAACTCGGTTTCTACATAGCAATCAGTAATTTCATGAACAATATCCTCAGGGTACAACAAATTTACATTTCAATTGTTGGTATCACAAGTGTGACAGTATCACTAAGAGAATTGACATAATCCAAGAAATCAAGATCCTCGTTACCAGATCCAGTAGGTGTTACGCACCATAGCATGGGGAACATCATTATCATTGCTATCACTGGTAATGACATCTGTTTGCTCACTAAAACCTGCCTTAACAAAAAACAGTTTGCAACACATTCTGTGGAAACATCATGCCTTGCACAATAAATCATATTGATTGTGGAAAATACATTTATTTCACGCTCATTTTTTTTGTCAAGGCTTGAGAGGTATCTTTGGATTAGAGCATGTCGGTACTTTGACTTCTATTCCTCATATTTTTTCATTTGTAGGTTTGTGTCTAAAGAGATATTTTTTATTTTCTGCCCGGCGAATTTTCATCCAATTTCACAAGTCAGAATTCAATATAAACACGAGTTAGATTTACTTCAAGCTGTACTCAATTAGTCAACATAGGAAAAATTTTCAGAATTATTTTTAGCTAGATTTTTTGAGAATGTTTCAGCCAATGTAATTGAGATTTCTGGTACAGTCATGATTATTTCATCAGATTTCATAAAGTGTTTGACAGAGCTGCTTTTATTTTTGCCATATGATTTTTAGTACCATCATTTCATATTGATTTAATAGAGAAGCAAGAGTTCAACCTAGAAACACAGGATTTCCATGGGTTTTTTTTTTGCTCTCTCTAATGGAACAACAAGCTTTTGCTCAGTATATATAGTATTTATTAAGATTATCAGCTGTTGGATTGGCATTGAAATTTTAAAGGACCTTTTTCCATTCCATGATTGCTTCTTTGCATGTATCATGACACACTTTGGAATCACCAAAGTTTTAGCTATTGTATCCCCAGCAACATCCTGGAGTATCTTATCCAATAGGGGCATTGGGTGCACTACATCAGCATAACAACCGTCAAATTTGATTCAGAGGGACTGAAACATTTCCCAACCTGCCTTGATCAATTTCCATCCCTGCCCAAGCCCTTGAGGCTTGTAGGTATTACTTTTTAAGTATACTCAAAAGTGGTCATCACCAGAGAGGTCATCACCAACTTCCCAAGAGAAGTTAAGTAAATGAGATGGTCAGGTCTAGTGAAAAATAGGATCCTGTGGCAGGATGCAGGTAGGTATATGACTTATTAAAAAGGCAAAGATTGTGTTTGGAAATAGTCTTATATTTTCTTCCGTCTCTCTCTGGTATCTTTGCAGCCCCAAAGTGTATGGTGGCTGTTAAAGTCACCAAGTAGGATAAAAGGTGATGGTAAATGTTCTAGAAGATGGTCACTGGTAAATGTTCAATAAGATGGTCACTGGTAAATGTTCAATAAGATGGTCACTGGTAAATGTTCAATAAAATGGTCATTGGTAAATGTTCAATAAGATGGTCATTGGTAAATGTTCAATAAGATAGTCACTGGTAAATGTTCAAAAAGATGGTCACTGGTAAATGTTCAATAAAATGGTCATGATCAGACTGATTAATTGGAATGCTAGGAGAGAAATATATTGACCAAAGTATGAGTTTTATATATGGATACATGAAAGGCTATATCTTGTAATGTAATATTGAGATTAATTTTGCTGTGAAGAGTTTTGTTATTTATGATGATGGCTACTCCTACAATGACTGCATCAGTACTTCTTGAAATGTTGTTGTAGATTTAGAAGTGTTTAAGATTAACTCTATTGTTTTCTTTTAAAAGGATTCCCTGAAGACAGAGAGTTAGTATTGGTTCATGGTCTGAAAGCAGAAGACTAATTTCATCAATATATGCCTTTAGACCTCGGCAAATCCATTGTATTATGGTGTCAGACATATTTATGGACGTGGTGGAAGTACAAGACTTCTGGCAGTTTTCCCTGGTTCGGTATCAGGGGGCTCTCCAGTGTTGATACTCTCTAGACTTCCAAACTTATAAAAGAGCTTGGTAAGATTGTCAGATTCTTTAGGAAATCTAGTAGATTCTTTAATCCTCTTTTTATTTGATTTACAGCATGCATTTCCACTGCTGCCATCAGACTGCTGCTCTTCTGGTGGGCTGGATCTAACCAGTTTCTCATAGAAGAGTTGGTAATCTTATGTGTCACACTGATCCTATGACACCTGGAGCAAGTGGTTTGCTGATCTTTTTGTGGGTTGAATTTAAGTGGTCTTTTGTTTGTAGCATTGGGTTTCTTACTTGCTGCACTCTCACTCTAATTATTTCTGTTATCTGGTTTAACTCTCTGTTTGGGTGGCTGCTCACCCAGGTTCTAGTGACATCAAGACTAAATTTGGTTCGATTCATTTCACTTACACATCATTCTGAGATCTGAGATTTCCAAACATCTCAGTCTTACTGCAACATCCAAATCTCTCGATTACACAACACCTCTTGAAGAATTAAAATATGTGTGAAAATATCTTAATAAATCTCCACAAATCACTTAGAGCAAAGCTGACTGTCAGTGAGATTCACAGATACAATCTATAAACAATTTAATAGCACTAAGTGTTTTTACACTATGTGGCTCTCCAGTCAGGCCATGAAGTGCTTTAGCCATCACAAAATATGACAGCTTGGTTAGTGTTGGATCGCTGTCACTGGATTCAATCATGAAAAATCGTGGCCAATTTTTCCTCTTCCACGTCGCTGGAATATTATAATTTTGTCACCACTCCCCATCCAAAATTGCCAATGGATATTTAATCCTTTATTATACAAACTGGGCTCCATTTTGTTCATTACCAAAGTATGAGAGAATAAGCATTCCATGGAAGGCAGTGTTTTGACTGGGTAATGTGCATAAATTGCAAAATCTATCACACCAAACTTGAATACACAATCAAACACTGCTGATGTCAATGAAGGCAGTAAAGTAAAACACATATGAATTGTCATATGCTAGTGCTGCTAAGACAAAAATAAAAAAGCATGGGTACTGATCAAGTATTGGGAAATCAAACTGATCAAGCATTTGGAAATCAAACACAGGTGGTCAGAAGTCCTGGACTGGGAATCAGCAAAGCCTCATTCCTGTTAATGCATTTGATTCCTTAGGTTGCTTTTCAATATTCCACATGGATATACACTATACTGATTTCATTAATCTTTCCAATGCTAACATACCATAGAGTCTTCTCCAATGAAAGATGCCAATAAGAAAGAAACATTTTTACTTCTCGTTCTCAGAACTAAATTTTTATGATGGTTATAAACACCTTTATCTGTATTTGACCCAAGTTTCATAAGCACAACCATTACTATCTGTCAGCCATGACAATAGAGAAATGAACATTAGATACCGCACGTACTGCGATCAAAACAACATCAAGTCTTTTTGTTTACATTTTATCTTTGCTCGTTTTCTCTTAAAAATTCCCATGGATAGTGATGGAAAATATAACAAAGGTGGAGGTAGTTCATGTTCCGTCAATGGATGTTCAAATAATCGTTGCAAACACAATTTATGAAAGAAGTCAATGTGTAAAACACACGGACAAGTGCATGAAGGCTGTGCATGTTTGGTACCATTTAAATTTCAGTCTATGCCATCAGATGGGCATGATTTTCAATTCTTGGTTTCCAATCTTAGCAGACAAGTTGAAATCACTGATAATATGACTTCCAGTAGAAATAAATAGAGACTGTTGCCTGGAATCTTTCATAACTACCCAGGACTACATGTATTATTGATTGCACAGAAACATTTATTCAGAGGCCAACTAATCTCAAATCTCAAAAGTAGAGGTGAGACTTATAGCGATTATAAATCACACAAAACTGCCAAATATATGGTAGGATTATCTCCACATTGGCAAATTATGTTTATTTCAAAGCACATTTTTAAATTACCTTCTCCCTGGAGTGTTGTTAATCTAGATATGTAGCTAACATTGTTTTGTGGGAAGGACTAGTGAAGATTCAGCAGGACTGGTAAATTTCTCAATCTACTAGTCCTTCTTGCTACAAGGAAATTTATGTTATATTCTAGGCTTGAAGAAACTCATATTTTTTCTTACGAGTTAATATTTTTTCACTTGACTTGAGGTGAAACTTGAACTGACGTATAAAATGACTACATTTTATTTTCCCAAATCTGTAATTTAAATAAATGCCACATTCATTAATATCATAACATAATCAATAAATCAAAACCAACATAAAACTACAATTATATAAATTTATAGTCACAGACACAGCCATGTTTGGGGAAGTCTTGCCAAACAATACGTGATCTTTTCAATTTCATCAACTATGCTTGACATCATTTTCTCTGCATAAAATTTACGTTGTCTTGTAACATGGCCATTTACATAATTTTCATTATACTTTACATTCACAAACTTACGATCATCTGCACTAAGCCATACAAGAAGTTTACATTTCTTAAGACCAGTGCAAATATTGTCATCTGTATTTGCATATAGAACCCTCGTTTCCTTTTCTTTTTAATAATCATACTGTCACAGCCACTCTTTTGGACATCATATTTCTTGTTTGAGAAAAAGTTCATTGAATGTGGTTCAGTTAGTAGGCATTGGACATTTAATTTCAAGCAGCATGTCTTCATTTAAAATTCAATCTGGGGTCGCTGACAACCAGTTTTCCTGCACAGAAACATGCATTCTTTTTTCAATAACAGAAATATCTATTAAAATTTAAATACTGTTTTGCTGCCATTTCACTTTGAAGTCTGTGGTTTGTGAATTTATTTCCTATAAATTTGGAATGTAAATGTTCTCTTATAAAATTTGTGCAATCAGTGAAATCCTTTATGGGTATTTTTACGCTCTGATTCACTTTGTTTACAATCTATTTCACTAGTTATACGGCAGACACTACTGCTAAACACATAGCGAGCGATATCAGCACAATGGGCGATAATTAGAAAAACGTATCTATATGGTACTGTAAATAATTTCATTTATCTCAATTTATAAAATATTTTTTCCTTATTATTTCCTAAGTAAAATTCACATTCAATATTCTGTTGAATGGACGAATCTACTAGGACAAACATTCTTTACTGTTCTAAGAACTTGATGAAACAGGAATCTGAACACCTTGCAGCTTCTGTCAACATATGTACAGCTCAACACATTCTCTCCCAACTTCTTTTATCCAAGTCCAGTCCGAGTTTTATCTTGCTAACTTGTGCAAGGTATCTGTGTTTATAAGCATCTACCCTAATTCATTCCTTACCAAAAGTAAATCCCTTGGGAAAACTTTCTTTGAGCTCAAAGATGGAGCTGAAACAGTTGACAAACTCAAGGACCATCAGTGCATCTCCAAAACTTTCAGGAGGTAGATGACACCTTACAGGATGAGGCTCTGGCATTACCTACAGCAAACAAATACAATTATTACTTTCACAGTGAATTCTTTACTACGATAAACTCAATAAAGCTTTACTCCAAGAATACAAAACTGCAACTACAATAAACAAGAGGACCAAGTGGGCCTGATATTGCTCACCTGAGTAGTTGACATACATTAGATTGTGAATGCAAATTCACATACACATTGAAACTGTGGAGGGTCAAAGTAAAGCTTGAGCTAACATTCTTCTCATTATCATTTGAAGTAGTTGGCTCAAAATTAAAAGTACATGGCTAAGTCAATGCAACAATGTAACAAAAAAATATTACAGTGTTGTAAAAGCAGGCAATGTTAAAATTTTTAAAAATAGGTTTCTGAGCCAGTTACCAGCAGCTAAAAGATGGCTGAGAACATAGCTGCTACATTGGCTATTAATGTTGGTGTAATTTATCTTCTTTCCTAGACAATATATATACAGGATCATGTCATTTATACAACCAGCATTGTCCTCTGGATTTCTCTCAGCGATAGGGAACTTGACCACAATTTGTAACTTAGAAACTGTTCATACCCTCACCCTTGAAGTATATACACGTATTTGGCATTACAAGGGGAGTTAATCTGTGCAGTCATAATAGATCCCAAGTCTGCCCTTATCCCCCTATCTTTTTCAAAATTAAAGTAATGGTGAGCAATTTCCTCAAATAAATTTATGACTTGTTTCTCCTGTCACACATCCCTACCCTAAGATGGAATTGAGTTTAAAGTAAAAAAAGGACATACAGCTCTCCTTCGTTATAATGCACTTCCAGATATAACGCGGTACCACTATGGACCCGCATGACCAAAATTATACTTGGGTTGCAAGAAAACTTTTAAAGCTTAGTGTTATATCTTTATTTCCTTTTGAAAACACTATTATTTCATAAATATTGATCATTCCTGCTATACCATGGTTCAGTCTATAATGCTGTTCTCAATCAATACAGTACATACGCATTTCTCATGTGGTTTGGTACATAACGTGGTTGGCGTTTATGGACCCCAACTACTGCATTAAAATGGGGGAGAGCTGTAACTCGTGTGAAAATAGTGTCAGTATAATGATTGGTGAACATGCATATCTTCTGATCATGACCACAATATATACTAGGTTTCAGAGCAATCCACTACAAACTGCAAGAGTAGTTGCATTTTAAAAATTCTGTCACATTGCATCCAGCTGCAGGACAAAAAGGGCAATTACTTTAAAAACAAAAGTCCATTTAAGGGACTGACACTACTGTCTGAAAAGAATTTTCAGGAATTCAAGATAAGACCATTTAACTGCCAAATGCTGAAACCATCTCTGATATTCTTGATTAATAAGATTTTTAAATTAGCCACAGCGGCAGTCATATTGGCTGTAAAATAGGCACGATTTTCATTTAGAACAAACTAGACACCATTGGAAGACTTTTAGTGAAAAAACAATGTTGATATAACCATCCAAGAATTTGTGACAAGATTTTCAATAAGTACATTGTGGCAGCCATATTAGTGGTCACATTGGCACCATTTTCATTCAGGACCAACTAGATATCATAATTAGTCTTCTGGTGAAAACCCCATGTCAATATGACTTTCCATTTATTAGGAGTAAGCAATAACAATATTTTCAAGATGGCTGCCATGGTGGCCATACCAGATGTCAGATCAACACCATTTTCATTTAGTACAAACTATGACATTATAAGATGGTCTTCTGTTGAAAACCCAATGCTGATATGACTTTACAGCTAGGAGGAACAGTGACAAGATTTTCAAGATGGCCACTGTGGCAGTGATATTGGATATCAGATTGGCACAATTTTTATTTTAAAAATTGACATGATAAGAAATCTTCCATTGAAAACTCCATGCTAATATGAATTTCCGTTCATGAGAAGTAGTAATAACAAGATTTTCAAGATGGGTGCTGTGGTGGCCATACTTAATGTCAGATCGGCACCATTTTCATTTAGGACCAACAAGGCCTCATAAAAAGTCTTTTACTGAAAACCCCATGTTGATATGACCATCCACTTGGGAGAAGCAGCAATAAGATTTTCAACATGGTCGCTGCGGCATCCATAATTGAAGTCTGAGCAGAAACATTTTAATTTTGGACCAACTAGATGTCACAAAAAGTCTTCTGGTGAAAACCCCATCTTGATATGACTTTCCATTCAGGAGAAGCAATAACAAAATTTTCAAGATGACTGCCGGGGTGGCCATATTGGACATCATATCGGCCCTAGTTTTATTAAGGACCAACCAGACTTCTACATAACCATCCATTCTGGAGGAGTAGCCATAACAAGATTTTCAAAATGACCATTGTGGTGGCCATAGTGGATGTGTAATCAGAACCATTTTCATTCGGACCAACTAGACATCATAAGAGGTCTTTTGGTGAAAACCCCATGTGGTGGCCATATTGGATGTAAGACCGGCACAATTTTCCTTTAGGACAAACTAGGCATCATTAGAAGACTTTTGATGAAAACTCCATGCTAATATCACCATCAATTCAGAAGAAGTAGCAATAACAACATTTTCAACATACCTGTCATGGCAGCCATATCTGATATAAGATTGGCACCATTTGCATTTAGGACCAACTAGATATCATAAGAAGTCCTTAGTGAAAACTCTGTTGATATGACCATCAATTTTGGAGGAGTAGCAATAACAATATTTTCAAGATGGCTACCATGGTGGCCATATTGGATGTTAGATTTGCATAATTTTCATTCAGAAGCAACTAGACAAGATAAGAAGTCCCTGGTGAAAACCCCATATCAATATGACTTTCAATAGTAGTGATATGTGATTTTCAAGATGGCTGCCATATTTGAAGTCGGATTGGCACCATTTTTATTTAACACCAACCAGTCACCATAAGAAGTCTTTCTGTGAAAACCCAATGCTGATATGACTTTTTGTTCATCAGAAGTAGCAATAACAAGATTTCAAGATTTCTGATGTGGTGACCATATTGGCTGTCAGATCGGTACCATTTTCATTAAGATCAACTAGACATCGTAAGACGTAGGGAAAACCCCATGTTGATATGTCCATCCATTCAGGTGGAGTAGCAATAACAATATTTTCAACATGGTCACTGTGGTAGCCATATTGGATGTCCAGGCACCACAATTTTCATTTAGGACCAAATCACACATAAGAAGTCTTCTGGTCAAAGCCCCATGCTGATATCACTTTCTGTTCATCAGAAATAGCAATAACATGTTCAAGATGACTGCCATGGCATGGGATAAATGTGTATTTAAAGTTTCATGGCAATCCTCAATGTAGTTTAGGAGGAGTAGCAATAACAAACTTGTACTCATGGTTGGACGATGTCAGACAACAGGCCATTCTGTAAGCTCTTCTGGTCTATGACCAATAGACCTCAAAAATGACTGTAGACATATGAGGCATGCACTTTTCTTTTCAGATCTGTCATGCTCAAATTAGATCTAATATCTTGAAATAAGAAGAGGATCCAACTCAAATTTACAAGTTAGGGGAAGTGAGAAAAGAGTGCCTGAAAAGACTGATGCTCTACTGGCCAAAAAGAATTTCCAGGAATCAATGACGATTTCTTCTTTTTAACTGTTGAGTGTTGAAACAATCTCTGATATCCTGAAGCAACAACAAGATTTTCAAGATGATCATAGTTGCACCCATATTGGATATAAGATTGGCACCATTTTCATTTAGACCAACTAGACAGCATGCGAAGTCTTTTAGTGAAAACCTTATGTCAATATGACCATCCATTCAGGAGGAGTAGCAATAAGAAGATTTTCAAGATGGTCACCATGGTGACCATACTGGATGTCAGATTGGCATAATTTTCATTTAGGACCAAGCAAACACTATTAAGATGTCTTCTGGTAAAAGCCCCATGTCAATTATGACTTTCCATTCAGGAGTAGCAATAACAACATTTTCAAGATGATAATGGGTGTCAGGTCGGCACCATTTTTATTTAGGACCAACTAGAAGTCTTAGTGAACACTACATGTTGATATACCTATCCATTAATGAGTAGCAATAATTAGATTTTCAAGATGGCTATTTTGGCAGCCATATTGGTTGTCCAAACCTCAAGATTTCATTTAGGACCAACTAGACCTTGGGATGAATGCATTTGTAAAGTTCCATGGCAATCTTCAAAAAAGTTTAGTAGGATAAGCAATAACAAACTTGTGCTAAAGGATGGATGGACGATGGACAACTGGCCATAAGCTCTTCTGTTCAATGACCAGTAGATTTAAGAGGGGAACAAAGGGCCATGTGGGTGGGGAGAAGACTGTCAGTTGAAGTGTCATAGAGTCAATTTTAGTTTCCCAGCATGGTGGAGTGACATTGTAGGTTCTAAGCTGCCCTTCATATGAACCCTGATCAGACTATACTCTCAAAATTATCTGCATTTTCAAGAGCAACTATTACAAAGAATCAAATTCTGCCTTTTAATCAATCCCTGCCCATGTCATACTGAAAATCTTACTCCATCTGAATAGAAACTAAATCCATGCAAGTAAAAAAAAAAGCATACCCTCAAGTCATCACATTCCATATCATCCCTTGGTTTGTTCCATTCATGGAACAGTTCAGCCTGAATCCTCATTTCTTCCAATTTCTTTTCCCTCTCCTACAATGAACAAGTATATAAATATGTAAACAAAATTCCAATTTATGAAATATTGATATTTATAGATTATTTGTTCTAAGCAGACACAAAAATACACACACAACCTCAATATTTTAGAGACAATCATATTTTTCTTTGGTTTTATGCATACAAAAAATATTACTGTCATTAATACAAACATCCAGACCCTACATTTCCAATTTTTTTTAAAATTTCAATAAAACAAAAACAAAAATCCAGACAGCTGAAGCTGAAAGAAAAAAATTCAAGTTGGAATGTAAACATGTTTTGCCCATACTCAAAAACATGTGATTGAATAGATAACCATTAGACCTTGAAACCGGTTTGATTACCCTAATTATATCCAGACTTCCTCAAACCACTTTGATTACACTAACTATATCCAGCATTCCACTTGCTCTCCCAGCTTTGTTTTAAATCATTATACTGAGGATTTTACTTTTCCAATGGGTTTCCATATTCTCACCACTCCTGCATTATGTCAACAATTTCTAGTCATGAACTAGCATGTGGACAGGAACAAAAACATTTCACTTTCAGTACATGCTACATTAAGAATCAAACAATTTTTCCATTCCTATGTAGTGGCCATCAAATTTTATGGACCAAGGCCCATCGACTGTTTACCATAAACACGGTTTTGACTCAACGGGTACATGCACAAAATGGGGGATATCACTCTTATTGAAAAAGATAGCACTGCTGAAAATATCATGTGTCGAACACAACTAGACCATTGTGAACACTTCACTGCAATGGTAGTATATTTATACAAACAAAAAGAAAAAAAAACACCAGAAGTAAGTGTTCTTTGTTGCAAGCAAAGATATAATGCAACCTAGTTTGCCTAGCCCAATTCAAACTGGAATTAAAGACTGAACATACCAGGTGCATAAGAACACAATAGAGATATTAATTTTCGTAAAGATATTCAGGAACAATTATAATTTTCATAACTTTCCTAACAGCAAGAAAAATAATTAATTTTTAATGTCCTAAAAAAAATATGGATGAATGACGGTCATTGCTTTTTTAACATAATGAATGTAAGAATCAACTGTTTCAAAAAAATTTCTTGCCAGTGTTATTTCCCTTTTCAAAGCAATAATTTATTTACTTAGTTTTTTCCATTACAAAGACATACATACAGTACGACTTTGATGGAGAAATCTCAATAGAGGATTTGTTGATCTACAATATGTAGACAATGAAATCTGCACTACTTTGCATGGATTTCCTTAACACAACTTCATATTAATTACACTAAAATTTAAGGTAATTTATATCTATATTTTTTCTCTTCATCTTATAAAATGGTAAAGTTTAACTACAATAAAACAATATAATCAATAGTGTTTTCTCCAGGATGTGTGAATCCCTGCCAAAACTATTGAATTACTCCTTAAAAAAGAGCAAGTACATGAAAATTGTGCACAGATAATTTGCTGTGAGAATAATGAAACCTGTAACCGTCATATTAGCACCAGACATGATTTTGGTTCTTGAGAGAGAAAAATGAAATTGTGAAGAGGGGTCTAGGGGACCTCCCCCAGCTAGGTCTCAAGGGGTGGTGCCCCTAATCAGGGGGTCCAGAGGGCCAAAGGCCCCTGGGAAAAAATACATTTTTGACTCTGAGAGCATACAAAACTGCTCCTGGTGGCCCTTATTATCAAAATATTTTGCAAAGTTATTTCATTTCAACAAAAAAAATATTTGAAAAATAAAAAGCTTAGCCAACTTTAAACAATACTTGAAGAATTTCACAATGTTCATTGTCACATCAACTTGTTCTCCAAAAATATTAGTGCTGAAAAAAGTTATTACATGTGCATGTCTGTGTTCACATAATAATTCAGTCACAATAATTTGTTCATTTTTGCAGCATATATTACATGTAAATAACACTTTTCTCTTCTCTTAACAAATCTGTTTGGGTTTTTTTTCTTTCATGGTAAAAGTTTTTAATTATATACATCCACTATATAAAAATATTCACATAAATTCACTTGTCTTTTCCACCACTGGACACAACCTGTCGATACTGATGTGCTAGTCTTGATTTTTTTTGCAGCCTTGGCAAAGATTTCTTTTGCTTTCCTCTCAGCATATTCTAACACAGAGTTGCTTCTGCCCTCTCATGTAAGAAATCTTTCTTATAATACTGTATTGCACTTTTTCCTGATGCCTTCAGACCATATTTGATGTTCTGTACCGAGTTGTAGGTTTCTATGTTTATCCTCCCTGATTTGGAATCAATAATATTATTCATGACATTGAAGGATGATTCTACTAGTGGGCCATGAATACAACTCAGTAAAGACATGACCATCTTTGATAGACATATCTGGCACCAGTGATCTATACGCTGTCCCTCCTTAAATTCTGGAAGGGAATCAGTTTGGAATTTTCTAATTTCCAAATCAACTGGTCCAATTCCTTCTCATTTAACCTGTTAGATGCTAGAGTTGAGTTGGTAATAGTGGTTCAAATCTTTCTGGCAAAGATCACAAAATGCTAGTCCTCTGGCATTCAGTATTCTTAAAAACTGACCAACTACGTTTCCATCGATTTTGCGTTCAAGCCATTCCTATTTCCACACATTTTTCAAACCTTTATTCAAACTTTTTGTGTCCATATCTCTATCGATAATTTGAGATGCCATGTTTGGAAAGCATGCTTATTTCCATCAGTTTCCAATATGTGAAGATTCATTGGACAAGTAGAAACTTTTGACCAATCAGAAATCTCTTTACAGCAATTGTCTGTTAAATAATATACAGAATGAATACTATTATAAGGATCGTTGCAGAATGAGACCGGACAGACCGTTATTTGAAAACCGGATTGGAGATGATATAAAAAAAACTGGACCATATTGAGGAAAATTGGATTCTGGTCAGGAGAAAAGTGGAATTTCGCTTTAAAACAGAAAAAGTCATGTCTGTAGGGCATACTGATCATGAAAGGGCTTGATTTCTAGAGCAATCACGAAAATCAAGTGCTTACAATGTGACATTTTGCATTTGAGCATGAGATGCTTTCATTAATTATAGAGTTATTAAAAGTATATAACCAGCTGCACATGGAAAGGTTGTATAATGGCAGCAATCAAGTTTTCTGTATTCAGGGATAATGTCTCTCCGGTTATGCAGTTCTAGTGCCATTGTCATAAAACACAATCACTGCCATTGTGCCAACAATGAAGATAAACAACTGTAATTTCCCCTTTCAAAAATGCCAGATTGGGAATTCTGTAGAAATCACTGAATCAAAACTTAAAGAGTACATCTAGCTCTAGATTCTTTTTCAGCTCAGAAGTGCTTTTTAAAAGTAGCTTCAAAAAAACAAAACGCCGAAGATACATTACATATGAAGAACAGTGAAATATAGAAAGCAATTTGATTACCGGATTATGGGAAAAGCAGTGATGTTGTCGCAGTAGAAATGGAAGTCACTTTTTGTGACAGTGTGACATATAGTTCGATATCTTCCTCTATCTGCCTGTGAATTATAGCTATCTCTGATAAAGAAAGTTCATCTTTGAGGAGAGATACAAGTTAAATCCCTTTTCATTAGGGTCAGGGGTCATTCAATATTTCAAAACTTTTCTGTAAAGGCAAGCAAAGTATTGGTTCATGTGTTACTAACAATAGCCACATAAGGTTTGTTTTCATTCAATATTCACAACAGGCACCTTACATAAACCGTCTTTTGATTTCGGAGAGTTGAGCAACTGGGTAATCCAGATATTTTATTTGTTTGCAGCTGTTTCTAAGCCAAGTTGGCTAAACGAAAAGTCAGTCTTCTGTTTCAAATTCCTATGTAAGCTGTCAGTTAGTAGAGAAATTAGTGTTTTGTCATGGTGCACAAAAACAAACTAGGATCAGTGATTCTTTTTTACGAGTCGGTGATGATTTAATTTAAAGGATGGATTGAAGTGAGCAGGATATGGTAGGTAATATTACGTGGAACATAAGTATGGAGAGAAGAACATATACATGTATTTTATAATTTTGTTAAATAGTGCACATAACTAAACCTGATGATAACATATTAATATTAATACTACTACTACTACTACTACTAATAATAATAATAATAATAATAATAATAATAATAATAATAATAATAATAATAATAATAATGATGATGATGATGATAATGGTATTCAAGCATAGTATTGTTCAAAAACCAAGTTTGAAAGTTGAAACTACAAACAGAGATCATATGTGTAAAAGGCCAGTTTGGCCATTTCCCATGGGTGGCAGCTATTGACAGGTTTGACTCTATAAAGATTCTCAGGTGCGACATTTTAAAACTTTTTAAGCAACATATTGTAAAATCTCAATCTGAGGACACATTTTGAGAAATTTTGTGGAACTGGAGCCTGGACATTGATGTTTCTAACAATGGAATAATAACTGAGACAAATCCCAATGATATACTGCTTTGCTTCTGATCTATCTGATATGCTCTTTACCCTGGCTTTCTCTTCCTTCAGCCTTTGCTTTTCTTCTGCCATTTTCTTCCGGAGTTCCTCCCTCTTTCTCATTTTTTCTTCCAACTTTTCTTGCCTCATCTTCTCCTTCAAGGCAGACTTTTCCTCTGGGGACAATTTAGGAGGCTGGGGTGGTGGGGCTGGGGCTGGAACTGGCTCCTTCACTATAGGGAACAGATGACAGCATCAATGTACTTATATTCCTCCTTTTGGTTCTATTTATCTTTTCCTTATTGTCAACATGTCATGTTTTCCCTTGACAATAAAATATGCCTGTGCAATTTTCCAATGAGGGCACTTGATACAGGATAATACAACTGTCAAGAGGATAATGGCTCACAGTAATTACATCATACTGCTGTTACTATTTCTTGCTTTTTTATGCCACAGAACAATTACAACATGCACCAATTCCTTATTTTAAACCAGAAATCCATGACAGGGAAAGAAAGCAATTGATATAAATGAACCACTGATTTGTTTCAAGAAAATCAACTTTAAGTTTTGTGGTTGATGGTTTGGCATTTTATGGCACAGCAACACAATTAGGTTATTTAGTAACAACGCAATTGGAGTATAGTGCCTTGCCCAAGGACACACCACAATAGCCAACCCAGGCTGATCTGATGGTAGGATTCAAACCCACATCCTTGTAATCACAAGTCCAGCACACTAATCAATCTGCCACCATGTCTCCTGCCACTATTAATGCAATTTTAGAGAAACAGGATTCACTAAGGATGGCAGGGTACATCTTCATGCCATCTCTTATAAGGGACAACACTGGTATCTAATTTGCAATATCATTCGACTTCACATTTTCTACTGAGATCCAATGAAGCAATTTAAAACAGGACCAACTGAAAGTCTGTAGATCCAGATTTCAATTCAAATGGGTGAAGTCTGCATGCCTAAATTACTCCTGAAATGTTGCCTTGACTCAGAAGCCATGAAAGTTTAAAAGTTTTGGGGTAACACCAATTGGACATTGAAGATGACAGAAATTATGTATTAATTTAATGTACAGATTTAAAAATCAAAGAAAAATCAAATAAACAAAACAAAACTGGATAAAGTAACAATTATCAACTTTTATAGGAATGAAACATTTGAAAAGGTAGCTTTATAGTTTCTTCAAAAATTTAGTTTTAAATAAATAAGTAAATAAATAAATAAAGAATGTTTTGAAAATTTAAATTTATTCAAATGCAAATCAGTTACCACTTTGAAATAACCTATACAGGACTATTTTTTATGGAAGAAAAAAACAAACACTCTGGATGAAATTAGATTTTAAATCAAACCAATAGTTGCTGAAATGAGAACTGCTGTTATTGTTTTGACATACCAACTGTTTCCTTCTTTGGCTTAGCCATATCTTTCTTGGGTTTTGGCTCCTGGGAGGTCAGCTCCGAGATGGTGTGTGCAGCTGTCAATTTACTACTTGAGTTTCTCTTCTTGATCTGTGCAGCTTCAAACTTCGGTGCTGGCCCAACAAAAAAGTCCTCAAACTTAGCCTGGTCAAGACCTAGCTTCCGCTTTGTATCAGCCTAGAAGAGCAAGAGTACCATGAAGGGCACATTATATACCCGCCTCATGTTTAATACCGTTCTATGTAGCAGGCATTACTGACCAATTTGTCTCAATGACCTGGTCCTTTGGTCAAGGCATGCAATCTGGAACTAAATTTACTGGACAGAAACCATTATTTTGTTTTTAGACCTATATGCTTTGAATCAGTCATTGTAGTCAGACTACAGCATGGTTTTCTACAATTTCATCCACTGTTCAGGAGTTTTTTTAGTGGACAAGGTAACTGTAGCAAACCATGAATTCTCTGACTCAACAGTGACTAATTCAAAGTATATAATTCTGGAAAAGTGAATATTTATAGCAGCAATATTCAGATCCATGATGCAAGTACCTGTGATCATTACCAGCCTCACCTGTCATAAGTCTTCTGTATTGGGGACTTGACTCTGAATTCCCAATGCTCAAGTATCCATTCCCCTCCAGAATTTATGTTGGGACATTAAAGTCTTCATTTTGTCCTCCCTTTATGCTACTTTGAAAATAAATGCAACAGTGTTTTTGCTGACGATTTAATCTTTTCTTCTTAACATTTTCTATCACAGATCTTCAACCATGTGCACTCAACTGTTGCTCAAGCTTATCAAAATCAGTAAGACACTTCTCCCAGCCAATTAAATTCATCGTTTTATGCTTCTCTGGCAATGAGCACACTCTATTTAGTATGCCTGGGATGTAATTGATTAAGTCCGTTTAAAACATACTATAACAATCTTCACTCTTTATTTTCTTGGGACTTTTTTTGTGCCCTATGGGTACCATAGAAAGAACTTTCTTGAGCCAAATATGAAAAAGGACACAGCCTAAAATGAAACCTGAACATGTTAAAACAAATTAGGGGTTTACCAGTAAAGGACTAGACAAATGAATTTCCACTCCAGATCATGTTCTCATTTAACTTTTGTCTTCACTCATAATCTACTAGTGTTTAACTCAGAATTTTTTTAGTTAAATCTCAACTGAAATGAGAATTGTATCAATTTGCTATAGCAATAAGGTCACACACAAAAATGTGTTTCCGGTCATCCGACCGTCCCGGTTTCACATTGCCGACCCTAGCACTTTTTTCCCCCCAAGGTTGAAAAAAAAAAAAAAAAAAAAAAAAAAAAAGCGCAGACATTGATTTGTTCATCTAATTGAGCCGATTTTGCCCAGTACTTTGAAGTGCTTGAAATATTATTTGATTTATATACCGTATATACTAGCTTATAATCCGAATAATTTAGTACAAAATAAAAGCCTGGAACAAGGGGGGGGTGGGGGTCGGCTTATCCGCGGGACAAGGTCTATACTTGAGAATTTTAAAGTTTTTTTGTTGACTACTGGTATAAATTGCTGTTAGCCAGGAAACCTTGATACAGGAGGTCCTGAGGGTTCAGGTTAGACAAAAACGGATGCTGTTTTATGGGTTGGCTTATCCATGGGTCATACACTTTTTAATGTTTTTACCTATTCAGTTTGGGGGTGTCAGCTTATATGTAAACAGACTTATACACGAGTATATACAGTATAATGTTTAAAAAAAAAAAGGAAAAATGGAAAACCCTACCTGCCTACCCAAATTTTAAAACCAGTGCAATAGAAAACACACATAGTTTTTTGGGGGGGTTAAGAGTTTTTACAACTTTCTTCCTTCAGAAATTGATTTCCTTTCGTTGCGAATTCAACCTCAACAATATGTTATACTAGCAACTACCAGTGACTTTGCACCTGAAGCAAACAATGGGGTACCAAATATTTTGCTTTTGAAATCAATAGCCAACTGAAATATTTGACCTCCTTTAGTGATGGCTAGCACTTACAGTGTAGCATATTTGATGATTCAGCATCAAGTTACTAATTTAAAACAAAACAGTTAAAATGTCTCTAAGTTGTTAAAATGTATCTAAGTTTCCTTATAAGAGGAATTCTTTATGTTTTTACATTACTACAAGGAGTTCCAGAACAGAAAAATATATTTCTGATAATAACGTAGAAATCATCTTCATTCTATAATTTATTTTCATATGAAAATATGTTACTAACGCCTAAAAGGTAATATCCCACTGGGCATTGTTCACAGTTGAATTGGGAAAAATGAACATTTTTTGCATCGGGAATCAAGCTGTATTTTAGCCCCAAAAATAGGCTTAGAAAAATACATGTACCTTGACTGTCCATACTCCAAATACTGTTTCACAATGCTGTAGAAAAATGCATGTACCTTGACTGTCCATATTCCAAGTACTGTTTCAGAATGTAGTTTCAGGAATAGCTTGCTTTTATCCCTTGTGTACAGGCCTTTCTTTCGACTGCGGGGAAAAAAGAAAATCAAATTAACTAATTCATCCCAAGAGAATTGTAGAGTTCAAACTTTTTCTATTGTGTTAACCCAAAATTTTGCATTCTAAACCTAAAATAATCAATCCAGACAGAAAAGACTGCCTTCCATCCATGGACACAAAATACTGGATATTGGATGCGACAAGATGGCAAGCTGCATCCAAGTTTGCCATAGTTTTATTCATCATAGTTCTCTATAATTCTCCATTAAGTGAGAAATGGACATAGATAACCAATACCAAAATGATACTCAAAATCTTATTTCATTGTCTCTATACAAACCATTCATTCAGTCCTGCTCATCTGCACCTCCATTCACAAGTATACATGTATCTAGTGTTGATGTAAATTTTGGTCCCTGTATTAATCTGTATCCGGGCTGTTTTCAGTTTTAAGATCTGAAGTCAGGAGACTATTACATATGCTTGCATTTCACCTATACAAAATGGCACATGCTGAATCATAGGAAAAGTCTTTTTGTAGTATATACGGTACAATGTGTTATGTTCAATTGAGGATAATGATCTGTCGAAATTCAACTAAATGCGAGAAATTTTAAAATGTCACCATTATTGCTCTCCCCACATTTTTTTTAGCCTAAGTTTAAACTTGCTTAAATAACCTAAACAGTGGCAATAATATACAGTAGTTAAAAAACTCCCAGACACATGATGCAAAAATTTGAAGTGTACATGTTTCAAGATATATGCACCAAAAAGCTAATGTGATCTCTGAAGATTTCAACCTCCTAGCCCCTCTTTTGGACAAATGTCAAACCTTACCCAATTTTTGCAAAGCTTAACTTTTCTGTGTGCTACTTTAAACAAACTGGCTTTGGTCTTATGCAAGGAACACTCAAATCAGGACACAGGATCTGAACCCAGCAATGAAAACTTTTTAACTCGGAAAAATCAAGTCTAAAAATGGATGCTTTCTCGGCTGGAACTTTGTAAAATAGATTAGAGAATCTACATTACACAATAGAGCTTAGTCCATATCTTTTTGCCAAGCCCTTACATACAGGTCTATGATACAGTGTAGTAACATCCAAGCCCTTACATACAGGTCTATGATACAGTGTAGTAACATCCTAGCCCCTGGAAGAAGGTTACCACCTCGTGCCATGCAAGTCCTTTCTACGGTTGAATGTTTTAAGAAAGAAGAGAACTGAACAAAATCAGATCAAACAAGCAAATTCCAGGAACTCATGTCCCCTGCTTTTTGTTGGAAATAGGTAGTGTAGTTAGGTACAGCAAAAGGATAAGTGTCTATTATCATATAGAAAATGAGTTTAAAGTACATTTGTACCGAAAGATATTACTTATGAAGTAGAAAACTGACAATGGGCTCATCAATATAAAGCTGTATACAAAATGTGGGTCCATCATTCAGCAGCCATAAATCCACTGAATGTCAACATAGGAAGCCAATAATCGAAAAAAAAAATCATATCACTAATGTATTGACAGCACTCAATATTTACTCTGGTAATAGTGTTTCACTACACACACTCAAAATTGTTGATACGGGATGGAAGTACAATGAAACATAAAACAAAAGTCCCTCGAAGGGACTGATGCTCTACTGACCGAAAAGAATTTCCAGGAATTCAAGATAAGACCATTTCTTCCTTTTAATTTTTTAGTGTTGAAACCATCTCTGATATTCTTCAGCAATAACAAGATTTTCAAATCAGCTGCTGTGGTGGACATATTGGATGTAATATTGGCACCATGTTCATTTAGGATCAACAAGACATCATGGAAGATTCTTCTATATTAATTAGGACAACCCCAATTTTTGTTGGTGGCCCGTAAATTTTTATTTTGAAATATCCCAATCAAAAGTTCGTAAATTTTGCTTGACAAAACTTATCCAACATTCCATTCATATCCATAACATGTGTTACTAGATTGGAACCCTAATTTAACCTTTATCCTCACCAGAAGTAATCTAAACTCATTGTCCCATGGAGATTCTTTTCGCCTGAAATGGGGGTAGGAAATGCATTTTTAGGTTAATTTCTGATTGCATCAAAACACATCTGTTGTCAATAGATTTTCATTTAACCGGATGCTTTGGTGTATAAAAGACTTTTTTTATTGGCTATTTCACCCGTGCTTGTGCAGAGGGGTGAAAATTGGCCCTTTTTGTGTGTGTGTGTGTGTGTGTGTGTGTGTGTGCTTATTCGACTCATGATTTCTGTATTCTGGCCCATTTTTACTCCAAATCTCAAACTTATCTTACTTTTTGCAAAGGTTCATCTGTCTGTGTGCAGTTTGGACCAGTCTGCTTTAGATCTAAGGCCAAAAAATCTAATATCCAGACACAAACTCTGGTTCTGAAACCAGTAATTTTCGACCAAAAAATTTACATTGTTTACATTATATTTTTTAACACAAGTATAAAGTGTACATTATTTGGTATCACCGTTGAACAACATCTTTCTCCTTTTCTGTAATACCACCCACTTCGGTGTATCATAAATGATGTTGACGTTATAGAGCTAGAAAGTAGAGTACAGTGGTCCCCCTCTTGAACGGCCCCCTCTGACCTGCGGCCACCTGCTTTATACGGCCACAATCCCTTGGCACCGACGAGTTTGTGTTCAAAAGTACCCCTCAAGGACGGCCACCCCTCTAACGCGACCAGCGGCCAGCATTTTAGTGCAAAAACGGTCAAATTTACCCCTTGCGAGCGGCCACATGATGGTTGTTTACAGATTAAAATCTCGAAAATATTTTTTAATTTCTCAATTCAACACATTGACATTTTGTTCCAACATGCCAAAAAAGTAATTTAAATCCTTACAAAGGGGTAAGTAATCAGATTATCCTTACTGCCATGTGTTCCTTAGATGTTAGCTTTTGTCACTTTGATAATTACTGGCTATTATTACCACCGATAATTATCAAGATGACAAAAGCTAACCGCTGAGAAGCACAGCATTGTTCAGCTCAAGTCAGCGTGACATCCGGTCGCCAGATAGTAAAATGGTTTGTTAGCCTTTCTGGCTTCACTCTAATAGATAATGAAATGTACATATCCGGGTACCAGACTGGAGAAGAAAAAAAGTCGATCACGTGACAGACCCACTTCCGTTGTAAACACTGTGCCTCACGCGTGATTGTCCGCGAAGGAATTAGTAGTCGCAAAATATCGTCAGACATTCTCAGTTTAGAACGAAAAGTGAAAGCAATTAAATTAAACGAAAAGAGGAGAGTCTTTTGAAAACTACTGAGAAATTTTATGTCAGAAAGATTCAAATAAACATCGTCAATATACATTCAACTGCATTGAGTGGGAAGATGGAATCGACGGATGTACAGGGATAGTTACAACCAAATGTTTGTGCCCAGAATTTACCAACAATGTGGTTTTGCACCACGATTCATGATAATTCATATTTTTTTTAAATAACATTGATATTAGTTTTATCATATTGAGTCCTTAACCAGATAAAATTCCTGTGATTTTTAAATGAAAATATTAAATATATAAAAATTTGTTACATCTTTTATACTTTATATGTAGTTATTACTCACAACTGTGTGATCCCCCTCTAGAAAGGCCACCCGTCTTATAAGGCCACTTTCTTGCTGCAGAAGGGGTGGACTTATAAGAGGGGGACCACTGTACTACCCTCATGATGTGTAAACATGGCACGCTGGGATGAGTTAATCATACAAAAGCTTGGCATTGCTTTTAAATGCATTTAATCATAACAAGTCAGGGTCCGAGATGGACCCAAATATTTGGGCAAAATTACCTCTCTCTCCAGTCAGAATAGGAGGCAGTTGGTGAAAATAGGGAGAAGTGGGTGAAGAAAGTTCAAAATAGTCACTTTAAACTAATGTTTTAGCATACTTTCTGGTCAGATTATTAAATTATGATGAAATATTATTAAAAGTTTATAAAAATATTAAAACTTATTTTATTTGCTTCACCACATTTGTTGTAAAAACATACAATGGCAACCATGAAAATATGTCACAGTCAGAAATCAGCAACATCTTCCATAACAAAAGTCTTCTTTTCATATATCTGTATGATGAAATATTGGACAACACGATTAATTTGATTAGTAATGGATCTGGATACGTCTAGTGAGTTTTAAGTTGCTTTAGATTGGGGTACAAAAATTCAATTAATTTGTTTTTCAAGGATCCTGTGTCAATTTTCTGCGAGAATTCCATACATAGCAATGTAATTTCTGGTATTTATGATCATCAAATTAGCACCAAAACTTACTACGGAACATAAGAATTCTCTCTATCCACTTTCCATTTGAAGGGAAAATTTACCTGAAAGTCAACGTTTTACTTTGATTATTAATGCGATGTACTGAAACAGACTCTAAGGTGACTATTTCGCCTGAATCAACCTTAGCATGGACCCTGTAAGTATTTGGATTCTCAAACATGCGTCTTCTTGAAAAGCGGACAAGAGAGCAGACAGCTCTATGACCAGTAGAGCTAATGAATGATATAAACTGTCCAAAATCTAACATTTTCTTGTTGTCTTTGTTTCCCTTTGAATGAAATAAACAACAAGGCTGCTTACAACATGTATACAAACTGTCTCCTTGTACCTACTATATCTAACTAACTGTTACATATCCACTTTTAAAATTCAAAGAATTATAGTCTACCTCAAGATAATAATTTTTGATCCTTGGAAGAACTTTTCAAATAATATCCTATGTATATTTTGGGTTGTTCTGGTACATATTTGTTCCACATGAGTAATGTTTGCATTTGTACACTTACCTTGTACTATAATCTTTAACCATATTTTGGTGTGAATAACACACACTTATTTTACCTAATATCTTATTTTCAGCCAGGAGTGCATGTTTTACAGAAGAACAAAAAAAAAAAAAAGGCATTTTTTTTCCCAGGTTGATCTGACGAAAGGATCAAGGTACTAAAGTTGCCTACACATCACATTCACTCTTTGTGAAATATTAAATCCATCACATTGTAACTAAATGGTTTACCAGCCTTATTAAAGAATTAAATAATGCTTACAAACCTCAATCGTCTTGTTCTTTGTTTGCTTGATGTTAAGAAACTCATTTCATTTCACATCACTGTGAAGCTTTATGCTCTGTGTCTCAACCAGAAATACATTTACATACGACTGGTAACTTGTTGTTCTACTCTGTCATATTTCCATTAAACCTGTGCAAAGTACTGCACCGAAGCGGAACAAATATGATTACTGTACCTGTAAATATTCAATATTCGATAACTGTTGATCTAATAAATTGTGTCATTTATTAATTTTGTTATTCATGGTTGAACTGAAATAAAATATTTAGAATACAAACAGTGTTAATGTTTTTATCAGAGGCACATTTAGGGGACATCTTGTTTGTGACAACAGTTTTTCTGTTATGGCAAGTTAATATATGAAACTTGCAAATACTTTTTCTCTTGGAAAATGAACTAGGTTCTTGTTTTCATTTCTCATCTTAAATCACAGTATTTGATATTTATTCGTGACTATATTGTGATTGCTGCTTCACTGACTCATTGTGGTCTTTTCAAGCTAATCAGCAATGGCTAAAGATTTGATGTGCTAATGTGGTTAAGTCAAATGCAAGAGGAGTCATCAAATAAATCTGGGTCAGTAGAATGCTTTTTTTTAAAAACTTATTCCAACACTGTTGATTGCATATGTTTTAAAAACAATTGTTTCAAGGTTTCTCTTTTTTATATCTTCAACCATATCTGATGGCACATCAGCATAATCTATCCAATACTGCAAGGTCTATATGCAAAGATGCTTTGTGTTAATGTAGGTCAAAGTTTATTCAGCAGTTTTTTGAGATAAAGTTAGTGGTGGGTTGGCACTTCAAGTCCAAATACTTTGGTCAAATTCAGTTGAGCAGTTTTTGAAATGAAGTTGTTTAAAGGTTTTCTTTCTTACAGTTTGTTTGTTTGTTTGTTTGGTGCTTTACGGCACAAAAACACAAGTAGGTTATGTAGTGTCGAGGCAATTGGAGTAAAGTGCCTTGCCCAAGGACACACCACGGTAGCTGACCCAGGCTGGTCGATGGTAGGATTCTAACCCGCACCCTTTTGGTCATGAGTCTGGCACGCTAACCACAAAGCCACCGTGGCTCCCTTGCTTATAGTAAAGGTGGCCATATCTGATGACAGATAAGCATCATTTGAATAAATTTGTAAGGTTTTCATGCTAAGATTTTTCTACCAAGATTGGTCAAATTCTATGCAGCAGTTTTTAGCAACAGCAACCATATTTCATGCATGATTTGTGCAGATTTAAAAGGTTTTAAAGCCAGGATGCTTCCTCTCAATTTTGGTCAAATTCTATTCAAAGGTTGTGAAGAAGTCATTTCAAGAATTTATATTTTTTTAGTAACAGTGGCCATATTTGATGGCAGATCTGCATCATTTTTTTAAATATGAAAGGTCTTCAAGCCAATAAGATTTCTGTCGAATATGATCAAATTCTTTTTGGCAGTTTGGAGAAGAAGTCGTAAATGTTTTTCTATTTTTCTTACAGTGGCCATATTTGATGGTAGATTAAAATCAGATGTACAAATCTTAATGCCCTCTATTCCAGGATGTTTTCTCTCAAATTTGGTCAAATTATGTCCAGCAGTTTCATTAGAAGTAATTTAAAAGCTTTTAAATATATTTTGTAAATGATTTGATGGAGGCTTGGTATTATTTATACAAATTTCAAAGGTCTTCATGTAAGAATGCTTTCCATCATGTTTCGTCAAATTCTTTTCTGCAGTTTGGAAAAGAAGTCCTTTAAACTTTTTTATATTTTCAGTAACACTGCCCATATCTGATGGCCAATCAGCATAATTTCTATAAATTTTAAAGTCCTTTATGCCAGGATGTTTTCTGTCAAGTTTGGGTATGTTCTATTCAACAGTTCTGGAGCTGTTTAATGTTTGTTTTTTATTTTTAATAATAGCAGCCATAATTAATGGCACATTGGCATAATTTGTAAAAATCTGAAAGGTCTTCATGCCAAGATGCTTTCTGTCAAAAAAGATCAAATTCTGTTCAGCGGTTTTGAAGAGATTGTTTGAAGTTTTTGCTATTTTCAGTAATGGCAGCCATATTTGATGGCATATCTGCATCAGTTGTACTAACTAGAAAGTCTTGCCAGGATGCTTTCTGTTAAAAGTTTTCAAATTCTGTTAAACGGTTTTTGAGAAGTTGTTTAAAGGTTTTTCTATTTTTAGTAATAGTTGCCTTATTTTATGGCAGATCTGTATCATTAGCAAAACCTTAAAAGGGCTTCATGCTTGGATGCTTTCTATCAAACTTCATAAAATTCTATTCAGCAGTTTTGGAGAAATCGTTTAAAAGCTTTTCCATTTTCAGTTAAGGTGGCAAACTTTAATGGTGGATTGGCATCATTCGTACAAAGATCTTCATCCCAGGATGTTTTTTGTCAAGTTTGGTCAAATTCTATTCAACAGTTTGGCAAAGATGTCATTTAAAAGTTTTCTATTTTAGTAATAGTGGCAATAATTGATAGCAGATTTGCAACATTTTGTAAAAACTTTAAAGGTGTTCATATCAGGCAGTTTATTGTCAAGTTTGGTCAAATTCTATTCAACACTTTTAGGGAACAAGTAATTTAAAGGTTTTTCTATTATTAGTAATGGTGACTATATTTAATGGCAGATTAGCATCATTTGTAAAAACTTTAAAGGTTTTCAAGTCAGGATGCTTCATGAAGTTTGGCCACAGTATATTAAGCAGTTCTGAAAAAGAAGTTGTTTAAAGGTTTTTCCATTTTTAGAAACAGCAGCTATATTTGATGGCTGATTAGCATCATTTGTATAACTTATAAAAAGTTTCCTACCTAGATACTTTATCACATTTGATCAAATTAAATTGTTCAGTCTTCGAGAAGAAATCACTTAAAGGATTTTTACTAATTTTAGTAATGGTGGATTGGCATCATTTTGATAAATTTGAAAGCCCTTCATGCCAGTATGCTCTCTGCCAAATTTGGCCCAAACTGGTCAGTGGTTTCTGAGAAGTTTCAAATTGCAAAGCTCACTTGGCCTTATGTCCAAGTGAGCTAATAAAGGAATTAAATTTTGAGAGCACAATTTGAATCCTTGATAATAAACCTGTTTTGAGATCATTTTCATATATCTGATCAATGTTTATACAACATTTAAAAGAAAGACAGAATAAGAAGGAAAAAAAATTATTTTTGTTGCATGTTGAACATGTAACACAGCAAAAATCAAACTCTGCTAATAGATTATATTGCATACAGAGCATGTACCTAAGCAACATTGACAATCAAACTCAGTCAAGGTCTCATTAATATATAACTTCAAACTGAATATGTCTAAGTCCAGGACTTGTTTGTTAAGAAATGAAAGTGGGTGTTTTCAAAATCAGGGGCCATAACTCTGCTAACTGATGCAAAACATTGAAAATTGAACTCTGTTGAGGTCTCATCAATACCAAGCTACATACCAAATTTGGTTGCAATCCAATCATAAAACAAGGCTCTTACTTGTAAGAATTCTCTCACCAACATGAGCACACTTGCAGTAGCAAACAATATACAGACTACCATAAAGTTAAATAGCAAAGTCACTCAGTCCTGAACATTAAGTCACAGTGACCTACTTTTGCTATGGTTGATCGACTCTATTTTAGATACATCTACAAGTATGAGTGAAACAGGATCCAAGATATCGAGAGTGTAACAAACACAATACTGAAAATACACAAGTCATGTAAGTATGAAACTTGGTGACAGTGACACAGCTTTGTTATGGTAGAATTACCCTCCCTGAGATGCATCCACATGCCATGTTTCATGAGTTTAGGTGAAATAGGGTTCAAGTTACACTGCAATTTTCATTGATATAGGTGAAATAGGGTCTGTGAAACTCAGCATTTGACGAAGATACAGCTAAAAATAAAGTCACACGTGCATGAATATATGGTCACGATTACCTAGTGCTGGCATGGTTGAGTAACTCTCATTAGGATGTATCTACATTGTACATACAAATTTTCATAAGTGTAGGTTAAACATGGTCCAAGATATTGAAGGTGTAATGGATTGCTGAAAATTCAAGTCACTCCAGTGTGAAAATTAGGTCACAATGACTTAGTTTTGATATGGCTGAGTTACTTTCTTTGAATAATCACATACCAATTAACTAATTATCTTGAGTTTATATAAAATAGGGTTCAAGACAGTAAAAGTGTAACAGATTAAAATACAAGTGTCACTCAAGCATGAAAATTAGGTTACATTCACCTAGCTTTGGTATGGTTGCAGTACTTTTGTCAAGATTTATCCATATAGTGATTGTCACGAGTGTAGCTGAAATTGGATCCAGGATATTAGGGGTTTTAGTAACAAACAGCTAAAAATATCAAAGCCTGCAAATTTGGTCACAATAACTTAGTTTTAGTATGGCGAAGTTAGTTTCATCAAGATGTAACTAGATACAAATTTTCATGAGTGTAGGTGAAATAGGGTCATAGATATTGAGGGTGCATCAAACAAGTGAAAATACAAAAGTCACTAAAGTGTGCAAATTAGGTCAGTAACCTAGTCTCAGTATGCTTCATAAGTGTAGGCAAAATCTTGCCCGAGATATTGAGGGTGTAACGAACAACCAAGTGAACAAATGAACTAATAGAAAAAAACCAGTATCCTCCCCCTACTATGATGGTGAGGGGATAATAAAGGAGTTGTGCTGAAATGAAAGTGGGCACGTCCATCAATTAGGGGCTTTAATTCTGCTAAATGATGATGCATAACACTGGCAATCAAACTCAACCAAGGCCTCATCAATGTCAAAACTACCAATAGAATTTTGTTGAAATCCAACAATGACACAGAACACTGACAATCAAACTCAGCCAATGTCTCATCAATATCAAGGTGCATACCAAATCTGGCTTGAAATGCAATTAAAAGTGAGCAACTGTGCATAAATGAAAGTGAATGGGACCAACAATCAGGGGCTATAATTCCTATAAATAATGTTATAGAATTCTGACAACATTTTCTAAGGTTTGGTCAATATCAAGCTGTCAATTAAATTTGGTAAAAATCTAATTAAAAATATAGGAGAATCAGGGCTTGAAATTACCAGTAGCCCTCTAGCTTGAGGCTAGTAAATTTCATGTCAGACTAGAAGTTTTCAATAGTCTGATGGCTAGTAAAGTTTCAGTTATGTTAAATTCTAGGTCTGAGTAGTTGTGCAGATATAAAAGTGGGTGGTTCAGTCAATCTGGGGCTAGAACTCTGCTACACGATAACAAAGAACTCTGAGATTCAAATAGAACCTACAACTCAGAAAATCAAGCTGCGTAAGGTTGAAGTACAAGAGAAAATTAAAGGCGGTATTCTGCGGAAACTTAAGTAGGTGGGTCTGACAATCATGGGCTATAACTAGTGTTGGGAATTGGTTTCAACTGAATGATCAATGAACAGTTAATCAGAAACAATTAATCATCGTTTATAATCATTTGGATATATTTTCCATATTTAACATGGTCTGATAATCAGGGGCTATAGCTCTGCTAAAACACAACAAAGAATGCTGACAATCGAATCTAGTCTAGGTCTCCTCAAAATCAAGCTGCATACAAAATTTGGTTGAAATACAATAATAATTAAAGGAGTTAATGTACAGAAACAAAAAAATGGGACAAATCGACAGAAAAATGGGACCAACAAAACAACCTAAATTTAGAGAATTAAACTGAAAATTTGATGGTGGATACAAGTGTATATAATTAACATGAATTTCCATCAATAAAAGAGCAATCTATCACTGCACTTTTTTCCAGCTACTCACTGTAATTTTCCCTATAAACCTCTTGCTTCATTGATCTAAACCATCTTATCAAGAAACATTTGTTCATATTGAGAAAAAAAAAAGAAAATAAATACATTATCGATAAGAAATTATACAATGCCCAAACTACCAGCAAAGTGGACAAATACATGCACAGCAGTGAAATATCCAACAACAATTAAAATGTCTAAATAACTCACCCGACAGCTTTAGAATTAACTGTGAATGAGGTAGACTTGCCTTTCTCTGCCACGGCATACTGCACCTGGTCTGGCTTCAAGCAAGCATTCTTTGACCTGTGAAGGTAAATTGAAAGATTTAATCATTTTCAAACTGAATATGATTGTCATTCATCACTGCAGATTACAGATTGCCTACTCAATACCGTGAGACATGGACATATGGGGCAAGGGATTAAGTGTCCACTACAAATAGTGGATGTCCACTGAGGCTATTGGACATCCACTCAATCTAATGGAACTCTGTCATGGAGTTATTGCAGCCGTAGTGGGTTTTATGGCACCCCTCGCTGATTTTATTGCATTTGCCTACTGAGTCAATACACTAAACAAACACTTGGGGAAAAAACCAGATGCCATAAACCCAACCATGGCAGGTGTCATTTTCATACCTTTACTTGTACAAACTATAGAGTAGTAACATTGCCTGTGGTATTTATCAGTGGGCAAGCTAGAGATATATACAGATGAACATGCATAACATAGAAATATATACAACATTTTACATTTTCTTGGAAATCCTCTCACCCCAGTCCATGACAGAGCATACATCATAAAAACTGCCTATCTACAACGTACAGCCCTGTTGATCGATTACATGTATATGTACCTGGTAGCACATACATATGCAAACATTTACATACTGTTCTGCATCTAGCATTAACTTCATTATCTTCAATATTCTTTCTCAATCAATTATATTTTATAAAAGTGCTTGCTGTACTGGTTATTAATTTGTCATAGTTTCCCTTTAACTTCCATACTATTTCCCAGGTCCCCTTTGAACAAATTATTGAAAGCAGTATACAAAAAAAACAAAAGGCCAATTTAAATCACAAATGCATACGACGTTCATGAAAGATAAATATAATTTATTGCATTCGTCTTTCAGACAAGATTTAAAACAAGTTTATAACAAGTGAATAGCTTCATTAAATTTATCAAACTGAATAAATGTCAGAAACACAGGCAGCAATAATAATTCTTGAAAAAGAAGATAAACTTTAAGACTACATATTTACGACCAATAGTGATTACAAACAAACTATCTATAGCGCACATGCATGATGAAGTACAAGGGCTATAATGATATGTATGTCATAATTCTTTCTCAAGTTTATTCATTATGAATAACACTGCATCATATATTGACATAATACAGAATAAGATACACTAGCTATGCTACAAAATGTTCTTCTGTAGCTTTATCCATTAACTTAGAAAATGGCATTGATTATTTGACAGTATGACAAGTTTTCAATGTGCGGAATTTTCTATACTGTACTGAAGGCTGCACTCTATCAGCTGCTGTTAAAGTCATTTTCATGAAAAAGGTAACTTTGTTCAACACTTTTTTTATGAATTTATCATCAAGCACCAGCCGTGGAGTGACATTCTTACTTTAAAGTCAGCCGCTACACTTGTTTACAATGGTCTGTCGGGAAGGTATCAAGCTTCCATGTTACTTTGATCACTGAGGTTTCAAAAGAAACATTAACTTACAAATGAAAATGTTTCTTGTTGTCACAAAACCAAATATTATAAACTAATAAGATATTAATTTATGAAAAACTAACTTTGGACTTGTAAAATGGACTGAGAAACACAATGAGGTTAAGCTGTAATATTTTTTAGTAAAATTGGTTTCTAGCAGTATATAAAGCAAACCATATAAAATATTTCCCCCATTAATCTTTTGACGCAGCACACAGAGGTCTATTGCAGCAGAACATTACCTACAGGCCTTTTTTTTTAAATGCATTTTTTGGGGTAGCAAAATGAGTTGATTAATTTATTATCAAAAATGAGAGAGAAAGAGATTATGCATCATAACTTCAATCGATGTAACCCATAGCTTTTTTCATTAACTCGGGAGATGACATTGATCATTTGAGTATGCATTTGTTCAATGTACTGGCAAAATTTATAAATAAAATTTGATACTGCTCTTTATTCAGAATAAGTAAATAAGTACATACCTGCCAACCCCTACAGAGGTATAATCATAACCTAAGTGGCAAAAAAGTGTAATCTGAGCATAAAAAGTGTAGTCTATATATTACATGACATAACTACAATAAACTGTATGAAAAATGTACATTTAGTTTTGCTACTAGCCTGAATCTGCAGCTGGTTAAAGTTCTTGTCACAAATGGGCAAAATCCATGTGGATTAGTACCAGAATACAACCACAAAACATACTGACAAATTATATATATATACAACACTCACTGTAACTAGTCTACTTTTCTAACTTTCACTGAGTGATCGTAAAGTTAACTCCGCAAATTCTGCAACGATCATTACCATGTGCTCAATCTGAGTACTCTATTGCCCCTCTCATGTTCTTCTTTCTAAATTTGTAAAGCATTATTGATTTGTCTTTTTTCTGATCCAACCAGTTTTCAAGTTTTAAAAGATCCCTCTTCTCTAACATTTTTCAGTCATATAACATTCGAGTGTCACATCAATAAAGCCTGTTCACTTAACATCTGCCGCCATTCTTTTAAGCATAGACTGGTCTCCAAACAAATTCTGTGTATTAATAAAATCAATCTGTGAGACAAGTTTTCAAATTGAAAAAACCCATCTGTTTTCTTTGAAATGTGTTATATACAGCTGCTATAAATAGAAAATAAGGAAAGTACATGGAGGTCTATGACAAATGTACTCTTACACTATTTGTAAACAGCAGTCTTCTTTTTCAGAATATTCCCAGATTTATATGATGTGTGGGATTAAAGAGATGATAATAAAAATGACAAACACAACTTTTTATTGCTTTATTTTTATTTTTTTTAATGTACCAAAAAAGTGTAATCCATATACAGGCAAGCATAAGATGTAATTAGGTGAAAAAAAGTGGAATGATTACGCCAATAGTTTTTATGGTTGGCAGGTATGTAAGTATCGTGATGCTTAGCAATGCTTTAAGGATTTAAAAAAATAATGAATATAATTAATTGGGTTATTAATCTGTTATTGTACTTTTCTAAATATCTTATTATTTCTAGTTTGGTCCAATAGTCCAACTTGGGCATAACATAAACAAACAAAAAGCTTCAGAAATTTAAGAGATTTAAAGTCAAATGAGCCAGCATTGCTACAATAATAAAAATAAACACACCGACAATATCCACGACAATCTTGAATTATTATGAAAGCTTCACAATAAACAGGAAATAATTTGGATTTACAACCTTTTTGAAGCCAGAACCTCTTCCACCTCCAGTTCGGAGTAGATAAAGAAGTTCTACCATGGATAGCTGTTTAAAGCCATTAAAAATATGAAGCCTCATATTAATAGCAATCAGTTTAATTAGAAATAGATTTTATAGCCTTGGCAAAACACGTGGCCTGGCAATTTCAGACGATATACAGGGCAAATTAAACAAGAAAAAAAAAACTACCAATAAAAAGAAATTCCTCTTATATGACGCTAAAACTAAACTGATACACAAAAACAAGAGGCAATTTATTGTACTGTAAAAACAATCGCATCTACCGCAGACACCCATTTCACAACTAAATTTGCATAACAGTACACATTTCCATTCAATTTCAAAAGATGATATATTGGATGACCAGGAGAAATTAACTGCTACTGCAATACAGGAAAAACTGTTTTTCCCATCAGTACTTATTAACATACCCCACCCTTTTTCCGGTGCTGTGTACATGTTTATCTTCAAGCACTGAACCTTGGATAATTAGTGCTTAGGAATCCAGTCAGTTCATGAGACTTTAAACTTAGGTTTGGTTCTCAAAGATTCAATGGCATTTGGGCAATTATAGACATAATTTCAGTAATATTACATTTGCTGGCTTAATTGTTAAACCCTGTCTAACTATGCATTTTTTACATGTTCTTTGGCATTGGTAGTCACACTAACTTCTTAAAAGGGATAATCAGGTCAAAATGTAACATGTTAGTAACTAAACTGATAATAAAACAATATTTGCTTGACATTCAGGAACAGTTTTGCAGCATTTGTCATGTGGACTGAAAGAATGTACTGTACCAAAATGAAGCTGTATATGCATTAACTGAAATTAATATATACAAGTTAATCTCCGACTGAATATTTAAGTGATTATGCTTTTTCATCATTTTCACCTGTCCATTTGGTAATATTAAACTCATCAGATGACCAAACCAGCAATCATAAGTATATTTGTTTGAGCTGTTGGCAGAAGAATACATCAGTGTGTGCTTACTAGAGTCTAAGTACAAACAGTAGGTCTACAGTAAAGGTAAACACGTCTAGTTCTTGGTGATAATGTGTCGCATGGAAATGTATATTTTGTACGGAAGTACTACACAGCAGCTGGACTTGAGGTTGTATTTTGGATAGCACTGTATATTTCATTTTGTGTGAACATGTTAAGCAAAGAATTTAAAATATTACATAATTATATTGCTGCAACTTTCCAATTGGGGCAATAAAACTCAGTCTGACCACTATATCCGATCTGTGATGGACAACAGCATGGATGGATTCATTTTCACTATGGAAACATGATTTTCCATAATATGTGATGCATGTACTGTAGCTTTTACTCAAGTAACTACTGTGAGAAAAACTAACTATAAATTATAGTGTGTGAATAAAAACCTCTAGTGGAAATACTCTAAATTATAAAATTATCACAAGCATAAGATTTTTGTAATTTAGAAAGAAAGAAAAAAAGAAAACAAATTATGACAGATGGTAGATATTCAGTAAAACTGCAAACAATCTGCTGAATGTACTAAATTTGTAACAATATTTTTCTAAGACTTCATATGGTCATAATAATTCTATAGCACTTTTGAACAAAAAACCCAAGTGGGCCTCAAATGGCTCTCTTGCCAGACATTAGCCTAACAGCCAAATACAAGAGCAGTTGACAAAGAAATCTCTGTCAGTAGGATGCTTTCTGCATACATTTCTCTGAATGCCATTTTGATTTTTTTTAAAATAAATGTTTCAAAGTTTCACTAGTTTTGGTATCATAATCTATATCTGATGGCACATCAGCATCATTTGCCCAATATTGAAAGGCCTTTATTCCAGGATGTTTTCTGTGAAAGCTGGTCAAGTTCTGAAAAGCAGCTTTTGGATAAAGTCATTTTTGTTTTTCTATTCTTAGTAATGGTGGCCATATCTGATGGCAGATCTGCATCCTTTGTATAAATCTGAATGGCCTTCAAGCTAGGATGCCTCCTGTTAAGTTTTGTCAATTCTGTTCAGAAGTTTTTGAGAAAAAGTTTTTAAAGCTTGTTCCATTTTTACTATTAGCAGCCATACTTGATGGTGGATCAGCATCATTTGGACAAATTGAAAAGTCCTTCATCTCATGGTGCGTTCTGTCAAATTTGGTCAAATTCTATAAAGTAGTTTTTTAGAAGAAGTCGTTTAAAGGATTTTCAATTGTTTCAGTAATGGTGGCCCTAGCTGATGATGAATCTGCAACATTTGCAAACAAAATTCCAAGGCCTTCATGTCATTAAGGTTTGTCAAATTTGGTCAAATTCTGCTCAGCAGTTTCTGAGAAGTCATTTAAAGCTTTTCTTTTTCTAAGTTAGTACTGGTGACCATATTTGATGGCAGATCAGCATCATTTGTACAAATTTTAAGAGGGCTTTATGCCAAGATACTTTCTAAACAGCTGAAACGAATGCGAAATTTTCCTATTAGAATGTTCATTGAATGTGTTTTAATAGAATCTGCATATTCATCGATATTAATAAAGCTATAAAATCTATCCTTTTTTCCTGTGTCTACTTTGATATATTTATTGGACACACACACACCCCTCAAGATGCTTTGAAAACATTGTGAACTCAGTCATCTAAATCCAATTAAATGATATTTTAGAGGTTTTGAGCATATTTGGGGGGGGGGGGGGGTTCAGACCAAAACCCAAACAAATATAGGTGTTATTTTCTCTCTCTGGGACTGATGCTCTACTGGCTGAAAAGAATTTCCAGGAATTCAAGATAACCATCTTTGATATTCTTCAGCGACAACAAGATTTTCAAATTAGCTTCTGCGGTGGGCATATTGGATATCAACTTGGCACCATTTTCATTTAGGACCAACAATAACAAGATTTTCAAGATGGATGCCATGGTGGCCATATTCAATAACAAATTGGTACCATTTCTATGTAGTACCAACTACACATCATAAGAAGTCTTTTGGTCAGGAGGAGTAGCAATAACAAGATTTTCAAGATGGCCACTGTGGTGGCCATATTGGACATCAGATTGGCACCATTTTCATTTAGGACCAACTAGATATCATAAAAAGTCGTTTCACAAAACCCCATGTTAATATGACCATCCATTCAGAAGGAGTAGCAATAAAAAGATTTTCAAGATGGCCATTCTGGGAGCCATATTGTAAATCAGATTGGCACCATTTTCATTTAGGACCGACTACACGTCATAAGAAGTCTTCTGGTGAAAACCCAGTGTTGATATGACTATCCATTCAGGAGGGGTAGCGATAACAAGACTTTCAGCTATACTGGACATCAGATTGGCACCATTTCATTTAGGTCCAACTAGACATCATACAAAGACTTTCAGTGAAAACCCTATGTTGATACGACCATCCATTTAGGAGTAGTAGCAATAACAAGATTTTAAAGATGGCTGCTCTGGTGGCCAAATTGGATACTAGATTGGCACCTTTTTCATTTAGGATCAACTAGACATTATAAGATGTCTTCTGGTGAAAACCCCATGGCAATAGGACTTTCCAGTCAGGAGGAGAAGCAATAACAAGATTTTCAAGATGGTTGCTGTGGTGGCCATATTGGACATCAGATCAGCACCATTTTCATTTACAACCAACCAGACATCATAAGATGTCTTCTAATGAAAACCCCATGTTGATATGACCATCCATTCAGGAGGAGTAGTGATAACAAGATTTTCAAGATGGCCACTGTTAGCAGCCATTATGAATGTCTGAGCAGCACCATTTTCATCTAGGACCATCTAGACTATAAGATGAAGGTGTGTGTTAAGTTTCATGTCAATTCTCCAAGTAGTTTTGGAGAAGTAGTGATAACAAACTTGTGCTAATTGATGGATGGATGACAGACAACAGACCATCCCATAAGCTCCTCTGGTCTATGACCAGTAGAGCTAAAAACTAGCTGAGAAGTGATTTGTTCTGAACGAAAATTGCATGGATATGTGACCAATTTAATTTAATTAATTTGTATAGTTTGACTGATACATAAATGCTATGTTAACTTCAACATGACCCCTATTCTACACCATGTTCTTTATCTACTTGCTATATTACATGTTATCGTTTCCAGAGCACCTGAATGACAAAGAACAGAGATGGTGATGTGAGAATTGTGACTATTCAGAATTTTAACATTATGATTATCTTGTGAGCATGAGTTTGAATATCAGGTGATCTAGCAGGTCTGAAGTTATTCCTTTGCAAACAAATTCAACATTGCGTAGTTAACATTCACCTTGTGAACGTCTTCTACAAAATGATCCCAAACTCACAAGGTAAACAAACATTCTTATACCGATGTTTTTTTATTTGAATATTCGCAAAAAAAAAAAAAAAAAAAGTAATCTGATTAGATTATTTGGCTATTCATTTCTGCTGCAGCTATCTGTCAAATTTGGTTAAAATTCTGTCAAGTGGTTTTTAAAAAATTCATGTAAGGTTTTATATTTTTAGTGACTGCAGCCACATTTGATTGTGGATCAGCATCATTTGTATAAAAATGAAAGGCCTTCATGCCAGGATGCTTTCTGTCATATTCTGTTAAGTTGTTTTTGAAACAAATAGTTTAAAGTTTACTTTACTAAAGCAATGGTGGCCATATTTGATGGTGGTTCAGCATCATTTGCATACATCTGAAAGACCTTCAGCAAAGATGCTTTATTAAATTCAGTCAAATTCTCTTTAGTTGTTTTTGCAAAATAGTTTCAATATTTTACTATTTTTAGTAAAGGTGGGAACATTTGATGGTGGGTCAGAATAATTTCTAAAAATATGAAAACCCTCTATGCCAGAATGCTGCCTGTCGAATTCAGTAAATTCCTCTTAAGCTGTGTTTGAGAAGTTCTTTAAAGGATTTTTTTAAACAGCAGCTGTATTTGATGGTATATCAGCATCATTTATAAAATAACTGAAAGCCCTCTATGCCAGGTTGCTTTCTGTCATGTTTGGTCAAATTCTGTTCAGCATTGTTTGTAAAGTCATTCAAAGGTTTTTCTATTTGAAGGAAGCCATGGCCATATTTGATGATGGATTGGCATTGTTTCTACAAATCTGAAAAGGCCTTCATCCCAAGATGCTGTCTGCAAAGTTGGTTGAAATGGATTTGATGGTTTTTGAAAAGAAGTTAAAAACATCAACTGGTTGATAAAGCATGATGGACAATGCACAACAGATGTATGGCTATACCATAAACTCACTTGGCCTAACATTCAAATGAGCTAAAAATCACTCCCGGTAAGAGACAACCCTACACTTGCATGACAACCTTTGATTCTGATTGCATCTAGAGTTTAAACAAATACCAAATTTTCTTTTTCTAATGTTCATGGCATGTATTCAGATAGAATTTGAATATCTGTTGATCTTAATAAAGCAATCTATCTATTTTCTTTTATTTCTTTTTTTGTGTGTCTACCTTGGTATTTATTCATAACTAACCACCCCCACCCCACTGCATTGAAAACACTGTAAATGCAGTCATTTAAATACCAAAATCTAATTAAATGACATTTTATGGGTCTTATGTAAATTTCTTTTGGATTCAGACAAATATTCAAATAACTGTTGGTGCTATTTTCCCTATTTATATTCAAACTCAGTATGACCAAAATGTTCACTGCATGCTGAAGACAGAATATAGGTAAAAAAGAGTACCATGAACAGCATATTATGTGCTCATCCATTTTTAATAGTCTTCTATGTAGATAACTTACACGTTTGTGCAGGAACCATTTTTCTTCTTTTAATCAGTGACCTTGACCTTTGCCCTTTTTACTCTAAAATGAATAGGTTTCGTCCTTACTCTAAGTGCAATCCATCCACAAAGGTTGGGCCAGGTCTGTAATGCAGAACTAATGTTATTTTGTGGAAACCATTTTTCTTCTTTCAGTGACCATGAAATTTTACCTTTTGACCCAAAAATCAATAGCCGTCTTCTTTGCCCCAAGTGCAAACCATCCACAAAGATTGGTTGAAGTATGTTGTATAGAATTAATTTTATTGTGCAGAAACTTTTTTTTTTATTCTTTCCATCAGTGACCTTGACATTTTACCCCAACAAAGACATGTTCTCCTTATTCTAAGTGCAAGCCATCCACAGAGATTGTTAACTGTAGATGGTGGAGAACTCACATAATGTGGAAACCATTTTTCTTCTTTCACAGTGACCTTAACCTTTCACCCTTTGACCCTGAAATCAATAGGATTCTTTCTTACCCCAGGTCCAAGCCATTTCCAAAATTTGGTAACTGTAGATGGTGGACAACTAAAGTTATTGTGCAGAAACCACACTGGTAAACAGACTGACATCATAACATAATACGCGCCACCTTGTGGTACATGTATACAAAGAACAGCAACTCCCAATTACTTGTTCAGTTAAATACAGGGACTATCTAAAAATAAATTCTTTTGGAAGTAAAAAAAATGTTCAATTAAAATCGCACAAATCTACTTTTGGTATAACTTCACCAAAGTGCGAAAAGTTCAAGATAATTAATGCGCACAACCAATTACTCAATTCCTTCTTTTTTTTAACATGCAAAAAAGTCAAATTTAGACTAAATTACAATCTTGTAAGTATTTAATTAAAATAAGACTCAAATTTCCAACTAAGTTACATGTATTTTGCTGAAACAATTTATTCACTTTATGATCCCTGCTCTACCATGATCTTTTTTATGTCATGCAGTGAATGGCCACTTTCAATTCTTACCGGTTATAAGGGTTGATACTGTATTAATTTAATCCTGTCCAGGGTAAACAATAACCACCAATCAGAACTGAAAGTTGCCTATCCACTGCATGATATACTGGAATAAAGGCAATAACTTATAAATGAAAGAGTTAACATTCAGCTTTTGGTGTTAACAGGCTCAAAGGCTTCAAAAACTCCCCCGTTACACATGTTGGCTAAGAACAGTGATGCTCACACCACTTTTCCTATACAAAAAATTCAAACAAATGCATGCTATGTGTTTAGAATTATGTTTGGAAAGCATGTTTTGATTAAAATAATGTAATAAATTTATAAGAAATTGAAACATGTGGATGAATTTTTAACCAATGTATTTTTGGCTACTTTTTTTTTGAGTTATAATAAGAATTAGTTTCTAGCCACTTACTAAGGACATTTACGCAGAACAGGCCAAAGTTTCAATAAACGTCTCAAATCTTCCTCCAACTGTGATAGTCAAATATCTTTCTTACTGTATGATTAGCAACAAAATATTTGTGACTGAATATTTAGCAGGCCTCATTCAAAAACTAAACTATCCAGTTAAAATATCTTGATTTCTCTCACAAAGAGTCATGTCATATACCGTTCATACTTGTGTTTAAGTCAAGACCAACAGCAAACAGCATAGACCCTGATCTGCAATCCCGTAATGTGCCTGCAGATAAGGGACTATGAATTGCAAACTTAATCCTGTAACAATAATAAGTAAAGGACTTACAACAAATGAAACACTCACAAGCTGAGTGAGGTATGGCATGTGCATTATAACAGCTGTTAGCTGGTCAGTAAGATTAACTGATAGATAGCATGAAAAGTTGAGTATCTAATCATTTGGATTAAACTGCATCGTTTCAGTTACTGTAAACCATGTACATGTTTAGACGTTTTGGTAAATGTTGCAACCTTAATGGTTTATGACCAGTATAGGTAAAAATGGTGAATCTGTAACAGAGCCAAAATTGACTCTTGAAGTACCAGTATATACTCCTTTATGAAAATGTAATTTTGTTGAAAAACCATTAAAATTGACACACAAAAAATGAATTCACAATACTGATACAAACTTCTGGCACAGAGTAATATTATTCAAAAATTCAAGATGAATAAAGTAAATGATGTTGAATATACATGACTTTCAAGAAACTTGGACACAAAATCTTAACACTGTTAATGACAATGATAATGTATCTGCTAGAAAAGTGTACCTGTGTCTTACCATTCACAGTTGAGACAAATGGAGAGCTAACAGAGATAATTTACCATTCAGAGTCATCAGAGTCATCATCATCAATCACGATTGGTCCATTAGCTTGAACAGTTGTAGACACAACTCGCAGAATCTTACAGGTTTTTCTGAAACATGAGATATAAGCGTTACCCCAGACTGGTAATGGCATTAATTAAGTCCTGTTTATAAACTGAAATACATATGATTTGTGGCTCAGATTCAAACAGCTATAAGATACATATTTATGTGGCTCAAAAATGTAAAGATTACAAGTCCTGTGGGTGGTGGCTACATATGGAATGATGAAAATATGACTTGTAATTTTTTAAATCCATCGGATATATCTAATAACTTTAATTAAATGTTTTCTCATAACTGCAAATGATGTTAAAAAATGACAACAATATTTATATCTCAATTGGAAGATTTCATAGTGTACAAAACAAGATATTACAGTATTGTCAACCATCTTAACTTTGTTTCCATGTTTACACGCCTGTTTTGAGATCCCAATGTCACCAGCGTTCACTGACAGCAAGTGTTAATTAAGAAATATTTTTAAAAATGAGATTTAAATACATACAATTAAAATAAAAGAAAACACAATGAAAAAGTTGAATTTAACTAGTGCCATATTTCCCTCGAAGCTTGTGGCATTGGAGTGAGTGTTACCTGCTCAATCCAGGGCCACAGTTCACACTGGCTTCTTTATCTTTTTATTAATAGGAAACACACATCAGGGGTTTTTGAGATGTCAAAGGGACTCATACTCTACTGGGTGAAAGAAATTTACAGGAAATCATGATAAGACCATTTCTTCCTTTTAACCATGTCTACTATTTTGAATGATGAAAACGTGTTTTTGCATCATTGCAATATGCTGCAAGATGGTTGCCAGGTAAACAATTGCTTAGAAGTACTTTCTCAAAATCAGTGAATATCATATGATTATTCATTTATATAGGATTTATTCATCATGGATATTGTTCATCTAAGTACTTAAATGCTTTTGGTAAATCCTCATTGTGACTGATGCTGTTACAATTTTTAATATTTTTTGAAAATACTTACCAGATTTCTGCATACAAATAAAATGGTTGTAAATCTAACAATGTCAACACTGTAGAAAATTTTCAATGGATCCAGTCTATTTCATTTTTCTGGTCTCACCTAAGAGGATATTTATGATGTGAAAGTAAATTCCTACAAAAAGGTAATCCCCGATTTTATCCACATCAAACAAAATCAAGACAGTATCCCTATCCATGTCAGGAACAACTCATCACTGAAGCAGATGAATGAACCTAGGACTAATCTCCTACTCTACAAATACTCATAGCAACATAGGCATGTGTCCAAAATCACTACTTCACACAAAAACATATAAAGTTACATGCACTGTATTTCCATCAACAAATACCATTTTATTTCTGGGCAGTGGATGCTTGACTTGGACTTATAATGGATTTCTTGAAATGTGTTAAGACATAAACAATAGATCTAACACCAGAGCCATCCACAGCATGGCCCATAACTTCCACTCCTATCACTGCCTGCCAAGCAAGGCCATAAGTAATTAAAAACTCACTTGCTCAAGTAGACACAAGCTACATATGACCTAATTACTTAACACTCCTCTCTCCCCTAACCCTGGTAAACCCAGATACACTTCATCAAATTGTAGAAAACAATGCCACTAATCAAGATAACGAAAATCAAAGTACATATGGTGCTAGCCAAGCAAGACCCCACTTCTTTACACCTTCACCTGCATAGGCAAGCACAAGCCACATGATGCTTATATATATATAAAACCCATCTAACACCTCCCTCTCTCCAAGCACAGGTAGACCAAGATATACTTCATCAAAGTGTAGAAGACAATGAAACTAATCATGATGAGACTTCTTTCAAACACCATGCAAGTCAGAGTTCCATGGAAAATTATGTTCTAATTGACTTGATGGTTATGATCAGGGATCTTAATCTATATGTGCATGTGCATGTATATGTGTGTGTGTGTGTGTATATATATATATATATATATATATATATATATATATATATATATATATATATATATATATATATATAGTTTCAAGGCAGTCATGAAAGTAGTTTATGAGTAGTGATAACAAACTTGTGCTAATGGATGGACATCGGATGACAGATCAGCACCAATTTCATTTAGGACCAAGTAGACTTGATAAGGAGTCTTTTAGTAAAAACCCGATGTTGATATGCCCATCCATTCAGGAGGAGTAGTGACAACAAGATTTTCAAGATGGCTGCTGTGGCGGCCATATTGGACATTAGAGCGGCACCATTTCATTTAGGACCAACTAGACATCATAAGAAGTCTTTTAGTGAAAACCCCATGTTGATCTGACCATCCATGTTGGAGGAGTAGCGATAAAAAGATTTTAAAGATGGCTGCCATGGCAGAAATATTTGACCCCAGATCAGCACCATTTTCATTTAGGACTAACTAGACATCATAAGAAGTCTTTCAGTGAAAACCCAATGTTGATATGACCAACCATTCAACAGTAGTACCCATAAAAAGATTTTCAAGAAGACTGCCATGGTGGCCATATTGGATGTCAGAAATTGGCACCATTTTCATCTAGTACCAAGCAGACATCATAAGAGGTCTTTTAGTGAAAACCCCATGTTGATATGACCATTCATTCTGGAAGAGTACCGATAACAAGATTTTCAAGATGGCTGCCATGGCGGGCATATTGGATGTCAGATTCGCACCATTTTCATTTAGGTCCAACTAGATATCATAAGAAGTCTTTTAGTGAAAACCCCATGTTGATATTACTATGAATGTAGGAGGAGTAGCGACAAGATTTTCAAGATGGCTGCCATGGTTGCTGTATTGGACCCCAGATCAGCACCATTTTTATTTTGGACTAACTAGATATTATAAGAAGTCTTTCAGAAAAACCAGATGTTAATATGACCATCCATTCAGGAGCAGTAGCCATAACAAGATTTTCAAGATGGCTTCCATATTGGACATCAGATGGGCATAAGGGTGAAACGATTAATCGATATATCGATACTTTTTCTACATCAATACCAATATCGATACAAGAGGGGAAGAATCTATACAAAACGATACTTAATCTATGCAAGTTACTTTAATCTTCAGCAGTCGTGAATAATTATTAGTCATTTGTCTTTTCATTCTTTAAATTGATAATTCATCTGAGACAGCCGTATCAAGTACATGCACTCATTTCTGTCAGTAAAAAAATAAAAGCAATTGACAACACCCACTCGCCTTCTACAAATTAACACAAGGTGACTCACTCACATGGTTCGAACTCTGCCCCCTTCTCCTGCCCCAATTCCATGCTAATTAGTTTATCTTGTCTGCATCTTCAGCCACTGATAACATATATCAACGGAAAGAAGACATTGCAGATTTCTTCCCTATGTATGATTTAAGTACTTTACTGATCATTTAATAACCACTTTTACGCGAAATTTATCTGTTGCATCGCATCTTTTCTACTTGGATCGAATTGAAGGCTACACATCTGGTGTGTCACGCAGTGTTACATGCAATTCTGATTAGTGATTATTGTTTGTTCAAGTCCAGGGTAAAACAATAACCACCAATCATAACTAACTGTAGCGTGTTCACTGCGTGACATACCAGAAATATTGTCATCCAAATAGATACAAAGCAAGATAGAAACGTCACACAAAAGTGACTCTTAAATGATATGTGTAAAGTACTTAAATCGTACATGGGGAATAAGTTTGGAATATTTCCTTTTATGTTGATATATGTAATCAGCGACCGAACCTGCCGATGGGATAAAAAAAACAAAACAACAACAACAACAAATATTTTAAAAAATAGCACAGAATCGGCAACGGGGGCAGATTCCAAACCACTCGAGTTATAGCCACCTCGTCAATTTGTAGAAAGGGAGTGGGTGTTGTCAATAATTTCCTTTTTCACTTACAGAAACAAATGTCTGTGGCCGCAGCAGTTGATTTGCATCTGCAGGAAGTACAATGTAAAGGATTTGGCTATTATTCATCTCCGCTCCCATACTCGGACTTGTTGTAGATAAGAATTTCCTTGCACAAGGAAATTGCACTGTTTCTTCTGTTTCGAAGATAACACCGTAATCTCTTCAAAATTTAAGTGAAGACATGAAACTGGCAATAAGGTGTTTTAAAAACATTCATTCAATGAAAAACAAAGGGCGTTGTGACCAGGATGAGTCATGCATATGATCAAATGGAGCAACCTGAAATGGCCTAAAAGGGTGAATAAAAATCACTAACAGCTAGTCTGTTTAGAAGTATTTTTTAAAAATCTTGTCAAGGGTGAGAATGGCATATGAACAGATAATAAGTCTATGTTTGTTTGTAATCTGCATACTGGAAATATACCCAATATCTCAACACATTAAAAAATGGCACCACCCTACCATTGACCGACATTCTAAAGATGAAAAGACCATCAAGTCTATATGTATATCAATAATGTATTGTATCGTAGGCTGTGTATCGAGAATCGTATCGATGCGTGGCAGAGGTGTATCGTTTCACCCCTAGATGGGCACCATTTTCATCTATGACCAAGTAGACATCGTAAGAAGTCTTTTAGTGAAAATCCCATGTTGATATGACCATCCGTTCAGGATGAGTAGCAATAACAAGATTTTCAAGATGGATGGAGTCGTGGCCATATTGGATGTCAGATCTGCACCATTTTCAGTTAGGACAAAGTAGAGACCATATGCGATCTTTTATGAAAACCACATATTGATATGACCATCCATTCTTTTCAAGATGGCTGTTGTGGCAGCCATACTGTATGTCAGATCTGGACAATTTTATTTAGGACCAACTAGACATCATCAGAAGTCTTTTAATTAAAACCCCATGTTGATATGACCATCCATTCCGGAGGAGTAGCAATAACAAAGTTTTTAAGATGGCTGCTGTGGTGGCCATACTGGACATCAGATCTGCACCATTTTCATTTAGGATCAATAAGACATCATAAGAAGTCTTTTAGTGGAAGCTCCATCACGATATGACCATCCATTCAGGAAGAGTAGCAATAACAAGATTATCAAGATGGCCACTGTGGTGGCCATATTGGATGCCAAAGCAGCACCATTTTCATCAAGGACCAACTCAACCATGGGATGAACGTGTGTAAAGTTTCAAGGCAATCCTCCAAATAGTTTAGGAGAAGCAATAACAAACCCATGCTAATGGATGGACAGACCATAGACAACGGACAGACAACAGACCATCGCATAAGCTCTTCTGGTCTATAACCAGTAGAGCTAAAAATCACGTGTCCAAACTTAAAGTCCACTTGCCCAAGTAGGCCATATTTTTTACTATGATTTTGACATACCGACCATATCCAAAAATATTATATGGTCAGTCGCTTATACTTGTCATATTGGTCATTGAATCCTCGTTCACATTCAGCTTTAGAGTGGCTCACAATGAACAAGGTTTTCAACAATTTCACAATTTCTGCAGGCTCAGGTGATAAATTCTCAATAATCATTGCATACAACTCTGCTCTTGTGATTACTGACTGTGCCTTCAGGACAATGTACAGTGTATATTTCATCACAATATGTATGTAGGGACAAGTATTTGCCGGCCTTGGAGTTATTTCATTTCCTGAACTCGGCAAAAATCTCCAAGTTTCTCTATCAATGTTGAAATAGAAATGAAGCTGGAGAGACTTTGATCTTTGTCTTTTATATATCAATCAGTAAAAACAGTAGCTTCAATCTCATAATTAGTTTGTGTGATAGTACTCTGGATGTGTCACAATTACAGAAAAACACTCTCTATATCAATAAAATCAGCGGCAACCAGCTCTTTGAACTAAATGCATTTAAATATGATGTAATGATCTCAGTTCCTTCTGGGTGATAAAATCATTGTATTGGGGGCTTTATAAGTCACTAATCCCATAGCTTAGCTTAACTGTCAAACAATCGCATAAGTACTAGTCGATATATTTAACCAGCAATGCATTACCAAGTCAGCAAGAGCAAGGGACAGTTTATTATTCAAACGTGTACAAGTCAGCGCTAATTATAGGTAACCAATAAAATACAGAGAACAGAAATAGTAGGGTTCCCCATTAATCAGTCACAATTAAGCAGACAATCTTCATAATGTGGAGGGATTTACTTATGGGGCCCACTAGGGAGCTGAGTATTAATAATTTACCAGTGTTCTTTCAAGAACGTCAAAACAAAAGGCATTTTTGTCTGCGGGCTCAAGGTTTGTTTGTAGCGAATGAGATAACTTTTTTTAGGCTTGACAGGCAACTCACTTGCAATAGAAGAGGGGGCCGATATAGATTTAGAGGGACCTCATGAATCAGTTTTGGAGCTCTGCATTATGAGCATGAACAAGGGTAGGTTGAGGATACTATCTGGGATTTTCTGTATATGGTATTGCTTTTGACTTTTTAAAAACACAATAAAACATAAGAACTTTCTGTACAGGTAAGGTAATGAATCTGAAAGTTTATGTGCTTTTTTTCTAAAATTCACACATAATCCCGTAATATTTCCTACAAAAAATCAAAAATTAATATGCACAGTGGGTTAACCACCAGATAAAACAAGGTAGTTATTTTAGCAATTTCAGTCAATTTCTTGAGTATCTTTTTCCAAAATATTTAGCTGACATTATAACTGTGTATTTTTTATTCACACCTGTACAATTTCTTCCAAGCGTAATAAGCTTCGTGCACATACCACCTTCTCCGTAGAATACGACATACCTCACACCTCCTTTGGTCACCTCTACCATCTCGCCAACAAAGTAACGATCCTTAGTGAACATAAAAACATCATCATTCATATCGGCCAGACGGCTACGGTGGGTGAGGGTGGCTAGGTATAAAATCGGCTTTTGAAGATAGTCTGGGAGGGTGGCGCACTGTTTCAGGGCCTTCTTTTCACAATCCATAGCCTCTTGGTAGGTCATCCCGGACTTTCCCGTGATAGAGCAGGACCATACAAGGCTATTACACAGAATAACCCTCTCAAAAAATTTCCTGCCATAACGAGAAAAGGTATTGTTAGCATGAAAAACATGGCGATCACAAATCTTTTGTTTGGAACGCGAGGAATGAACGACAGTTGAAATGAACGAACATGGTTAAAATCGAAAGTAGGAAAATAATCGAGAAAAGAAATTTAGTACTCACTCATAATCCGTGAAGATTTCATTTGTGAGTTTACAGTGGAGGACCTCTTCGTCTGGGTGAAGGTCAGGCGGTGGTTTTTCTCTCACAAATTTTTGTCGTCTCAAAAGCGGCATCTTAAATTTTGGAGGGAAACACAAAGGGAACTTTGAGTGGCTAAAATGAGTTCACTGACACCCAAACCTGGTCCACGTGTTTTCGAATAAATTAATTATCAAAATTGATCAAAACAAAGTCCAAATATGTCATATATCTTGCTCAAAAAACAGATTTTACACGTCCGCGTCACCCGCAGTCTCCTCTCTGCCTGGCAATGAGGTCAGACTTCAACGACGTGAACGAACGCAATATCAATGAGATTTCGACAATGTGGTAGGGCAAAATAATTTTGTATATTTTTTCTTAGAGGTGCTTTTGATAAATAAGAATAGTCCAAAATTATAGATAAAAGATTAAACTCCTGAAGTGCCTTATTCATTAATTTTTTGAAGACTGTTTAGATTTTATATAAATAAATTAATTTGGACCTTAGACGATTTCGTAGAATATCGTACGCAAGGGGTGGAGCGTCATTGGTATATTTTAAAATCTGATTGGCCAGTTGGAATATTTGATTGGCGTCATCTAAATTTAGATCGCGGAAGCTAGGCTTTTATGGACTTCAGCACTAAAGAGCTTTTAAAGGTTCGTAAATCTTAGTGGATTATTTCAACTAAGTAAACATAAATTTAACAAAAAGTAAATTAATTTTCTCTTCAAATTAAATATTTTATTTTTGTCAAAAAAACTTGGCATTAACGTATACATGTATACATGCAAAACGGATTTTTCATGGAATTATTATGTTTCATTCCATTTTTAATTAATTTATTTACTTGTATCATTCGCACGATACGGTTTAGATCAGATTTGTGTTAGAAACGCGTCTTTTCTTATAATAAGGTTGTTCAAAGATATTGATAGCTTTCGGATTATTGAAGCTGGGATTTACAAAACAACAACAATAGCAGAAAAATGGCAATATGAATGCACGCTTCTAGTTCTGGAATATTTGCTGCAAATTTCATTTTCAAGCGAGAAAAAAAAATAGTATTTGGTTCATACTGACCATATCCTATTTACGGAACACATATTTTCACATATTTTGTTCTCACTCACCACCAACGCAGTTTTCGAGATGCAAAAGCAAAACTTTCAGCGCATTTGTTCCATGTTTGGAATATATGCGCCCTAGGCCTAAGGAAAACATTTTTTTCTTTTTCTTTTTTAACGACAATAAATCTTATCATTATTTATATTCATATCTGATATATCACAACAAAACCAATTACTGCTCTTTTGGAATATTTCATTAAACATTGGAATTAAACATTTAACTATTAGAAAATAAATAGAATATTTGGAGCTTGTGTTGCGTCTGAAAATGGAACGTATGGATAATCTGGGACCAACATAAACTTAAATACTATCTCTTCTATATACAAATTCGTTCTACATTCCTTCAGTGGACGCAACTATTCCACTTTCGGAATAAAGTACACATCTTCCAAAGATGAACATTTCTACGTTTGCAAATATTCTAAGAGTAGATTGTTTAAGTCTGTATGTGCTCACTATAGGAACGCTCAACTTTTATCTTCCCAAAGATAACTATTTATAATGCTCGCAGATATTTTAAAATCGCAATATTAACAAGGTATCCTTTTTCAGTGAACGACATTTCAAGCAATCTTTCAACAGTGGAATATTTGCGACGGTAGCACAAAATACCAACAAATTATTTTCTATAGTAAAGTTTAGTCCGATGTTCGGAAATAATCTGTTTGTTTTTTTCTTGTTTTTTTTTAATGTTAGTATTTTTTAACCTTATGATTATATGATTATTTTGTAAAGTAATCCAAAAGTAGAATATTGGCCACGGGTGCAATATATTCCTATAATGGAATATTGGTGGTTAAATCTATCTTTTTTTATGTATGAATAAAACATCGTAATTATCTGAAAGAAATATATACCTTGATCTCAGATATTTAAAACAAAAGAATATTAAAGGGTCAATTATGAAAGGAAAATTTAATTTCAAATGTATCTTTCGCTGGTAACGTTTGTGTTATGTTCTGAAGTAGGAATGTTTGCACTGGTCGAAAGTATTCCAAATATGCAATAATAAAAAGTCAGTACTTCTCAATCTTACAAAAGTGTATCGCTTTCTTTCCAAATGAATCACTGCCGACGGTACCATACATTTTAAGCTTTTCAAGGGAATATTGGGTCCCAAAATGTATCATGTAAAATGAAGACAAATTATTGCAGTCATCTCCAAACAAGAATATTTGCCTTAATCGCAAATACACAAGAAACGGAATATAAAAAAGCTTAATTTTTGGCCTTTATAACACTTTTGCTCAGATTTTATTTCACAAATGTAAAAATAAAAAAAAAGAAAAAGAAAATTTGACCAGCAAGACTATAAAGACACTAACTCTATTTTTTTAAAACTAACCATAAATAATATCACAAGGTAAACATTGTATTGAATTACATAGTTTTCAGAGAGGTGATATAAATAGATAGGTAAACATGAAATCAACAATAGCAGTACCAAGAGATGATGCCTATTTGTTTAACTTTGTGTGTAGATATACATACTTTTAAGATGCATTTTTTCAGAACTTTCCTGTGACATCAGTAGTAACTGAAATTAAACTACACAACTAAATGGTACATACAACATTAGTAGCATAACATGCCAAGTCCTGGACCAACCTCCTAATTTTTAAACCTAAATCTCGGACACACACACACTCGCGGCCAGCCACCTAATTTCTTGGCCTATTCATTGCCGTTTTAGTCGATGTTCGAAATGTTTTCAGTAAAAACAATATTTTAAAGATTTTTCAACTAAAATTCTACTTTGCACCGAACTTTTTCAAAATTATTAACTGATTCTTAAAAATTTGACTTAAAACCATAACTTGAAATATTATCACTCAAATTTCTCATTTTTAGTGTTTCAATCTTAAATTTGTATGAAAATAAAAAACCAAACCGCCAACCCTATGCTGCAATCTTCATGACTTCTAATTTTAAAATTTACCCTCTGAATTTAAAGTGTTCATTCCTAAACCTGATTTATTAAAGTGACCTTGAAGTTCATAAATAAACATTACAAAAATTAAAGAGGACATCTTACATAAACAACGGTGAAATTTTGATCAAAATATATCAAGTAGTTTTTTAGTTATGAGCATTTAAAGATTTTTTTTGGGGGGGGGATAACTCACCACAAGGTATTACCTTCACGTCGTTTTGATGACATCACAAATACGAAATACCAATTTAAAATAATTTAAATTTTCATTAACAGTACTTCAGACTCTTTCTTATTCTTTTTCTTTTCAATAAAATGCACATAAATTATATTCATCTTCAGATAAATACATCTGCAAATCAGCAGGAATAAATATTATTTAAATTACTGACAAAAAGAGAAATTTAAATTTAGTTTTGAAACAAATTCAATCTGAGGTTTCTGGACAAAATCTGGAGAATCTCCAATTTCAATATATTTTAAATTAGCTCTATACTTCAAACACGTCTTGTGATATATGAATAAGGTCAATCAGATATTATGCTTACATTTTAAATTAGCTCTATACTTCAAACACGTCTTGTGATATATGAATAAGGTCAATCAGATATTATGCTTACATTCGAAAAAATTAAATTTCATATAAATAATTAAAATTTCAATTTTAAGTGCTGCAAACATTAATCACATACCTTTCTGAATGTTTAGCACCAACTTCCATATCTTTCTTCTTAAATATTTCAACAAAATTAATTGTAATTTGTAATATAAATGATCATTTAAAAAATGATAAATTTTGTTATCTCTTCTATGACATCACCAAAACTCATGAATGTTAATGAGATTGATTGAAGTTATCTTCCCTGCAATTTTAAAAATGTGAATATCTCGAGAAGCTCTTAACCAATTTTGATGGAAGTTTCACTATTGGTTTGTTATGATGTACTCTTTATTTTTGTTAAATTTAATTCTAAACTTCAGTGCCACTTTAAGTTATCCAAAACGAAAACCAGAGATGAAAAGCATCCAAGCGAGAATGAGGTCTTTATTTCCCCAATTTTATTATTTTAAAAGTTACTGTGCAGTGAATACAAATTCACAATGCAGTGAATACAAATTTGTTATAAATTGAAAAGCAAACTAGATAGAATAAACACCGAGATTTTATTATATTTGATTATTTTATTTCTCTCCCTAATTTCGAGTATAAAAACCTTAAACTTAACTAAAAATGGCCCAAACCAAGGATTAAAAGTCAGCGTTTCACGCAGTAAGGCGCAAACCCCCTATCAACCGAGCGCAGGAAAGTGAGAAGGGGGGGGGGGGGAGGGGCTGCGGTCTCTTTTGTCCCAACTTTATTATTTTAAAATCAACTATCCAGTGTATACAAATCTTATTAAAAAAAAAAAATAGCATTCAGTCTACCGTATTTCTCTCCTACAATCCAATTTAACACATTATATTTTTTAACTCGGGCCATACAAGTGAATATAGTTATTTAATGTAAGTACACAAAATATATTACACAGAAACTGACTATGTTAAATATATAACATTAAGCATTTTTTATCAATGCACTTTAAAATTGGGTAATGATCATACATTGAATAGACACGGAGCAAAGTTTGATATACAATTTTGGCAAAATCAATGAAACTGTGCAGTATGGATGTCAACAGCAGGACATTTTTCAAATAAAAGTTTCAAATACCAGAGTTAGTAAATCAAAATATAGGTTCAGATACAAAAACTGTTGTCTGAGCGTAAGATACCATTACCAGACGATCAATCTTTTAATTCTACAAAATACAATATAGATCTAAAAAAAAACACAAACAGTTTAATCCAATTTGTAATAAATTTATGATTCCTACTAATGCTTATATATGTATATATATATATATATATATATATATATATATATATATATATATATATATATATATATATATATATATATATATATATATATATAACGGACATGTATAACATAAAACTGTAAATTAGAGCTTTGAAGAACGAACCTACGCCAACTGCTGTGTTAAGTTATTACAAACGACATCATAATAAAGGAACTGGAACAGTTGAATACTGGAGAGAAACGCAAACCGAAGAAATTATTAAATTGAACCAAAGCTCACCTGATGAAGAAGCAGGATAGTGTTATGTATAAAGTTTACATATTTAACTTTTGTCATACATATTTAACATTGTTCTTGATTGTAGGATATAAACAAGTTGTTTACTTAGAATTAGAGGTCAGGGTTGCTATTATTTACAATTAGATTCGTTTTTCCACTAGAATTACTGATTTTTGTCATAATGGCATATGATTTTCTAGAAACTTCTATCAGGTGACCGGTGTGTGTGTGTATATATATATGGAGTTTGGTAAGCAATATTTCATTCTTATTCTAATGGCCAGTCTATGAAGAATCATTTTAATAATCAGATGTTTATAGTTGTGTTGTGAAAATCACAGCAAATTCAGGGAAATGAATTATTTATTTAAAATATTCATTGGAATTACTAAAGTGCTCATTCTCATTTTGGATTGATGCATGACTTTGGGATTTTTGTGAATTAATTCAAAGATATTATGGATTACATCATTCAGACATATCAGGACATTCAAGACTACTTGCACATCAGGACAATCAAGGCTACTGGAATTCATTCAGAATATTTTATATTTTGGACCTGTGATCAGGACACTTAGGATTATTGGATTATTTGGATTTTAATTCACAATAGTGTAAGTGTCTTTTGAATTGTCACTTTAATTGCCTAGAAATAAATTGCTTGTTGATTTTACTTACATTGTTGGCTTCACTTTCTTTCTGTTACATATTTGTAGGCCATAAAGTCGTAACAGATAGACTTATCAAAGTATTAAGAGATGAAGGAATAGCGCGTCAAAATGAGATCATTAGATGATATGTAAGATCTATATTAGGTGCTCAAGCACATATTAAAACAACTATTAAACAACTATTAAACAGCTTATTCTACTGCTCAAGACGGTGTACAATTTTGTTATATTTGAAACATTAATTTTAGGTGAACAAGCATATGTCTTAGGTGAAAACATCACAACCAGATCTGGATTATATTTCAGGTTCAAATTTTGTATTACCAAGTGATACGGTGATGAAAACGGATAGTGTAGCAGATTATAAAAACAATTTACAGCTGTCATCAGACTCATTTGAACTTGGAATAAATACTGACGTAGTAAGAATATAATACCAGCAGCTGATAAACAACTGCAACAATTTGTAAGAAAATAGATTATGAAGTAACAAAACTAGGGAAAGAAAAGGTTAGTAATGATTATGCAGACTGTATGTTAAGAATATTAAACAAGAACGACGAATATTTTGTAACTACACTCCATGATACAACTAATATACCACATGACATAAAAGATATAGATCCTGTAACAAATAAGCAAGATTTTATTTTCATGTCTATGGTTGCAGGAGTTGGTGTAATTTACTTTTTGAAATAGACTTACTGACTTGTTAATAGACTAGTTAATCTTTAATTCTGTATGTTTTTTGTTACTACAAATAAACCTTTTAGTACAATTGCAGAGAACAAGCTAATTAATCCAAGAATTAATAAAATGACATTATCAATTATTAATCAAATCTTTTGGTCAATGTAATAAGCAAGCTTATTACGTAACCAATGATACCAGGTAATGCTGTTGCTATTTTAGCTATGTTAAACAAATAGTCGGCAATATTTTTCACACCTTTTTTTATAATTTATCAATGTATAAATTAGTCGAAACGCCGCTACCGTTTCTGCTGCTACCGCTACCTCCTCATGTTCTTAAACTTCTTTTTAAAAAATGCTATGGTTAGACCAAGACTTGCTGCTATTATACCAATAGATGTAAAACCAGTAGCAATTGTTGCACTTTCTTCTTTGAACAAAAGTTTTAGCCTTTCACCTAATGGTAACTTTTCTTTCAAATTTAAAACGCTATATGTCCAACTATTTGTTCTCTTCTTCTTTCCGTCTTTTCCAAACGTTCTTGCTTTTAGCTTTAGCTTTCGTATCTGGATCTTTTTCTTTAGCAATGTCTTTTATTAGAGTTTCCAGCTGTCTGTCAAACCAATCTAGGTCTATTTAATTTATTTAATTTTTGAAATAACTACTTCTGCTGCAGCTGCATTATTCCTAAATTACCTTTCTTCTTCCATTTTAAATATAGTAGGAAATGTATCACTATCAATCTTTTCGTACTATTCAGCTATTAAAGTCTCTGCTTCTCTTACAGACGGCTCATGTCCGTTAATTAGTTCCATTTCTATGTCTTCATGAGCTCATAGGTTATTTGGTTGTAATTGTTGCTTAAAGAGGATACCTGACTATTTCTTCATTAGCTTGATCTTTTTGACGCAAAGTTTTTCTTTCTTTCACCCAACCTTTTGTATATACATATTCACTTCCACCTGATTGACTATATATACTGTTAAGTGATAAGATTTTTTTTTCGTTTACCCTTATAGGAAAAATTTATATATTTTTCACGTATTTTTTCGTAATACGTATTCCTGTGGTCGTCGTCCTCGTTGGCGGTCCTGAGTAGAGATGTCCTGATGCCAAGGTGATTTGGCCTGATGTTGTCCATCGAACCTCATTCAGTCATAGAATCTCCAAACTTTACCTGTCCATCTCTTTGGCAATTTTTGTTGCTTTCCCTGTCTCGTTCAGTGTTCTCACATTCCATGTCCCAATCCTTGTAGCAGTTTTGGTGCTAAGATGTTCTCGTTCAAATTTAGTAAAATTCTTTTACGCGGTTGTTGAAAAGAATTTGTTTTTTCATTTTTCTATTTTTAGTCAGGCCAGATTTCATGGCAGATCGGCACTATTTTAATAAATTTAAAAGATCTTCCTGCCATGATGCTTTCTTTCAGATTTATACAGCGGTTTATGACAATAAGTTGCAAATAGCAGTTTTGAACGGACGAATCGATACGCACAACGGACAAATGACCATCCCATAAGTTCACTTGGCCTTATGGCTAGGTGGGATAAAAATGCAGAATAAATAAACATGTTTTGGTTACTTTGTTGTTGATGTATGTGTGCCAATGATGAAGTTAGCCATCTTAAATGATTAAATTTTTTTATATATACACATTCACTTCCACATGTTGATTTCCTTTTTAACTTCTCCACAGAAATGACATGTTGAAATCCATGTCTTTTATCTACCCATTTGAGTTTCAAATTAGTTTCAATTACTTAAAATAAACTTGTGAGTCAGCTTTAAGCCCTTATTAGTTCCAGTTCAAATTTATATTGATCTAGCTTTGCAAGTTTCCTTGTAAATTAAATGGAAGAGAGCATACACAAACACGAAAATGAAAACATGATTAGCAAAATCCTAACAAAGTCACTTCACAAAAGCCAAAAGACTCTCGCACAATTGAATTTGGCAGACAACTTGGCAAACGTTCACCAGAATTCAAAAGATTAAAAAATGAACTTTTGAAGAAAGAAGTAGACTCTTAAGATGCTGCAAGAACACTACGTCAAAGAAAAGATACAAATTGACTTATCTCAAAAAGCAGGATCAGTTAGCTGACAGGTGGTGGTGTAACTGTTTTATGTATATTATTTATCTGGTGTAAAGGACAAGTATTTTCTGTATTTAAAACTGATAAAATGTCAAAACATGTACAAAACGTAATATTAGAGAGAAAATCGACACCTAAATAAAAAAATAAAAAAATAACAATAACAAAGCTCATACAAAGTTTGACATAGACTAGTCAGAAATTGGACAAGATAAAACCATATCTGTATCTTACAACCCTATTCCAGTAAATGCTCTAACATTTTCAGGTAATAAATTACTTGTGCAAAAGCACAACTTTACTGTTAGATAAAATAGTACCGCTTATACCTACAGACAAACGTGGAGTTTACCATGCGGCACTTATATGTGGTCTCACAGCTGCATACAGTATGCTTTTGAAGAATTTGTTTAAGATTTCAATAGGTCAACCATCAAACATGGTTAATAGACAAGTTCTATAAATAATTATTCGATTTTCACTTAGTTCACAATTGACTACATGATATCACATGGACCTTTACCAGATAAAATTGTGAACATTTTTTACGCAAAAGAAAATTGAAACTTATATTGCTAAATGCTTCGTCTGTTTTGACCAATAAATAGCATAGCTTTTACCTGCAGAGAAGTGTCGACTGAAATGAAAACCATCATCAACTCAATTTATCATGCGATATTAAACTATGCTATTAAAATGGCATACATCATGCTTTTGAAAAAAACTATTGAGGTTTACAATCGGCCCACCTTCAAGCATTGATCATTAAGAAATTGTAAAATTAATAATTCCCTTTTCTTTTAGCCAGTTGAAAGTTCTACTAGACAAAATCTTTGCTCAATAAATTGTGTAGCTTCACCAGAATTGGGTCGTCATGATTTAACATATACAAAGGAGAGTAATTCCACCTTCGGTGTTCTCCCTCCAGGAGATTCTTCCTTCTGAAACGCAATATTTACAGTGCCGTTGTCGACCTGCGACAAGGCTCTGCTCATGCACATGCTCCATTCGGGCACAGTAAATAGCGTAGCGTCTGCAAAGCGGAATGACTGCACCTTCGGGAGTCCTCACCTTCTATGACATAATCGTTACTGTTTGGTTGTCGCCCCATGTCAAGGCTGTGCTTGGGCACAGTAAATGAGTGCTTATGGGCCGAAGGATAGTTATATTTCTGTTTTAAAAAAATCAAGCCAAAGAACAATGGTAAAATCATACCCACAACAGTACAGCCTTAAAATGGCTAAGCAAGAGTACACCTCATCACTGGAGGTGAAGTATTTCAAAGAATCAATTATGAAGGTGACGCGATGCATCTACAGAGTAGACAAAAAATGTTACCAATCTAAAGTGTAGCCTGTCTCTTTAATAAATATAAATAGCGCAGCTGTTATATTTAGATAAATTAATAAAAAAAAGACATGTAGCAGGATCAGATATTTTATCATTTTATATAATACTCCATTTTAATTAGGTTGGGATCATCATTTTATATAATATTCATTTGTAGCTGCAGTAAAGTCATCAGCTGCAATTATTGTTATTCTTCTTTTGGTCTACCCCATTACTCAATTAGGCAACCCTGAGCCAGGATTACCCGTTCAAGTTGTGTTGTTTTCCCTCTGGGTAATTAAACTAGTGATTACCTACCTGTTCATGCTGTTTTGTTCAAATTAAAGGACAAGTAATAAGCAACTTGCCCATTGGTCAGTTTGAAAAATTTTAATGTATTTTGCCCGTGAATTCCTCACTCTGTGATATACATCAGAGATGGAGTTTTGGAGGCATGGATTGTAGTGAGGTTAGTACTTTTTTTCTGCGTTTTCTTTATTCTGTTAGTTTTTTTGGTTTTCTTGACAATAGGTACATTTTTATTTCATGTTAGATTCTTTCTTGGATTCAGCTATAGGCTGTTTAGTATAAAATGTATGATCAATTTAAATTGCTATTTCTGATAGTTTGCTTATATTTCTCACTACAGGATGGCAACTTGTGGAGAAGTTAACCTAATGAACAAGATAGAATGCAAATATACATATTTGTCCATTTCCATTTAATTAATTTGTGATCTTCAAATCTATGTTGTGTATTTGCGCAGTACAGGAATTTAAGTGGCAAGCAAAATGACTTTGTTTTCATACAGTTGATCACTCTTTCAAAAGTCATGTCCAAAAGTTGCAAGTGTACTTGTATATTAAATATATTAAGATCTATGGTAATTAGTTTAATTTATTTGCATTCCCAGATGCAAGTTTGGTGATTTTTGAAGGTGCTATTTCAAATGTGACCTTTGTTCCATATAATAAGGTATCTAGATTGATATGATATGAATATATTAGGTATGTTTGATACATCAGTTTTTTATGTACCTTGTATATTTCTCGATGAGATGTATATGATAAAGAATGTTCATATATTCCAATGGAATTACTGTATGTTGTACAGCCTTGAATATACGTAATAGGCTATCAATCTGCCTATTCTTATCTGGGCCTACCGTTCTGTCCACGTGCCTGTCTGTCTGCGCTCTCCCTCTCTTGCCCTGCCACTATGAATGCTCCTACACCTGTAATTTGTATCTGTACGCTTGTGTATCAGCTTTAGTTTTTCATTATCTCTCTATTGGAATTATTAATAAATACGAAAGATATTAATTAATTTTTTTATTCAGTGCACTGGCAAATGGATTGATAAGTACGTGCAAGAATAATTAATATGCTGATGATGGAATTGTGATGTATATTTGTATTGAATGTATTTTATTTTCACTTTCAGGGTAAACATTCCTCATAATTCAATGCTACACAACCTCCTGTACAATAAATCCATTTTTGTAAACACTGGACTGATTTGTGTGTTTTATAAGCCCAAGATTAGTCCTGTAACAGACACAAAATGCACTGTCGCCTGAGGTGGACACATAGTATTTATGCACCACCGTTATATCCTATAATACCTACTGATTATAATAATTTTATACTGCACAAAATTAATGAAATTGAAAATTATTTGGTCAAAGAGATGAAACACGAAGGCGGTGTTAGAAAGCAGCATAAAATAGCACAACACGTTTTTAATTGGGTGGATTGGATGGAAACAGTTCCTTTGACTTTTGCTAGTACTAATACAACGTACTCTTTTAGGTATTGTCGCAAAAGCTATTAAGGAAAATAGATTTCAACAAAGCATTAAAATATTAGGAAATTGTTACGTCTCCTATTAACAAGTTAAACAGTATTGATGATTTCGTATCCAAGGATACTAATGATAATGAAATAAATCACGAAGGGTTTATTTTAATTTTTCCCAAACATAACAGATATATTGAAAAAACCCACAATAAGGAACAAAAATATAAAAGTTGAAACGTCGGAGACTGCAACTCTGTTAAATATTGACATAAAGAACTTTAATGAAGAAAATAAAACTTGTTTGGGAGAAGGGAAGAAATTACAAGAGAACGAGATACTAGTGAAGCTTACATAAAATGATACAAATTAACCAGAAAAACGTTGACTGTTTGAATTTTTTCTATACAAATGTTTTGCTGAGAAAACAGAAAACCTTTATTGTCACACTGTCGACCCATGACTCTGTCCGTTCAGGCACAATAAGTTTGTTTCTTATTACACGTTCGGGGCTAATACATAGCAAAGCTTTTACCTATGGATAAATTAAAAGCTATATTACAATAAACAGTGTAGCACACCCAAAGTCTGGCAGACTTCCCAAGAAAGAAATCTATTTTACCAATCCAACTGTTGGGTATTACAATATTTCCGATGAACTCAAATACAATATCTTCTTTTACTTGAACGACACGAATATAACAAGAACTGTTTTAGTTCCTGATTATTTGTTTACAACCTTTATTTGTACATGAATAACGAAAATGAGGAAATTATTGTAAATGGTAACAACGAAGAAAGTGTTGACGTTGAATGTCTGAAACACAACTCAAAATTAAAATCACTCCAAGCAACAATTACATAGTGCATATCACCACTACCTATCTTCCAGTAATACATTTATGGAGCTCATATAGCTGCATTGCTTGGCAGTTATATTAGTAAAAAATTTCTTCAGTTACGTGTATGAAGAAAATACATCAACAAAATAAAGTATGAACGGACTTATGGTAAGGTATAATGGATGTCGCTAACTGCCACGTTGAATTAATCAACATCTTAAATATTTAAACGGGTACAGAGTTCCGGTGGATGATGCTGTTATGAACGAAAGGTATTTACATAATCTGTATAAGTCGGGGTATATCTATAGCCAATATTATTCTTTGTTGATCATGTCGTGTCCAATATAGCGATTGTAGCATATTTGTTAACACTTGATGTTTGTCAGTAGTTTTGTTACATCCATCTGGCGGCAGTTCTTTGGGCGAATTCAAGTTGATAGATAAGATTTTCTATATGAAGGGACCAGACTGTATAGGCATAGTCCAGTTGTGGGCGTACAAAAGTTTTGTAGGCAACTGCTTTTAGGTTTTCATAATGATTTTTATGTTTCATTTAAGGAATCCTAAAATTTGTTGTCCTTTTTTTTTTGGTTATGTATCACGTGTGCATGTTCCAGACAAGGCAATTTGAGAGGTAGCTACCCAGGTATTTGGCAGAGGTTACAATTCCTAATTGAATACTAGGAAGGAAGAACTGTGTTGTGATAGGTTTGTGAGATCTGTTAATTTGTAAAACTGCGGATTTGGAAGGGTTGAATTCTGGATCACATTGTTGCTCCCAGTTTTCCAATTCCGCATGACCATTTTGGATGTTTTGCGATTGATTTTGTTTACATATTGTCAAATACATGGCTGTATCATCTGCAAACAACCTTACACTGACATCTTCAGGCAGGTCAAAGGTATTGGCGATAAATAGTATGGGTCCTAGAACAGACACCTGAAAGACCCTTAATGCTATTGGTATACTGAGTTTGTTTCCATTAACTAAGTCTGTTGCCTGGAAAAGATGTGATCGAAGCCAGTGTTTTACCCCTAATTCCATAATAGTGTAGTTTTAATAAAAAGTTCTTCATGAGCAACCTTGTCAAAGGCTTTACTGAAGTCTAATAGAATCAAATCAGTTTGTTTACCTTTTTGCATGTCTTTCAGAATTCGTCAACAAGAATTACCAGTTGAGTCTCAACAAATAATAATTTTCAAAACTCATGTTTTATTTCATTAAATATGTTCATACTGATGAAGTATATCACCATGGATGATATTATTTTAAATTGTTATGATTAAATATCCATAGAACTATAAGAGCATCTGTTGAATCTGATACAGAATGTGGGATTTTGAAACCCAAAAATCTATATATTTATTTCAACGAAATCAGTGATACAAAAAGTATTCCAATGCTAGCCAGTCTGCTTTTCTTGAGTCTATACCTCTTAAATATGTTTACACCGTGCCTTCATTTCATGCAATATTATTGGCCATTTAATAAAAGCAATTACACAGGGATACAATTAACATATTGAATATTAGCATAAAAGATGAAGATGGAAAAGTGATATACTTTTATGATATGCCTGTAATGTATGTTTTTCACATGAAGTACATGCAAATCGCATAAGATGGCATGTGCATAGCACAAGAGTGTGGTGGGCGTCACTTCTAAAATAAACATTTTATATAATAATATTAAGGGATATCTTTTCAAACATCATAATCTAATACTGAAGCAGTTGAAAAAAGTATGTTATTTACGTGTTAAGTTCCGTTTCTTTAATTAAGCGTGCCACAAAGAAAATACGTTATTTTTTACAATCCAGTATGTGTTCAGGAGTAATTTTTTTTCTTTATTTTCAATAATAGTACAATAATAAATAATATTAATAAAATGATTACATTATTATTATTATTATTATTATTATTATTATTAATATTATTAAAGTAACGACAGCATGAATAAATTATTTTCAATGGTAGAAAGTAAGGAGTGGTGGATCGCACAACGGCATGGTTTTTATTATTGCATCATTTTTTTACATTTATTATTGCTTTTATCACTACATTAAGATAAAATTCTTTCAAATTCGTGGTCACTAACTGTCATTATAGTCTCACTGGTCCAGTAATATTTTTAAAATTTTTTTTACTTTAAGTTCGATATACGGGTTGGTCTAAAAAATATCACTCGCAAGAAATGTCAGCATAATTTTGTGTTATTTGTTATATCCATAGGGGTGGTTTGTGTAAAAAAATAGTTTAAACAGAAACATTACAAAAAACAACATCAACTCGCTAGATGTCTCTTGTTCATAACTACTGCTTGGGCACAAATACTAACAAAAATCAATATATCACTTCATATAAACTGCACATTTAGCATTTTGAAACAGACATAATTACTTTAAATAAATACCATGATTGTCATGAGATAAAATTGGTCTAACGATGAATAAATTGAACTCTAAATACTCCCTTCTTGGAATATCTGCAACAGACACAAATAATCCTCAATCGGAAATAATAATTTTTATAGATAATATATATTGGGGTCTGAAAATTACAATTTTGGAATATATGCGATTGTCGCTAATACTGCAGTTTTAGATAATCTTGAAATCCTCTGTAAGTGGAGAGTTGGTGAAAAAATACTCCAATTTCTTGGTGTCAAAGTACTCAAATTGTGTTGCGAAGATTGGAGTATTTTATCACTAATATTATATTTATTTTAGTATTCTTTAGCACATTTTCTAAAGAATAATAAAGATATTCGCTAGAATTCAGCTAAAATATATTTTGAATCCTAAGGGTATTATTTAACGCTCTATAGGATACATTTAGTATTCTAAAAATACCTTTAGTATTCTAAAGGTATTCTTTATAATATTCAAAGGTATACTAAAGAATACATGTAGTACTCTTGTTTAATTCAAAAGGTAGTATTCAAACGAAGTATCAGGTATATGAGGTATCAAGTATATGAGGTGTGAATGGTATGAAGTGGTTTAAAGAGGTATGTGAGTATTGAAGAGTGAGGTATCAAGTTGTATGAAGTGGTATGTGGATATGAAGTGTGAAGTATGTGAGTTATTAAGCATGAGATATACGAGGCACGAGGTCTGAAGTATGAGGTATGCAAGTTATGAAGCATAAGCTTGAGAATTGTGAAGTATGTACAATGACCGAGTCTCAAAAAATGATGCATTATCATTTTTGGTAAAGTCATATTCTGGTTTTCTATTCTACTGCTATCTCGTATGTATCTTTTTCCCGATATCGTTCATCCATTCATTCACTCACAAGTCCAGATGAGGCCTACATCAACAAAGAGCATACAGATAGGGTAATATATATTGTTACAGAGAATAGATTATGTAATGGGGTTAACATATTAATTTGCCAGCTGTGTTAAGTGGAGCCTCATGCCTTTCTCTGTTTCATGCGTTGGAGCTTCTTCTCGAGTTTCCACTTAGGACAGTCTCTAGAGTACGAGAAATGTTCTGTCTGGCAAATTGTGTAAGAGATTTTCTCTGTGCAGGACGCTCTATCATTACCTTTCTGCCCACATCTGGGGTATACTGGTTTCCTCTTACAGTCATCTTTGTTGTGGACATATTTTTGGCAGTTGAAGCACCGCAAAGGATTAGGAATGAAAGGGTCAAAAGGGATGTTCAAGAACCTGGCTTTTATCGATGTAGGCAAAGTGGCACAGTCGAACTTTAGGATGTAAGTGTTTTGTAGGAATCAACTTGCCATTACAGCGAACGTTGATTCGTTTCACTAGTGAAATGTTCTGAGAGCTGAGATTTTTTAGTGTCTAAGCTTCACTGCAGCCATCCAAATCTCTGGGTCGCACAGCACCTCTTGACAAATTGAGCGATTTGTGTGGAAATATCTGAATGGTTATCTCCACAAATCACTTTGAACAATGTAGATTTTCAGATAGAGTATTGCAGCTACACGCTACAAGTAGATCCTACAAACTTCGGCCAAGCCCTGAAGTCCTTTAGCTATCACAAAAGCTGATAACTTGGTCAGTTTTCGATTCTTATCATTGTATTCAGTGTTGAGAAATCCTGGCTAATTTCCATGACAAGGAAGAGTTTCCTCTTCTGAGTAATTTAATTATTCCTGGTCCTTTTGAGACCAGGTCACACATTGGTCATACCTGTCACACATTGGTCATAACTGTCAACTTTTCCAAAGCCAAGTAGGGAGACTGAATCGAAAAATAAGCAGATTGGAATAAATGAGAACAGTACAAGGTTAGTTTCTTTCAGTTTATTGTCAAATAAACTTTTAATTTTTACCTACCTCATGGTAACATCTTGTCCCAAGATATACGGTAAATACGGTACACAGGTGATAAACTTGAACATGGCTTCTGTGGATTGCATACGACATAGCTATTTACGTAGATTTTTTTCGGAAAAATAAAAATCGGCTGGCATAATGTAATAATCGGGAGTTCTCTGCAAAAATTGGGAGATATGAGATTGGGAGGTAGGCGTGGAACGGCCCCAAAAATCGGGAGTTTTTACTCCTGACGGTAGAGCTGACAGATATGATTGGTCTTTTTTTTTTTCTTTTTTCTTTCTCCACATAATATAATATTATTGTTTCATTACCTGTGTTCCCCACCGACTGCATAGCCCAACAAGGGGACAGAGATTTACGCTCATTTATTGCATTTCCCGTGTCAGGGCTACACAAGGTGATATACTCCAGCAGAGTTGAAATTTAACTCAGTTGACCCTTGTCACCACCCTCAGAGACTCTGTAAGATTTGAAGAACAACACTATGTTACTTTACTCACAAAGGTAATCCTGAAAATAATGTAGATCAGTGATACTGAATGACTTTATCAAAGCCCCTGAAGCTTCGTGTGACTAGCCAATTGATGAGACAAGACCCTTCTGTCCATCTGTCTAGCTGAAGCTGGGTCAGAAGTAGTGTGTTGCATCGGAGTGGCAACCATCTGCTTCTCCTCTACTACACTACCAGGATCTTCTCATCCAACAACACAGGATCCAACCCACAGCAAACAGGTTGCCTCCACTCAGTCACCTCTTATGACATGCAGGAGGACTTGTCAGGCCTATTCTACATCACTGGACCCAGATACTAGTACAGTATCACAATAATCTGGTAGCTCTTCTATTCAATACAACAAAATGGTTCACATAATCAACAATGTTTAATGAACGTAACTTAGAAAACGGGCGAAATGTCTTCAATATACAGAGCTACCACACAACCCTTATGCAGGATTCATGAAGCTCATTTTCCCTATTAATTTTGTCTAGGCCTGCATCAATTTGGAGGATGGTTTAGTTTGATTCCTGTTGGCTGCTCTTAACAAACATCACACCGAAGACTAAGAGGAGTTTATCTGGAGCTAGCCTTTTCTCTTGCCTTATCCAGGCAAGTACAACTCGATAAGAGAAACCTGTGAAAATAAGCACAATATCCAGGAGTTTCCATTATCCCTGCCAGATGCACACAATAACAACTCTGAAAAGAAATATGTGAATGACAATATTCATTGTCCACTCGACTTAGATTTGTTCAGTCAACCCTCCAATATTTTATACCAAGCCACCCCTGACTAAGCATCTCTCTTGATGTTTCTTCCTCTACACCCAACACTGGAATGAATGGCCATTCGGCCATATATGAGTGGTTAAATAAAGTGCCGTTCATTCATTCTTTGGATTTAGTTCGTGTGTGGCTAAAAAACCCAGCTACTCAAATTCTATTGACTGAATAAGCTCAACTTTTGACTGGAAAGAAATCATTAGAGAGAATCTCTCTAATCTGATTGGCTAACAGTCAAGAACAGTTTTAATACTTTTCTGACAATCAGTTAAAGCTGGACTACCGGTAGATTTAATTGTGAAACTTAACCTAAAACAATATATATCTCACAAAAAATCATTACATTACCCATGCCTCCGGCATCACGCATCCCACATGAATCAGACAATAATGTAGAATTATGATCGTTTAATAACCACTTCTCCCCGAATCCCCCTGCTTCCAATAATAGGTTTACTACCAATATCACACTAAAATGTATAAGCTGATTGGAAGCTCTCCTACTTCTAGCATCAGAAAAGTGGTAGTAGGGTTTAAGGGCATGCCTGCATTTTACTAACTATATGGTACCAATTAAAAGTAAATTTCTGAAAATTTAAATATAAAGAATTGTACAATACTAGGAAGATAAAGCTTTCCAAATAAACATAAAACAAGGTTATAAATGAGAAAAGCTAAAAGGTAAAGCTGTTAAAATTCTGGAAAGTGTATATGTAACATTCTTAAAATATATGGTTCAAATTTGTTATATAAACCCACATTCCTTAACAAAAGTCCACGATTTTCTCTGGAAATACATTATCTGAAAGGTTCTTCAGTGAGTTCATATCAAGAAACTTTTGTCTCACAAGGTAAAAGTCAACACATTCGACAAGAATCCACTGTCAGTGGAGTCACTGACTGGGTATGTACTCTTGTCAAGGTTCAACCTTCAAGAGGTATGCATGAGTCAAGTGTGTGAGTCTGATACATGCTTTTGACATCTCAATGATTAGTTCTATGATGTAAGGGATGCCACTGTCCAGTGATGGGTTTGATATTCTGATGTTTCTTTGCATAGTTCCATTCCAAATATTTCGCTACATATGAAAACCATGCTGATTGATACAATATTTGAGTTCAGTATATGGATTCTTCCAATTGGAAACAGGTGACTGCAGGGCAGCTTTGGTTGCTTTATAATCCCTATCTTGACCCTTAATGAACTTACAAAATCTGAGAATGGCGGTAAAAATGGGGGCTTTTATCTGGTAACTGGCTAAAGATGGTGTCACAAGGTGTTGCAACAGCAGCTCAAACCTTGTCTCCATCGTTTTGTATACAAGAACATATAGTTCCTATAGTAGGCTCTGATTTAATTTAATTTTACTCTGAAAAACAAGAAGATTTGTTGAAGACCTTTGATTTCACAAAGATCAAATATTATTTAGGGAGGTTTTGATAACTACAGTGGTGATTTAGGAATTGAGAATTTTGAAATATTTGCAAGATTGATTTTTGCTGCTTCTTGCTGAGGATAAATTGGTAAGCTAAAAGTTGGAATGAAATTTGGTTTCTGAGTGTACAAGGTTTGGTAATTTGGCCAAATGATGATATCATATACGGGATTAGAAAACACTTTGATAGTATATTGAAGAGCCAATCTGATTCATCTGAGATCAAGTGTTGGTTCATTTGCCTCAACACAGAGGATTTTTCCAAAGTGTAAGTTCTAAATGCTCCCTGACAAAGTTGAAGTCCCTGATTGTATATTGGATACCACATATGATTTATGCAGGATTTTTGAAGCTCCTTTTTCATATGATGTCTGACCAGGCCCATACCAATCTGCAGGGTTATTTAATCCGATCCATGTTAGCTGCTCTTTGCCAACACACACACACACACACCAAAGCCTAAGAACGGTTTAACCCCCAAGTTACCATGATACTCTGCATTATCCAGGCTATCACAACTCTATATAAGTAATCCGCACACAAACAAGAAGTAATTCTGTCAAAAAAGATGACTAGCATAAACACAAAGGGAATAATGACTACGGTAACATCAGCTTTTAAGGCATTTTATTTATTTGACTAAATCAGCAAATAGCTAGAACCAACATGAAACTTCAGGGTGAATATGAGAACATTTAAGTTTGTTCAAGCAAAAAGTATTTGAAAGACTGCAGTTAAATCACCAACACGATCTCATTATTTGAGAAAAACCTAATGTCAGAACTTAAAATATTACTTTTATTTCAAAGAATCATCAGTGAAGATGAAATAATGGTGCTTAAGTTAGAAACTGACCAGCAATCTGTTTGTGCTAAAAAGGGTGATACAGATGCCATGATTGCACTCTACTGGTCAAGGCTTTTTTCCTATCATACTATAGTGTATTTGATTGAGAAAATGCCAAAAATGTTTTCAACCTACTGGGCAGTCAGACTGGCTGGGGAGGCAACAATTTCGAATATGAAAATTTTTCTTCCAATACCAAAATATTCTTTCTAGGTACAGCATTATTAAGACAAGTAGCCGTTCAAGAGAAGTTTTAATAACAAGATTTTCAAGTTGGTCACCATGGTGACCATCCTGAATGTCTGAGTGTCACCATACAGAAATGTTTCCAAGTGTTGTCAGTCTTTAATGAGGGAGGTAATTCATAAAATGACTGTGGATGTTGAACTCCATCAACTTTTTTTAAATACAACAACAATAATTCTTGTTTAATACTGAAATTTTCATATATTTTTTCCAAGGATTTGTTTTGTTTTGTTTTCCTTTCCTATCAGTTTTTAATATCTTTAAATTCCAAAAATATATTAAAATAAGATGACCAGCCTGGTGGTCATACCACAGGTCAACACTTTCATTTAGGATCAACTAAGCTTCAGGATTCATGTGTTCCTCAAGTCTTATGACAGTTATCCCAATGGTTTAGGAGTAGACATAACAAGAATTTCAAGATGGTCTCCCTGGTAGTCATATGCAATGTCTGAAGGACACTATTTTTATTTAACAACTAACTAGACCTCAGAATCAATGTGTATCAAATTTCATGATAATCCTCTCTTTTGAAATAAAAGATTTTCAAGATGGCCACCCAAGTGGCCATATGGAAGACTTATAACCATTGTCATGGTAGTTTGGAAGAAGTAGCAATAATAAACATTTGCTAATGTATCGGCACTGACTTCCAGGCAATTCCATAAGCTGTGCTGGTCTTGAACCAGTAGAGTAAACATTTTTTTTATTATATGATTTTTGTTAACATTTTAAAAACAAGAAAATTTCATTTGGATCACAAATTTATTTTGAACAAAATGCAAATAGGTATTTACATACCTCAACAAAATTATCTTTTTCTGGAAATAACAATTATATTACAATGCACATGCAACTAATGAGAAACCTGATAACAACAACTGGAATAAGTAACATGGAACAAAGAAATACACATACCTGCCAACCTTCCAGACAGTGCTGGTTTTATTTTGAGACTCAAAAAGTTTTTTCTTTCAGTGCATGGAACCCCAAAAAGCAACATTGTATAATTGAGAATAAGTTATCTACTCTTAAGCCTGTGGAAAATTACTGGAAATTCACATTTTTGAATAAAAGAAAAGAAAATATGTTTTATTTGAAGCATTTAATACACTTTCAAATGAAAAATAATTTGTAGACTTTGCACTGTCATAATCATCATGCACACACCACACATATATGTGCACACACTCAGTCTCACATAATCACAATCACACATACATTTAAAAAAATACACCAAGTTTCTGTCTTTAAAATCCACTGGACAGTGGAATACACTTTTAACTAGATGTAAACTTTGCTGCTCTCAATAGTTCAGTGAAGGGTTTGAAGGTGATGCAAGAATCATTAGGGACCAACCATTTACTCTTCAGTAGTGGGGGGTGCCTGGGATTTTCTTTCCAACCTGGATACTTTTTTGTTCTTTTATCTAAAGATAATTTTTGAGATAAAGCTAATATGATGGATAGAAATTTTTTCATAACATCCCTCACCTACCCCCACCTCCAATTATATAAATATAATCTGCCATACAAACACATGCAGAATATACAACAAGTAATCTGTTCAATGGTGTCTGTTCATCTCCGACTGCCTTTATCTTTTAATTAGCTCTACGACAATCAACTGTACAAAATGCCACCTGGTGATCATTTTCCATGAGCACTGAGTATGACCGTTTACTGTTTATACAGGTTACAGGCATCTATTATGGTGTCAAGAAAGGTCTCTCTATCTCTCTTTTTTTTCTATATAAACTTTACTGGACTTTACTGGAAATTAGTGTTCTTATAAACACAACCATGTCAGAGGGGTAGAGGTGGGGGAAGGAAAAATCATGTTTTTCACATGGCATGTTGTGTTCTGGCAGGTACAAATACAGTTAAATTCAATCTACTTTACCGTATTTCATGTATTTTTTCGTACAGGAAAAAATAATTATTAATTTCAGTGTACGAAAAATTATGTGTAAAATAAATAAATAATTATTTTGGAGTACTGACCATGTACGAAAAATAAAGGGATCGAACCCGAACAAGGTCTACTTGACACGCGATACTCGACGACCTAACAGTACTAACGTACAAAATAAACGTACAATTTTTGTCTCATTCTGCTCTTATCTCAAGGATCCAATTACAATAAAAATACAAGTACTAAAAAAGACTTTTGTTGTTATTAGTGAGAGAGAGATGGCTGAAACAATAATGTTGTCAGTGTGCAATATCATGTGTATTCCGATCACACTTATTTGTAGCTGTTACCGTGTGTTATGTTTCCAAAATGATTAAGATGGTCTGTACATATATTATTTATCGGTAAATTATGTGCAACGATATGAGCCCCTGTTGTCAAAAAGTTAAGTGCAACTTGTATTCTTACAGCAACAGTAACATCATTATCAAAAAACAATAAAAAAGAATAAAATAACTCAAAAGTACTTGTTGTTTTTAGCGAATGCGTGTGTTTGTGTGAGAGAGAGAGAGATGAAACAATGTTGTGTCAGTGTGTAAGATCGTATGTATTCGGAGCAGTTTTTATTTGTAGCTTTTGAAGAGAGAGAGAGAGAGAAAGAGAGAGGTTAACGGGCGAGTGTCATCTGTATTGTCCATTTACACAGTTGCATGCAGATGAAAATATATTTTGCCAGTAAAATACATGTAATTTGTAGATACAATAGTTTTCATTTTTTAAGAACTCTTTCAGAAATAATAATTATTTTGTACAAATGTGCAAACAGGCAAAAATTCATCCGTACATACCTTTCTCAAAAACAGATTTTGAAATCAAAGATCTTAAAAATATAAGAAGTATTATATGCTCCATGTGCATATCAATTTATCTTGCTCATCTTAAAATCTCACATGTGCGTATGTATCAATTTATCTTGCTCATCTTAAAATCTCACATGTGCGTATGTATCAATTTATCTTGCTCATCTTAAAATCTCACATGTGCGTATGTATCAATTTATCTTGCTCATCTTAAAATCTCACATGTGCGTATGTATCAATTTATCTTGCTCATCTTAAAATCTCACATGTGCGTATGTATCAATTTATCTTGCTCATCTTAAAATCTCACATGTGCGTATGTATCAATTTATCTTGCTCATCTTAAAATCTCACATGTGCGTATGTATCAATTTATCTTGCTCATCTTAAAATCTCACATGTGCGTATGTATCAATTTATCTTGCTCATCTTAAAATCTCACATGTGCGTATGTATCAATTTATCTTGCTCATCTTAAAATCTCACATGTGCGTATGTATCAATTTATCTTGCTCATCTTAAAATCTCACATGTGCGTATGTATCAATTTATCTTGCTCATCTTAAAATCTCACATGTGCATCTGTGTCCAACAGTTCATCTGCACCTCTCTCTCTCACCTAGCAACATGGAGTGTCTAACTGTAGGAGGATAAAACTTTCATTAAATATAATTCAGATTGCAAATTGACAAATCAGCAATTATTTAAGAATTATAAGAAGAGGCCAAAGTGGGCCTCAGATTGCTCACCTGATGATATCTGCCTAATAGCCAAATGCAAGAGCAATTGATCAAGAAATCGGGGTCAGTAAGATGCTTTCTGTGGAAATGCCTTCCAATGCTGTTCACTTTTTGCAACTGCTGCTATATCTGATTGTGGAGCAGCATCACTTGTATAAATTTGAAAGGCCTTTAAGCTAGGACACTATCAAAATTGGTCAAATTCTGTTCTGAGGACTTTGAAATTAAGTTATTAAAGGTTTTCTATTTTTACTATTAGCAGCCATATCTGATGGAAGCCCAGCATCATTTGTAAACAAGAGGTCCAAGTGGACTTTATATTGCTCACCTGCCTTACATAACTTAACTATTGAACAATTTCAATAAGCAGGATTATGTATTATTGTAAGAATACAACCAAGATAATCTATCTCCAAAACTTCATATCATGTTGATTTTACCAGTTTTACTATATCTTGATAAAAAAAATGTGTTCTAAAGATAATGACATAATTAATATGCACAGTCTCTTGCTCATAATCAAAGTCATGCAAGATCTTGATGATATAAACCCATTTACCAAGTTTTTGCCAAGTTTTCAACAAACTGATGAGAAATATCTGAAGTTTGATGAAAATCAAATCAAAAATATGGCTTCAAGAGTGGCAACAAGCTCAACCAATCAGATGCAAGATCACTTCATGAATATGCATTGATCCTGTTCACGTTTGATACTGTCAAAGATCTTGATGATATAAACCTTAATCCCAATTTTGATCAAAATCAGATCAGAATTATGGGTTCTAGAGTGGTAATAACCTTTGCCATTAATAAGCATATATCTTGCTCATTATTGAATTGTCCAAGATCTTGACAATATAAACATATATTACAAGTTTGATCAGAAATACTACCTCCTGAGTGGTTACAAGCTCAGCCAATCAGATGCAAGATTACCTCATTAATATGCATGGATTTGACTTGTTATCAAACCCATTCAAGATCTTGATGATATAAGCCCATGTTTCATGTTTGATCAATATTAAATCAGAAATGTGGCTTCCAGAGGGGTAACAAGCTCAGCCAATCAGATGCATGAGCACCTAATTAGTGTGCATGGATCTCACTCATTATCGAACTCATCCAAGAGCTTAACACTATAAGCATAGATTCCAAGTCTGATCAATTTCAGATCAGAAATATGGCCTCAGCCAATCAGATTCAAGATCACCTCAATAATATCCATTAATCTCATTCAATACTGAACTCATCCGAGATCTTGATGATATAAGCACATATTCTGAGTTTGATCAAAGTCAGATCAGAAATATGGCCTCCAGTAATGATGGCCAAATCTGATATTGAATTGGCAAAATCTGTTTAAAACCTGAAAGGCCTTCATGACAGATGCTGTTAAATTTGGTCAAAGTCTATTCATCAGTTTTCGAGAAAATGAAAACCCTTCCAGCAAGAATGTTTTCTGTAAAATTTGGTCAAATTCTGTTGAGTGGTTTTTAAGAAGAAGTTTTTTTAAAAGGTTTTTCAACTTTTTGTAATGGTTGCCACATCTGATGATGGATCAACATTATTTGTACAAAACTGAAAATCTTTAATGCGATGATTCTTTCTGTCAAATTTGTTCAAATTCTGTTGAGCGGTTTTTGAAAAGAAGTCATTTAAAGGATTTTCTATTTTTAGTAAAATCAGCCATATTTTATAATGAATCAGCATTCATATAAATTTGAAAGCTCTTTATGCCAGGCTGCTTTCTATCAAATTTGACCAAATTCTGTTGAGCAGTTTTTGAGATGAAGTAGTTTAAATGCTTTCTATTTTCAGTAACAGCAGCCATATCTGAAGGTGGATCAGCAGCATTTGTACAAATAAGAAAGCCCTTTAAGCACAATGGATCCAGGGCCAAACCATAAGCTCACGTATGGTCAAGTCAGCTAAAAATTAGGAACACAGCAGTGACATAAAATTGCCAGGAAAGCACCTTGTAATTATACAATTTCAAAGACAAGAAATTTGATGAAAACTAATTTAATTTTGTTTTGCTTGTTGGGATGAATTGAAAATTAAACCAGAATGTAATCAATAATTACACAGCTCTGCTATATGAAGCTGTTAGTAGTGTATAGCAGCAACTATAAATAATAATTATCATACAGAAAATAAAGTCAGACTAAAGTCAACCACCTTCCTTCCCAATACTCTAATTCATATACTGATTTATTGGCAGTCAAATCAGCAGAAAAATCATCACTGGCCATCTATCCATGGCACAAAATCTTTAAAAAAAATAGTAACTTGCCTTCTGTCAACTTTGTTCTTCTCTTTTGTAACATTTGTTATGCTTCTTTTGGGGGGTACATTTTTTTAAACAACTTTGCACGTCTATGGCCATATGGCGCATCCTTCAACACATGAAGTTATGATGTATTAAGCATGATAACATTTTTCATGTTGAACTCTAGGACGTGCATAAACAGTAGTGTGATATGTCATATAAACTAAAAGACTGCTATTTAAAAAGACAGCACAAAGGAAGAACCAAAACAAGATAAAAATGTGGCACTAATTACATAACGGCTATTAATATAACTGTTTGAATAGCATAAACATTTTCAAAAATGTACATGCGCTTAATTTTGCATGTGACATTGTGTGCAATTAATGTCCAGATTTCACAGCAATATTACACAAGCTTAATGAATGGATTTCAATAACAAGATGCAAATTTCAAGTCGGGGATAGGTTTGAAATTTGCTACATACGTAAATCTAACCAGGTCAGCAACTTGTGAACAAAAAAAAAAATCCTTTGTTGCACGTCATTTCTTTAGCTTTACTGTATTTCAATTTAATAAGATGGATGACATTAATTATAAACATGCTTGCAAATCAAAATTTCAACAATTTATTTCAAACCTGCCTTATTAAAGGGCAAATAAACTGAGAATTGCAAATTACACATTCATCTTATATGCTCTTAAACTTTTCAAGCGAATTACTCCCCATATTTTGTTCTGCTTAACCAAGATGTAATACCCGTACATCCCCATATTTGATTTCAGGACATAAGCATTTTAGGTCCTCTACATATTCAACCCATAACTGGTTGTTTAATGCAAAGCCTAATGTAGTTAATGACTTCATTAAAAGAATACCATATCTGCTTGTGTACAATGTGCATCAAGCTGCAAACAGTTGCATAATGAGCTGGCAGATCTGACCTTCAAATCATAAAACCCTTTAGTCTGAGTTTGACCTTGAGATTTTGTTTCAACCAATCACAAATGATGCTACTTTGGAAATGTTTGACTGTCTGATAGTGGAAGCTCAATCTGAGATTTAGGCTCAAAGTTGTATGATCTCCAGGCCTGTATCTATGTTATTCATTCTTTTTATATTGAGGCAGGGATAAATAAGAATCCTTGTGTCCATCCATCCTTCCAGCCATCACATCACAATCTGGTGAACACACTAGTCAAGCAGTTTTGATGGATTGCCACAAAACTTGATAAATATTATGGTCATCACCTGAAGATATGCATATCGACAAATCACTTTACTCCCATAATTTTTATAAGAGTTTGTGGCCTTTTTGACTTGCAACTCAATGCAGTGTATTACAAAAAATCATGTGAATACTACTAGTCTCAGAATGTTCAATAAATAGTCATGAAACTTGCTAAATGTTATGGTCATCATCTGAAGATGCACATCTCAACAAATCACTGTGTTCCTGCGATTTTTGCTAGAGTTATTGGCCTTTTAACTGGATGTAGTGTACAATAGAATTTTGTTAACGTGATTAGTCTCAGTTTTCAATGGATCACCCCAAAAAATCATTGTACTTGTTATGGTCATCATTTGAAGTTGTGTGTATCAACAAATTACCGTCTGTGTAAGTTATTACCCTTTTGTCATGCTGTTGAATGCAGTTTATGATAGCATATGGTGAATGCAACTAGTCCCCCAGTGGTTGGATCACTGCAAAACTTGGTCATCATCTGAAGATATTCATATAGACAAATCACAGTGCTACTGCAATTTTTATTAGAGTTATTGGCCTTTTAACTTGGAGCTGGATGTAGTGTATGGCAGAATCTTGTGAATGCAACTAGTCTCACAGTTTTCAATGAATGATTATGAAACTTTGCATCTGTTATGGTCACCATCTGAACATGCACATATTGACAAATCACTGTGCTCTTGCCAGTTTTGTTACAGCTATTGACCTTTTTGTCCTGCAGCTGTAAGTAATGTAAGACAAAATCTTTTGAACGCAACTCATCTTACAGTGTTTCATGGATTGGAATGAAACTTGGTACATATTATGGTCATCATCTGAAGATGTGCATACTGACAAATCTTTGTACTCCCACAATTCTGTAAGAGTTATTGTCCCTTTTCACTTACAGCTGGATGCATTATATGACAGAATTTTGTGACTGCAACTACTCTCGCAGTTTTCAGTGGATTGCCGTGAAACTTAAAGCAAATGATGTTTATCATCAGAAGATGTGCATGTTGACCAATCGGTATACTCACACTTTTTTTAAGAAGAATTATGCACTTTGTTTTTACTATAGCTTCATCTCCATCATGGGGGTAGCAGTGGGAGGTGCAGGAAAGTTTGGATTAAGGTCTACACTGTTCACAGCAGGATGCATATAATACAAAAAAATACAATAGTAAAATTTGCATCTTTCACATTCAACTTAGAAAATGTCACCACTTTAATAAATCCAGACATTGGTTCATTATTTGTCTGTGTCTATTTCTATCACAATACTGATTTATGGTGGTTTAAGCACAATCTAACGAAAACATTCTCATTCAGTCATTTAGTATTCTTTGTGTTCACTTTACTGACAATTTGTTATTGTTATTGCTGTTACTGTTCTCGTAATTTCCTCCTTTGCTCAGCCTGCATGATTTTGGAGTCTTCTCCAGGTCTTGGGCCACGGATGTTTGTCCAGTTTGAAGTATCTGTATGTAACATTTCCTGCCAAAAAAAAGGAAATAATCTGACACCCACCAGAAAGATAATTTGTTGTGATATGTACAGCAAACTTATCCTCTGAAATTAGACAAAATCACCATTCAGACCACTTTGCAACTGGCATAAACTGGCTGTAATATTGAGGTGGCTGTTATATGGAGGTTAATTATACATGGAATGTATTATGGTAGGTCTTGAACAAGAAAACCACTAATGGCAGCATGGCCAGATTGCAAACATGTGAAATATAGGTCACAGTGACATGTATTCACTTATAGCTGTAGTATTTTTCATGATGCAATTACATACAAAATTACGTGACTCCTTAGGCAATAGTGCCTGAGAAAATGAGAAAATCACTGGATGGTGAAATATGGCTCACAGTGACCTAATTTTTACTAAAGGTGTAGCACCCCACATAACACATAAACTTATGTGAGTCTATGAACAGTAGTGTCTAAAACAATGGCCTAAATGCAGACCATAACCTAGAGAAACTGAATTCGATACGAAGCACCGATCACTGGACTATGAAATATTGATCACAGTGACCTAGTTTTTACTGATGGCTATAGTATTCCTCATGAAACATTTACATACCAAGTCATGTAACTCTACAAGCAACAGTGACTGAGAAAATGACCTTAATGCAAACCCTAAGCTCAGTGTTAATGCCAGACAGATGGACAGACATACATCATCAATCTATAAATCCAAACTGCTTTACAATCTGGCCAAAAACATGGCTGTCTTAAGAAGGTGGCTGTCTTACAGAGGCTGCTGTTACTGCATGTTTCATTGCATGTGGACATTAATTGCAATTTTACTGCCACAAATATATGTGGTGATAAGTTTGCAAACCACCATTAAATTGATTAAAATCTTAAAATCTGCAAATACAAGATATCAATGCAAAACAAAACTAGGGAGCATGTTTTTCGTAAATCAAAATATATTTCTCTGCACCCACCCACCCCTGACAATTAGCATCATTCTGTGATGCTGGTACATGACAGAAGGAATGAACAAATCTAGCAAGATGAAGAAAAGTAAATTTTGTTAGAAGTGCAATATAGAAAGTCCCTGAATTTTAAGTGTAATATAGAAAAACCCTGAATGTTAAGTGTAATATAGAAAGTCTCTGAATATTAAGTGTAATATAGAAAGTCCCTGAATATTAAGTGTAATATAGAAAGTCCCTGAATTTTAAAATACAGATTTAGTCTTCCTCTTTTACATTTGAAACAGTTCAGTCAATTTAAGTAGCATACAGAAAGCTTTGCAAAAATTGGGATAAGTTTGACATTGGTCTAAAAGAGGGGCCAAGAGGCTGAAATCATAGACTAAAGTGCAAAAACAAAAAGAGATTTGTGTTTGTAAATCACTGCAGACCAAAAGAGAGGCTCAGTCCAAAATTTCAAAGCTAGGAGGTTCAGTCCAAAATTTCAAAGCTAGAGCTAGTCCAACAAGTTAGATAATCTAAAAACAAAAAAACAAAAACAACAAAACTTTTCTAAAATGGCCTATGAGTCTGTTAAAATCAGGTCATCTGCATATCAGTGCAAATAAATTTAGCAAATTTCACTTGTCTACCTCAATTGCTTTTTGCTTGTCGTGCTTACAAGGTGTTTGGTAAAAAATGCCAAAATCTAAAAAGTTACAAATCTGTAACAACTTGAGAAAAAAAACTATCATGGCCTAAAAAACTAATCGGGTCATCTACATAATATTACAAGTAGGCATACCAAATTTGATTTGTCTAACACAAATTAATTTTTTAGATGTGCTTACATGATTTTTTAGCATACATAAAACACAGGTTTGTAGTGAAGGTTATCCTTGATAGTATACATAAAACACAGGTTTATAGTGAAGGTTATCTTTTTTAGTATACATACAAACATGTGTTTGTAATGAAGGTTTTCTTTCCATACATAAATCACAGGTTTATAGTGAAGGTTATCATTTTTAGTATACATAAAAAAACATGTTTGTAATTAAGGTTATCTTTCCAAACATAAATCACAGGTTTGTAGTGAAGGTTATCCTTGATAGTATACATAAATTACAGGTTTGTAGTGAAGGTTATCATTTTTAGTATACATACAAAAACACATTTGTAATGAAGGTTATCTTTCCATACATAAATCACAGGTTTGTAACGAAGGTTATCTTTTTTAGTATACATACAAAAACACGTTTGTAATGAAGGTTATCTTTTTTAGTACACGTACAAAAATGTGTTTGTAATGAAGGTTATCTTTTTTAGTATACATACAAAAATGTGTTTGTAATTAAGGTTATCTTTCCATATATAAATCACAGGTTTGTAGTGAAGGTTATAATTTTTAGTATACATACAAAAATGTGTTTGTAATGAAGGTTATCTTTCCATACATAAATCACAGGTTTGTAATGAAGGTTATCTTTTTTAGTATACATACAAAAATGTGTTTGTAATTAAGGTTATCTTTCCATACATAAATCACAGGTTTGTAGTGAAGGTTATAATTTTTAGTATACATACAAAAATGTGTATGTAATGAAGGTTATCTTTCCATACATAAATCACAGGTTTGTAATGAAGGTTATCTTTTTTAGTATACATACAAAAATGTGTTTGTAATTAAGGTTATCTTTAAATACATAAATCACAGGTTTGTAGTGAAGGTTATCTTTTTTAGTATACATACAAAAACACGTTGGTAATGAAGGTTATCTTTCCATACATAAATCACAGGTTTGTAGTGAAGGTTATCTTTTTTAGTATACATAAAACCCAGGATGGACTAAAGGTTATCTTTGTTAGTTTACAAACAAAACAGGTTTGTATTGAATGTTATCTTTGTTAGTATACAAAAAAACACAGGTTTGTGTTGAAAGTTGTCTTTGTTAGTATAAATAAAAAAGGTTAGTATTGAAAATTATTTTTGCTACTATACAAAAAGCAGTTTTATACTGAAGGTTATCTTTGTTAGTATACAATAAACACATGTCTGGGTTGTATTCAAGGTTATCTTTGTTAGTAGACATAAAAAACTGGTTTTGATTGAAGTAAGAACGCCAAACTAAAATGTTCATCTGAATCTTTCTTTCAAATTAAAAGAGAATTTGAAAGCATCGATTCATCAAGAAATTTTTGAATCAGATATAGCTTTGTTGCTTTTCAACTTTCTATAAATGCCAAGAAATGAACCAATATTACTATACTTACCAGTGTCATTATCTATACTAATGCTTAAGTAATCCAAAATGCAATCATCCAATAATCCAAACTAACACCATGTCCCCAAAGTATATCTAATACTGTGCAATCATGCAATATTCCAAACTAACACCATGTCCCCAAAGTATATCTAATACTGTGCAATCACCCAATAAAACAAACAAACACCATGTCCCCAAAGTATATCTAATACAGTGCAATCATCCAATAATCCAAATTAACACCATGTTCCCAGAGTATATCTAATACAGTGCAATCATCCAAAATAACACCATGTTCCCAAAGTATATAGAATACAGTGCAATCTTCAAATAATCCAAATTAACTCCATGTTCCCAATATATATCGTATACAGTGCAATCATCCAAATAATCCAAATTAACACCATGTCTGTAATGTATACCTAATACAGTGCAATCATTCAATAATCCAAATTAACCCCATGTCCCCAAAGTACATCTAATACAGTGCAATCATGCAATAATCCAAATTAACACCATGTCCCCAAAAAGTATATCTAATACAATGCAATCATCCAATAATCCAAATTGACACCTTGTCCCCAAAGTACATCTAATACAATGCAATCATCCATAATTCCAAATTAACACCATGTCCCTAAAATGTATCTAATACAATGCAATCATCCAATAATCCAAATTGACACCTTGTCCCCAAAGTATATCTAATACAATGCAATCATCCAATAATCCAAATTAACATCATGTCCCCAAAGTATATCTAATACAGTGCAATCATCCAATAATCCAAACTGGCACCTTGTCCCCAAAGTATATCTAATACAAGGCAATCATCCAATAATCCAAATTGACACCATGTCCCAAAAGTATATCTAATACAGTGCAATCATCCATTAATCCAAATTAACATCATGTCCCCAAAGTATATCTAATACAGTTCAATCATCCAATAATCCAAATTAACACCATGTCCCCAAAGTATATCTAATACAATGCAATCATCCTATAATCCAAACTGACACCATGTCCCCAAAGTGTATCTAATACAGTGATCCCTCACTATACTCCACTTAATATAACATGGTTCTTTTCATAAAGTGGGCCATGGATCAAATTACATGATTTAATATTAACATTAAGTAGATTGTACCCCAGGATAAGACAAACCCACCTATTACATGTACATGGTACACTTATATAGCCTCCTCCCTCCAAACAGCACTATAGTGAAGGATTAATCTGGCTATTTGGAAAAGAACACAGAACTGAGATTCTACAGTATTATGCTCATGCAACTAACAAGTATTACTTACATCTAGCTGTTCTTGAAGAGTTTTTCTTCTCTTTGCAAAGTTCTTCTTCAGCATCAGTGCATCAAACTCCTCGGATGAATGTGAGGTCTATGAAATAAAGTTGAATTCCCATTCATTTTTGTTACTAGTGAATATTTTCCTGTATTGAACATAGATAGGGTCATATTTGTACCTTAACTTTTCCATGGACCACTGCCAATTATATGTGACAAAAAGGGACTACTTTTGTTTACAGAAAACATGGTGTCCAAATAAACTAACAGCAGGGTCAATGAAATCATAATATTTGCGATTTTGTAGGAAAATTTCAATGCCCTGCCAATGTTGGTATTATAGTGGTCAATATATGAAAAGAACAGAGTATAAAGTATAATTATATAAAATTCCATCCCATTATCTTCAACAGCTCAAAAGTTATATAGTGGAAGTGAAAATGTAACTGAAACCTAAAATATTGACCTGTGACTTGACCCTGAAGATATGACTACCAATATGGTATATGACACAACTTCCTGTGAAAGATATAAGTACCAAGTTTCATCCCTTAATCTCAAATGGCTATAAAGTTATAGAGTGGAAAGGAAAGTGTAATGGAAAACTTGAAGCACTGACCTGTGACATTGACCTTGTAGATAGGACCCCAATGTGGTACATGACACATCGTGGTCTAATTATGATGTATAAGTATACCAGATTTCATATCTCAATCTCAAATGGCCTTAAAGTTAGAGAGCAAAAAGTGTGATGGAAAACTTAAAATTCTGACCCATGACCTTGACCTTGAAGATAGCATCCCAAATGTCATATGCAACACACCTTCTAATGCTGATGTATTACTATACCAGTTTCATTCCTTAATATCAAATGGCTTGAAAGTTATAGAGTGGAATGAAAAGTGTGATTGAAAACTTGAAATATTGACCCATGACCTTAATCTTGAAGATAGAACCCCCAACGCAATACATGACACACCTGCTAATGATAATGTATAAGTATACCAAATTTAATCTCTTGATCTAAAAAGGCATTAAAGTTATAGAGTGAAAACAAGTGTAATGGATGGACAGAGAGATACATAAAAACATGGACACTATGTCCGCCATTTTTCATGAAAGGCAAAGAACAAAAGCAACCACCATTATTTAATTGAAACTCAGTTTTACAATGGACTATGGATTATTCTACTTTAAGACCTCATACAAAGAGAAGAAGAGAGAAGAAATAATAAAAGTGCTAAATGCAGTATTTTCTATTGAAGGAAAATGACATTTTCCATTGAAGATAAAGCAACATGCAAGAACAATGTTAAATTTGACACAGGTTTAATCTCAGTTTGCACAATGTCACATACACACACCCTCATGCCATACATTTTTATTATGCAAAAATAATTTTTTAAAAAAAGATAATAAGTTGTTTCTAAATTTATTAAATTTATTGCACATAAATTAAACTTTAACAAGAATTAAAATTTTACACTTTAAAGGGCATGGTCTTTAAATATCATGTCATTTTTTCAATTTTACTATAATTTTCTGTTCCATATATATTCCTTTTTGTTTTTACTGCAAACTTGGGTCTTTTAATTGTATAACCTGCTGGAAAAAAATGTGCATCCACAGAATTCATAGCTTCTGAAGTTGAAGGATAGTTATCGAGTGTCCTCAGACAGCCTTATAAAACTAGGAGGTCTTAGACTACCATACATACTCGCATATAAGCCGATACCAACTGCAACCTGCATAGACCCAGACCTGCCGTCCCATAATGCACCAGCAGATCACGGTCTATGTTGTTTGCATTTGGACCCAGCTTATACACGAGTATATACAATAATTTATGAGGGTACAATATATGATGTGCTGGAAATGCTTTTGGAGAGCTCTGGATCCTCTGCCCTTATGGGTATCGTCACCACACTTACTGAACCAATCAGTTGTGAGAAAAGCATTAATATTGTTTTCTCTGATTTTTCTTGGATACTTGCTAACCAGTGAAGAATTTCCTTGTAGTTTAAATAAAAAGCATCATTAAAGTCTAAACAGAAAATAATATATTTATTCAATTCAGCCTCTTTACTTTGCATAGGATGACAAAGCAGATATGTGTGATTCAGCCTCTTCCGGAAAGGTCATTTTCACTATAAATTACTGTCGTGTCATTCCAATGCAAATACTGTCTGCTTTGGATGTTAAACTAGCAAGAAGATGAACCAGTGAATGTGGTTTTAAATTAAATACTGTTGATTGATATATTCTTTATAAATGTATTTGAACAAACCACTTGTTGGCACTGATTTCCATTATGTGCAGTTGATAATATCAATATGCCTTAATAAAGACAACAACTCCAATTTGTCTATGTTTACAAAAACCATTACCATCTAAAAAAAAAAAATTCATTTTTGCTTATCCATAATTCACTCAGATTTTATATCACTAATATAATGATGCTAAAATATTTTTCTTTACAGTATACAAGAAAATTTATTAGTGCAGTACCTTTGAAGCAAGTCTATCAAACCAGCTGATGCTTAATAAAAACTAGAGGCCTAATTTCATCAGCAGAGTGTGGTTGCTTGGAATGCCTGCTCATGTAACCTCAGTGTCGGGGACACTGTCCTACCTTCTTATCCTCATCAGTTTCCTCAGGCAGCCCATATGAAAATGTTTCAGCTTCTAGGCACCGTCCAGGTTTCACATTAATACAGCAGGGTCGGCAACACAATGGCTTTGTAGACCTTCAGTTTTGTTTGCAGGCTGATGCCTCTGTGCTTTCACACATTTGCGCGTAGTCTGCCAAAGGCCTCACTTGCTTTAGCAATTCTGGCATTTGTTTTATCATTGATGTGGACTGCATGTGACAGTGTACTACCAAGACAGGCGAACTTGTCCACTGCCAGGAGGGTTTGGCCATTTACTGTGATGGTAGGCTCAACATAAGGCTTTCCTGGCGCAGGTTAGTACATCACCTCTGTCTTCTACTGATACTAAGTGTGAGACTAAAATTGTCACGAGCTGAAGAGAAATGGTCCATACTCTATTGCATGTCAGACTCAGATTTGCATTCCAGGGACCAGTCGTTAGCAAATAGGAGATAACAAACAATAATTTCCAGTAACTTCGTCCCTGCCGATAGTCACCTCAGACTGAAGAGCTTGCCATCAGTCCGGTATCCTGATGCCAAACCCAGTGCCATAGTCACGGAAGGCATCAATAACTATGGCAGAGAACATCATACTGAAGAGGGTTGGGGCCAACACACAGCCTTGCTTGACTCCACTGGTGACTAGGAATGGTTCAGGTGACTCAGTGTTGTCCATGACATGAGCAGGCATACCATCATGGAATTGCTGAACCATTACAATGAATTTCTCTGTGCAACCAAATTTTGCCATGATCTTCCAGAGACCCTCAAGACAGTCTGTGTCAAAGGCTCTTGTCAGGTTGATGAATGTCGTGTACAGGTTGGTGTTGTTTCTGGCATTTCTCCTGGATTTGACAAGCTGCAAACACCTTGTCTGTTGTCCCTCATCCTTTCCTGAAGCCACACTGACTCTCAGGAAGAAGCCCTTGATCAATGTGATGCACAAGGTGATTCAGAATTCTAGCAAGGATTTTGCCTGCTATTGACAGCAAGGAGATGCCCCGATGGTTGTCACAGGATTGTCTGTTGCCTTTCTGTTTGTACAAGTGGACAATGGATGCATCACTGTACTCCTGGAGTATAGTTCCTTGAGTCCACATTGACTGGAAGAGTTCAGTCAGTTTCTGTGCCATTTGCAAGCCTCTGGCTTTGTAGACTTCTGCTCCAGGTGCTTTGCCATTTGACAGCAGGTCAGTTGCTTTCTCAGTTTCAGACAGCTTTGGAGGATCAGGAAGTGATGTGTTGATTTCCACTTCAGCATTAGATCAATTGCCTCCTCACTGATAGATGATTGTTGATTGAGGATGTTGTCGAAATGTTCTGCCCATCTTTGTAGTATCTTTTCTTTGTCAGTGAGCAGTGTGGTACTGTCAGCACTCAGTATTGGAGATGTTCCTGATGACTGTGGCCCATTGATTGTCTTCAAGTATCATAGAAGTTCTTCATGTCATTCCTGTCTTCATAGGACTGAATATCATCTGCCTTGTTGCTCAGCCACGAGTCTTGCAACTCTCTTAGTTTAGACTGGACATTCCTCTTGATGTTGTTGAAGGCTGCTTTCAAGATGATGAAGTGTTTCTCATTCAGTTGTCTCTGTATGGCAGCATTGTTCTCATCAAACCAATCTTGATGTTTATGTGTGGTGGGACCGAGGGTTTTGAATGCAGCTGAGTACACAGAGTTTCTGATGGATGCCCAGGTTTCCTTCACATTCTCTGAGTTTGCATCAATTGTTTCTAGTTGACTGCAGAGTTCTTCAACACATGCCCGTTTCACATTCTCCTGTTTTGATTTGGAGATATTAAGATTTCTGGGCACTTTTTTGCCTTGTTGTCGTCTGCTAGGTGGAAGCTGGATATTGAGCTTGTCTGCCTTCAGTACTTCTGCAATAAAAGTTGTCCTTGATCTCATCTGGGTTGGTCATGGTGAGTGCACAGGTGCTGATGATAGTTGCAAAACACCTTCTTATGATGATGCATAAATATACCAAGTTTGATATCTCAAACAGCTCTAATGTTATAGAGCAGAATGAAAAGTGTGATGGAAAACTTAAAACTCAGCCATGACCTTGAAAATAGGAACCCGAATGTGGTAGTAACACACCTTCTAATGATGATGCAAACGTATACCAAATTTATCCCTTAATCTCAAACAGCTCTCAAGTTATAGTGTGGAATGGAAAGTGTGAGGAAAGACTTAAAATACTGAGATGTGACCTTGAACTTGAAGAAAGGACCCGCAATGTGGTTCGCGACACACCTTCTATTGAAAATGTATGAATACACCAAGATTCATCCTTTAATCTCAAATGGCTTCAAAGTTATAAAGCAGAAAAGAAAGTGTGAGGGAAAATTTAAAATACTGAAGATAGGACCCCCAATGGGGTATGTGACACACCTTCTAATAATGTTGTACAAGTGTATAAAGTTTCATCCCTTACTTACAAACAGCATTAAAGTTATATAGCAGAAATGAAAGTGTGATGGATGAATAGAAACAAAGATACCATACTCCCACTATTCACAAAAAGGCAGGGGACAAAAACTATGTGGGAACAAGTACCAGGAATGCATGGTGGTAGATTCAGAGAAAATCATCATGTTCCAGCTGCTTCCCTCCTACAAGGAATGCTAGAATCCAGACAAGTATGCTTGGAAATGGATATTTTAATGCCAGTTTTGACCAAAGAGAGGTGTGTTTGATTAATTATTAAAGCATGTGCAGTACCATGTTGAATATGGTAAATTCTTGGGATGCATCAACGGTCTGGAAAAATATAATTACGAACCAAAAATAATTATGATTTTTATGCACTGATGGTGCACAAAATTACAGAGTTTAAAAAAATTAAAGATAATATGGTACTTAACATAATACAGGTATATCATTTTTCATGCCTAACATAAATCAATTTGTAAATTAAATTGAAAATGCAAGTGATCAGTGCTCAATACTTACTATTTTGTTGTTAAGTACATATCGAGTCTGAGAAAATTCTCTCATGCCAATACAACCAAGTCCCAGAAAAATCTGCAATAAAAAACAAAATGTCTAAGTCCTGTATGATTCATGAAAAAAACCAGTCCATAATATCTAATTCTGACTGTACCTATATGTACTGTATGTACTCTCGTATAATTCGGGTCCAAATGCAAACAACATAGACCCTGATCTGCTGGCACATAATGCGCTGGCAGATCAGGGTCTATGTTGTTTGTTCTACTGATTAATCCTTACAAACTGCATAGATCCAGATCTGCTGGTGTATTATGTGATGGCAGATCTGGGTCTATGCAGTTTGCAGTTGGCATTTGCTTATATGTGAGTATATATGGTATATGTACCTCATACTTTTATAACTCCTGGAACAAGATGGATGAGATTGGCCTTAAAAATGCTGGAAATTGAACAAAAATGCTGGAGAATTTCCCCCTGATTAAAATTCTATCCTAAAATGTCACACATAATTTTCCCCATACTTTAGCATCAGAGATATTATGATATCCTTATCTGTCCATCTGTCTATCCATCCAGCCATAACTTTATCTCCACCCAAACTGCTCAATGGCAATTCACCAAACTTGTTACATATGTTGCCCATACAGTAGCCATCTGTAATAAGGGTGATACTCCCTCCCTTGGGTCTCTTGGAGGGAGGGCAAATATACAAAAAGTTGTAATTACAGTTACATTTGTGACAACATTTTGACCAAGCTTTATACATGTATTCACAGCAGAAGAACACAAAAATCAAAGTGGATTTTGTGTTACAACTCCTGGGTCAGTCAACTTGATGAAAAGAATATGTATGTATTCATGAGAAGTCCGTTTCTTACTGCCTTTTGTCTTTTATAATTGCCCAATATCCGAATCATCTTGGACATTCTTGATAGACTTCAACATACCAAATCTGATAACAACAATATCTTCTTATATGTTTGAGTTAACATGTTTAAAAGATAAAGTGCAGTACAAAAATTCTTGTCAAGGCCTTTGGCTTTAACCAGATATATTTGAACTCATCTATGTGGGAGGGGGAGGGGGAAGTCTCAAATTTTAAGGATGTCTTCAAATTACAAATCGTCATTGTTTTTTATGATAATGGAAGTTATATCAGCAAGCACCTAGTGTACAAAACTAACCTCCAGTTTAATAAAAGATGGTCTCTCATGTGCCTTGATTTTCCTTATGTCAGTGGCCTTAAGCATGACCTCTCATGTGCCTTAATTATGTCAGTAGCCTTAAGCATGACCTCTCATGAGCCTTGATTGTCAGTAGCCTTAAGCATGACCTCTCATGTGCCTTGATTACGTCAGTAGCCATAAACATGACCTCTCATGTGCCTTGATTATGTCAGTAGCCATAAACGTGACCTCTCATGTGCCTTGATTATGTCAGTAGCCATAAACATGACCTCTCATGTGTCTTAATTATGTCAGTAGCCTTAAGCATGACCTCTCATGAGCCTTGATTGTCAGTAGCCTTAAGCATGACCTCTCATGTGCCTTAATTATGTCAGTAGCCTTAAGCATGATCTCTCATGTACCTTGATTACATCAGTATCAATAAACATGACCTCTCATGTGCCTTGATTATGTCAGTAGACTTAAGCATGACCTCTCATGTGCCTTGATTACATCAGTATCAATAAACATGACTCTCATGTGCCTTGATTATGTCAGTAGACTTAAGCATGACCTCTCATGTGCCTTAATTATTTCAGTAGCCTTAAGCATGACCTCTCATGTGCCTTGATTATGTCAGTAGCCATAAACATGACCTCTCAAAGGCCTTGATTACGTCAGTAGCCATAAACATGACCTCTCATGTGCCTTGATTATGTCAGTAGCCATAAACATGACCACTCGTGTGCCTTGATTACGTCAGTAGCCTCTCTCACGTGCCTTGATTATGTCAGTAGCCATAAACATGATCTTTCATTTGCCTTAATTACGTCAGTAGCCGTAAACATGCCAAATTTGCCACATTAATGAAGTCTTAATAAAAAGGGCTTTAGCCTTGATATTTGTATGAGAATTCAGTCTCAGTAAAGTGGATTAAATTGCATTATATAAAGTTTTAAACATGTATGCAAGTTATTATCTTAGCTTTTCATTTTCCAGTAAGCTAAGCTCGGTTGAAATTCATGTATGATACAGTGTTTAAGATCTCCCACACACGAGTTTCACAAGTTCTTGTCACCTCACTTCTATTAAATGGCAGATTACCCCTCGATAACCTCATTTTTGATGTAGCCGGCTTGATCTTTTTACCTAGAGTATCATTACATATAATGGGGTTCCATAATTAAATTCCTGAACCAGTCCATGTGATTGGGCTCATTTACATATATACGGTAATCGTCACCATATTTAGAATTGAAGTGTCGAGATAGCTTCAAGCATTTTTGAAGCTATCTATGGATTATCTTTCAGATTTTCAGACGTAAGATAATATGAATATCATTTCGGTGATACATTCTATTGTCGGAGACAATCTTTATGTTATGAAACAATTATCGATATTAGACCCGACTCCAATCAACAATATGCATAGATTATCATAATCTGGGTCACATTCATAGATATGTTTCTAATGATGATTGAGACTTGCTGGGCTTTAATTAACTGATTTTGATAATAATACTTAAACAGATAAGGCAAAATGATATCTTCCACAGTACAAGAACTTGCCCTGAATTTATCCCCAGAGGCAACACATGTACTCGATGAACAGACTGACATAGTTTTACAAGCAAAAAACCTCACTAGAAATGCAACCAGAAATCTTTGTAAAAGAAAACACTGAAAAGTTATCATGAAAGTGTTTGTTAACGGCAAATAAGAATATTGGCCAGACCACTACAGACCAGGATTGAATGTGTTGGGTACATTGATACTCTATGCGGGAGATTTCAGTGAGTAATGGGAGGGATGGGAGACACCCCTGAACTTGGGAGAAAAACCCTCCCATGCGGGAGGTTCACTTGTATGGTGTTAGGACTAGGGGTTGAATGTAACAAAAGAAAGAATGACTCAAACAAGCTTTTACGATTTCTAAAATATAAATTTAATTTTCCTAAAATATAAAATATTTTAAACAAACAAAGTGAAAGAATTAAAAATAACTTATAGTTTAGAATTTCCTTAATTAGTCCTAAATTGAAAGAATTAAAAATAACTTATAGTTTAGAATTTCCTTAATTAGTCCTAAAAAGCCTGACCCAAAAAGGTGTCCGCTAAAGGAAAAAAATCCTGTTCAACAAAATCATTCTCAAGAGCACGCTTTGCCATAGCTCTAGTAACTGCACAAGCTGGATATAAACCAGGGATTTCTACTTCGATAGGATCAACTCGTTGATCCATACAAGGCTTGTCAGTTACAAGTGGATTAACCACAACCTTATCTCCAGCTAGGTCATTACCTAGTAATAAATGAATGCCCTTTATAAGCAAAGAAGCCACAGCTCATATGGTCACTGGTCCCGAAACTAAGTCTGATGACAAATTAACACAATGGAGAGGGACATTTACATATCCACATTATACTCTCTGTATTAGTACACTTTCACTAAAAGAAGACTTCTCAGAAAAGGGCAAAGTACTTTCTAACAAAAGACTCTGAGAAGCTCCTAGAATAGATAAGGTTTTCTGATCCGTCTTATCAGAAATTTGATTCTTCACAGTTACACCAGTTGGAGGTTTGTAAGTACTCAAATGAGACGGAAATATTTTCTTAACAAAACCCTGTTTAGAGGAAGATTTACAAATGGAACCTTGTGAATCAAAGAATATTCATCAGCTGTACTAGCTGCTTTTTATAAAATTTCAACTCCTATCTCATCAAGGTATACTCTAATGTCACTACTGACACAATTCTTGAATTCTTCAATCAATACCAGTTGCTTAAGATTATCATAATCTTTATCAACCTTCTTGGATGTACACCATCTCATAAACAAACGCTCTTTTTCCCATTCAAATTCTAAATGAGTCTGGGTAGTTTCCTTTCTACAATTTCTAAAGTTTTGATGGTATGTCTCAGGTACTATCTCATAAGCCCTCAAGACACTTTCTATGACCACATCATAATCAACAGATTGTTCAGACGAGAGTGCAGTAGATTGTTCAGACAAGAGTGCAGTATAAACATCACTAGCTTTACCAGTAAACACACTCTGCAACAATGAGGTCCAATAATCTTTCGGCCATTTCAAATTCGCAGCTATTTTCTCAAAACTGAGAACATATTTGTCTACCTCCTTTTCTCTAAAAGGTGGGACCTGTCTGATATGCTTGGCTAGATCAAAGTATGAACCTGTATTGCCATGAGAGTGCCCTTTATTGGTCAATTCCAATTTCCTTAATCTAAATTCCCTTTCCTTATCTCTCTCCCTCTCTTGTCTATCCCTTTCCTTCTCCTGTTTTTCCCTATCTTTATCTCTCTCCTGTATTTCTTTATCTCTTTCCTTCTCCTGTATTTCCCTATCTCTCCCTCTCCTCTTTTCTTTCTTGCAATTGCATTTGCTCCCATTGAAGTCAAAGTTTTTCTAATTCTACTTCCTTTGCTATATTTAATTTCCTTTCTAAACTGGATGGAGTTTTCTTCTTTAAGCTCAACCCCTCCCCCTTCCAAAACACCTTTTTGTACCAAATAGTCATTCAAAATATTCCTGATATCTTGTTTCAAAAGGGAAGCTGTCACTTCAGTAAGATTATAATGTTTGGCAATCTGAAGTAACTCGTCCTTTTTTAAGGACTCTAATTTCTCCTGGGTGGGAGCAGCTATGAAATTCTCTACCTTGGATGTCATGATGAAAGCCTGTTCATTCCTCTATTTATTTCTTAACTGGGAAATCAAAATACCAAAGTCCACTAAAATTTCAAACAACGAAATTCAAATCTTTAAAAAAAAAAACAATTTTCCAAAGTATTAAAATCTCTGAAATATTAAACTTTGAAAATACTTTAATAAATTCAAATCCCAAAAATATTCAAATAAAATTCGAGATCCCGGAATGGCCCCAAATTTCTCTTGTTATGACTAGGGGTTGAATGTAACAAAAGAAAAACAACTCAAAGAAGCTTTCACAATTTCTAAAATATAAATTTAATTTCCTAAAATATAAAATATTTTAAACAAACAACGTGAAAGAATTAAAAATAACTTACAGTTTAGAATTTCCTTAATTAGTCCTAAATTGTTCTAATTCACTAATCTGGAAGTTAATCCAAAGTATTCCGAATGAATTAATGTTCTGAGGTAATGAATGTTCCGAACAAATGAATCATCATTATGAACGAATGTTCCGAATTAAAGATTGTTTCGAATGAATGGGTCTGGAATGTCCTGATGTACCAATGATTTTCAGTTCTAAATCCAAATGTTTATTTCAGGTAAATTCCAACGGAGTTGAATAATGTTCAGATCTTTAGTACATAATCTAAAAAGTACTATTTAGAAATAAGATATTCCACTAAACTGAATCTCAAACAATAAATAATCCTCCTCTCTCTATCTGAAGCAATTGTGAAGAATATTGTTAAGTTCCTTGAACAATAGTACCTAAATCCAAATTGTACTACATAGAGAATAGATTTTCCACCAGCTGATTTTACAAACAATAAACAATCTTCCTCAATAACTTTATGATCTGCTGAAGCTGTATAAGTATGAGCGTTCAATCACTACATGGCATTATATAGCATTCTACTGCGTAAAAGAAAATAACCCTTAACTCTGAAACTACGTTATAAAACAATTCCATCCTCCAGTAAACATCTTTTACTGAACCAATCAGAAACTAGGTCGTGCATGTCAGCCTAAAAGTACGTTCGCACTACAATAAGAATACCTTAATTTCAAATCAACAAAGTGTTGACTTCTATAAAGACATGGGATCCAGGTCACGATCAGCACGCGCTAATCACATGATTCACCATGTTTTGTTAAGTTGACCGACATAATTATTGATTTTCCCTGGACATAAACAATGACTCATTGTTGACGTACATTAATAGCATAGGCTACTGAATTAAGGAATTATAATACCATGGTTATAAACCCAAATGAAAACTCTTATAAAATTTAAAGACGATACATAATTCCGTAACAATGGATACGCTGACAAAAAATTATTAATTTTCCAGACAAATTTGTTGGGAACATTGATCATTTTCATTCCTACTCAAATTATCTGCACAGAGAGAAAGTAATACTTTTTGATGTCCAAATATTTAGGTCAATGACAGGAGCAAAAATTTCCAATAAATATAAAAAATAAAAATGCCAGATAGAAATATTTTTAATATTTTGATATTTTTCCTCATTTTTAAATAGGGAAATGTAATCAGATTTGGAAATCAACATTAAATTCATATGACCAATAATAATAATAATAATAATAATAATAACAGTGTAATATTATATTTTGAAGTTTTGACTATTTTATTTCTATTTATACTTAACTTGTTTTTTTCTGATTGCAATAACAATACTACTACTACTAATAATAATAATAACAAAAATGCCAAAACTACTTATATTTCAAAATGTTAGTCAAAGTGCTGGCATTTCAAATACTATACAGGAGTGAAATATGTAAATTTCTATAGCAGAGCTACTTTTATTACAGCCAAATTAATGTGAAATATTTGGCATGCAAAAAGAATTTTTTCAGATTCTACTTCAAGTTCCTTTTTAAGATTCAGAGAATTTATTCTCCATGGTTTCATCTCCATTATATTTTAATTGTAATGATTGCAGTGGTGGATATCTTGCAAATTTGGTGCTCAGAAAAAAAATACCCCACTGCCCATGGCCTCTCTAAAGCTAGACTGGACCCCTCCCATATTCTAAATGAGTTGCCTGTCATCTAATTTGTTTGACAAAACTTTTAGTGATCAAACAAAATGTGGCATTTTCATTTTGAAGTTCTTGAAAGTCACCAGTAAATTATTAATACATGTATTCAGCCCATTTCTGGGACTTAATTTGTAGGTCAGGGTTAATTTTGAGCTGCACTCTTGCATCAATGACCCTTATTTTTAATCTTTGGCAAAAAAAGTTCCCTCCATGGCGTCCATAGGGCACATAAAAAAGACCAAAATATAAAGACAGAAAATCACTATGGTAAATTTTAAACCAAATCAAACGCATCCGAAGTTTACCTGAATAGGTTGCGCTCATTACCAAAGGAGCATTAAGACAATCAATTTCACTGGCTGACAGAAATGTCTTACTGATTTTTATTAGCTTGGACACCAATCAAGAGCAGATAGTTGTTAATCACTGAAAGAAAATGTAAAGAAGAACAGATGAAATCTTCAGCAAAAACACTGCTGCATTTATTTCCAAAGTAGTGTACAGTGAGGACAAAACCCAAGTATACAAAATAAATTCTAGCAGGAAACAGTTACTCGAGCATGAGGAATTCAAATCCCAGTAAGAAAGGTTCACGAGAGCAGTGGCTGAAAATAACCACAGAAGCTCAGTTCATGGATTTATTAACTGTGTCAATAAGTATTCATTTTTCCAGCATTATATAATTTGAATTAGTCATTGTCGAGTCAGACTATAGCATGGTTTGCTACAATTTACTTACCCACTACAAGAACTGTCCTTAACAGTGGACAAAATTGCATAAAACTGTGCTGTAGTCCAACTCTATAACTGATTCAAAGCATATAATGCTGCAAAAGTGAATATTTGTTGTTGGATTCCTTGACTAAATAATTAACAGGTAAGGATATTTGCAACCCCAGTTTTTTTTCACTTTTTTACCTAGTAGGGGCCATTGGGTCCCACTTTTTCCATTTTTGGAGTGAACACTGCCTTATGAAGATGATCTGCTTACTTGTACTGTTAGATATAAAGTTTGTGTACAAAGTGAAGCACAAGACCCATGAATGGGAAGCAATACTATTTCTGTTCTCCAAATTTCACTAGTTACATATAATTAGCACTCACTTGTCCTTCATGAAAAATGGGCTGTCCTTTGCTCAGGCTTATAGGTAATAAATCACTGGCTGAATATATCAAGCAGTACCTACACAGCTGTTTGGCAATAAATCTAAGCTAGGCATTAGCGACATGTATAAGCATCCAAAACAATGTTTTTCATCTTAAACTTCAGGGATAATTACATTGTATTTTAATCGACTGGGTTCAAAGAGACAGTAGCCGCTAAGTCTACTGATATACTGAGTGGGTGCTTTCTAAAATTGTGACACATCCACTGACTCACATACTATGACATGAACTAATTAATAAACTTGAAGCTATTGTTTCTACCGATAAAAAAACAAAACAAACCATGCCTCTATGATTTCATTTGTTCTCAACTTCAATCAAGCAAACTACTTCAAGAACCCAAAATACAGAAAAACCTGTCTTGAGACCACCCTTCTGCAAACAAAAAGTGGTCAGTGAGACATGTTGTCACTTATAACAGGTCTGTCCAGGAGGGCCAGTTTTCAAGGTTGAAATCCAAGAAGGAAAAATACCCACTATTACGATGCATATATTATGTTCTTTATTCAGTTCTTGTTAAAATATTACATGTACATGCATTCATATCAAACAATTTATATAGTACTAAAATACAGATATCGTACAAATTACATGTTTTATTTGAAGTTTACATGTAGTTTATTGGCATTATGGCATATGAACTGCAAAGTCAACTAAACGGTAATACTTACTTATCCTGTCCATAAATTCTCAAGTTAGCTATGATAACACTTACCAATAACTTTGTTTACAGCCAAAAGCCAAAACGTATGTCGCCCATGACATAAATAATAAATGGATCAACTCAATAAACAAAAGGATATAACAGGTGCACATAAGTGAACAGTTGACAAGATCTCTGACCGTGGCACATTCGACCTCAAGTGTGGGTTTTAATAATCGCATCGATAAATTGTCAAAGAATACAGACCTTTACAAAAACTCTACAACTAATCAGAAAAAGCAAATAACTTAATATGAGAAAACAAGAAAGACGTCATTCACCATGGTCATTATGTATTGTTACTCAGCTGACAAATGATTTTAGGCACTACCCATCGCACTACCATGTAAAAAGGGTGAGAATATCTCTTATTATGACATTATTAGCACTGTGAAGGTTTTCACAACAGATAAACATAAAATATCAACCTCTGAACTAACTATGCAAGTCCATAACTGTCAATCCCTCAAAGACATAATAGCAATTTTGATGACTATGGCACTACAAGGGCAGTTTGTGACAAGTACACAAGTCTGATTTACATTCTTTGGCATACAACTTTATCTTATAAATTTAATGAACCAGTAACAAGACACCACTTTTTCCATTATTTTTGTTATTGTTATTAAAATAATTTCTCAATTTCAAAATCTTATTAATTTCTTAATTTTAAAATTATGATAAAATATATGCCATTATTTTAAAATATTTTTTTTTTAATTGTAATTGTTGTATTTTTTAAAAAATGTGATTCCCTTAATTGTTTTAATTACAACCTAGATTCTACAAGTATATGATAATATTTCTTTCTGTTTATAATAATAATAATAATAATAATAATAATAATAATAATAATAATAATAATAATCTCATACTTGTTTTTTTAAATGTATTCAAACCACCATCATTTCAAATACGTAAATATGAATTTTAGAAATATAAAGTCACTTTTATGCAGACTGCATTTATGTAGAATTTTTGGAATTTATTAAAAAAGTATAGATACAATCTATACTCAACATACATGACATTTTTATGACTGAGAATTTTGGTATTGTAATTTCATCTCCCTTTATTTAAATTGCAGCTGTTATAGCAGTTGGTATCTTGCATGGTGTATACAGTATAAATGAACAGATTTTTTTTTTACCCACTCAAAGAGTTTTTTTTTACCCATGCAAGAGTCCGTGTCACACCCTTGCAATTCACTATGTACTTTAGGCTGCTATGTCTCCTAAAAATAGCTTAGATTTAATGTTGCACAAGCCGTTGACAATATTTTCCCAAATTACAAAAGTTTACATGGACAGACCAAGGTATGGTTTGAAATTTTTAAGTTATAAAGGGATTTAATCATTTTCAGCTATACTGTAATTTTGTCATGTATATACTTTTGGAAATAAGAAGTTGGGTAGTATACAATTCATAATCATGATTACAAGCTTATTATATACTCCAAAACTGTGTTTTCACAGGTACTATATTATCTCAGCAATTTCAATTTCCCAAGGAATTTTGAGCATGCAACATCTAGATATAACCAGGAAGTGCACAAATCTGTCCAAGCAATATTTCCTCAAAAATGTCCACATTTTTGGTAAGTCTTGAATGAAAAACTCTCCAACCTCACATTTTTTTTAGTAAAGTGCAAGCAATCTGATTTACTGCTATATACAAAACTCTTAATACACTTATTATATCCCCATCAATCCCTATTATGAAATACCCTCATTGTGTCATCTGCAGGTTGATGCATGCAAGTCAGAAATCAGTGGTAACATACATGTCCTAACAAGGTTGCACATGGAATTTCAATCGATGATGGCAAATAACGACCAAAACTGACAATAAGTAACATACACTCCTACATAAATAGGAAAGAATAATACAAAAAGTTTGTTCTCAGTTTTATTTCAATAATAATAATAATAATAATAGATTTATTTATATGTTAGATATTTTAATACTGAATATATATATATATATATATATATATATATATATATATATATATATATATATATATATATATATATATATATATATATATATGGCTCAAAATTAGGATTTATTTTCTCTAACCCACAGGATCACCAAAATAAATTTTTAACTGATCAAGCCTAAATGTCACTGATCTTGCTAAAATTCAAACAGAAGCCAGTTCAGTTTCTAACTGAACATTTATTATTCATTGACAGCAACTCAAAACAATAACAACTGTATTTCACCAACAAGACTCACAAATGAAGTATCCTGAGCACTTTCATATTTCTCTGAATATTTAGTGCAGAAAGTGCACAACATCACAGCCTCTCCTGGGTCATACTTCAGCCAATTGTGTTCATTTTTCCAGCATTTCTGGCACTTTCTTAGTATTTTCTCTTGATCACATTTGCAATTGTGCTCTCACTTCATCATCTAATTTCTGCCGTTTTGGTGTCGGCTGCGCACCGTTCTAATACTTCCACATGTTTACAATTGTCACCACACAATGCACTGAATGTTTATCAACAATGATATAAATATTAAAACACATTGTACAGTATAATTCTGGATTATTTGTCGAGTTGGTGAACGCAACCATTTCCAATAGGTTAATACTAGCCTGAGACCCTATACCTTTTGTTATCATCAGTAATGAAACCAGTGCTTGGGGGCAGTACAATAGGCTAGTTCCATGTGCACGATGACTGTTTTGACAATAAACACACTAATTTACTTGATGAGTGGATGAGTGGTTTAACACCTATTTGCACCATGAACATTTATTGTACCTCATGAAATACAGGATGTTGGTAGGTACTCAATTAACACAATAAATAGATCAATTAACCATTAAAGGGAATGCCAACTCAAGACTAATTCTTAACTGTTATGATAGCAACCAGTAGTAATTTAACATAATTTAACATCTGGGTTTTAGTGATCCGTCGACAATATCACAGTGGGATAGCAGATTAGCGCTAAATTTAGAGCCATATATATATATATATATATATATATATATAAACTTAGTTTCTTTATATGTTTTAGGATCCAGATCCGAAGAAAGCAAGGCAGCAATACAATTCTGCAAATTTATGCTGTGTATTTAATGCAACCCTTGCTGGCATGTCAGTCTATCATGCAGCAAGGCAATTTGGTGTATGCTGGAATCCGCTCCGAGAAATAGGATTAGAGGAAATGTATCCCTCGATGCTAACCCAGGTTTAGAGAGACTTTTCTCTTATAAAGAAGAGCAGCAGGTCAATCATCTAAAGTATATGGCTGTGATAAGTTATGGATACACCAAGGCAAATGTACAGTACCTTGCAGCAGGCTATGCAGTTTCTTGTGGAAAAAAAAGGCAGTGACAGACCTTTGAGTGACTGCTGGTTTTATGGTGTTATGGACAGGTGGCCAGATTTAAATCTTGCCAAGCCCCAGAAACTGTCTATGCTGCAAGAAAAACATGCTTCAAAGGAAGTATTAAACAGCTATTTTTTAAGGTGCTGTCAAATTTTTTTACATTCAACAATTTAAGAAACAGGCCAGAGAGAATATTCACCTTTGCATGAAACTGGAATCAACACTAAGCATTCACATCCAAGAGTTGTATGTGGCAAATATACTCACGCACAAGCAGTAGCATCATCAAGATCATCTAATGTAACTATCATTGTATTCCCAGGAAAGAGGTATAATGATCAACTTTTAGAAGGTGCTCCTCCAGTCTGTGGATGAGATGTCAGATATTGGTTGGTCAAACCATATTTCAAAATTACACCACAAAACACTTTGCCCAACATACTGGAATAGTTGATGGAAATAACTCACAGCCCACCCTCATATTGTATGATAGACATAAGTCACATATCTCTTTAACACTGGCTGACTGTGCAAAGAAGAACAATGTAATTCTTTGTATCCTGCCACCCCAAACAACCATGTCACCAAGCCTCTGGACATCAGTATTTTGGACCCTTCAAATCCATGTACAAATTAAAATGTCGGTTGTGCTTGCAGAAAAATCCTGATCAACAAGTAAAAAGGTATGATATTGCAAAAGGTTAACTGCAAACCCTACTTGAAGGCAATGTCTCCAGTAAATTTAACTTCTGCTGTTTGGAAAAGCTTGAATTTATCCAAAGACAATTTTGGATTCACAGGCAGTACCATCCACCATTTCCATGCAGAAAGCGCTTCCAGTCCAAAAAAAAAAAGGAAAATATTACTGAAACTTCTGAATCGGCAACTCAAGATTACCCTGAAGATTTGACTCCAGGCAATCCTGTGTTTAGTCTGACACAAACATCTTATCAAGAAAAAGTTTGGAAAACCAAAGCACCAGTGAAAGTTGAAGATCACAGTGCTTTCTTTAAGAAGAGAACCATAACAAATGTTGTCCAAAAGCCTAGAAAGAAATTTGTTTCACCTTTCAATACCAGTAGTCTTGCCAATAAGACAAATATCATCATGCTGCAACCATCTGCTTTAATATGTGCCAAAAATATACAAAATTTTACCATAAAATCTGCAAGTTGACTTAAAAGAGTGGCAGAAAAACAACCTGTAACTTTTCTAAAGTTGTGTACAGCAGCCTCTAAAATGTGGATGAAATCCCCTAGGATTTGAATCCCTTCTACCCAACCAGGTCACTCTACATATTATGTAATTTAAATATTCTGACAAAATTAAATAATTGATATTTTAATTTTGTGTACTGTTTTGTTATTCACGGATTTCAACTTAACTGATTTTACCATGTTCCATTTAATCATTGGATCTTTTTTTTTTATTTTAAATATTCAGCCAGTGCAAGCATGATCATTTCTTCTTATCGGCAAGCTGAAATGTACGGCTATTATGATGCTACCAAACCGGAGTTAGGCAAATACCGCTTTAATTTAGAGTAGTACCCAATGGTGATGTAATTTGGGTCCGCCACTATTGCAGTTTTATTTACATTTACACGCTTCGATTGGCAGACATTTTTATATGAATATATGCAGTCAAGGTCATAGAAACTGACAATCTGTAACCATGCAGCAATAACTGGACGGTTTTAATATGTACCAATAATAACATGAAGTACGCAATAATACAGCGTTCCAGGTACGCTGTATATTGACGCTGCTGTAGCGATATAGACCTACTGTTAATATATCGACATATATAAGGCAGTACACTAACCACCTGTGTATTTAGAAATATGCAGAACATACGATAGAATAATAATTAAATAGAATATAAACCATGAATGGAAGAAAGTGTCGAAAATAGTGATTTTTCGATAATTGCTGTAACTTTCCGTCAAAACTTCCCATACTGTGTACGAAAACTTAAGATAATTCTTGATTGGATAGTTTCGATCAATGTTCAGCAGGCTAATCATCAAATGATGTGTTTGAACTGATAAATAATGCTAATATGCAACCCTAAGTACGACCCCGATCGAAGAAACTCTCAGGCTCTCCGAAAATGTGTAAAACGACTTTTTAAGATGTGCAGTTACGTCTTTGAAGGCTTTTGGTTTATATATAGGACCCATTCATAATACTTTTACTGTACAAAGCCATGAACACATTACTTTTGTAGTTCAAATGTGCACTAGGGTCATCACTGAAGCTTCATGTTGCAACTGGAAAAAAAAAACAAACATTTTGTTGAAGATAAAACTTCCAGAGTTTTCCTTAGGTAAATTATTAAGGGCACTCTTTAATTTTTCAATTGTATTATGACTAACAACAAAATTACAAGGCTACAAACAAAAGTATTGCTGAACAAACTGGAAGTTTTCCTTGAAATAAAAACTCTCTTGTTAACTGCATCTATTTTAATCATAAGTTCCACAAGTTTTTGTCAGGTTAGAATTTATTTAATGATATATGCAATTCATGTCCTTAAACCATTTAATGATTGCTTAGATTAAAATCAAATGAAATAAATAAAAAAATTCAATTGTCATATTCTAGAGAATCAAAATTATAGTTAAATATTAAATATATTTCAGCACCAATAATATTCTGGCCAATAATAGTAACTAATAAAAGTATAAATTATCAGACAAGTTCTAAATCTGAAGCAATCAATATATACATGTGCATTATATCTGATCAGTCTGATTATCATTTTTATAGATTTGTTTTATAGATTTTTCTCTGCTTAAGAAACCACATTGTCTGAATTATAATTGACATGTATGTAATGTATTTTGGTTAATAATGTATTATATATGTCTCTGCATAGATATACACTGTCAGATTAGATTTCCTTCACAAAGGTATAAATTATACTAAAGTTATATCTATAAAGCCACTCCCTCATTATAAGCCTCTTTATTATAGCATGGTAACTGTTACAGGGCCAGTATGGTCATGGATCCAATTTTGTTAAGTGGCAGTAAAATTATATGTATCATGTACTTCATTATAATGTGGTCTTACTATACCCAAGGCTTTTATAATGAGGGATTACTTTCAAAATGTATCTGGATTATATCAGCTGCAGTTAATAATTTTATATTAAATGTATGCACTTATCTGCAGGATGCAATAAACAAAAGAGGTAATACATAGTTATTACTTTGATAAATTACTTGTTTTCTAGTCATGAGATATTATCTTCCATTGTATTGTCCCACACTGACCTGTGATATGTTAACAAATATTCTTATTCTTAATCTGTTCATTCATAAGCATTGGAATAATTTACTGCAAGGCATGAGTGCCTTTGAATCTAAGATAACATACTTGATACCGGACTAGTGCTCAGATTATTTATATTTTAAGTCGGTGTCCTATCTAGACTACGGCAATTTTAATATCTAACCCATTTGGACCATCTCGTCTATTTCTGCGATCCTTAATATTAGCCTCGAATGATGACAACCGGATGCATGTGCGCCTGGTAAATAAACATGGAAGGTGTCGAGGACGAGGTGAAGATATTAAGACTGATTATAGAGGACAAGTCGAAAGAAATAGATCAGCTGAAGCAAGAACTACTGCGGGAGGTAAGTTTATACAGAGAATTATTCGTTGCACTATTTCAGAAGCACGATTTTTGCACATTCTTCTCTTTCGACACATTTATTGTCCCGCCCCCTGTTTTGACGCAGGCCCATAAACTCAAAAGTTCCCTAGAAAACGCATCTCTCATTAGTTTACACTGATCAACACCGATTCATATAGACTGATTTTTTTTTCGAAAATCCAATCATTATCATTTGTGGATTGAAACAAAGATATATACCATGAAAAAATTCCAGTTCACTAATTCTTTTTTTTCCAATTATTATAGTAAGTCCTCATAAAAATACTTAATAACTATTCTGAGGGGGAAAATCAACTTCCTGCCATAATAGACATCCAGTCAACTACTCAACATGTGATAGCAACATGTGTCACAGCGGATAAATGCATCAGTAATAATAATGAGGACTTTGTATAGCGCCTAATCTTTAGAAGCTCTAAGCGCTTTACAACATTAGATAACACCTAAAAACATAATAATGATATGATTACGAAAACAAACACCATGAAATTAGAAAACAAAAACATGCTGAAAATAATTAAGGTAAGGAAACATTATTAAGTCTTTAAGCCTGTTGTTGCAGTCGAAATAAGTGAGTTTTAAGAGCACTCTTGAATGAGATCACAGTGTATTTGTGTCTAAGTTCAGTGGGCAATTCGTTCCACATTGCTGGACCCAGGTATGCAAAAGAACGTATGACTTCATTTTGATAGTGGGAATAATGAGAATATGAGTGTCGGAAGAAGAGCGTAAGTATCTTGCTCGTGTGTACACATGGATGAGGTGAGATACATATGTTGGACTGGAGCTAGTAAATGAAACATAGCACAGAGAACAAATTTTGTGTTTGATTCTGGATCGAATGGGTAGCCAGTGTAGGGTACAGAGCAGGGTGTGTGTGCTCAGTTCGTGGTACCCCAAGGATGATCTGAGCAGCTGTGTTTTTGAATTTTTTTGAAGTTTCTGGAGTAGATACTGAGACTAACCAGATAGAATTGAATTACAATAGTCTAGTCTTTAAAGCACTAAGGAACACACAAGTGTTTTAGTGGCATCAACTGAAAGATAATTGCGAATTGAGCTGATGCGGCTCAGCTATAGATATGCAGCCTTGCATATGTTCATGACATGTTGGTGCAATGAGAGAGTACTGTCTAGAGTAACACCTAGGTTTCATATTGACTGTGTGAATTTAATGTTGGTGTTGCTGATACTTATTGTTTGAGGTAAAGGATGTGAATGAGAAATTCTTTGTGTTGTAATCAGAATGCCTTCAGTTTTATCATCATTCATCTGCAGCTTGTTACACGTCATCCATGATTTCACATCGGAAATGCACCTCATTACGCCTTGGATGATAGCATCAACTAGAGTTGATGGCTAGATTTGTATATTTGGGTGTCATCAGCGTACAGTTGGTGAGACACTGGATGACGATCTATGACACTTGAGAGTGGCTGAGTATATAGAATGAAGAGAATGGGTCCAAGAACAACCCTGTGGAACACCAAAACATAGATCAATTGGCTGGAGTGTTTTCCATTTGTGGACACAATTTGTGTCCTGTTGACCAAGTAGGACTTGAACCAGAGTAAGGCTGTATCGTGAATGCAAAATACATGATGGAGATGGTGAAGTAATATATCATGGTCTATTGTGTCAAATGCTGCAGACAAGTCAAGGAGGGTGAGGACTGTAATCTTTCCACCATCCAAAGCAGAGAGAAGGTCATTAACTACTTTCAGAAGGGTAGTTTTGGTTCTGTGGCGAGGACGATATGCAGACTGTACATTGCTAAAAAGACTATTTGAATTCAGATGAGATGCAAGTTGGAATAGAACAACTTTTTCTAAGATTTTTGACATGAATGGGAGGTTAGAAACTGGGCGGTATTTCTTTAAATCATTATGGTCAAGTGTCGGTTTCTTCAACAGAGGCTTTACAATGGCAGTTTTGAAAAATATGATGGGATTTCCCTGGATTAGAGAGAAGTATTAATAACATCAGTTAGTAAAGACAGTATTGGATCTAAACACTCAAGCAGCAGTGATGCCGGAATCGGATCAAGTTCATATGACTTTGGGGCACTCTTCATCACGATTGTACATACTAAATCCATAGACAGGTTCAAATGCTGCTAAAGGTTGCCACTGAAATTCTGTATTGCAACTGTATGGTGACGATGAGTCAATTGAAATGTGTTGTCAAGCTTATCTCTAATGGTTTGTACTTTGTCACAGAAGAAATTTGCAAACAGGTCCGGAAGGTCGACTGGAGAGAAGGTAGTTGGAAGTGGTGTACATTTGTTCCTTGACATTAGCATCCATTTCACTGCATGGACAATGTTATCAGTAACACTGTTTATAATAGTGTACCGTGTTATACAGTTTCATATAGAACTGTCATTACTGATGTTCAGCGGTAGTTCTTTGATGTTATAATTTGTGCATATTTACAAGATACACATACTTTTAAAATATAATTCATAATGAAATCAGTCTCAGGCTTGGCCAAAGTGGGTATGTGCCAGTAGCTTCCCGTGGGTCTGTGGTTCTTTCCGGGTTTTTTCCGGGTTCTTCCTCCACCAAATATACTGGCCGCCATGTATTTGCCAAACAGTAAGTATATATCTGTCTCTTGTAATTATTACATAAACAATAGATGATAAACACCACTTACATGTATTAGTGCTAGATTTTCAGTACATCAAATGCACCAGGTGGCTAATCATTAGAGATGAGTGACTTTTATTTCCGAACACTCCTGGTAAACAAATCTCATGAGTAATGAACAATTATCACCTGGTCACCTTGAAATCAGTGACATGCATAAATTTCGTAGACCCTGCACTGCTCTGCACATTCTGGAGCCTACTTACAAACTGTCTATGGCTATTTTAGGACTAGAAAGTCAGCAAATCTTGTATACTTAAAGATGTTACAATTAAAATGTGACTGATCAGTTAAAATATAAATATTTATTCCCTATTTGTCAAAACTTGCAACTTGCTTCAAATAGTGAATATTCACATTATCATGTCTGCGAAGAAAATGTTGACTAACCTTGACATTGACTACGAGATGGAAATGACAGTTTTTGACAGGGTATCATGTGGAAAAAAAGGATCAGTAGATGGAGGAAACTGAAGGCATGTATGTAATAGAAGAATGTGGTACATATAAACACTAAACAAATTTGCTGGGATATGTACTGTGGCGAGATCACATAGTATAAAACTTGAAGAACATAAATGTCATTGTTCAGTTTATACTTTCTAACTGTTGTCTGTCATTATTCAGTTACATGCTACTGTATTGTCTGTCATTGTTCAGTTACATACTACTGTATTGTCTGTCATTGTTCAGTTACATACTTTCAAACTGTCGTCTGTCATTGTTCAGTTACATACTACTGTATAGTCTGTTATTGTTCAGTTCACATTTTTTATAAGAACATAGTTCTCTCTCTGAAAAATTAGACAAAAAAAAATCATGATAACTGAATGTGAACTGATGGATTTAAAAACTTAAAGAAATTTGACATTTTTTTTTCAGAGAGGGACACGCCTGCCAGAAGCAATTTGTGATTTGGCAAGTGCTCCAACATTGCAGAAGTGTGTGAATGGATTAACAAATGAGGAAATCAAGAGATACAGTCGTCAGCTAATACTGCCAGAGATTGGGATCAAAGGTTGTCTTTACATCGTAATACCAGTCTTGGAAGAGTAGTACCATAATTTGAGTCTACAGTACATTAGCAGCTTTTTACCCATAACATCTGATGTAAAACAGACAAGAAAACTTACACAGTGTGAAGATTCAGAATCATTGTGAATAAAGTAGTGGTTATTTGTTGTTTTTTTTCTTAAAAAACAATTAGCTATTCTTACATGATTGGGCACTTTTCATCAGGCTTGACACATACAATTTTGTGATGTAATCTATGCTAAAATATCGAAATTACATGTGCTAAATTAATACAAGTTTTTCCTTGTTTATTAAAATCTTTTGTGTAGGTATTTGGCAAGTGGTTTATCTGCAGTACTTATTGATTATGTAAGAATAGCAATTGTAGATGTTACTTCAACTCGCCAGGCTTTTCCAGTAGGTTTAAGCTCATAAATCCTCTTCTGACAAACCTTTTTAGATCCCTATATACTGAAATGATTATCCACATGCTTTTGGAAGAAAAATTGGGGATTATGCTGCCCTACTGTCTGCATTTACCAGATGTACTTGTGTATAATCCAGGTCCAAATGCAAACAACATAGACCCTGAGCTGCCATTGCATAATGTGCCAGCAGATCAGGGTCTATTTTGTTTGTTCTATTGATTAGTCCTTACAAGCTGCATAGACCCAGATCTGCCAGTGCATTATGCGACGGCAGATCTGGGTCTATGCAGTTTGCAGTTGTTATCAGTTTATACACGAGTATATATGGTGTTTGTGTGCATATGTACTGTCACACAACTCCTTCACTGTTTAAGACAAAGACTTCAGAGTTTGGGATATGATGGGGTGGGTCTAGAAATGTGCACAACGATTTTTGAATTTGGGTCCAGTCACAGGTTGAGAAGCAGGGGGGAGGGGAGGAAGTTATTATTCATATATGTGTTGGTGGTAGGGGTAGTGATAATGGACCTTTCCAAAATTTGCTCTAAGCTCTTCACACACTCATTTGCATATACAAGTCTTTAATGGTACATATAAAATTATGGAATTTTACAGACTTATTATATGAACTTAAAGAATTAGAGTGATATAAAAAGCAATAGGTTCTGAGATATTTTAGTCCAGATTAACTTATGATTCACTTTAGGTCTGATTCACTTAAGTTTAAGTATGATTCACTTTAGTGTAATTGTTATTCACTTTGGTTTACATGATTCACTTTAGTGTAATTGTTATTCACTTTGGTTTACATGATTCACTTTAGTGTGCATGTGATTCACTTTGGTTTACATATGATTCACTTTAGTGTGCATGTGATTCACTTTGGTTTACATATGATTCACTTTAGTGTACATGTGATTCACTTTGGTTTACATATGATTCACTTTAGTTTACATATGATTCACTTTAGTGTACTTGTGATTCACTTTAGTTGGTTGGTTGTTATGGGTTTAACACCATTTTAAGCACATGATAGGCTATACATGGCAGCCAGTATATTTGGTGGAGGAAGAACCTGAGAAACCCCCGGGAAGAACAACCGACCCACCTGAAGCTACTGGCAAGCTTTCTCACATACCCACTTTGGCTGAGCCAGAGACTCGAACCCACGTGGACAGAGGTGACATGTCAGTGATCTGTAAAGGCGAGCGCCTTAGACCACTCGGACACCTGGGGCCCCTTCACTTTAGTGTACATGTGATTCACTTTAGTGTACATGTGATTCACTTTGGTTTACATATGATTCACTTTGGTTTACATATGATTCACTTTAGTGTGCATGTGATTCACTTTGGTTTACATCTGATTCACTTTAGTTTACATATGATTCACTTTAGTATACTTGTGATTCACTTTAGTTAACGTATGATTCACTTTGGTATACATGTGATTCACTTTGGTTTATGTATCATTCACTTTAGTTCATGTATGATTCACTTTACTTCAAATATTATTCACTTTTTATATCTGATTCACTTTTGTTTACATATGATTCACTTTTTATAAATGATTTACTTTAGTTTACAAATTATTCATTTTAGTGTACATGTGATTCAGTTTGGTTTGCATATGATTCACTTTGGTTTACATATGATTCACTATAGTTTATTTGGACCACTGATGAAAAGCATTACTGAGATAGCTTTTTAACAATTTAAGTTTTATAATTAGTGCAGTTTGGTCTTTATTCCGATACAAAAGAATAACATTTGAAAACCTGATTGACAAAACATAAGATTTTTGTTTGTTTATTCATATAAAACGCTAATTTAACATGCATTATTTACTAAAAAAAATATAGAAATGGATTAAAAAGGTTCCATTTTTCATTCATGAAGTTTTGCAGTTTTTCCAGATTATTGAAAATTAACAATAATCTCCCTGAGATGAGCTGACATCAGTTTCCAAGAATAGTATGACCAATGACATCAGTTTCCAAGAATAGTATGACCAATGACATAAGTTTGCAAGAATAGTATGAGCGATGACATCAGTTTCCAAGAATAGTATGACCAATGCAGTTAAACTGAATTCATTTTTGAATGTGCCTTTATATGACCAGTTGAAATGTAGCATTAATTTGTTTTGCTTCAAGAGCAATACTAAGAGATTCTCTGCCCATCAGATTTCTTGGTGGCCTCTTTAATTTTCAAATGGCCCATTGTTTTCTTAATTTTGCATGCTTTATATAGGAAAGTAGGCCATTGGCCCATCACCAGGGCTGACTGTTTTTTTGGGAGCTTTGGATGACCCTAATTAATATAAAGTAATATTATGTTAGAATAATTCCGACTGATTACACAAAAGTGATTCAGTAACATGTTTACATAAGGAATAATCAGTTATTCTACAGTCTAAGAGAGACAACTCTGCCTGGCAAATTATGATATATCCAGAAAGACATTATGTTACATGCTGTTGTCCTCCAACCTGTTATAATAAAATATGGAGTCTCTTAAGTGTAGAAGGACAGGCTTTCAGAATTGATATTTGTTGTTATTAAAATTATAATGAAACAATTGGTTCTACCAAAAGTAACATTTTAAGAAATACTAGAGGTTCTGTTCAGTGTAATGAAAAATAACAGAAAGAGTTCATCCGAGACTTGTATAATTGTTCAAAAGACATAATTATGAAATTTTCTCTTTAAAAAATTTCATGTGGATTCAGGCCCTTGTTATAAGTTATATCATGAAATATAATGTCCACAAATTTGAGGAGTCCTGGGCGGCCGAGTTGTCTAAGACGCTCGCCATTACAGATCACTCACACATCTCATCTCTGTCTACGTGAGTTTGAGTCTCGGTTCAACCACCATGAATATTTGAGAAAACTTGCCAATAGCTTTCCATGGGTCAGTGATTCTTCCCGGGGGTCTTCCCAGGTTCTTCCTCCACCAAATATACTGGCTGCCATATATAGTCCATAATGTGCTGAAAAATGGTGTTAAACCCCACAAAACCAAACCAAACCACAAATTTGACTCTTTCTGCGACACAAGTACAAATTACTTGATATCTTCACAGATGTAATCATTTGAAAACTTGTATGAATGTTTTAGATGAAATACTGAATTTGTTGAATACAACATCATACTATGGACTGGTACTAATTGACTTTATGTTTCAGGTCAGCAAGCTTTAAAGTCTTCCTCATTGTTGATAGTTGGGGCAGGAGGACTCTGCTGTCCCGCTGCCATCTATCTAGCTGCAGCAGGAATAGGTAAACCAATAAAGTAAAATGTATAAGCTTTGTGAACTAGCAAAGCATCAATAGTTCACTCATTTTATACTGTTTTGTGTACCAAATGTAGTGCACTCCTGGTTTGAAAGTAGTGCACAAGAAGTGCACTTTATGTAAGATTTAGTTTAGGGACATCCATATGTATCTATTATAAAGTAATGGTCCATTTCATGGTTGTTCATGTTGCAATGAAATACTGTGAATCGCCTTAAATTTGTTGGTATAAAGTTTCATGGTTTGTTTGTTAAATAATACATATTTGTGACACTTAATTTCATAGATTTGTCATTAAAGAAAAAAAAAGATGAAATATTGAGTAATGATGTATATATCTCTATAAAAATTATACCAACTTTCACATTTCTGAGCTAACAGGCTTAATCCCTACTGTGGTAATTAGGTTAATTAGGTAAGTTATTTATTGCTAACACTAAGAATAAATGTAAAGATCTGATTCAAAGAAGATGCCGATGTCCTTTTGCATGCACGTAAAAGCAAACAAGCTTAATTGTACTGCTATAATTAAGATAGCAATTAGGTTTTGCTTGAAGACCATTACCATAACATAAAGCTCTTAAAAATTAGGGATTAGGCACTAAAACAAAGAAAATATTGGCAAACCAAGTTTTTTTAAAACAAAGCTTCAATCTTTTCCATACATAAACTGTTCTGTTGATAATGAGTTTCAGTCATGGCTCTCAGCTATCATAGTGTCACTGACACAGTGGTTAAAGAGCAGGATACTTGAAGTAAACTCTTCTACTGTTCTTGGCCTACCTGAAGGAGTCCTGTTGTTGTTGATCAGATTCTGATTCAAAGTGAACTCTGTCCATGAATCACTGCCCCTTAGTCAGTGTGAACAGAAGGCGGTAGCACTCTTTGATGTTTTCACAGTACATCAGAGAGAGACACCCCAGATTTATCTATCAACAAATTCTCCAAGGAGGAACTCAAATTACTCTTTCATGAGTGGTATATGGCCCAGATTATTGCTCCATAAAATCAATGGAGGACAGTGGCAATGTACTATCAAATAAGGTCTCAATCAACCTGAAAACATCTTCCCTTAAGCCAGTTAACGCAAAGTGGATTATCTTCACACATGACAAAAAGTCACTTTGGATGAATGTGACTAAAGTGGGCTTCAAGAAAGTGTGACTGATCGACTGATTGTTTATTCAGTATTTAGTTATATGTATGAAACTCATTTAGTAATAGCAATGTGCTCAATTTGCTAAGTGGAATAGTAAAGCAGTGAAAACATTTTGTATTCATGAAATGACTAATGTTTGAATCAGACATGGTAATTGCATGCACATTAAAATATCTATTCAATATGGAACAGTATTTAATGGCAGATAATTCAGTGCTTTCATGATCCATACGTTATGTTGGATATTTGTATGGCACCATTGCGAGCCATTTACTTGATAAAGCCTCCATTTTTAGAGATGAAATTACAGCCATACTCAGATCTTAGAACTACACTGAAACCTCTCAAAAACAAATTTCAAATTTCAAATTTCTTTGTTAGATTTGGTTTTTGGAAGATGTGTGTTTTTGGGCTGCTTTTATTCTTTACGTAAAAGAGTACTTCCTTTGTTGGACTGCCTTTCTCATCCATACACCATATGTACCATTTTAAAAAACATAAAATTTTCTTTAAAGTGATATATTTTTTTCATTGAAAATTTTCAGATGTAAAAAATTCAGTTGAAAGTAAAGTTAAGTTAACAAAAAATACACTTTACATTTTTTGTATAACTTACTTTCAATGCAATTTTTCTATCAGCAACATTCATTTTACCTCATGTATGTAAGTGTATGAAATGTGAGGAATTTTATGCCATTTTCGATCTCCGCACGTTAACACTTGATTTTTAAATAAAAATTTTACCAGTTTATGGGGTTGTTAAAACTCATTCTATGACTGCATTTGTGTACTTTCTACCTTTATTTCCTTCTTTTTAAAAGAGTACACTTAAAATTATGACATATTACACGGTTAAATGCACATTTCCTTGAAGTGGTAGACAGAATGTAGTGAACACATGACTGGAGTCGTATCCCACTGGCAAAAGGTAAAGTATGACTGGAGTTGTATTCCAGTGGAAAAGGGTTAATGCTAACTGCTGAGCATGTGCAGCAGTGAATCTAGTCACCTGAGGTGTTTCATTCATAGTGAAAGTAAAACTATGCCCGCCAACTGAAGCAGTGTCGGCAGATACAAGTTCTTCTTATTTATTGGTAGAACATATATAAAGAAATAGAGACAGTTTTATTTCCCATTAAATATGTATGATTGATTAAATATTATGAATTTACCAATAAAGATTATAAATAATTTATAATTAGAACTTTTCAGATATGTCTGACAGTATCCAGTTGTTGAATCCATGGACATTCCCTTTCATAATTAATATTGAATTATGCCCCTTTTTTAAGACTGATTTTTAAATTTAAGAATATTGAAATTATTTTTTATTATTTTAATAAATAAATAGTTCAAAAGAAGCACCATAGAGGTGATGGTACATTTTTAAGTTGCACAATACTTTCATATATACACACATATATACAGCAGTAGGGAAAAGAAAGGACCAGGCTGTTGTATGTTGTATGTAAAAAGTAAGTTGCTGCTGAGAAATAGAAATGACCAAAATCCTTGTGTGGAAAACACTTTAAAGCTTAGCCCAACTAAAACAGATTTTGTGCATGTGTTTCTGACATACCAACAAAAAAGTGGTGGTTTTGTTTTTAATATATATATCATGTACATATTATTGTGGATGCAATACATTTTTGTATCTTTTATCATGTAAATATAACAATACAATTTTGTGAAATACAAAAAAGAAAAAAACCCCAGCAAGTTGTATTACTGCTACTAAAATAAGTATTTTGATTAATGAAATAACAGTGCAAACTTCTGGGTCTGTTATATTTAGTTGATGAATCATGGCCTTTAAGCATTTAACAACCTTGACTCATCAGGTATTGAAATATGATAAAATTGTGAAATCAGATGTCAGAACCAACATGCCCTACTCTCCAGTTATATTTTTCATACTTAATAGACATACCAGTATTTATATTTCATCTGCACCTCCTATTATTATTTATGCTTATGTACATATGTTAAGTTCTTCCATTCAGCTTTATTTCATCACTGTGTAACCTCAGTTACAACTTCGTTACATGCCATTACTCTTGTGTCCTCTATTGGTACTTTTCTAAAGCACCAACCTTATTCTTGTCATCTTTTCAGATTCAATTTACACACTGAAAGCCTTACAAAACCTGAAATTTAAGAACTTGTTAATATCCCAAATTTTAAAGAACATGATTTGCTCACACAATCTGGAAAAAGTATTCTGTACTGTTGGCCGCCTAGTCACATTAGTATTAAGGGTAATGAAAGGGCAGTTTAAGCATTCAAAGCTGCCCTGCAATCACCCGCTTCCAAATGGACGATCCATATACTGACCTCAAATATTATATTAATCAACATGTTCTTCATAGTTGGCAAAATATGTGGAATGAAAACCCCACAAACAAGCTTCAGAACATCAAACCCATCATTGGAAAGTGGCATCCCTCGTATAGAACAAATTACAGATGAGGTGGTATTGTGCTGAATGTGTATCAGATAAGCATACCAGACTTGTGCATACCATGCCATTCTTCGATGACAGTTGAATACATTCTTGTTGAGTGTGCCAACTTCCACCCTGTGAGAGACGGTTTCATGATGTGAACTGGATGAAGAAACTTATGATAATGTACCACCAGAGAAAATCCTGGACTTTTGGAATGCAGTTTATATATAAAAAAAATGACCATATGTTCTAAGGATTTTATACTTTTTACCATATATTTTTTGGAGTATGTATTTACAGAATTTAAACATCTTTACCTTTTATATTTTGTAGTACTTAATGCTTGCATTTATTTGGAAGGGTTTTATCTTCCTTGAGTTTTTGTGCAATTCATTTGAATACAACTTTACAACTTTTAATTGGCACCATATGCCATTATTATGCCGTTAAACACTAATACATACGTATTAATTATCAGAGTTATAGCCCTTGATTGTCAGACCAATCTCTTCTGATTCTTTTTCAATAATAAAAATAAAATTATTGTGCAGAAATGAAAGTGATTATTGGACTGGTTCATCTTCACTTCTGCACAATAACTGTATTATTATTATTGGATTTGGGCCAAATTGGGTATGCAGCTTGATATCTGTGAGATCTCAGCGGAATTCAGTTCTAAGCATTCTACAGTTAGCAGCGTTCTGGCCCCTGGTTAGTGTTTCACCCAGGTCATTTTAGGATGATGGCGCACCATGACATTCTTTTTCCGCACCATGATTTTTTTTCTAGCTCAAGGACATTGTTTTACATCACACCAGGCCTTTTTATCCAATAACTTGCCCCCTTTTGGGTTGGAAAAAATATCACTTTTAATTAATCACAAGCATAAACTTTCACTCATGTGCTTGATTTAGTTTAACATTCTTTTTTTTTATTGTAAGCAGCAATATATCTGTGCCCAGAGCTTAGGCTGTTCGTTGTGTAGCAGATCACCACTGATTAACACCATGTGATTATGCATAAAGGAAGTCTTTTTTTATTGAAACTGACTGCTTGCATCAGTGTGTTCACTTGTTGGACATTTTGACATGCAGTTGAGTAGATATGATTAAAGGGATTATCTTTTTCAATTTGAATTGTCTTTGCCGATGGCTGTGTATGGTCAGTTTTGTTTATTCTAAATGACATGCTGATTATTATCCATTAATCCAAGAAGCTTCAACTAATGTGAGATAACAGTTCATTGCATATCAGCCTATCATAAAAACTAATTTTTTAGCAAACAGTTTTTGACAGGATTTGATAGTTTTCACTTAATAATTTATTGACATTCATTTGGGTTATTTGTCCCAAATGAAAGCGGAAAATCAACTGGGAAATATTAACAGTACTACTACATTCTGAAAAGAACAAAATCCAAATGTACACCAAATGCTACTGTCTTGTTATAGCATTATTTTCAAAAGGCATATCTAATAAACTAGAAAAATAAAAATACTGCCCTTCAATAAATTAAATTATAGTTATTCCAAGGAATTTAAAGAATGTGTGAAAGAAGAAGAAAAGAAATAAAAGGCCTAATTAAATTAGGAATGTTCTTAATGTTACCTATATGATTCTTGTTATTTTTGGTAAGATTTTTACTTTGTAAATGTATCTAACCAAGCATTAGATTTCCTTTCAAAAGATTTTTGTCACAAGGAAAAGATGATAAAAAAGGAGAAAATTAATACTGAAAAAGGCTGTATCAAGGAGTTAACTCCTGCAACTTTTTGGGGCACATTACATACCATACAGAGGATTTTAAGAACTTCACAAGTCACACTACTCCCCTTGCAGATTTATTAATTTTGCAACAATAATAATAAAAATAATATGATAGTGATTATATAAAAAAAACAGCAAAAACTGTTTACAATACAAAAAGGCACACTTTTGAACATGAGATCGTGCCTTTTTTGGAGGATAATTCCCATGCCCTTTTTAGATCTAGGGGGAAACACAACCACCCACTTTCATTTCTTCAGAATAATATCGTTATTGGAATTCAAACAAATTTAGTAGGCAGCTTGATATTGATGGGATCTCAGTTGAGTTTGATTAAATGTTGCTGATTTACAGTCATGCTCAGTTGAGTTTGATTAAATGTTGCTGATTTACAGTCATGCTCAGTATGCAACATCATTGTTTAGCAGAGTTATGGCTCCTGATTGTCAGACTTGCCCACTTTCCTGGCTGTGCAATAACTCCTATAATTCCTATTGGATTTCAAACAAATTTATGTTGGTGACACCTTGGCTAAGTTTCATATATCAGCATTTAATCTGCATCATCATTTAGTAGAATTATTGCCCCTGATTGTTGAACCAACACAATTTTATTTCCACACGGCTTCCTTTTAAAAGGTACCTTAACTCATTTAGAAATCACCATTGTCACCTAGACCTTGCCTCAACAAAACTATACTCCCTGCATCCAACAAAAAGCAGGAGATATCAGTTCCTGGAATTTTTTTTTGCTTGTGTTGAGGATAAATCTCTCTAAATGTCCTCAAGAATTTATCCTAAGTATGAATCACAGAATCATTGCCAGCTTCATTGGACACAGAGTTAGGCCAGCATGATTTAAATGACTTGCATAACTGATTACTCACAGAATAAGAAGAAATTTCACACAAATTTGGACTGAATGGCAGTCTCTATGTTGAGTTTAACTTTATATAATTTCTAATACTAAGATTTTTTTCCTGATGACACCTGCAACATATAGTCATTTGGTTAAATTGCATTCACATGTCAGTCACTTAGATTGACATGTGAATTCAATTTAACCAAAAGACATATGTTGCAGGTGTTGTTCATAATGAGTTGCAGTTTGAGAAAACCTGTAGATAGTCTGTTATAAGGATCATGTCAGTCATTTAATTGTGTGCATATAATTTCCATACAATTTGCAGCATATTAATATCATAATAAAAGTCAACCCTTGGGGGGAAAAAAATCAGATTTTGTAGAATTTACTCCAATGTCAAAGAGCTCACTGTCTTTTACTCTTAAGAGTGTCACCGGTATGGATTTTACAACATTTTTTTTGTTGTTGTAATTTTCAGGCCAGCTGGGTATAATTGATTATGATGAGGTGGAGATCAGCAATTTACACAGACAGGTGTTACACAGGGAGAACAGAATTGGTGTCAGCAAGTCGGTATCTGCAGCAGCGGCATGCCAGGAGTAAGTCTTATGTTCTCTAATTATAAAATGATAAGCCTGCCACACATTGATACCAAATTTTGGCTAATATTTACTAGATGTATCTTTGTTTAAACATAAGCTCACTCCCCATTTTATAAATTTATTCAGCTGTCCCACCCACTCTTCTGTCTTATGTGAGAAATACTGTTAACTTTCTTCTAGGTCTTTCTTGCTCAAAGATACAGAAGTAAATACATTAATAAAACTTTTTTACTGTAATTTTTCTTACATAATCTATCAAAAATATTCATAATTGATTAGTTAATATTTTTTGTCAAATTCTTGAAATTTTAATACCAAAAAGTTATAATGGTACAATTTATATTCATAAAAAAATCAAAAATAGTGCTGATTTTTTTTTACGACAAAGAATAAGATATTAAAATCATATACAATTAAGGCATTGTTTTGTTTTTTTAAATCTTTGTATTATTTTCTCACCACACATTTAATGTGTTATAATTGAATCAAGAGAAGCTCACATTTCACATGGCTTTGAAATATACCAATGTACAATTTAGATACATCCAATGACTAATGTATTGTTGCTGTATGTTATAAATGGTGATTAACTTTGGGCAAGTTTTTAATTGAGGCATCAAATAATGAAACAGAAGATTAAAAAATACTACAATTACCATTTGAATCAGGGAGACATTCACATTCCAAACGGCTTCGAAAACATACCGATGTATAATTTAGATGTCAAATGACCAATGTATTGTTTGGTAAGTATTTGTTTGATATAATCTCATGTGAAAAAGATAAATATTTGTTAAGTTCAGGTAAGTTTTTAATTCAGGCATTGAATAATGAAACAGGAGGTTAAAAAATAAGTTAGAATCTTGCAGAAAGACCTTTGATTATCTCATTTGAAAGGATAATTGTTTTGTTAATTGTGAATCTACTCTTATTCGATTTGCCCTTCTATTGTTATCTTTATCGGTGAGAAAAAGTAACGATTAATGTGTATGATCTCTTGTCATTATTACAATATCTGCTGCTGTTCATTAACAGCTGAACAAGGACCTTTACACCACATAACACTTAAACAGTATCATAATGATTGAATTTATTAAGTCAGTCACTGTGACAAAGCACCATCCACGTTTTGAAATGAGTTTAGAAACCATTTACTGTTTTTTTATTCCAATAAAAATTATACACCAGTACATGCCAAAGTGAAGACCATAAACCATTTGTCAGGTAGTCTTATTGTTTCATTATAGTAATAAAGAAAAAAAATATAAAAACCTTGCCATTTTCTATCATACATGTGTCTTTGTCATTGTATATATATATATATATATATATATATATATATATATATATATATATATATATATATATATATATATATATATGTATCTGTCACACACACATACATTCACTAAAAACACCATTAGTCTTTTTGAGATCTTTTATTTTTTATTGTAATTTGATAATGAGGTTACTGTTGATGTAAGAATACAAGTTGCAGATAACTTCGACAACAGGGGCTAATATCATTGTGTACAATTTTACCTATAAATAATGCATGTGCTATATTTAAAATTATATACAGTACGTGTATTATTTAGACTTAAATTGTAATCAATGATACAAGCCCTCGTGACTTAAGCCATCTTAATCACATTGCTAACATAATACACCATAACAGGTACAAAGAAATACACAAGGTTATTGTTTCATTGATTTCTCTCTCTCTCACACATTCACTAATAACAACAAAAGTCTTTTTTGAGTACTTTAATTTTTTACTGTAAACAGATTCATGAGGTGAGAGGAAAAAGTGACAACAATTGTATGTTTATTTTTACAATAGTATGGTTATGTCAGCAAGTATCATATGTCACATAGATCTTTTTTGGGTCTGATGACTTTATTTTGTGTACATGGTCAGTACTCCAAAATAATAATTAATTTTTTTGCATATAATTTTTTCTTACCCTGAAGTGAATAATTATTTAGTCTTGTATGAACAATTATATGAATTATGGTACATGGTGTTGAAATTGAGTTTTTGCATGTACAAGGTTTTCACTTTTAGTACTCTTATTTTAACATTGAATATTTTCATAGCATCTTGGAAATGCTTGTTTTTACAATGATTTTCATAGCATCTTGGAAATGCATGTTTTTACATTGATTTTCATAGCATCTTGGAAATGCTTGTTATTACGATGATTTTCATATCATCTTGGAAATGCGTGTTTTTACGATGATTTTCATAGCATCTTGGAAATGCGTGTTTTTACGATGATTTTCATAGCATCTTGGAAACCTTTGTTTTTACAGTGATTTTCATAGCATCTTGGAAACCCTTGTTTTTACGATGATTTTCATAGCATCTTGCAAACCCTTGTTTTTACAGTGAATTTCATAGCATCTTGGAAACCATTGTTTTTACAGTGATTTTCATAATATCTTGGAAACCGATGTTTTTACAGTGTTTTTCATAATATCTTGGAAATCCTCGTTTTTACAGTGATTTTCATGGCATCTTGGAAACCATTGTTTCTGCAATGATTTTCCAAAGTGTTTCAGGAGAAGGTGATCATTGTCAATCTAAGGATACAAGTAATTTTAAAAAGATCAAAAGTAAGCAGTCCTGTTAAAAATGATTATAACTGGTTCTCAAATATTGGTTGCATAGTTGAAGGCTATGTCATGATTAGAACTGGTTCTCATATATTGATCTCAAGTTGCATAGTTGAAGCCTATGTCATACTTTGTAATCAATCCTGTTGTTATATACATTTTTGTTAAAACTACAGTCCTGTCATGGAACATACAATATATAGTCACTTATAAGTCGAGTCCAACTGCAAAACTGCATAGACCCAGATTTGCCATAACATAATGCACCAGCAGATCTGGATTTATGCAGTTTGTTAGGGGTAATCAGTAGAACAAACAAAATAGACCCTGATCTGCTGGCACATTATGCACTGGCAGGTCAGTGTTTTTGTTCTTTGCAGTTGGACTCAAGTATATATGGTATGTGAAAGATGATTCTCCCACCCAAAATTTATAAATAACAAGGAATCCTCAAAAATACATATTTTACAAATCTTTTTATTTTCTAGGTTGAATTCCTCAGTAAAGTATGTGCCTTATCACCTCCCACTGGACAGCTCTAATGCCCTGCAGATAATTCAGCAGTATCCTTAACAGTGGACAATCTTATTTGACCTTGACCTCAGATAAGCTCATGTATAGGTTATATCAGGTTTTGTGCTGTTGGATGCTATGGCTATCGCTGTGTACTTCAAGCAATAATTAACAGCACAAATGCAACGGTGTAAAATCTGCAGAATAAGTGTGTATGTGAAACTCAACATAAATGGAAAAGTGCTCACTGGCCTACAAATAATTTGTATCAAAATGTGCCCTATGTGAAAGACTGATGAAGTTGAAGGCATAAAATGTGCTCTTCTGATTATTGTTCTCTTCCTTAGTCAGTGATTAGCATATTTATATTCTGACCTTATTCAGTGATTAGCATAACTATATATCTAACGACCTTATTTAGTGACAAACAACTATTTATCTACTGACCTTATTCAGTGATTAGTATAACTATTTATCTACTGACCTTATTCAGTGATTAGCATAACTATTTGTCTACTGGCCTTATTCAGTGATTAGCATAACTATTTGTCTACTGGCCTTATTCAGTGATTAGCATAACTATTTGTCTACTGGCCTTATTCAGTGATTAGCATAACTATTTATCTACTGACCTTATTCAGTGATTAGCACAACTATTTATCTAGTGGCCTTATTCAGTGATTAGCATAACTATTTGTCTACTGGCCTTATTCAGTGATTAGCATAACTATTTATCTACTGACCTTATTTAGTGATTAGCATAACTATTTATCTAATGACCTTATTCAGTGACTAACATCTGTTTATCTAATGACTTTATTCAGTGAGAAACATAACTATTTATCTGCTGACATTATTAAGTGATTAAAATAACTTTATCTAATGACCGTATTCAGTGATTAACATAACTACAGTCAAACCTATTTTAAGCAGTCACCCAGAGCACCTCTGAATAAAGTTCATCTATCAAACTTGGTTCTCAAACAAATACCATGCACCTATATCATTATTGTTATTATTATTACTATCATTGTTATTGTTCTTCTTCTTAATTTTTTTCTTCTTCTTCTGCTGCTTCTTCTTCTTCATCTTCTTCTTCTTCTTCTTCTTCTTATTACTATTAATTTAGGCAATTGGCATAATTTCCTATTCAATGAATCCTCCATATAAGGTTTATCATTCACAAATTCAGGGTTTCATTCATGGATTTTTTCAAGCTTTACCTATGTCAATATTTCATGTAGAACATTTTGCTTATATATATATATATATATATATATATATATATATATATATATGGTAAGGAGGTAGCTACCTCAGCTGCTTATATATTGCAACAGGAGTAGGTGGTCTCAAAAGTAACATACCCTGGGCAAGATATAGAAAGCATCAACCCAGTGATTGACTGGCCACTTTCTTCAGAGACTTGTGATGCTTTTAAGCTGAAAAACTGTTCCCATCATGTATTTACTATCTAATGTACACAAGTATTCATCCTCAGTTCTGTGTTCTTGCAGAATTTGGCATAGCTTTTTTTGAAACTTTTGATCCAACAGAATATTGTCTATGAAATAGTGATTGTTATTTTGGTCCATTATCTACGTAATGAATATCTGGTAAGTACATTGTGACTATCTGTTCATCTTTCTGTGACCACAATGCATTTTGTACATTCAGATATATGCAGACTTTTTCATACTATTATATGAGTTTAGTTATTTTTGGTTTTGTTTTTTAATTTTAATAAATTACAGTCCACCTATCCAAACAAATGAGCAGTGCTTGAAAGCTGAATTTGATTTTTCATACTGTAAACAGTTCATAAAAAGAGCTGACTATGATCTAAATCCCCATACAATTATTGTGCAGTAAACACTGATAGAAATTGTTGAATAGGTCATATTTGATCAACTGAAGCAAATTTGAAATAAAGTTAGTTCTCTATTAATCTTTTCTGATGAATATATTTAATAGTCATCAGTGGATCCCCCTATTCCAGAGAAAAAATGGGAGGTACTAGAAGAATGACAATTTACCTTGAGTATTTATCCCAGCAATTGATTTCTAAGCAATATTGTGGCTGTATTCAGATTCTTAAATAATAATGCAATGGATAGATTAGCCAATTTAAAGTTACAGAGACAGATTGAGTACAGCTAATATAAAGCAAGATAATACATGTTTACACATCAATTCACATGACATGTCTTTACCTAAACAGTACCATTCTTGGGAATGAAAATGCTTCACAGTTAGGATGCCTGAGTGACTACTTTAAGCAGTTAGAAACTGCTGTTTGGTTAGGAAGCACCTGTCAGTTGCCTTCGGAAAGCAAGTGACCATTTAATACATGCATGTCTTTTAAAGAGGAAATTTCATGATGGGATATGGAAATGGCCATTGAGACCATGTAACCGCTATACAAAGGTGACCATTAGGGCAGGTTTAACTGTATTATTGTATTGACCTTATTCAGCAATTAAGATAACTGTATGTAAGTATGTTGTTAAATCTTTTTTATGAGTGTGAATTAAAAACTTGTTAAATAGTTGTATTTTGATGCATATCACTATAGATAACCACATATGAAAAATACATGTTTACAACCTTTATTAATTTTAAACAATGAGTATACTTATGATCCAAATTTTACAGTACAGTGAAACCCCGCTATAGCACACTTTCGGATATAACATGATTGTGGCATGGTTCCCAGAATTTCATATATTTTTTCGTACATGAAAAAGCAAATATTTTGTTCAAACTATGAAAAATTAAGTGTAAAAAATTAATTATCATTTTTGGGGTAGAGATCATGTATAAATTCTGATATAACACGATCGGGGCATGGCTTCCAAAATTTTACAATAATTTCAGAAATTTCTTGAAGTACTGCAAAGTTTAGTGCCAAAATGAACAAGAGTTTGATTTAATAATATGGCAAGATGTATTCTTGAAGAAAAGAGTGTGTTATGATTGCATCTTTTTTATATGAATAAAAATGTTTAATGTTTCTATTTGTGAATATTCATTTCAAATGTGTTAGTAGTCAACACTGCATTTTGATCTTAGCTTATTTTTGAAAGCTGTCAGCTCATTAAACAGTTGATAAGTGGTAATCTTATTATCATTGAATCATGAACAATAAAGCCAGTAAGTCTTCTTTGTGTTTTTCTTCAATGCATTCTGTGTACAATTGTTGCTGAAAAGAAAGAAGATTCTGATCCGAATTTATAAGTCAATTAAGTTAAGTAATTGCTAATCATAAAAGTCAATCTCACTGCTAAAGGTTATTTAAACTATGGGGCAATGATTTATAAAAACATTTTTAATAAAAAAAGAACCAAAGCCGGCAACACGCACATGTGGCTTTGTGGTATTATCAGACAATCGTCATGCAATAAACAGACCTGTGAAAAATATCATGCATTCCCAATACAAATGACTCCATTGTTCCATAACAAGTATTCTTGCTGTAGTTGTTCAAAAACAAATAGGTGTCAGAGTGTTAATTAGTGGGTATTATATAACAGATAACGGGATACAGAAATGTAAGCTTTAACTGTTAAAGAGAAGCTTGAAGCCCTGGGCAGGATTAAGTCCAGAGTTAAACAAATGCAATTAGCTTTGAGATTTAGGTGTTCACAAGTCAAGCAAACAATGTTTTGGACTGAAAAAGTTTCTTATAAGAATTTATAAATCAATTAATTTACCTACCTTTTTAAGAGAAGACAATAGACTATCAATGCCTGCTCGATCAACCATCATACACACTCGCTAAAACAAGTTTATTGCTCGAATTATCAGGAGCAGTTTTGGTCATTGCCACAGACATGTAACCCCCCCCCCCTTCCTTCATCTTAACCTTTATTATTTTCTAGCTTCAGATCATTGACATATACTCAGAAAACTGTCCTTCCTGTGTTAGCATTGATTGGAACAGAACCATTTAAGTTGTTGGGGTGGTAGCCAAATGGCTAATAAAATCAATTCTACTCCCTGCTTTTGCTCTGCAGTGAAGCAAAGTCATAGTTATGAGCAAAAGTTTCAATGAATATTGGGGTTATTTTATTTATTTATATGTTAGAGAATGACTCAGCTGTTTATATGGAACTCACTGTGTACTCGTACAATCAAATGATTTACTCCCAAGCTGGGTTCAGGCAGTTTGCATGTATACACACCTGTACAATTCTCAACGCAAGTACATTACGAGGTCAATACAGTACATTTGACCTCTAGTATGAATTTTCAGCTCAAATACATGTACTTTTCAAACCTAAATACAGGTTTCTTTTTGGAAACCCCCAATGTCTGAATCAGGCATTTTTTTGTCGGTCAGAAATCAGACCCTTTGGACATGTCCAGCAAATATGAATGTTGCGGGGAAGAAAAACTTTTTCATAGGTTTGTGTGAATGTATTAGCAAGAAATTAAATATTATGATTCAGCTGGATCTATCAAACATTTAAAAAAAATATAAATTATGCTTCTTTGTGAACATTTTTGATGGAATTACTATTATGGATACAACCAGATTCGACTGGTGAGTACACATATTCTTAACTATTTACACTTAAGTTGCCAATTTCGTATACATACAAATAAATATTAACATGGAACAAGTTCATAACTGCGTCAATGAAGTCCATAGTATTCCCCCCCCCCCCCCTCAGGGCTTGCATTAAATTCAGACACATAATGATCTATGACAAAATGACTAAATATTATACTTCTGTGTGCATATTTTTGATGGAATTATTATGGATTCGCTCGTACACATACCATGAGATTGGTTGGTGAGTACACATGTTGATACTTGAACTATTCATGTTATACATTAGACATGTACATAAACATGTACCAATGCATGGTTCTCTGAATAAAGTAAAATATTATATGTGCAATCTCTATGTTTGCACTACATGTGTATTTCTCATTTAATATGCATTGATTTAAGATGGTAACTGTGCCAATGAACCACATATTTGGTGCATGCATCATTTTCTTCAGCTGAATGACTTGGTTGGTTATAGCACAGTTTGGTACATAGCACAATGTCATTTTGTGGACCCCGACCATCATGCTGTAGCGGGTTTTCAATGTAATTATTATATATGTGAAACTGTGTTAATCTAGACACTTTTATTCCCACTTGGATTAAAGAATTTCTTCAAAGAATAGTAGATGAAATCTATTTATGGATATGGTAATTCAAATACAGAAACATTTGGATGCAGAGAATCTGGCTTCTGGACACTTCACCTTTAAGAATGAATTAAGCTTTACTTATTGGCCTTTTACTAAATAAAACATAATTGCAGGAATAGTTGTTATTCCACATTTAAAAGTAATTGCAGTAATAGTTGTTATTCCATATTTAAAAGTAATTGCAGTAATAGTTGTTATTCCATATTTAAAAGTAATTGCAGTAATAGTTGTTATTCCATATTTAAAAGTAATTGCAGTAATAGTTGTTATTCCATATTTAAAAGTATATGAATTTTCAACAAGAAAATAGACATATAATAAAGAAAATGATATTTGTTTCTCAGCAAAATGCACTTAAATGTTTGACTATTTTCTAAATACTGTTACATTAAAAACTTGGTGTCAACAACATTGCGTGTTAAAGAGTGACAAGCGGGATCCCTCCTTTGTTGAATAATAAATGCTTGACAACCTCCAGTATGAAGAAAATGTTGAATCATATGAAACAGTGCATTTGCTGAGAAAGTCGATAGATAGATATATCTTGGATGAAATTCATATCATCCTAAATGGCATTGGTGCCTTGATGAAAAGTACTTTGTGCAGCAAGATCATTTGTTTCAGAATACCATCTGCACTTGTTTATAAGTCATCCAACTGCAAACTGCACAGGCCCAGATCTGCCATTGCATGATGCACCAGCAGATCTGGGTCTATGCAGTTTGTTAGGAGTAATCAGTAGAACAAACAGCATAGACCCTGATCTGCATGTGCATTATGCTATTTACAGTTGGACTCGACTTATATGCGAGGACAGATGGTACTTTTTAGAATCACTTATAACAAACTCAGGTGTAGCAGATTTTCAGATATTACACAATTCTGATATAATAACTATTTCTTCACATTTTTGGCAAAATTATATTTGTAAGAAACTAATTTTCCTGTTCCTGCGGATCATGTTATAAATGCTTTTCACTGCCTTTATTCATATTTTCACAGTATTTTCCAGATTTAATATCACACAGTCTAGACTTGGCAGTCACAGTGTATCTTTTTGTCTGTAGGGCCATTTGGCCATTTTAACTTTTATATTTCAAATCATAATTATTCAACTTTTTGAAAATTGTTACATCTTCTGATTCCAATATATAATTGTCATTTAAACTTAGCTTTTGAAACTAAAATCATAGGGTGATGTTGGAGATTCACTGAAGATCAAAGGTCAAAGTCACAATACTTACAGATGAGACAATAAATTTAAGGTTAAATTTTGTCAGAAGCCAGCATTGCAGTATAAATGCTGTCTATTCATGTGTATCTGTGACTGTTGATACATGTGGCTGTTGGATTTTATGCAGCCTTTTGCACCTTCATACAGTTTTGGTGATTATTCTGCCAAAATCGGACAGATTGATTGCAGTCATTGGAATTTGGAACATATTAGACTGGCCAGTTAAAAATCATTTTGTTAGAGTTGGTTCCCCTTAACCTTGATTCCCAGATATGACCTTGTTCTTGATGCAACAGACAATGTAGCCACAAGGTATCTGTTGAATGATGCCTGTATTCTGGCTGGTAAGCCTCTTGTGTCTGGCAGTGCTTTGCGCTTTGAAGGACAGGTAAGTTATTAGATCGATCTTACCATTATTTGTATGGTTTTGCTATACCCTGTTTAAAAAGCACATCCAAAAGATGCCATCACAAAATGTTAGGGTCTACACTGTTCATTCTGCGAGTTATTAATAAAAAACTGTAGACCAGCTCTGTGTACACATCACTGTTGAATGCAGTTTATACAGTTGTAAATAGAATAGGTTCTGATATTTGCAGTCTAGCCTTGTTAATTGAACATCTGTGTATCGGGCCTTTTCTTTAACATGAAGACTTTAGTGGAAACAATTTAGGAGAAAAAAATCTGCTTGAATCAAATTCATCTTTGCAACGGTCAAGTTAATACAATATTTTCAATATAATCTGATGGGAACAGTGACCAACTGTGACAGAAAACATCCTGGCATAAAGGCCTTTTAGCATTGGACAAATGATGCTGCTGTGCCATGAAATATGAATGATGATAAAAAAAACAGAGAAACCATAAAACAGCTTTTTTCATAACATATACAATCAACAGCAATGCATTGGAAACAGTTTCTACTGAAAGCATCTTACTGACCCAGATATCATGACCAACTGCTCTTGCATTTGGCTATCAGGGAGATGTCAGCCAGGTGAGCAATCTCAGACCCACTTTGGCCTCTTGTTCAGATTAAGCCATCAGCAGCAAGATTGTGTATAACTTAGACTAAGATTTTACCAAAAATATGGAGTGTTTTATAACTTTCAATTAAATAAGAAAATTTTATTCACTTTTATGTAGATTTAATATTTGCTATTTATGAGGGCAGTTCACCATCATTGCTTACACAAATATGGCACAGCTAATTAGTTAATCTCAAAATGACAAATATAGATTCCAAATGTACCCATATATAAAAATGTGGGCATTATGTGCAAGAAGATTTGGATCTACACAGTTCACTTAAAATCATATATTGGACAATCAGCATTGACTCGGACTTGTTAACAGACTATACTGTGGCAGATCTTAGTCTATGTTGTGTGCAGTTGGGCACTCGTTATACCCAGGAAAATATGGTATTTTGTTATCTCACCACAAGAAATTTACCAGATAAAGGTCTTTTTGTCCTAAAGTCAGTGTACTTGCAAGGTCAAGGCATCAGGAAACAATTTTTCCACATTATATATACCTTCAAAGTCAACACACTTTTCTTCAACAGTGAATTCTTTTGCAGCTGACAGTGTACAACTACATGGGAGGCCCCTGTTATAGATGCTTGTACCCCAAACCTCCACCCCCAGAGACTGTCACCAACTGCTCAGATGGAGGGGTGCTTGGTGTGGGTAAGTCCAATCAGTTGAAACCAGCTTACTTTGATGTCAGCAGAATTTAAATTTAATACGTACCTTTTTATCAAAATTTGATTTTATTAACCTCTATAAATATGCAGAAAAAAGAATATAAAAGAACAAAAATATGGCAACAACAAAGGTTGGTTGCTTGAATGTTTAAAACAATACTACCACCTGTATGAGAATAAATCAAAATCCTGTCAAGATCAAGCCCTTACACCATGTTTTCATCTGAGTGTTCAACATCAAATGAGTAGATGCAGCCAACAGTACCAAGCCAAGTGGTTACTGCCCACTGTCCATAAAGTTGCACCAAAAGGAGGTTCCAACAATCATGTTGTTAAGAGTGGTAAAATTCAAGTTATATCACCCATGACAAAATGTCTGTGAGATCAGAGATAATTATCCATGGCTTTGAGAAAGCATGACTTGTTTAATTCTGCAATTTGATTATTATTAACCTGACAATTGTTTTTTGATTTTACCAGGAGACTTGATTGACACAATGCTTATTCAGTGGTTTTGTCCAAAAATCAGTGAAGTGTGAGTTTAAGTACTGTGCTGTAATTAGTGTGTATGTGTAGTTTTTAATTTGTTAGTATGCTTTAAGTAATGGTTCTAGTATTTTACTGTCTTGTTCTTTTGGATTAAAAATGTGTGGATAAATTGTGAGTGCTTTCAGGGGAATTAAAATTTTAACAGGAAAGTCTGATACCTGTAATTAGAAGTAAAACTGTTTGCATTTATCTATACTTTATAAGATTATTAATTCAGATGGATCACTACTGTGGTTAAATCTTAAAACACAAAGAATTACAGAAAATAAAATACAATTATTCCATGCTAGTATATTCGACTGCAGTTTCACCTGAATGAAGGAACGATGTAAATAAGCATTAAATATAAATTTTCGTAGATCATTTCATTATTTGTTCTTTCATTTTAAATAATGCTAGTATTTAAATACTTGACACTCATTTCTCTCTATCCTTACTGATTTCACAACACATCAATTTAGGAAGTGAATGGAATTGATAGTTACTGGATACTGTATACATACATGTGAACTCGAACAATTTAAAATGCTTTATAATCCTTTTATAAATTTTGTTATCTGAAAGGGTTAAAAGAAAAGAAACCATGTAAAGGATAGTATTTTATTACAATAATCAAATTAAATCAACAAATAGCAGAGCCTTTTTGATTGTCAGCAATGTATTAGTTAGATAAGGGAGCTTTTTGCATCATTTCTGCATTACATGTGGCTCATTATCCATTTTGTTTTTAAATTTGTGGTTCGAAGCAAGCACAAAATCCATGAAAATTAGTACCCCATGAGCAGTAGTGAAATCAGAATAATTAATGTTTACAGTGACTGCTGGAGACTACTGACAGTTTCGTTGAGGCAAGCTATGTAATTGTTGACTACATTCTGGTTTAAAGATCATAATGAATTGGATGAAATTTTGAGGATAACTGTTGCTCATTCTGTTCATCGTGTTTATTAGTTTATAAAACCTTGTATCTGATGATTTGCAACTTGGAATACAGCAAGCTCACACATTCTTACTTGTAATACTGGTATATACATGTAATCTCTCTCACACACACATGCACGCATGACAGTCAGGTCAAGTTTAATAGACATGACAGTAATAACACAGCAATAACTGGAAGTGCTGGTTACATATTAAAAATTGCAGCTCCCTCAACAAGGAAATGGAAGATTTATGTCAGAAAAATGAGAAATTAAAGGCTGCCTCCTCCTATATTGGTGGGCTAATGTGCTCAAATTTTACAGATGTAATAAATAAAGTTAACTCTGTCAACTGAGTTCATATTATACCTTTGCACGGATTTTCCCTTTAAGCTGTCGACACATTCTGCATGAATAAAATTTCAGAGAATTTTAATTTGCTTGCTAAATTCACTTAAATTTTATGCTGGCTAATATATTTTTTATTACAGTATATGCTACATGTTATACCTCTGAAATAATTAAATTTCCACCCATTTTCCTCATAGTTCCAGGTATAATCGGATGCCTGCAAGCTTTAGAAGCAATCAAGATTCTCACAGGCCAAGACTGTATCTTTTTCTTGTAAAAAATGGTTCCAATGACATGTCTAGATGATTTTCTAACTCAGTGCAATATAAATGAAGTGATTTCACTGTAATTGTTTCAACATTCAAGCATTATGTGCCAAATGGTCATCTTGCATGCATAAAATATCACATGGTCTCTTCACTTTTGATGCATTCAGGGAGTGAAATAAATGTCTTTTTTTTTATTTGTAATATATTCTGTTTCATGATGACCACATAACCTTTTGCAAAGAAATCCATACTTTCATCCACTGTTAGTCAGGATGAAATGCATTTAGATGAAAGCAATAGGAAATTAGAATATATATAATATGTAAAAGTAGTATAGCTACTGTATGTCCTGGCTCAGGCCACAAGGCCACATAACACCTCATTTTCATTTTTTAGAAACCAACATGATAAAAATAATTTAATAACCAGCATAAACCCAAGGAAAATACCAGGTCACTTTTTATTTTTCAAAAACCAGCCACCACAGGATAAAAATAAAATTTAGATAAGATATGTTCTAGCTCAGGCCACCACATTGAATTTAAAACAAAACAAAGATTAATACAAGCGGTTATAACCCTTACTACATAAATTATTAAGTCCTGCATTCTTGCCTAGAAGCGAGTAAAGCAAGTGTTGAATACCACCTGTCGCTCGTTAATTCAGTTACTCATAAGAGTAAAATTGGTAAGTTAAAGTAAATAAATAATGAAGTATTTGCCACCAACTATGAGGTTGTAACTTATTTATTTTTTTAAATGAGAAATTATTACGTCTTACTGCTTTTGAGCCAAAAGTCACAAAGTGAACATGAGCGAGCAACTTGCATGTCATTCTTTAATTAAAAATTTTGCACACTATTTGGGTATTATTCCATAAGCTAGAAGAATATACACGTATTTAATTACGAATGGTTACCAGCAGTTAATTTATATTTTCAACTTCATAACACTTACAGAATAAAACAATTAAAACTTTAGATAAAGAAATAATGGACTTAAGATTTCAAAAACTTACAGTATATTTTACCCTTGTCCAGTTTAACACATTAAATTGGCTAAATAGAGTTATTCAAGTTAACATAGCAAATGAATTTAATGAGATTAAAATATATTATACAGAATATAACTAATTTATATAGAGGCCATTACACAGTTTTGATAAGTACACATTAAAATGTGATGATGATACAATGAACTGATATAGAGCCCAGTATGATATGAAATTTTGGCAAAATCATTTAAACATATCAGTATAGATGGCAACATCAGGATGTGGAATTAACTTGTTGGCATTTATCAGATAAAAGTTTACTTGAATTAGTAAAATTGATATATAGATTTCACATCTACTTTTAGATATGAAAACTATTGATGCAGTGTAAAATGACATCATCTGATGAACAAGCTTTTAATGCAACCAACAGTAATATGGATCTAAAACAATTTAACATAATCAGCGATAATTTTATTACTTTTTTTAAAAGTGATTAGAGATATAAATGGGAAAAATAAATACTTGATTGGTAATGCTCCTGAAGAACACAATGCTGCAAATCAAGGCTTCAGATAAGCTACACCAGATCATGTAAAAGACTCTTATAAATGTAAATATAATTACAGAGCTGGAACAGTTGAATACTCGAGAAATTCTCAGCTGAACAAATAAATTCAGTATTAAGGACTGATGAAAAAACAGGACATACTCACTTTTTATACAAGATAGCAAACGACTTACAGAAGAAGGAATATCTAGGTTTCCACATAATAACATTAGTTCTACATCACGTACCTGGATCAAACTTTGTTGATGGCTTGCACTTGTAGTAAGGAAGAAGCCTATTCATTTGGGGTCAAAGGTCAAGGACACCAATTGAAAAAATAAAAATGGTTTCTGCACAATAACACAAGATCTTCATCACAGACCTGGACCAAATTTTGTGAATGTTTTGCACTTGGGATAAGGAAGAAGCCTATTTATTGGGGGTCAAGGTCGTTGTGACTGAGTGAATACAGATTGTTTCTGCATAATAACATTAGTTCGACATCACAGACCAGGACCAATATTTGTGGATGGCTTGCACCTGGGATAAGGAAGAGGTCTATCATTTATGGACACAAAAGATCAAAGGTCAAGGTGATGGTGAATCAAAACAGAAATATGTTTCTGCACACAAATTTTGGTTATTGACCATGTACTTTCACCAAAGTTTGTGAATGACTTACACATTGGGTAAGAAAGAAGCCTATTGATTTTGGATTCCAAAGGTCAATGTTGTTTTGACTGAAAGAAGAAAAATGGTTTTGGCATAATAACTTTAGTTTTAGATTATGTACCTTGACCAAAGTTTCTGAAGGGCTTGCACTAAAGGTAAGGAAAAGGCCTACTGATTTTAGAATCAAAAGGTCAAAAGTCAAGTCATTGTGGCTCAAATTAAAATGGGTTTTACAGAGTAACTTTTGTTCTAGAGTAAGTTCCTTAACCAAACATTGTGAATGGTTTGAACTTGATGTAATAAAGAAACCTATTGATCCTGTGGTCTCAAGGTCAGAGGTCACTTCATCGTAAGTATGATAAGAAAATAATGGTTTCTGCACATTAAATTTAGCATATAAAGTGCCTACATAGAGGACTATTAAACATAGGGTGGGTGTATAATGTGCCATTCAAGGTGCTCTTGTTGCATATATCTTTTGACAATTTTTGTTTAACTTTCCTCACAGGAATTAAGCTGTATGCTGATTTTCCAACTGATAAGTCACAACAATTTTATGTAATACAAATTCATGAATATTTGACATCATGAAAATTGTATGAAATATACTGTTACAATCCACATTATCAATACCATTTGTATCACATTGATATTGTTTTTGTTTCATGATTATACATTTAATAAAAGCTTGCTTGTATTCATTATATTATATTTCTCCTCATCAAGAAATTGTTTTAGTTAGTAGCCCCTTAGTATGGAATACATGATTACTATCACAATACATACATGATAGTAACACTTAAATACATGATAGTATTATGTGCACGCATGTTAATAACATATATGTTCATGATAATTATCATATATGTATATGATTACTGACACATATGTCTTACATGTCTCTATTAGATAATACATATGTACATATTATTTTTGGCTACATATTGTTTATATGTCTCTATTAGATAATACATATGTACACGTTATTATTGGCTACATATTGTTTACACGTCTTTTATAACTGTTATATATAAATGCACATATTCTCGGAAAATATAACTTTGCATTAATCCAGAACTTTGTAGTAACTGTTTGCTGTAACTTTTATTTTTCTTTTAATATATCAAATAAATGGTCATCACATTGTTGCTCCTGCATAACATGTCAAAGTGTTTCTTATGCTTTCCAGATTCATCTTGTTAAAACTGTGAATCAAATGAGGTTTTTAGTTTCATCGAATGAATGTACCAATGACCTTGAAAATATTTTTCCAAAAAGCTGGATAGCAGCCTTTTAAAACAGTTAAAGGAATTCTTAAATTCATTTTTTCTGCTGTGCAGTGACATATATGCTCACTATGCAGTGCCAAATAAAATGCATGTATACATTTGAAAAAGATGTAGATGTTTTCCCATTCAAAACCATGTAGATCAGACTGTGTCAATTTGGTATAGGTTAATTTTGAAAGTACATAAATGAAGAGAACTTAAAAGATGAGCAATTAATATTGTACCAATAGTAACATATACATATGGTATGTACTATCTATTATAGACACACATAAAAGTAAGACATATGTACATGTTAGTAATGTACACATGTAACAATAATATTTACATACATATTATTATCATGTATGTACATAAAAGATAATATAAAATTAAATGTAATTATCTTTTATGTACTTGTTAACAACTATATCTGTATCTGATAATTATCAGGTACATATGTAATAATTTAATGTACATATATGATAGCTATCAAGTATGTACATGACAACTATAATATCTGCATGTGATAATTATCAGGTACATGTATAATAATTTAATGTACATATATGATAGCTATCAAGTATGTACATGACAACTATCACATATATACATGATATTAACACCTAGGTGGATGATAACATACATACATGGTAAGTGTTGAGTACATAATGCCTATCTAACACCCAACATGGTTGCCATGGTGACCATCTTGAAAATGTGTTATCTTTACTTCCGCTGGTCATATCAAAATGTTGTTTTCTTTCTAAAACACTTTTTATGATGTGTAGATGGTTTGAAATGAAAATTGTGCAGATTTGACATCCAGTATGACCAACATGGTGGGGCAGCCATCATGAAAATCTTGTTATGGCTACTTCTTCTTAACAGGTGGTCATATTGATATGCGGTTTTCACTAAATGACTTCTTATGACTTGTAAAGGGTTCTGAGTAAAAATGGTACCAATCTAACATCCAACATTGCCAAAATGGTAGCCATCTTGAACATCTTGTTATTGATGCTCAGAACTGATGGTCCTATTGACATGGGGTTTTCACTAAAAGACTTCTTATGAAATGTAAATGATAAGAAATGAAAATGGTACAAATCTGACCTTCAACATGGCCATCATGGTCGCTATCTTTAAAATCCTCTTATTGCTACTTGATCCTGATATTTACATGGAGTTTTCATAAAGAGACTTCTTATGGTATGTAGCTGGTCCGACATAAAAATGGTGCAGATATGACCTCTTGATATGGCCACAATAGTGAAAATCTTGTTTTAACTACTCCACCTGAACAGATGGTCATAGCGACATGTTTTTTTTCACTAAAACACTTCATGTTTTATGTAATTATTCCTATATTTAAAATGATGCTGATATAACCTCCAAAATGGCTGCCTCAATAGTCCTCATAAAATTCTTCATATGGCTACTTCTCCTGAATGAATGATTGTATTGACCTGTGCTTTTCACTAAAACACTATAACAGTATGTAGTATGTCCTGAATGAAAATGGTTCTGATCTAACCTCCATCATGGCAACCATAGTGGCCATCAAAAAAATCTTGTAATCACTGCTTCATATGTTAACTTGGTGGCATTGACAGTGTGTCTTCACTAAAACACTTCTTGTAATATTTATGTGGTAATTGGTCATGGATGAATATGGTGAAGATCTGACCACCAACATGTACATGCTACTGTGAACAATTTTGGAACCAAACCTACTTGACCTTGGGGTGAAGTCAGAAATCACTACATGAATTATTGTACTTCATTGAGCTTATGAACACAGTGACTTGTATATATACAAATTAATTTTAAACAGACTTTCGTATTTCATTGTTTTTCAGTAAACACATTCATAGCTCACTGACGTTGATTTCAGAGTCACAGATCTTGACTCAGGGTTGTTATCTGTGATGGCTTATGAGCATTATAACAAACAATTATGAATGGATTGTTATCAAACCCAGTTTATGGATATATCTGAAGAATACTTTAAATGATGCCAGTTCAATAATTTGTTGTTTTTTTTAAACATTATTAATTTTGGATTTAATCAAACTTAGCATTGACAATACATAATACTAATTCATTGATCTTCTATCATGATATCAGATTCAGGGTCAAAGGCCATGAGAAAGAATTTTGTACTGCACTTGTGAACATGTTAACTCAAACATGTAAGAAAATATTTTTGTCACCCAATTTAGTATGATTGAGTTTTACAAGAATATCTGATATGGTTTCAATACTCAGTAGTTCAAATGAGTAAAAGGACAGAAGAAATGGACATTATTTTTGACCAGGAGAACATCAGTCCCTTTGAGGCAGAATTGTTACATATATATTGGATATATTCACTGTGCACAGATCTTTCCTGTCCCCAAAAATTCAATATTTTTTGAGACAGAAATGTTGCTGGTGCAGTAACATCTGTAGTATGTCAGGTGATTTGAATGTTGCTTGGGCATGAACATCTGTAGTATGTCTGGTGATTTGAATGTTGCTTGCACAGTAACATCTGTAGTATGTCTGGTGATTTGAATGTTGCTTGGGCAGTAACATCTGTAGTATGTCTAGTGATTTGAATGTTGCTTGGGCAGCAACATCTGTAGTATGTCAGGTGATTTGAATGTTGATTGGGCAGTAACATCATAGTATGTGTGTTGATCTGAATGTTGATTGGGCAGTAACATCACAGTATGTCTGGTGATTTGAATGTTGATTGGGCTGTAGCATCATTGTATGTCTGGTGATCTGAATGTTGTTTGGGTAGTAACATCTATAGTATGTCTGGTGATCTCAATGTTGATTGGGCAGTCACATCTGTAGTATGTCTGGTGATTTAAATGTTGCTTGGGCAGTAACATCTGTAGTATGTCTGGTGATTTGAATATGAAAAAGTGAAGCATTACCATTACTGATCTATTAAAAGTCATTTTGAGTTTACAACAAAGTCTTTGTTATAAACTAAACTTGTTACATTCATTCTAATGACATTACAATTTATTTTGGTTGAAAACACATAGTATTTATATGACTCCACTTGCACCCATGATCCACCATCTTTTTCCCCCCAAAAAATCTGAGCAAAATCCTCCATTATATGTGGTGGTGTGGGATAGGGAAACCCAATGTTGGTGTATTTGATGGATTCTATTATTTTCACCTATGTGACATAACAGTCTGGTGAAATTGAAATCCTAACAGATTTCAGAAGAAACACTTGTTCATCAAATAAGTGCTAGTTTTACAATGATGCTGATATGTGTAATACAAAATCAGTTCTTACCATATGTAATCACGTATAGCCTAGTCCAAATGCAAACAACATAGACCCTGATCTGCCATCACATAATGCACCAGCAGATCAGTGTCTATGTTGTTTGTTCTACTGATTACTCCTAACAAACTGCATAAACCCAGATCTGTCTGCACATTACGCAACAGCATATCTGGGTCTGTGTTGTTTGCTGTTGGACTAGACTTATAAGTGAGTATATATGGTATTTGTCATGCCTAACACTTGTATGGAAGCAAGATTGAACATTGGTAACATCAACTGTGTATGTCTGATAGACTGTCAGTCATTGGTCCAACTCCAACTATCTTATTTTTGAGAGACACCCTGTTTTATGAAATGTATGAATACAAGGTCTTTCTGTACTTTGTATAATTTTAATTTAAAACTAGAAGTCTGTGTTTGTCAAACATGTATCTCCACACTTACCTGTTTGAACACGACTCCAATTTGAGCCTCGCAACCAAGTCCCATGGGGTAAGGGCTAATGATTGCTGCATAAATGCTTTTTGTCTCTTTAAGTTCATTAAGTACTTACATTGTAATTTGTTTGTTGCCTCATTCTTTATTTTCTAATGTGTATTGAGCTAAGGCAAGTATATTTGTGATTGTAACTTAGTTATATCAAATGGATTATGTGAGTCAACTTTATGGTGTAAGTCATCACCTTCCAGTGATCTTTGCAACTCCAGGTGGTAGATAAAACATTTAAACTTCAGAAATGGACCAAGACAATCACAATAACCCCAACGCTTTTTAAAAAGCATGGAGATAATGAATCAGTTAGTTTTCTTGGCCATTTCTAGAGAAAAAATAATGTCAGACAATGTGATAATGAAGTGTAAATTGTTATGATCTTTATTAAGTAATCAAAAACTTTTCATTGACAAGGTAATGTTGTTTTAATTTTTATTTTCATTATATATTGTAACTTATTTGTTACCTCATTCTTTATTTCTAAAGTGTATTGAGTTAAGGCAAGTATAATTGTTGTTGTATAGCAAATGGATTATGGAATACAAATATCGTATGTCAGTCATCATCTTCCCGCCATCTTCACTATACAAGGTGGTGGAAGATACACCTAAACTTTAGAACAGAATAATTATTTGATTTGTTCTTAAAGACATGTATTTCCCATAACTGTCAACAAGCTTCATACGCCCAGAAGATGCTGTTATTTGATGCACTTGATGGCAGCTTCCGGACCATCAAACTAAGGGGGAGACAACCTCAGTGTCCAGTGTGTGGAGATAATCCATCCATTACTAAGCTGATCGATTATGAACAGTTCTGTGGAGCAAAAGCCACTGATAAGGTATTTTTCATTCTTCACATACTTGATAGTATGTCCTCTTTTGAAAATCAAGTGGGGTTTTTTTTCTTAAACATTTTTAATTAATTTATGATCTTTGAAATCTTTTATGCTAAATTTTTAAATTTACATTGCCTTCAAAAATGTCCTTTACATAATGTTTTTTGTGACATTTTCATTCATGACATCAAAACAGAGTTTCAAAATATCTGCTCTCATGGGAGAAAATAACAAATATATGCTAGTTTAAACAAACAGGTATTTTTATGGTTTCAGGTAACAAATATAATATTTGTTTAGGTTTCAAGACAAAAAATCGCAAAATAAACAAAATGTTAAAATGAAGCATTATCTTAGAAAATATTTGGAGAGAAAGCAAGTGTGACAACTTTTGGAGGGCTGTGTTTGGATCTTAAAATTGGTGTGGAAAATCAAAAAAGGTAAATTCTGAAAAAGTGTCATATTAGTTGTGCATAAACAATCTTATTATCACCTATTCATTCTTATCCATGTTGTCAGTTACACTCACTTTCACTTGTATACATCTGATTCAAGAATTCATACAAACTTTATGGATTGCCTCTCTCTCTCTCTCTCTCTCCCTCCCTCTCTCTCTCTCTCTCTCTCTGACTTATCTAAAATAGTTTGGGGACAGATTTGCTAAATAACTTTATGATTTTAGACAATTTCCACTAGATGTAATTTATGGTACAAGAAGATCAGCACAGACATCAAAATCTATTGAAATGATACAAAATACTAGCACAGTTGTTGTCATTGCTGTAACATGATATTTCATAAAATATCTCAAAAGTCAATCATAGAATTTTTTTAAACAGTAGAAAGTAGAAATAAAATCACATTTGAAACAATTTGGAGGATATTGTAGAGATTTTCTATCAGAATTTAGTAAATTATATGAGAAGAGAAAAAGGTGAGACAATCATTACATTTTGATTTGCAGAACTAGTGAATAAGCATTGTTTATTGAACATCATATTTAATTTTGGGGATTTTCCCTGCAAATTTACAGCTTATTTTCAGACACATGTAATATCATATTCATGCATATGGTAATTCTAGCTGCAGTCAGTACTGCAAGGGAAATAACCATATTTATCATAAGTGAGAAATCAGCCTCCATATTTCTGTCATTAACATACACTTAAAACTTTTATTTATCTTTTACTCTTTTTAAAAAAAATCATCTTTAGGATAAAGTACTGGAGTTGTTGAAGCCAGAAGAGCGAATACCTGTAAAGGTAAATACATGTACTCATTTTTTGCAGTTAGATAAGGCTATTTTGAACTTTTATATATTTTAGTGGTAGTATTGTTGCCGTTTTTGTCTTAGTCCTGAGAATTTTCCTTTGTCTTATCAGACCTATTGCATTAGTGGTTGCAATATATCATTGCCAGTACCTAAAGGTACAAATACATTTTATAGCAGTTGATCAATTTTTTAGCATGTCAATGATCTGGAATGATTTTCTAAAACAAACTCTTCACACACAGGACAAGATAAAAATCTAAATATAATTAAACCATAAAGATCATGACTTGGTTATGACACTTATACATATTAGGTTATCTTAAACAAAGATACAGAGGAACTTGTTAAAACCAACCAATGAGTATTTCAGATCTGACCTTTGTGACTGCAAAATTTATTCTGTCTTAATTTTGGATAAATTTCACACTCAGTACTTTGGCTGTCTTCCCATCCCATTAATGGCTAGATTACAGAGGTCCACTGTACAGTAGAGTAGGTGATTTCAGAGCCAATTAGCTGTTGAAAAGTCTAGGTTTTGCCACTCCACTTTTGGGGCAGCATTTGCTGGCCTATGTTTGATAGGCAAGGATCCATGGAAGTGTGTGACTTGCACAGGTTGATAGCTTATTTATAAATCATTAAAAATGCCAGAGAGAGACTAATTGGTCAATATGATGTGTAATAATGAGTTGACATAAAGATAAACAATCAGGCTATTGACATGTGAAAGTCAGTTTTCTGTGGAATCTTGATTACAAAATATAGGCAGAAAATACCACACTGTGTGAGGGGTGGCAGAATTCTGACTTTTCAATAGGCATATGTCACCTATTGTCTTCATAACATATCTCATTGGTGGAGTGATTTCAGAGACTTGGTATAAGAACTGTTACATGTCCCTGACATTGCCTCTCTCTCTGTGGAAAAAGTTTGAATAATCAGTATAATTATAATCAGGATTTTTAAAATAAATTATGTGTTTTCTTTTGCAGGAGTACAATACCTTGTTAAAGGAAGGGACACCCCATGTTCTGGTGGATGTCAGACAGCCAGTGGAACTGGACATTTGCCAGTTACCCTACCCTTGTCTTAGTATCCTTATTATGTTGTCTGTCATTACTGAGTCTACATCCAAATGCTTTTTCACTTTCCTCATTAAGTCTGTTGTTTGCAGTTGGACTTGATTTATAAGTGAGTATATACAGTACTTCTATCATTTATTTCATTTAAATTTGTATCTTCTTCACTTTTGTGATGATGAGACTTCTTTATTCAGTTGTTTGTTTATGTAATTGATTTTCTTGCCCAGCTGGGCATATTAACCTGTTAGGGAAAATGTACATCAACTGGATTTATAGTTTCTAAGGGTCCATGGCTAGTTATTGATGGTTCACAAGATGCAGTCTTAAAACATTGTGGGCCCAAGGCTAGCATTTGATGGTCCAGGATGTGCTTGCAATACTTACAGAGAATTCTGATAATAATTTAGGTCAAGGTTGATGGTCAGCTTTGTCAATCAATAAGCAAGTTAATCAGAGTTATTGCCCCTTTGGCATTTTACAATTAAGACCCATTTTCCATTAAAGTTGATAACTTTTCATTGAGTAAATGGTTCCATGTCATATTTGTCACACAGATACTTTTATTAAATCAAAGTCATTTGATTTTCTGTGTTTCTGCAACATTTAATGGGGTCTTTTGAGCTACCCATTTCCAAATTGAAGATTCCAAATACTGACTTAAAATATTATATAAATCAGCATGTTCTATATATATTGGCAAAATATGTGAATTGAACACTCCACGAGCAAGCTTTAGAACATCAAACCCATGGAAAGTGGCATCCCTCATATAGAAAAAATTGGAGGTGGTATCATGCAGATCACACATACCTGACTCATGCATACCTCCAGAAGGGTGAACCTTGACCAGAGTGCATACCCTGTCAATGTCCACTGACAGTGGAACACATTCTTGTTTAGTGTATTGGCTTCCACCCTATGAGACAGAAGTTGTTTAATGTCAACTTAATTAAAAAAAACTGTACATTATACCACTAGAGAATATATTGGACTTACTGAGTGAATGCAGTGTATATATGAAAAAAATTGACCCTATATTTTAAGGATTTTATAATTTTTACCTCTATTTTTCGCATTTACTGTCAAAGAATTGTAACATCTTTACCTTTTATCATTTCTTTTGTAATACTACATGTTTACATTTATTTGGAAGGGTTTGTCTTCCAGAAGATTTTTTGCATTTCTTTATATCTGTTTTTCTTTATCTCTATTTTGTTAGAACTTAACTTTTAATTGGCACTAAGTGCTGACATGTCATTATACCTTATACATATGTTGACTTTTAAAAGAATGCAGTTTATATAACAGATTTTAACCCTTTATTTTAAGGCTTTTATATTTATTACCTCTATCTTTTATTTTATATACCTTTTAAAGAAGTGTAACATCTTTACCTTTTTCCTTTTATCTTGTAGGACTACATGTTTCCATTTATTTAGAAGGATATATGTTCCTCCAAATTTTATCTGCAATTTTCTTTACAATTTTTAGATCATAACTTTTATTCAGTGCTATATACCCAGTATAGTGCTGATATCCTGTTTAACCTAATGTGCAGATGTGCCATTAAAGTCTATACATATATATATATATATATATATCTATATATATATATATATAGCAGAGGTATTCATTACTGTCAGTGTCAGTCTAAATATTTACATAAATTACAAATAATGTTATTGTGGATTTAAATATGTATTTCTTAACATACAAAAGATATTCCCATTGACCATGTAGAAAAACAACAGAGCATAGAAAAAATAGAGGGTCAAGTGCGTTCCCTATCTGACATGAGGCTGAATGAGAAAGTTCCTGTGATAGTTGTTTGTAGAAGAGGAAATGACTCTCAGTTAGCTGCCAGAAGATTACAAACTATTCTAAAGGACTTTAATGTAGATGTAAAAGATATAGTGGGTGGCCTGACGGCATGGGCAAAGCAAGTAGATCCAACATTTCCCACATACTAATACATAGTTGTTATATGTCATCAGCCATTTAACATCAGACTTTTGTCACAGCTGATTTACAGTTTCTTATTCTTCTAACATCATGTGCATCAACAGATATTAACTATATATTGTAAAGTTATTAATGTTTTTAATGAATAAATACAGCAAAGCTATTGTTCTACATGTTGTACATTTTTAATTTCAGTTTGTCATTATTATGTGCTCTATATTGGGTAGTTTTACAAAAGTTTTTTTTTTTTGCACTTCAGTCTTGTGGGATGTTTTCATGCATACCCTGGATGCTTCCAATAAATATTGCTTCATATTTGAAACCTTTTACAATGTTTTGAGTTTTTATTTGACTAATAGTTGCAAAAGTAGCAATAATAAAATAACAGCCACAAAAATGTCCCGTTATGCAGTGCATGAACCTTTTTCAGGACTCATGGTACAAGTATATTTTTGAAACCAATTCCACACACCCAACTAGTACCACCACAAAGATTGATAATAAATAATTCATAAAAGGACTTCTCTTATGTAATGCAGGAATAATCTATTTTCACAACATTTCAAAAAGAATTACATCTGTAATATTTAGACAGCTATAATAGGATGGTTCTATTATTCAGTCTGGTAAATGTCAAAGACTTTCCACCCCACCCCCAATAAAAGCCCATAATACTCATCATGATAATGATGTTTTATGTATAACTCGTTGAGAACAACCAGTTGAAATAATCTCTCTCTTCAGTGTCTAGTCATTGAAGAGCTGCCCACATCATTTTTAAAAAGAAAAGCAGATAAAGGATAAAGAATCTTAGATGTACAAGGTATTCTAGAGGGACAGCATGTCAATAGCTAAGAATTATTATTGAACACACAACATCTAGTGACACAAAGTTGTTGAGAAATTGGGATAGCTAGACCAATCATTCTTTATGTTGTCTTTTTAAATCCCATATGGGGATACAAGAACATCAAAAATCAAAATTAACAAATAAAATAGACAACTCATACTTTTGTGCATCAGCATTAAAAACCAAAATACAAAACACCAGACCAGTCAGACAGAAGTGCAAGTAATACAGTGTCTGGCAGGATTTTTACAGGTAAATAAATGTTATATTTAAATTAGGTGTTGGCTATTTTCCAGACTAGGTGATGCAGAACTCAATATATTATCATGCCAGATGCAGCATATACCAGAGGTGCAAAGAGAGCATGGTATGATCCTGGACAATTAAAACAACAAAGCATATTCCATCAGGGTCTGTTTATACCTCAGATCAATCCACAAGAGATATAAACCAATAGCTTACAGATGTACTGATTGCTTTCAAGTATTTTACCATGCAATAGGTAAGATTGCAAAACTTGCGTATGGAAAAATTAGGACCGAAAAATTAAAAAACGCACTGTATTCACAGAGTGAGATGAAAAACATTTGTGAGAACAAATAATTGAAAACAAAGTAAGGGACCACTCCCATTTAGCAGGGAAGTATAGAGGTTCATAACAAATAGAGTATTATTTTAAGTATCCAAAATACATACCACTTTTATTCATTATGACCTTGGTAAAATATGATCTAGATGAAGAGGTAAAAATCATAGTGAACAACAATGAGAAGTATATATTTCTTTAGCAAGGATTTCAGTTTCATTGGTTCATAAAAGAAATAACATAAAATTGCAGTCATATTTTTAGACAGTTTTAGGTTCTTAAAACAGTCTATAGAACACCTGGCTAAAAATTGGATTGATGAAAAGTTAACAGATTCACTGAAACAGTTTGCAAATATGCAGTCTAAATACATGAGGAAAGACATTTACCAGCATGAATACATGCGATGGGTAGCTTTACAAGTTTTAATAAAACAGCTATACCTCCAACAGAAAATTTTTACTATTCAATTAACAAATCAAATATATCAAATGATAATTACCAATGTGTTACAGATTTCATGGAACATTTTAATATTCATACACTTGGAGAGCTAGATGACTATTATGTAAAGATAGATAGATTGACACTATGTCACATTTTTGAGCAGTTTAGGAATCTTAGTGTAAATAATTACAAACCTGACCTTGCTCACTTTTATAGTGCTGCTGGTTTGGTAAATGATCCATGTTTGAAGATATGAGGTGTAGAACTTGAACTTTTAAAAGATTATGACATGTAGATATTTGAGAGTGGAAAAATAGGTAGAATTAGATGACATCACATAGATACATACACTCGAGCAAATGAATACTACTTGGATAAAAAATGGGCTGATACAAATGGTCATGAGTACGAAAGGTCAGGGTCTTTGTCGTTTATTTTACACCTAAATCCAACGAATCATTTACGAATGCCATGAGCCAAAACACGCTGGTAAGAGTACTCGGATGGGCAGCTGATGAACAAATTAAACGAATAAATGAAAATTTGTTCAAGAAACCAGACAAATATGATACTGGTTGCATTTTATAAATGGATTTGGGGATTCTATTATGCATGCATGATATTTTAAAGACTACCCGTTAGCTCCAGAGAAATTAATTGCAGATGAACATGATTTATCAGACTTGCAGAATTTTATATATCATTACAAGGGTACAAACACAACCGTACGAAAACTATTATGTGCATTGAAAAACAAAAATATGTAAATTACAGCATAAACTTAAAGCTTACATACAGTTGGGTTTAAAACTTTAATAATAATAATAATAATAATAATAATAATAACAATAATAAAAATACAGAATTGTCTTGCTTGAACAATAACTTGTCTTAAATCTTACAATGAACGAATACAAATTTGATACAAGAAGCAACAAATGACTTTGAAAAAGACTTCAAATTAATGAATAAAAGTGTTCTGTAAAGAAAGTGAGAATCTGAGGGAAAGAAACACTAAATATATGTACAGATCAAAAATAAATTTCAAATGCCTTAAAGATCTATCATTTGACAGGAGAACAATTAATTATTGACGATGACTTGCTGTTAATCAGTCTGAAAAACAAGAAAATATAATTAATCAAACCAATCTACGATGTATTTACAGTGTCAGAGTTATCAAAATGGTTGATGTACAATATTCACTGAGAATCTCAACAACAACAAAAAATACGGTGATAGAATCGGACTGTTTATGACTACTACTCATTCTTTGTGCATTCATTGTTGAGACAGAAAAAAAACTATTACATGAAGGTTTACATCAAATTCTATGACACCAGTGACAATCCAAAGGATAACATATTTGGTTTACCACAAATGAATAAGAAAGATCGCAGACTTTTCAAGAATGAACTTCATGGCATCCCACTTGGAGAGTTGTGTCTGTTCAGGTCCAAATTTTATTCATTCAGGACTAAAACCGATCAGATTTAGGTTTCAACTGGAATACACAAAAAATGTGTGATCAAAATAATTGATAATTAGAAATGTACAAAGATTGCTTATTTAATTACAAGGAAAATTACCAGTAAATGTATTTACTGAAACTTTATGACTTTTCTGTCCCTTTCAAAGAATCCTCCTTATGATATTACGGTGCATTGGGAAATTTATTTCCATAATGATAGGGAACTGGTGATATTTGGTGGGCTAATTAGAGGGTTTCCAATCCCTATGTACTTTAATCTCTGTTATTACATACAAAAAATTTCTCAGCAGCCTACACACTAACACTCATCACAATTGCAGTGAATATGTATGTGTTAGTTGGTAAAAATCATTAAGTTCCGATTGTCTGTTTTACATTATTTTCTGGGTGGGCAGATGTGTTAGGATGAGTAGATACATATAGAGTACATGTATCATCCAGGTTGTTTTTAAGTCTAGGTCACCAAACCTTGTTCTCTCAATCATTCATTCAAGTAATCAATCCAGTGTATTTTACCTGTTTTAACTGAACTCGGCAGTTAATCTTCCATGATTGTATCGTGTAAAAAATTCTTTCTTCATTAGATTTATTAGGATCAAATGATTTGAACAGATATTTGTAACACGTAAATGCTAGACCGTTAGCTATTGCTCCAATAATACTTTACTGCTGCTGCCACTTATTCGTAGGTAAAATTTGTATTTTACATCCTGAATGAATATATGTTGTTGTTTTGTTGTTGTTGTTGTTGTTGTTGTTTTCTTCTTTTTTTCTGGGAGGGGGTCCTCTAGATTGTATGTGCATGATTATTTTGCAACGTATTGGTCGTCACCTCTCGTGAGGTCTTTTTTACAGTCAAATGGATAAGAAACACGTTGGCTTCCTACATTTGATCCCATGCAAAAATCGATATAAAAACCCCAAGTATTTTAAAGGTTCAATATACAAGATGGCAAAAATTGTGCATAAGGCTGTGTTAACTAATCATTTATTTTATATACCTTTTACATAATTTTAAAGTCTTTACCTTTTCTATTGCATCTTGTACTTGATGTTAGCATTTATTTGGAAGAGTTTATCTTCTTCAAGTTTTTGAGCAATTTTTCATTTTTACATTTTTTGAACTTTGCTTTTAATTGGTACCATATAGCCACGATTGTGCTGATGTGCCGTTAAACGCTACTACTTACATACTGATTTCTTTATTTGAATGACCTATTGATATACTAACATTATTTTATCAAAACGTGATGGAGCTTAGTCAAATCCATAAGTGTTAAATCATTTCTTGTGGTTAAGTTCAGTTTCACAAAAGTTAAACATCAGACACCCTTTTATAGCCGTTGTTGTCAGAATAGAAATGAAACTAAATGACTTGAACTCACACTTAAATCAATACCATTTACGTACCCATCACTAATATGAAAAATCGTACAGTATGTAATATTTGCTTGTTTTTGTTGTTTTCTATCTTTTTTTAGTTAACTCTGCTACTCTGAAATGTTATTAGTGTTAGCTGTTTTCTTATTGTTGAAGTCAGTAATTTTTGTGTTAAAATCATTCATTACCTTTTTAGTATCTTTGTTTGTTTTTTTCGTTTTTTTTTTCATTATACAGATCTCTGTAACTGTTCCAGATCTGATTACAAAGTGTTATACTCTTCCAGAGATTTTTTTTTCACCATGTCAGTCTGCAAAGCATTATTGATCTCATTCTCATTGTTTTTCCTCTGCTCGACAAATTGTTGGAAGTTATGTATCATCTCACCTGATCTTTTATTGTCTGCAAGGCTTGTACAGCGGCCGATAAGGTTCTGAATCTCTCTGTGGACAAATTTATGTGCATCTATAATATTGTTGGGGATTTTATTCCTGTTCTTATCTGTCTGATTTTGTAAAACTTAGATTTTGTTAGCTTTTTTCTATTACTACTCTGTTCAATAGCTGTTAATGTATTGTCTACACTTTCTCTCCAGATTTTAATCTCTTTCAAATTGTTACCCTCCAAAGTTAACGTACTGGAGTATATCATCTTGTTTATGGACATAATTTCTATTAGCTGCTTTAAATTTTCGTACCCGATCTGATAGATTGGTAATATGCATATTGTTGAGGTGTAAATATGTGTTAATTGCTTGTCCCGGTGTAGCATATTAGAACTTTTGGTCATAAGGAATTTTGGCCACAAGGACTAGTGGTCATAGTACTATCGGTCACAGGATACCAAATACAAAAACTATTATTATATTGGTTTCGTGTGACGGATTTTCTGCAAGACCATTCAAAACAAGTATTAATTTCGTTTTCTGTCTAAATCACTATAAAATAATGACCATACTAATCAAAAACAAGCGTTGGTTTAGTTTGACTGTTTTCTGTCTTAATCACGATAAAACTATTATACTTTTAGTTTCGTGTGACTGACTTTCAGCAAGATCATTCAAAACAAGTATTATCTTCGTTTTAGTTCTAAGTCACTGTAATAACTGACTCTGCTTGAGTTAATTAAAAACAAGTGTTAGTTTCGTTTGACTGGGTTTCTGTCTAAATCACGGTAAATTATCGAAATTTTGGATCATGTATAAAAGGAATGAATTTTGCACGGATGTGATTAGTTTTGAAAATGGAAGTACAAGGTACATATGGAACTTCTACGCGTGGAAAAAATTTTTTTTATACTTAACGGTTACGAGTACACTAGGCATAGAGAAAATGCACAGGGACATGTTATCTGGAGATGTTGTATGGCATGAATAATTAAATGGAAAACTAATGCACTTTCTGGTTTGAAGATTGGTCGACAAGATATCAAACATCACAACCATGAAGGCAACGTTGTAAGAGCGCTCCTTCGAAAAGCTGTTGGTGAGATGAAGGAGAAGATGACAGAATCGCTTACGGGACCAAGTGCAATAAAAGGATCTGTATCCGCAACGCTTGCTCCACGCGTTCTCATGGCGCTATCAAGGTGTTCTTAGTTGAATTGACAGTTGCACCGTCATAAGCAGAAGGTTCTAGAATCTGGCGATGGTGAGACAGCACTTCCGCCATGTCCTACATGTTTGGACTTTGACTCCCGTTTCGATTGGTTGACCTCGTACTTCATGACACAGGAAACGGTGATGATCGAATTCTACTTCTAGGATATTGAGAACTGTTGGACGGTTTGGATAGAGCTCCAATGCGGATGGTTGACTGGACGCTCAAGGTTGTATCTGGCCTCTTTTGACAACTTTACAGTATTCACTTTCATTTTGTTACCGGTGTCAGTTCTGCTTGCTACCGAATAAAACTCGCGAAACATACAACCGTGTACTGGAAGAGGTGAAACGGTTAATTCCTGATGCTGCACCGAATGTGATCTTGACCGATTTTGAAATAAACATAATGTCGGCATTCAGAAATGCATTTCCGAGTGCTAGAGTAACAGGATGTTACTTCCATCAGTCGCAAAGTGTTCTCCGCAAAGTGAATGAAATTGGGATGAAAGTCGAGTATGAAACCAATGATGAGCTTCGTGGCTCAATTAGATGTCTCGCAGTGCTCGCCCATGTTCCAGCTGACGACGTGGCTGAGGCTTTTGATATTCTGGCAGATACAATGCCTACTGTTGAACACATGGATGAACTATTGAGCTATTTCGAGCACACGTACGACTGCATGAAGCAGAAAACCGCTTTTCTGCAATGGGTTTCCGGAGACGAACAACCTGCTCTGAAGCGTTATCGCCTCCTGAGAGAGAAAGACAGACAGACAGACAGACAAAGACAGGGAGAGACAGAGAGACAGACAGAGAATCATCGGAGCCAAAGCAACGTGCAACTAATTGGATGTGATAACATACTTGCGTGCATATTTAGGACTAATAACTTAAGCACAAATTCTCGGTAGAAACTATAATGCATAAAATTGACTAAAATAGCTACATATATATCCTAGTAATTCTTTATTATTATAGTTCAGAATTATTATGCTTGATACTGTTTACGGTAAATACAAATTACTTCCTCTATTAGGATTGTTAAATGCTTGCATCTAACAGATGTCAGTCGGTTAAATAAAATAGCCAACATATTTATTATTACATATGATTGATACCTATGACCAATAGTCCCTATGACCAAAATTCATTATGACCAAATGTCATTAGGACTATACGTCCTATGACCAATTTACCTATGACCGTTAATACTAGAGCCTTTTTCTCAACAAAACATTTATATAGGCAAAATTTAAACATCATGTGCTTAAAGTTTTCTTTTCAACTTGTATCCTTTCTTGTAAGTTTCTCTGGTAACTCTTTATCTTTTACTGTTTGCCCCTCTAAAATATTTCTTGTCTTCAATTCTTCTATGTCCCCCTTCACTGAAGCTCAAAATTTCTGTGTTGCTTATGTTTTTCCCTTGTGCCATCTACACTTGTTGATGATCACAATTAACTCTTCATTGTTGTTTTTATTGTCATTTTGCTTTTGATATCGTCAATACTGTGCAACTTACTCATTGCAGAAATTACTGTTTCATCATGTTTTAAATCTTTGTTGTAGATTAACTTCTTTACATCTAATTCAAAACAAATCCTATCAATTGTTTCACTTAACCAGATGAAAGCCAAAGTAACAACTACACCGATAGTTATTTTTGCATTTCCTAATCCAGATGATGTTATTCCTATACAACCTGAAACCTTTACCATTTTATATGCTTCGATGCATTTCTTTGCAGTGTATGATCTCTTTGACCAATTATTTTTAATCTCGTTAATTATTTTCAGTCTCAAACCAAGATCATCGTCCATAGAATGTGTAATGGTTTGCTTGCCTCATATATATAAGACTTTTTATGATGTCTAGTTGGTACCAAATGAAAATGGTGCCAATCTGACATCTAGTGTGGCCACTGAGGTAGCCATTTTAAAATAATTTTTATTGCTACTCTTACAATATGGAAAGTCATATTGTCATGACGTTTTCACCAGAAGACTAATTATGATATCTAGTTAGTTCTGAATTAAAATGGTCCTGATCTGACCTCAAATATGGCCGCCATTGTAACCATCTTGAAACTCTTCTTATCGCTACTCCTAATTGGAACGTCAAATCGACATGGGGTTTTCTCCAGATCAGAACGTCAAATCGACATGGGATTTTCTCAAGAAGACTTGTTATGGCGTCTAGTTGATCCTGAATGAAAATGATACCGATCTAATATCCAATATGGCCACAATGGCGGCCGTTTGGAAAATCTTGTTATTGAAACTCCTCCACATTTAACCGTCATATCGACATACGGTTTTCACCAAAATACGTTTTATTGTTTCTAGTTGGTCCTGAATGAAAATGGTGCACATCAAACATCCAATATGGCTGCCACAATGATCATATCGAAAATCTTGTCACTAATTCTCTAGAATACATAGTCATATTGGCATGGGGTTTCACGAAAATTCTTCTAATGGTGTCTAGTTTGTTCTAAATGAAAATGGTGCCGATCTTACATCCAATATGGCTGCCACAGCGGCTAATTTGACAATCAAAATAATAAATGGTCTTATCTTAAACTACTGGAAATTTTGTTCAGACAGTACAGCATCAGTCCCTTCGAGGGATTCTTTTAAATTTCCATTTCCTCAGTCAGTTTTCTTTGTTGCATTTGTAACATTTTCCAACTGAGTGTGCATAAGATATTGATTGTACCATTCATTTGTGTTGTATCATTTCAACTACTACTTCATGCCAATGAAGGTTCTGATTAAAGGTGCACTGGATTTAACTTCATCCATGTGGTGTAGAACCCCTCCAATATCAACTGATCATGGTTAATTTTGTGGCAGTGCATTGTGATTAGAGATTTTTATAGATGTGTTCAAATTGTCGATTGTGCAATTTTTGTCTGGGAAAAATGCATAGCTGGTTTTGTAATTTATATACTTTTTTTGTATGAAATGTTTAAGAGAAGTTTCATTTCCCCATGATTGCATTGACATTTAAGTGATTTTCAAAATCTTATAGTCTATATTGTAGTCTTTTACATTGCATCTATTTTCAGCTCTTTTTTTTAGATGTACTTTGAATGAACTTCATATCTGTGAGTATCTCTTATCTTTTATTCTGTGGTGTCATTTATTACCGTGCTATGATATTGTCTTCATTATGGTCATTTATTACCGTGCTATGACATTGTCTTCATTGTGGTCATTTATTACCGTGCTATGATATTGTCTTCATTGTAGTCATTTATTACCGTGTTATGACATTGTCTTCATTGTAGTCATTTATTACCGTGCTATGACATTGTCTTCATTGTGGTCATTTATTACCGTGCTATGACATTGTCTTCATTGTAGTCATTTATTACCGTGCTATGATATTGTCTTCATTGTAGTCATTTATTACCGTGCTATGATATTGTCTTCATTGTGGTGTCATTTATTACCGTGCTATGACATTGTCTTCATTGTAGTCATTCATTACCGTCCTATGATATTATCTTCATTGTGGTCATTTATTACCGTGCTATGACATTGTCTTCATTGTGGTGTCATTTATTACCGTGCTATGATATTGTCTTCATTGTGGTCATTTATTACCGTGCTATGATATTGTCTTCATTGCGGTCATTTATTACCGTGCTATGATATTGTCTTCATTGTAGTCATTTATTACCGTGCTATGATATTGTCTTCATTGTGGTCATTTATTACCGTGCTATGATATTGTCTTCATTGCGGTCATTTATTACCGTGCTATGATATTGTCTTCATTGTGGTGTCATTTATTACCGTGCTATGATATTGTCTTCATTGTAGTCATTTATTACCGTGCTATTTTATTGTCTTCATTGCGGTCATTTATTACCGTGCTATGACATTGTCTTCATTGAGGTGTCATTTATTACCGTGCTATGATATTGTCTTCATTGTAGTCATTTATTACCGTGCTATGATATTGTCTTCATTGTGGTCATTTATTACCGTGCTATGACATTTTCTTCATTGTGGTGTCATTTATTATCGTGCTATGATATTGTCTTCATTGTAGTCGTTTATTACCGTGCTATGACATTGTCTTCATTGTGGTCATTTATTACCGTGCTATGACATTGTCTTCATTGCGGTCATTTATTACCGTGCTATGACATTGTCTTCATTGCGGTCATTTATTACCGTGCTATGACATTGTCTTCATTGCGGTCATTTTTTACCGTGTTATGACATTGTCTTCATTGTGGTGTCATTTATTACCGTGTTATGACATTGTCTTCATTGTGGTGTCATTTATTACCGTGCTATGACATTGTCTTCATTGCGGTCATTTATTACCGTGCTATGATATTGTCTTCATTGCGGTCATTTATTACCGTGCTATGACATTGTCTTCATTGTGGTGTCATTTATTACCGTGTTATGACATTGTCTTCATTGTGGTGTCATTTATTACCGTGTTATGACATTGTCTTCATTGTGGTGTCATTTATTACCGTGCTATGACATTGTCTTCATTGTGGTGTCATTTATTACCGTGCTATGACATTGTCTTCATTGCGGTCATTTTTTACCGTGTTATGACATTGTCTTCATTGTGGTGTCATTTATTACCGTGTTATGACATTGTCTTCATTGTGGTGTCATTTATTACCGTGCTATGACATTGTCTTCATTGCGGTCATTTATTACCGTGCTATGATATTGTCTTCATTGCGGTCATTTATTACCGTGCTATGACATTGTCTTCATTGTGGTGTCATTTATTACCGTGTTATGACATTGTCTTCATTGTGGTGTCATTTATTACCGTGTTATGACATTGTCTTCATTGTGGTGTCATTTATTACCGTGCTATGACATTGTCTTCATTGCGGTCATTTTTTACCGTGTTATGACATTGTCTTCATTGTGGTGTCATTTATTACCGTGCTATGACATTGTCTTCATTGTGGTGTCATTTATTACCGTGCTATGACATTGTCTTCATTGTGGTGTCATTTATTACCGTGCTATGACATTGTCTTCATTGTGGTGTCATTTATTACCGTGCTATGATATGGTCTTCATTGTGGTGTCATTTATTACCGTGCTATGATATGGTCTTCATTGTGGTGTCATTTATTACCGTGTTATGACATTGTCTTCATTGTGGTGTCATTTATTACCGTGTTATGACATTGTCTTCATTGTAGTCTCTTTATCAAGTTTTTCATGTGCACCATTTTGTTATTTACTTGTGATGTTTTGGATGTACACTCTTTTTTCCCTGTTATTTCACACATCAAGCATGTTTTGATTCCTTCATTTTCTATTGCACCTTTTCTTCCACATCAATGACATTCTAGGAGCTCGTTAATTTTCAAAACCTCAAAGTTTTCATACTCCATAATACTGATATTCATATATAGTTCTTCAGTCATCTCCAATGGAGAGTTGTGAATTTGGCAAGATTATTTATTTAATGGTATATTTTTTCAGCTGATTCCCAACCATTAAACGACTAAACATTTCTTTTCCACTTCCCGAGTACATACTTTTTGCCGTTCATTCTTTTGGTGTTCATGATCTTTTCAGATTTCTAGATCTCGTCTTGTTTCGCATATAGAGATAACTCTTGTTGGTATAATATGCACTCTATATCCTCTCCGTTCAAGTCTTACAGTTTGTAAATGACTGGACCACCTAAAGGTACTTTCCTGATTTTTCATATTTCCACGGTAAAGTTAGGACGATAGCCATTTTCAAAAAGTGTTTTGTATTTCGAATTTCTAACTGTTTCACCAACTATTATTTGAATTTAGGCGTTCCAAATGCATATGTTGTCAGGTAACCGAGTATACTGATCCATTCTTTTAATTTATTTTCTTCCTTGTTTGTTTCAACGGGAGTCATGTCTATTGATCTGCGATGAGTATTATTGTATCAATCTATTAAATTTGGTAAAATAGCAAGTCTTTTGGGGGGTTAATTTTGAGTGAAATAATTCCATGTTCTAGTTTTTAGAGTTCTGTGAAACCTTTCCACCGCATATGCCTTTTTGTCTGAATAAATTGAATAGTATTCGATGTTTACTTTTTCCAACAGATTTTTAGATTTCCTGTTGTAAAACTCTTTTGCCTCATCATACTGTCTTTTCACGTTTTCGCTTTTTAGAGATTTCTCCATAAACATTGTGCATGTCATTTCCTTTTGTTGTTTTTTTTTTTTACTTTTTCAGCCCAAGAGCATTTTTTTAAAAATATAGCTCACTGTCAACTTTTTTTTGGTATCCATTGTATATTTCACATTCTTGCATGTTTACAATGTCTGTCTACCACTGGTCATCCACGTGACTTAGGTGAACCCTTTTGTATGCAATTCTTTTCATCGCATGCTTGTGAAATGTCTAAGTAAATTGTTCAGTATATCACTCTTCCAATTGAGCGTACCTTGTTTTATATTTGTACGTTTAATATGTTCCCACAGCCAAATAATATTTGCATAAACAACTTGACTTTCAGGATCTTAGTAGAGCTGTCTAAAATACTGTTCTCAACAAGCCAACAGGAAATCTATCTACAATTTCCAACGTTTTTCAATCCCTTCAAATGTATATGGTTGACCATGTGATGTTTTAAATCTGACTTTGTACTCCGTTCTATCACTGTTGTAAAGTGTACAAGATATTCAAATATGGTACTGTACATTGATCCAAATGCAAATTTGTGTATTTACTGACATCGAATACATAATTTATTCCTTCCTAATGCTTCACTGTTTTCACCTCCTTGCTATCACGGCTGATTCTAATTATTTCGATGTTATCGTCATAAAATATAATAGGTAAATAAGCCATCTTTTGTAAAGCATTCCAAAATATCTTATTTTATATATTTGTAATCAGCAAATTATTATTATTCGTATGCTGTTGTATGTTATTTCGTAACACATCTATCTTTGACCACACTTTTATCTCATCCAAACTTGTAATCGTATAGGCATTAGCTCTATATATCAACATTGTTGCTCTCATATTAAAAAGTCATTAAATATTTATATCACCTCTCTGATGCCTAGAACAATACTGAAAATCAGGGGTTATCAAAGAAATGTACGATTTATTAAGATGGGACCTTTTTGAGGAGTTCCAGAGAGTCGCTCTAAACAGACTTTGACTTTGTCACTGGCACTTGTCAATCTGGCTGTAAATACAAAAGCTATCACTGAAAAATATGTGCAAAGATATGTTTGGACAAAGTTTAATTTGTCACATTATTTGTTCTGAAAACAGACAGACAATCAAGCATTGAATCCAACCCTCAACCATATAGATCTAAATCAATTTAACATAATTTGTAATAACTTTATTATTCTACCACATCATGATTGGAGAAATATTAATGGAATAAAATAAATATCTTATTAATAATGGACCTATAGAAGATAAAATTGTCCATGTGTCTGCACCAGCTAGTGTGTTCAGTTCTCTCAAAAGAAACTGTAATTACAAGGCCGGAACAGTTGAATATTCCAGAAAACTATCAGCTGAAGAAATTAGTAAAATTTAAATATCTGATGAAATAATGGGATGGACATATTTCATTCTAAAAGATAGCAACGGATTAACAAGTGAAGGAATAGAGCGTCTAAATCAGAGTACTAAATCATATGTGATATGTATTTTAGGCGCTGAAGTACAAAACAGAACAACTATTACACAATCTGTTTCTTCTGTTCAAGACACAGTAAAAAGAAAAAGCTATTTTAAAAATTAATTGTAGGTGAAAAAGGTTATGACACAGATGAAAACATCACAACAAAACTTCTGCAATTTATTTCAGATTCAAAAGTTTGACTAAACTATGTAGTTCGTGGTGATGGTATATTTATTTTACCTTGTGATACGGTTGTGAAAATAGGAAGTATAGTAGGTTACAAAAACAATTTACAAAAATTATCAGATTCATTTGGACTAGAAGTCAATGCTACTATAACTACTGACATAACAAAAACTGTAACAAGAGAAGTTGGTAAAAAGTCTTCAACAATTCCTTAAATGGCAGACAACGAATAATGTTAATAACAATTATGTAGACAAGTCTACAACTTGGACGTCAGGACACATAAACACAACTATAATACCTACAATTAGTATTTATCATGATATAATAGACCTTGATCAAGAAACAAGTAAACAAGCATTTATAATTATATCTATGGTGTACTTTACTTTTTTAAATAAATTAACTATCTAATATCTAATCCTTTATTTTCTTTATTAATAAATGTAAACATTTTAGTACAGTTACAGAGAAAAAGCTAAGTAATGCCAGAATTAATAAATACAATCACGTTATCAACTATTGAAGAAATAACTTATCCAACTAATGTTAAAACCATGCTTATTACACTGCCAATTATACTAGGCAATGCTTCTTTCTTCTTTTTTTTTTTTCTTCTTTTTTATGTAACTTAAGGAAATTGTCGGCAATATTTGTCATACCTTTTTTAAATTTATCAATAAAAAGAATATGTGAATCCACAGCTACCACTACCACAACCACCTCCTGATATTGTTAATAGTTCTACGGCATTTGCTTTTGTTATACCAAGAGTTGCTGCTATAGACCACTATCTGTAAAAACAGTAGCAATTGTTACACCTTTTCTATGAACGACCGTTTTAACCTATCACCTAGGAATTGCAGGCATTACAGAACTTGTTGCTTCTCTAGCCTTTACAGGGTTTGGTGTAACTATATCAGGATTTGTTGCAAAATCCAAGCCAGTACACAATTAAGTTTTAAAACACGATGAGATTGTGGAAGTTCAATAGTATTGATAAAATGTTGAGTAAAAACAATGAGTGATAATTAAATAAGTCACGATGAACTAATATTTAAATAGAATAAATAGTTGCAACGATATAGCCTCAAATTCAAGGATTCTTGTTACTAAAATGGAAACCTGACACTATTTAAGGGCTAATCCTACGGTAACGGCGAAGCCTACTTACATTACTGTGGATGGGCAGTCTGAGACAAAAATATAGCTTCCAAATCCATGAATGATAATTACTTAATTTTTGTTTATGCACAACTTGATGACCTTGATTTATTTGTATGTACATATTGCCAGTCTTATAATGCGCTTTATCATGAAAATGACAATTAAGGGAGGTATTGGTGGTGTGGCAGGCTGATATAAGGTAGGATTATATTGCCAAGTCATAAGATAACACTTGTATAGGGAGGATGTACATGTACCTTGAAATTGGGAAGCAGATTGGGATTTGTGCAAGAAGCTATTATTAGCCTCTTAGACGTGCCGTCTACATGGGGTTTGTTGGAGGATCACGTATGGTGTGCATGATCAGAACCCTTCCTATTGGGTAGCATTGACAGCTGTATTCAAATAGCCAACCAAAGTAGATGGTCTGGATGTACCATCGCAGGATCATATAGAGTACCACGTGTTCAGTCACTTCTCTGGCCATTCGAAGGTACAGACAATGGGTATGGAGACTCGGCATCCAACTATTCTTATGGATTTATGCTGGATCTGAATCTGGTGATTTTTCACACCGTTGCTCTCTCTGTGGGGGCTACTCATGGGCTAGAATCTGAAAAGAACACTATAGAGACTATGATGATTCCCAATCGGTGCTAGGCTGATCCCAGCATTAAAGTGTATTCTGGACTGATCCCAGCATAAGTAGACTGTGCTAGGCTGATCCCAGCTCAAGTAATATCTGTGCTAGGCTGATCCAGCATTTGAGTGTATTCTGGGCTGATAACAGCTAAAGCAGAATCGGTGCTAGACTGATCCCAGCATTAAAGTGTATTCTGGGCTTATCCCAGCATAAGTAGACTGCTAGCCTTTATGTTTTTTTTTAGTATAGCATACGAGTATCCGATTGGGGAAAATACTCCCTAGCCCATGGCAGCTCCATGAGAAATTAATGAAGCAACACTAATGATAACGCTAGAGGCAAAGCCCACCCTGTAGGCACCAATGGGAGGTGTCTGGGGTGGTGGCGGGCCAGCATAAATCCATTAGAATAGTTTGATGCCGAGACTCCATAACCATTATATGTACCTTCGAACGGCCAGAGAAGTGACTGAACACGTGGTACTCTATATAATCCTGCGATGCTACATCCAGACCATCTACTTTGGTTGGCTATTTGAATACAGCTGTCAATGCTACCCAATAGGAAGGGTTCTGATCATGCACACCATACGTGATCCTCCAACAAACCCCACTTAGACAGCAAGTGTAAGGGACTAACAATAGATTCTTGCACAAATCCCAGTCTGCTTCCCAATTTCAAGGTACATGTACAACCCCCCTTATACAAGTGTTAGCTTATGACTAGGCAATATAATCCTACCTTATATCAACCTGCCACACCACCAATACCTCCCTTAATTGTCATTTTCATGATAAAGCTCATATAAGACTGGCAATATGTACATAAAAATAAATCAAGGTCATCAAGTTGTGCATAAACAAAAATTAAGTAATTATCATTTTATGCACAACAAAATACAGATGTATACGAGGAAAGGTTTAATATATGCATTGTAAGAAAGTAAAGGTTACACGAGGATATGCATTCTCTCTATTTCGATTCAACAAGTCAACTACATCAAAATGTATAACTACAATAACATAAATAATTAAATAAATAAAATATTTGGCTCTCTCTGTGGGGGCTACTCATGGGATAGAATCTGAATGGAACACTATGCAAGACTATGATGATTCCCAATCGGTGCTAGGCTGATACCAGCATTAAAGTATATTCTGGGCTGATCCCAGCATAAGTATACTGTGCTAGGCTCAAGTAACATCGGTGCTAGGCTGATCCCAGCATTTGAGTATTCTGGGCTGATCCCAGCTAAAGTAGAATCGGTGCTAGGCTGATCCCAGCATTTAACGTGTATTCTGGGCTGATTTTAGCATAAGTAGACTGCTAGGCTGATCCCAGCTCAAGTAACATCTGTGCTAGGCTGATCCCAGCATTCGAGTGTATTCTGGGCTGATCCCAGATTAAGTAGGCTATGTGTTAGGCTGATCCGATTGGGGAAAATACCAAAATGAATTTGATATTAAAATTTATCAATTGAGAGCCCCCAATGTGATCGGTTATTACAATATTCCAAATGATAAAAAAAACAATGTATTCTACTATATCAATTATAAGAATGAAACGAAGACATGCCCAATGATTTCAATATTTTTTAATTGTACATGAAAAAGTCATAGAGGAAATTACTGGGAATAGCGACAACGAAGAAAGCATGAATAATGAATGCCAGAAATTTAACTCCAAAGTTTAAAAAGTTGGAGCAATAGTGACACAGTGTATATACCGAAATACAATTCTAAATTACTTGGACTGAATAGTCAGAGATCTATAAATACAATTACCGAATCAGATTCATTTTGTTGATTTTTAAAGCCTAAACACATATATATTTCCCCTGATCAACTAAACAATACAAAGAGTTACTGTAACGGCTACTACTCTACTCTATTAGAGCCCCTGCCCGTTAAAATGTATTTCACCGTGTTTTCATCTCATAAAATGTTATCAGCCCATATCAACAAATACAAAGAGGTACAATACACAGATTAAATGTACACAAATTAAAGAGATGATGATAAAATACTAATAGATTATAATGGTATGTAGTGGCGGCGCGAGGGTTTGAGGCGCCCAAAGGCAATGTTCTTTAATGGCGCCCCCCCCCCCTCACACACCGAGGGCCCCGGGGGCAATGTTCTTTAGTGGCGTCCCTACTTTGTCACAAAGAACAGTTTTTATATCACAGTTGCAAACCTCCAATCCTCAACCCCCCCCCCCCCCCCATCTAAGCCCTGAAACCGGGGGCTTAGGTGGGGAAGGGTGTGGCACAAAAGTTCCTGACTACGCCCCTCCTCGCCTGGCGCCCGGTTGCAATAGCCCCCCTCCCTCCGACACCCTCCTCGCGCCGCCACTGATAGTATGACAATTACATATATCTTTAGTATAGCCGTTTAATCTGAAATAAATGGCAGAATAATCTGTATGTGATTTTAGTAATTTTGGTTTTAAATTCACAGAGGAAGATGAAGCACTAAGTCAATCATTGAACAATGACTTAGACTTGAACAACAACCGTATTACAAATTTAGCAGACCCTGTAGACAAATCTGATGCATAAACAGTTTGTATAAAACATGTTGACACCCAAATATGTAAGACTTTTGAGAATAATAATTTTTACAGATATCAAAATATGGAGAGAACAAGTAATAGGTAATTAACAGCTGCGGATCAGAGTATCACAGAAAAATCTACTACCCTGTCAGAACTGCAAGTACAACCTGATGATAACATGAAGATTTTAGATGTACAGAACTTGTTTAAGCAGAGAGCTGTCTGAAACTATGCGAGCTTTACAAACTGTTAAAGCGGAATCAAACATAAGGCAAGCAAACTACATACAGCAATACTTGCAACCATTTGAATATCAACCTTAGAGAGTGAGGTGGATGAAATAAAGAAGTCTGTATAAAATACAATGCATTACAATCACAGATTCAGCATTTGGAGAAACAATTAAACGACGAGAAGAAGCAGAATGATGAAGATATTCAAAAGATGGTTGAGGACTTTAAACCTGGTGTGAACAAGTTGGAATATCGGCTGACAGATGTCTGTAGTAGTCTTTCACAATTACAGAGGTAGAATGACTTTGAAGAAGTCCACAGAAAAATAGAGGACTTGAAGAATAAGACTAATGTGAGTTCAAACTACGGTTAGATTTACGAAAGCAACTTACGATTTATCTATTTCAGATTTAAGTGATAAAATAAAAGATTAAAAATGATCAAGGTTTAGTAACTCTAAATAATGAACTATCTGCTGGAATAAAACAAAAAGGACAAGTAATTAAAATCACATATTCTACATTATTAGATACAGTACAAGAATTAGATAGAGAGATACCTAGTATGACTAATACTATATATAGCGTGCAGATAAAAACCAATGAGCTAATAGAAAAATAGTAATGAAAAAGATAGTAAATGAAAAAGAGACAAGGTTCTAACAGAAAGTAAAGTATATACAGATCAAGAACTTAATAAAATAAAACTGTTAAAAGATGAGGATTTTTTTTTACTACATGTTCGATGTCTTTATGTTGGAAATTAAGACATTTTTTAAAAATTTTTTATAAAACTTCTTAGTTGGTATTCTATCATCTGTAGTTATTTTTCAATCTACATAATATTTATTCACTGCGTAGTGAATCTAAAAATAATAACATTATGGATATAAAGGCCCCCTCACTCAGTCCCTTCGCTCCGGGTCAAAAGGGGTGGGCGCCTTGGTCCGCAATGCGCTGGCTTTTTATCCTCGGTTTGTCGTTTAAATAATTTAATTAACCAGGTTCAGGCAATGTTAGATCTGAAATTTAGTGGGTAAAATTTTAAATTAAAAATCATTCAGATTGGAGAATATGATTTTTTTTTTAATCAAAATAAAAATTAATAACCACGTACCTTTCATCCACAACAATTGAAAGCAAAAATTTAATTTTCTGAAGATGCAGTCCTTGCTGAATCACTAATAGAAACACTAACAATCCAGTTTAACTGTTCAGCTCGTAAGGTAAGATTTTGCAGATAAAAACGGGGAAGAAATAATTATAGGTAGGTCAATGTTATCTCATTCGATTTATAATATAAACCTATGTATTATAGTACAACCTAATGAAAGGAAATGTTAATTTTGGAAAGAAATTATAAATGTCACAGATCATCGTGCAAAATGTTTTAAATGTTTGCTCCGGAAAAACAAGTGATTACATAGATTAGCAATGTTGTGGTGGTGGTGGTAGAATGACTAGTACATCTGGGAGATACCAGGGTGGAAGTTAATGACGTCACAATAGTTTTTTCCTAATGCGGCTGTCATGACATGTGTAAGTCTTCATGAGTAATTTATTATTACAAATATGTGCAAACTGCTGAGGCTTAAAAAATAAAGATTACATTATTGTATCTAGCAACCTCTTGTAGATGCTTCTAGTCAACAAATCATAAAATTTTAGTAAATTCATAGCAAATATGAAAGTTATTTTAACTCGAAATCAAATATAATTTAATTTCCCTTTTAATACTAATATATTAGAAAAGATTAACAACACGTCCAAAGTAAGAATGGAATGGCATGGGAATAAACGTTTGGCAGCGTCAGGGTATCTAGTTGTAACAGGTATTGTTTTTAGCATCAGTCAGGGTATCTAGTTGTAACAGGTATTGTTTTTAGCATCAGTCAGGGTATCTAGTTGTAACAGGTATTGTTTTTAGCATCAGTCAGGGTATCTAGTTGTAACAGGTATTGTTTTTAGCATCAGTCAGGGTATCTAGTTGTAACAGGTATTGTTTTTAGCATCAGTCAGGGTATCCAGTTGTAACAGGTATTGTTTTTAGCATCAGTCAGGGTATCTAGTTGTAACAAGTATTGTTTTTAGCATCAGTCAGGGTATCTAGTTGTAACAGGTATTGTTTTTAGCATCAGAATTACATGTATAGACATCTTATCAAAAACATGCTAATGCGGTCTATTTTTAGAATTAGATGGTGTTACCTTTTTCAGAATTTCTAGAAAACAATTCTCAAAATCAAAGTTTTGTACACAATGACACTAATCAGTATGATTGATTTTCAGCCTTTTTTTCTAGCTCAAAGTTTTGGATGTGCAATGTTACCACTATCAATCTCTCTTAAAATCCAGAGGTAGGTAATTGTTCTTGTTTGTGTCATATTATAATCTTTTGACGTTTTATCCGATTTTCACGAGTTCTGATACGGCAGATAATTTTGATTCACGTGGGCCGTAAATCTGACATCTCATATAAGCCGATTTTATCTCAGTTCTTTCTTATATGTTTGCAATGATTTTTGTAACAGGCAGTTTAAAATCTGCATCAGTAGTTGATTTAAGAACGTTAACTTTACAAAGATTTTTGTAACAGGCAGTTTTAAAATCTGCATCAGTAGTTGATTTACTAGAACTTGTGTAGGATATTAACAATAGTTGTACTTTGTTGTCATTTTATACACGGATTTTGCAGTTCGCTCCTGCGTGCTTTGTTACCGGTTTGACCGTGTTTGCGTGCATACCGAGGTGTTCCCCACGTGGCCGTATGTGCTGCACAGAATGTGTGTACTATCTATTTTTTGTTGTTGGTGGTGGTGGTAGAACAGGAAAAATAATTTGTTCCCATAATTTGAAATTTAACGTCATAATGGTTATGTAACTTAAGATTGTGCGTTTTACTCACATCGTTATAGTATAAAAACAATTAAAGATTACAATCTCTGGATTTTTCGTACCCTCTGACAGATAAAACTGGATTGAACGCGCGTTATTGTATTGTTGGAAATCCATTAATAATGAAGACTGTTGCAGAATCTATTATATCATCCCAGTTTCCTCTGTTCCGTGTGTACTCTTTATGGTTTTCTCGAGTCTCGAGTCTCCTTTACATTCGACATGAAATAAACAATTTCGGGAGCCGCATTGGCTCATTCGTTAACGTGCCGGACTCACAACCGAAAGTGTGCGGGTTCGAATCCTACTATCGGACTAGCCTAGGTCAGCTACTTTACTCCAATTAAAGCACTAAATAACCTATGTGTTGCTATGCAAAAATAAAAAATTTCAGGATGTGCCTCTTATTGTTTCGTGTTTTTCAAAGATCATCACCCGTCTCGCCACCCCACCCCCCCCGAAAAGAGACAACAACGGATTGTGCGTGCATGCATGTGCTGTGGTAAATGTGTATAGCTGATCATTTTGGTCTCTGACACAATTCATACCTTCAAATTACATCGAAGATGATTTGGAAATGTGCTTAAAAGTCTTAGAATTTGGGTCCAATATCCTTGGGGAGAGGTGGTTTGATTGCACCGGGAGAGGCATGGATAACTATGAAGGTTCGCACTTTTTTCAGATCTCTGTTTGAATTTGATTTATGACTTTTATAGAATGTTTGTTTCGTTGCATAACATGTGCATGACGTTCTTTTTCAAATTGGAGAGAATACAGTCACCTGATAATTTTAAATATTCACAAATTTTCCTGCTCATGTTTGTCTGTCGGCGGCAAATGTCGCGCAATTTAACTTCGACAGAGCTGAAATAGTGTTTGTAAACACTTCAAACAATCAACCCACTTGAGGAAATTGCACTTAAATCAAATTTCCGAAAGAAAGAGTGAAAAACAAAATGACAACGCAGATATTTGTGGTCAAGCTAGCTGAAGTTAGGCCAATTTTATCTCTCACATATCCGCCCAGTCGTGGACACTTCAATGGCCGCTGGGATCCATTCTCGTGGCAACCAGGGTATGCTACCCATATTTGTCTAGGAATTTGTGGAATTAAAAATGTAATCATTAATACCAATGATAGGATTCAGGCGGTTTAAAAGGCCACTGGTAAACTATGATACTTGAGGCTCGATGCAATGTTTCCTTAAGCCAGATTGACTGTGATTTATCCGCTAAATCGCCAGCAACAGTTTGAGGACTTGTTCTTGCGATAAAAGGACCAGATTTTCGAGGTTTTGCTAAACCTGGTGACAAACTTTTAATCCGTATGTGATGACAGCAATTCAAAATATAAAACGGTGCTTAGGTGCCTCCACAAGTAAGAGAGAACATAACTTAAACTGATCTAATTTAAGTATTTTACAAGAAGAAGTGTGTTTTTAGAAAACGAATGCCCTGCCACAAACCTTAATTGGACGGACGGACGCACGGACAGACAAGGGGAACACTATATGCCCTTTTCACATCCGTTTCAGGGCATAAAAATAATACCGGTATATTGGTAAAAATATAGTAACAGAAAATTGGAGCGATACGTAATTTCAACCAATAAAAACCTTAAAACACGAAGAGACATGCCTCTTTTTCCTTCCTTTTGTAGGATAAATTTGCTCTTGGTCAAGCTGTAGGAACACCTTTTCAAAAAGAAAATTGACAAATATACATCATTTAACAGTATATGAATCAGTAATTTTAATAAACAATAGTCCATTTCAGTTAAGACTGTCCCACCCACCCCACACAGCCCTCGCTTTCTCCAGCAGGAACAAAAACGGAAAACTTTATATCTCTTGCATTGGAATAGAAAGTCCCGCAAGCATGTTGAAATTTGGGATCTGTTCTCAAGGAAAAGTTTGCATTATAAGAGGATCAGTTATGTACATAAGCAAAATGTATCATTGACATCGTCTTATATCTGGGAAAGCTGTCTGAAACAAATAAAATTAAACAAAATATCGGATGCATTCATTTCAGGGTTTGACATCCTCTTTTTATTTACCCTTTGTGATATGTCAGAGAGAGAGAGAGAGAGAGAGAGAGAGAGAGAGAGAGAGAGAGAGAGAGAGAGAGAGAGAGCTACGTTTCTTGCCCGGTCAAAAGATTAATCTGTTAATAATCTGGATTGGTTCACTAAGATCATCATAACCAACTTCCAACTTCATTTGTCAGTGATGATTATTTAGATTCGCGAGTTTGTTGATGTGTTCAACCAATTATGGTATTCATTGCTCCTATCTGATGAAATTATTGTGTCATTAAAACTTTCCATCACGTTTATTTATTTATTTATTTATTTATTTATTTATTTATTTATTTATTTATTTATTTATTTATTTATTGTCTGAAAGAAAGTGGACTAAGCGTTGACGGTCGACGAAGATAAAGAGAGGCAAGGGAACTAATTCAGTGTCTATAGATCTTGTCTCGTTGCTATTACACGAGTCGGTTTGTCCTACACTTGATTAATTACCTAAAAGAAATGTGATTTTATCGAGCCGTATGTTTACCGCTCAATAGCATCTCTATGATGTTAAAGGTATGCAGATTGCAGAATCGTTAATGTCACAGGAATCTTAAGGCACGCTGAAGACTTAGGTTGATCTTGATTTAAACCTTTAAGTGCATGTTTATACACTTCAAATAGTTATTATGATAACAATCCATGCGGATGATACTACTGGTTATAAGTAAATAACAAACTTAAAAAGCATCTTAACTTTTTTTTTATTTATTTATTTTTTTAATTGTGGCGGAGTATTTTATTCCGCGGGAATAATCACTTGAAAAGTAGATTTACATTCGCTTTTCATATCAGTTCATTATTCCACACAAGAACACCGGAAATAACTAATAACTGAATTGACCCGTCCATCAATTAAACAACCGGATAAATAAATGATACATTTACATTAGTTGATTCTTAATTATGTCGTTATTTTAACAGATTTCATACTACATGTATTGACACCTTAATTTACACACATGTATATGCGAATTAAATCGATTCCATGAATAAAATTGTAGTGTGTTGTGTTGTGTTACATGAGACTTTTCAGGTCGATTTTTTATTTTTGAACTTCCATGTAAATTGTCTTCCTCATCTTTTTCTTGGTCTTCTTTTTCAACACCACTACTACCACCACCGCCACCAACAGCAGTAACTACTACTACGACTCTCATTTGCATTTTACGAAAGAAAAATAAGTGGCCTTCGCTGTAATTTTACTAACATCATAATTCACACGCCCAACAAGCATGCATTTTGGTTTCCCAACCGCTTTGAATCTCTACAATGACGTGTACATAGAGAAATCAATTTATCCTGTATTTTTTACGTATATTTCAATCGAATAGGATCGTTGTTTTCATGTTTTATTTAAAGAAACTGAAATAAATATGTAAATAGATAATAAAGAGGTAATTCATTAAGTAATGAAAGATTTTATATTATTATTGTAGCGGTGCCTTTCCCTCAAAATATGTATCATCCAGTTTCAAGGGATGTCTTCTATCATATAGTAGTAGTAGTATCCCCAACATGTGTTAAGGTATTCTGATAAGCACACAAGCAGTGTGGGATTTTTATCACTTGATTTCACTTTACCATTCAATTTCAATCAAGTATTTTATAAATTGTTCTGGTTTGGGGTTTTGTTGTTGTTTTAAATGATCACATTAGCCTGTAACAGTAAGATTGATAAGACCTTTAAAAGGCGTGATGCAACTTGTTGGCTTAGGGAGAACATTGAAATTATTAATATTATTATTATTATTATTATTATCCTTCTCTTCAATGATTAACGTTTACTTAACATAATGGAGAGTCATTACAATAAATTAGAGAAAGTAAGACATGTCTTTTTATTTACGGTTCATTAGCGGAAAATGGCAGGTAAGTAAACAGTATCCTACAAATAATTAAATAAGCACAGGTGATAACAATTAGCTATCATATCACAAATTGTTTAATTTGCACATATGTTTTTCTTTATGCAAAGCAAACTTTCCTTCCTGAGCTTGCTTTAATTGATCGATGTTGATTCGAAAACCTGATTGAAAATTGCAATCAAGACAAATTGGAAGTAATTATCATTTGTTATGACCTCGGGTTGTTCCTTTTCTAATAATGGACCCCAGTTTAGCTTGGAACTTCATCAGTGAATAGGAAAGATTTACCATTTTCTTGTGTTCTTTCTTGTTTCACTTATTTAAGATGGATTATCTCGAGGTGCGAAAACTGCTTTGTACCTAATGATTTAATGGTTAAATTGCTGTTCCGTCCTTCTTATCGGGGGATTAAGGTGGAAGAAAACAATCAATTGTTAATTAAAGCTGGTTGCCTTAAGAGGAAATTAGTTGTAACAAGGAACAAAGATGTTAGACTTGTTTAAACTCCCTTGAGTTTTCATAGGGATCTACAGGAAATTATTATCCGATTGTGTCAAAGTTGGCTAAAATTGCCTAGCCAATCCGGTAATGGGTATTGTCGTCCAGTAAACTTCGGATTGGCCGATAACGGTTCCCCACACTGATATAACTTCAGTGTACTATAGTATTCCAATTTATATGTAGACTGGATACAAATCTATCATTAATCTATATCTATGTGCACAATTGTCTGTGTATATGCAATTTTTTTAATTGAAAATAGTGCTGTTTTTCCATGGATATTTGACACCTGTGGATTCCATACGTTAACAATAACAAATTTACCTGATCTAGGAGACATCGTAAGGAGAAAGTACCTGTATTTCACCAGTAATTTTCAGTCTGAACTGAGAGCGGGATATTGGAGTTACCCGAATCGCTGAAAATTTGTCTTGCTGGGAATTTGATCTTGGCATGTCGCGTGGTTAATGATACCTGATGGTGCTAATTGCAAAGCTGTAAAAATGTCTGGAAATTACCCCGCAATAAAATAATCATCTGTTCAATTAAGTGAATTTATTCGTAGTGATAGTGATAATTCGTTGTCACCCATAGTGGATAACATACTGAATGACAGTAGTGAGTTGCTAATAATCTCTTGTTTCATTCGTCTCTGGACCTATAATGGTCCTTACAAAGTGCCTTTTCGACTGACAGTTTTGAAAACTGCAAAAATGGCTTTGGAAATATATTGAACGCCAAAATCCATTTTCAAGAGGATATTGTTTTCCTGTTTCAAAAAGGATTATAGAAGTCTAATATAAAGGTTGCATCCAGTCTTTTGCGATGATTGAAGTTGAAAGTATTCACAAGACTTTTAATCCCATGGCCGGTAAGTATATATTTACTTTATTTTAATCCCATGGCCGGTAAGTACATATGCGGTCAGTGGCGTACTAAGGTTAAATGGCGCCCGGGGCGACGATGATGGCACAAAGGGCCAGAATACGAGGCCCCAATTTTTATCAGCTGTTTTGGCGCCCCAAGACCTCTGGCGCCTTTGGCAATAGCCCCTCCCCCCCCCCCCCCCCCCCCGTTAGTACGTTTCATTATGAGGTGAATGAATATATTTTGTTGTAATCTGGTGTAGACGATTAGGAAATTTGCTTGAGTTAGAAGTTATCTTTAAATGAAGCCATATACCTGATGTCTAAGGAAAAACTAACCGGTAGCAAGAAATAAGAACCCAAGGTTAATTGTCCGACACCATGCAACTAAACAGTTCGGGCACAATATCATTTTCCTGTCAAATTGAGCACTCGTTACACTGTAATCATTACGGTACGAATAAAACATGAATAGATTCTATATTTAAGAGATGGCAAGTGAAAAATTATTGCATTTACTCTAATCAAATTGTCATATCAGTCAGACAGATCTTGCTGCTGGAAAAAAAAAAATATTAAAATAATTAGACGATATATTTTCCATAGCAGAGCGGTATGTCTGACTTGTGGTAGCGATACTCAGTAGGATCATTTATAACAAATGCTGTTTTGTTGTTGTTGTTGTTGTTGTTTAAAAGTCAGCTGCAATGTCCACCAAGCCTATGAATATAGTATTTTTACCATCCAAACATTCATACTACTTTATTTATAACTTTTCAATAAATTTCCATGATAGTGTAAATGTTTCGTTTTGGCCAAATTAGGGGTCCTACTAAACACCCCAAAGTCAGACAAAGGCAGACAAAGCCTGTTTATTTTTGTTTTATTTTTACATATTTGTATACATTATACTATATTAACTTTGTTTTGATATTTAAATTTTTAAAAAGCGTGATTTAATGTTGTTTGAAAGTAAAATTGGTACATACGCACCTTAGTTGTGTCCCTTTATTTCGCGTTGTGACGACACTATTTATGCCGACAATTGTTAATAAACGTTCATTACCGAGTTATTTAACAAAATAATTATATTATTTAGATATACAAAATAATATTAGGACAGTATTATATTACATAAGTATAATATAAATATTTAATAGAACAAAGGCAGATAGAGTATGACAAAGTCATATAACACAGATAGTGTATGACAAAGGCAATCTCAATGTGACAAAACCAGATTTAATAATTTTATATAATAATTATCTTATTGAGAGACATGTAATAATATTATGAAAGTAATATAAAATACATAAGTTTAATATAAGTATTTAATCGAATATAGTATGCCAATGTGATGTAATAAACTTAAGATATCGTATGACAAAGACAGATTCATTGTGACAAAGTAAGATGTACTAATGCTTTAATATTATAAAATCAGCACTATCAAAATCGGCTGAATATACAAAGTATTATATTTCATATAATTTTGCATATGCATTCTTTTAAATTATGTCTCAATTAAATATTCTATTAACATTGATAATGATAAATGCGTGCTGTAAAAAAAGATAAACCACGACAAGATGAATAGTACAAATACACAACATGATTTCACATGTAAATGTCCTAATTTGTTTCAGCGTAATCATTTAAGTGACTTAAGCAGTAATACAAATCTTTTCTGTTGCTATTAATGTCCTTGGCGCAAGGTTGCGTGGTATAATAGTCACAATTCACGGACATTTCAATGCACGTGCGTGCTCTAATTTCTGCACTTAACGTTTCACTGCCACAAAGTCCAATAGACAATGCATTAAACAAACAGTTCCCATCACTCGTGGTCATAAACGGTTGCAAAGTATCGGTTTCTTTGCGTGAAGTACATTCCAAGAATCCTAAGCAGTGAAATCTATACAATGACTTGAAGTGTCCTTAACATGACTACTTTGTAGAGGCGGTAAAAGACATTTTTCTCAACGGGCAATAACATGGAGACGATCGACACTCAATGAAGCAGCCTACAATCATACATAAATACATATATAAATATATATAACTGTTATGAAAAATAATAAGTTTCGTTATACAAGCGGTAGTGTATAGACTTAAGTATAAAAATCAATAATAACGGGGTTGCTATATATTATTGTATTATTGTCGTTCTTGTTTATTTTTATTGTGATATTCTCTGTAATGGAGTAAAAAGTGTTAGATGTGATTTGGCGGGAAATGTGAGTGACATAGTAACAGGGGTGTATGTCAGAGAGAGAGAGAGAGAGAGAGGGAGAGAGAGAGAGAGAGAAATTATTATTATTATTACATTATTAAAACGAAACTACATAACGTCGCTGTAATTCTCAAAGTTGACTTTTGGAGCGAAAATCTTTTTTTGCTTTTCAGAATTACTATAAAGGGACACACATTTTGCGGAAATACTGAAGTAATAAATCAATTATAAGTTTTAGTTACGGTCATTTAAAAAATAAAATTATCACTAGAACAATTGTGCTTTCTAAAAGTACAGTAAACAGTGACGATTAGACTTCTGGAGTGTCATATTTAACAAAGGAAACAAATTTCAATATATTGAGTAAATACGAAATGGAAAATGTCATTGAACGTTTGTTTGACATTTTGCATAGAACTTTAAGACAGAAAAACTATCGGGAAATGAATTGGCTCAGATGAAGCAGTCGTGGGATGAACATCATTACAATGAACAAGATAGCATTGTATATGAATAATGACAATTGTTATTGGGTTACGTGTCTCTCAATAAGATAATTATTATATAAAATTATTAAATCTGGTTTTGTCACATTGAGATTGCCTTTGTCATACACTATCTGTGTTATATGACTTTGTCATACTCTATCTGCCTTTGTTCTATTAAATATTTATATTATGCTTATGTAATATTATACTGTCCTAATATTATTATGTATATCTAAATAATATAATTATTTTGTTAAATAACTCGGTAATGAACGTTTATTAACAATTGTCGGCATAAATATTGTCGTCACAACGCGAAATAAAGGGACACAACTAAGGTGCTTATGTACCAATTTTACTTTCAAACAACATTAAATCACGCTTTTTTAAAATTTAAATATCAAAACAAAGTTAATATTGTATAATGTATACAAGTATGTACAAATAAAACAAAAATAAACAGATTTTGTCTGCCTTTGCATGACATTGTTTGCCTTTGTCTGACTTTGTCTGCCTTTGTCTGACTTTGGGGTGTTTAGTAGGACCGCCAAATTAGCTTGAATTTCTTATTTTAAAGTGGTCTGCAGTCCTCCAACATGGCAGACATCAAAATAACATCCGCTTTTTGTAAAGGATTTTCAAGGACCTAAACGTGTTTATTGTATGCCATATCGTAATCGACCGTGAGTTAAAGGTCATCATCATACGAACACGTCGGTTTAGATCAGTAACCCTATTTTCAAAACAGATCCCTTTACTTTTTGTAGAGGTTGACAGGGAAAATTGGAAATTCGTCTTCTTGTCGAACTTACACGCTTTGAAAGATGTGACCGTATGGAAGCATCCGGAAAATAAATATTGCAAAAAGTGGCCAACAGAAATTTTTTTTAGGTTCAACAGGGTTTTATGTACTGAATTATATCATCCTTTTTTTTCTTTACATATGATACGAGTTGAGAATGAACTAAACAAAATATCTTAGATCGGTAGACCGACATGAAAAACAGTCAGTAATTGGGACTACTCCAGACAGACGGACATACAGAGATGTTTAATAAATTTAATTTTTCACTCACATGGGATTTTTTTTTTTTTTTTTTTTTTTACCTTTAGCCAAAATTGTTGTCATTTTCATGACCTGGTTCCTTAAAAGTGTCAATGAACGTATCTGCATATACATGTATAACTTGAAAGTTATTAGTATACCACAGATAAGAAACGTACACTTTTGAAGACCTGAAAGCTATATCATATGTCGTTGTCTATAATCGTTAGTGTTAATGGTAGACAAGTAGGCGGCGTACAAGCTTATAAAAGTTAACAGATTACAAACATTTGTTGCCATTTTTCAAGAGAAAAAGCCACAAACTATCACTGTTCATGAATATCAGATCTATGCAATTACGTTATTTGGGTGTCTTATGTTCAATGTAATCGAAATTTATCAGCAATAATATTCACTCCACCGTCACGCGTGTACATTTTAAATGAAATATAAGACTAATAAGAAATAAGTGTCTTAAATTCGTTCAGAACCTCAGTGTAAGAAAATACATGTACTGGGATTTGTGGCACAGCTGACTTGATTGGTTTGAAAAGGAGATTGTTTTCAAATTATAATATCGTCTTTCCATGCAGACGTTACAATAAGACGGAATATCCAGATTATTCATGGTCTAAATTTAGTCATGTGTAACAGCAATCAAAATGTCATTCGCAAAATAATTAATTTATTTAGTTGGCTAGCTATGTTTTGATTGATTCAGTTTTGTGTGGAATGAATGAATGAATAAAATTAAGAGACCATTATCTATAATTGTTTGCAGTTGATTGATTGATTGATTGATTGACAGATTAATTAATTCGTCAAATGTCTGATTTCTAGGTGTCCCACATGCCTCACTCAGTGTACCAAGCATGCCCCACACCTCACTGGACCGACATGCTCCGAATGGAGTGCAGGACAAAAACCACGTAATGGTTCACTGGACCCAATCAGGGCCGATATTCGTTTCCTCTGCACGATCTGACAAGGAGAAAGATGACATCGCCGATGGCAAGTTTATATGTTCTATTTCATTCATTCATTCATTCATTCATTCATTCATTCATTCATTCATTCATTCATTCATTCATTCATTCATTCATTCATTCATTCATTAGTTTTTTTTAATAAGACACAACTTTGAAAAAGAAAATAAATTGCTTTGTTGCATTAGCGTCATGCCATGTTATGTCGTTAGAGCAATATATATATATATATATATATATATATATATATATATATATATATATACAAATGTTGATATATACCTTTTGTAATCATATCGTAAACTGACAAAATACTGTCTATGTTATTTACCAGACTTATAGTGTATGTCCACACCGCAAAACACTAAAAATGAAGAATCTATAACCAATATTAGAGTAGATTAATATACAATGCATATTCTAATTTGCATTATTCTTTGTTGCATTTTCTATATATGTCGATGTACATTCTCCGTTGTATCTTTACCTTTGGCAACATTTCTTTCTAACTTGTATGATATTGGAATACTGCAATTTGAGTGACTCTGTGTTTAAATTGTTAATATTACACAGAGTGCATTTTTAAATTGCATGATCCCAATTCTAAATGTCCTCTCTATGGTCTAAAATATCATTTGATGACATGTTAATTACCGTAACAGCTAGAAACAAACATCCTAGAAGTAAAAATGTAGAACAGTGACAGTTGCAAATGAGATGAAAGCATGATGCAAGTTGGAATAATTATTACAGTAATGACCCATTATGACAACAGATAGCGCTGTTATATCCATCAATGAAAACTTCCAAAAAAGCATTGGCACTTTAGAAAAGTATCATAAGAGGATGCGAGTCAAATTGCCAGAAACAGAGTTGTTACTGTGTTACCCATCCATGCAACCAATCGAAACGACAGATTTTTCTTTCCTTTCACACTTATAATTTATAAAAATTTGGAGGGGGAAATTCTGCTGAATGTTATATCTCGCCTGCTTCACCGGTACATAATCCAAAAACTTCGGCAAGGAAAGGTCATTAGAACCACAATTTACTTTTTTAGGGTTCTAACATAAGTGACAAAGGTGAATGTTAACATAAATGACAAAGGTTAATGCACACATAAAGTTCCATGACCATACATGCAGCAGAATTCAGAAACTGCTACATGCAATTAAAAAAAAAAAAAAGAGAAAGAAAAATATATTTAACGGAGTCCGGTGCGTCCTTCAGAAAGGCATTTTGCTTTAATTTCCTCGACATGATATAGCCAAATGAAGTGCTGAAAGTGGCGTTTACAATCCACCCAGCCAACATCAACGGAATACGTAAAAGTACATGCATGTCACTTCTACCTACATACGTATACATGTGCCTTCAGTTTGAGGTGATTTCAAATTTGAAGACGCCCATCAAATTTTACGACTTTACATAAGTACTATTATCTACTTTTGCTGATAGTAGTATCCTCCAAGGACAATTTACCATTTAGCGATAATTCGATGGGATTGGTCAGCGGTCAGCCGGAAATATACCTCAAGATTGTCAGTATAACTCCTCCACTTATACGGTTTCAAAATACCTCAACATTGCCAATATAATTACTCCACTTATACAGCTTTAAATATATATATATATATATATATATATATATATATATATATATATATATATATATATATATAAACATTGGAAATATAACTTCTCCATTTATACGGCTTTAATATTCCTCAACATTACCAATATAATTCCTCCATTTAAACGGCATTAAATATACATCAACATTGCCAATAAAATCCATCAACTTATACGGCTTTAAATATACATAAATATTGCCAATATAACCCCTCCACTTATACGGCTTCAAAATACCTCAACATTGCCAATATACTTCCTCCACATATACGGCTTCAAAATACCTCAACATTGCCAATATACTTCTTCCACTTATACGGCTTCAAAATACCTCAACATTGCCAATATGCTTCCTATACTTATACGGCTTCAAAATACCTCAACATTGCCAATATACTTCCTCCACTTATACGGCTTCAAAATACCTCAACATTGCCAATATCATTACTCCACTTATACGGCTTTAAATATACATCAACATTGCCAATACCACTCCTCTGCCTATACGGCTTCAAAATATAACTCAAACTTCCAATGAATTTGTTGACTTCTGATAAATTATTAATTTTAAAACAAACACTTTCAACTATTTAGTGTGAAAACAGGAGTATGCGTGGTCGGTGCTATTTATTTATTTTGTACTTACATTTATCTTTTTTATACACTTCCTTATTTATTTTGAACATATATTTGATAAAAAATGAGAATTATTTTATAAAAAGTGAAATCGTGGCAAGAAGAAATAAAGAAATAAAATATTAATATTTTGAGGAAAATATAAAAAACAGGCAAAGGAAAAGAAGTCATTATATGTATTTTTTTAAGTTTTAGATTAAGTTTTGTCTGCAAAAAAAAGCAAGCCCAGGATTTTTAAAGTCACAGTATTAATATCAAGGGGCACATGTTAGAATTATTTTTTTTAATATAGTTTTACCTTAGATTCTATCTGATTCATTATTTTTAAATTTATTTATTTATTACTATTATGATATTTAGTTAGATACAGGGTTAGTTTGAAAATATATTTTTTTTTTGCTTCATGTTCCACATGAAATTACATCACATTGTTTCAGCATAAATTTTACAAAAATGTCCAATCAATGCATAAATTGGCATCTTGAAAATATACCATCAACAATTTCTCTAGTAAAGATAAAAAGTCTACTTATGAAAATTCCAAACTTAAAATAGTAATTCAAAGAAGCGCAAAGGAAGAAATCACGGGGTTTATGGGGCATATCACACTATTTTCAATTTGTATATTGCCCGATTACTTTTTATTTACTAAGAAACCGTTACATAGATCTGTTAATTATTTCTTGCCAACGATTTCTGTTTGTATTTATTATTATTATTATAACATTTACATACGGCAATTGATAAGTATATGAGAGTTGACGCTCAATTGATTGTGTAACATATCATTGTACATTTGTCAAATGCTGTTCGAATATATAAGCACAACAAGCGGAGGAGTTGTTTTTGAAATTATGTCGATGTTCTCACAATTTCCGCGAGTAGGTAAAAACTAAGCAACTCGGCTCATTGATTAACGAATCAGAAAAGCGACAGCACGGTGTCTGTTGTAAAGCGCACATGAATTGTGACCCCTCGTTCCACGATAATCTCGAGAGAATGAAGTCGTCGTCGATTTTGGGTACGTCGTCAAAACACCGAGACTTTCCCCAACTGATAGTTGAATAAGGAAGAACTCTTTTACTTCAAGAAATAATAAAAACAGACCAACAAGTTTCCGTTTAAAAAGGAAATGGTCATGCAGTTTGAACGAAAGGTTTATGATTTGCCAGTAATGTTTGGAAACATAATACGGCAAGTAAATAATCATAGAATGAACAATAATTTTTAAATTTACTGTTTACGTATTTTATTTAAATTTTATATAGAAAACGACCTTGCCATACATCATATGAAATTATGGGTTTTGTTTTAATTACACGCTTGTATATATGAAAGTTCTTATACTTAGATGATCTGAACAATTTAACTTATTTTTTGTCCCCGGCTTATGCCAAATTTAAACGTTGGTGCGTAGTTGACCAAAGCGCAAGTCTAAAATTAAAAAAAAAAAAAAAAAAAAAAAAGCCACCGTGGATGCAAACGACTTGATATTTGAAAGGGTATGCATTATATTCTAATTTGTTTGAAAAAAAAATTCAATTTAAAAAAAAAAATCCTCTACCAGTTAACTGCAGTTCTTAATAGGTACATATATAGACGAGCGCGATCTTGTGTCTCAGATATCAGTGACGTCTACCAATATAAAGGTACATACGGCGAATTATTCAATATCTCTTTGTGTGCACCGCTAACGACTGACCAATCAAATGTCATCTCATGTAAATAAGCGTCTCTGTTTGAATGCTCAGTTGTCATAGCGATTGCTAAAAGTGGTTCGAGTGTTTTTTTCAGAGTCTTTAGGTTACTTGGGATACGTTTGTTATTGACTTGTGAGAATATTCAAATCTATCCATTACGTAACTGCATGACATTGAAATATGGCCGCATCTTTGAACTCTCATTTCCGGTTGAAGCGGCACATAAAACCAAAAATTCGCGAACGACCATAAACATGCCAATATCTAATAAATCAAAACCTAACGGGAATACAATTGGAGCTTTAGAAAAGTACCAAAAGGGACGCGAGTGAAATATTGCATGAAATATGAAATCAATCCAAATGAAAGAGTTTTTTCTCTTTTTTCACGCTAATAATTGGATACAAATTTAACGGTATGTGTTAAGAATGAACCAACAGGAAATTCTGTTGAATGATGTCTCGCCTGCATAGAACATACTCCAAAAACTTGACTTAGCCAGTTTTTCGAGAAAAATAGGTCACTACAACAACAATTTATGGGTGTTAACATCAGTAATAAATGTGAATGCACCGATGAAACTGCATGACCATACATGCAACTGTGTCTAGGAAACTGAGCTACAAGCGATAAAGTGTGTCTGGTGTTCTTTGCCAAAGCAATTATGATCGCTGTATATATCTACGGGTGCAAGGGACAGTTTTTATGCACAAGTTTGATGCCGCATCAAAATACCTAATATAAAAATTCATAGAACAACATTGTGTACTAAACAGCTTGATGCAATTCAACATAGTTGCCATCCAGGCCGTTTTTGAGATATTCTACTGAGTGGCGGTGCGAGGATTCGAGGCGCCAGAGGGCAAAGTTCTTTAATGGCGCCCATACAGAGGCGCATGAGGGCTTTGTTCTTTAATGGCCACAGAGAACAGTTTTTATGTCAGTTGCCAACCTCCATCTCTCCCTCCCCCCCCCCCCCCATCTAAGCATCTAAGCCCCCGTTACACTAAGGTGAGATGAAATACTATGAACATTTTAGCTGGATTAAAGCTCATGACGGCGCCCCCCTTCGCCTATCGCCCGGGGGCAACTGACCTCCTCCCCCTCCCCCTCGCGCTGCCACTGATTCTACTTGCCTTGAACCCAGTGTGTCTACTGCCATGGGTGGCTAGCTCTGCTTCCTGGCTGACAATTGGTATGTCACTGTCCAAATACTGTAAAGTACAGAGCTGAAACGAATATCCAACAATTCGAATTATAATACTTTTTTGAGAATATTCGAAAAGAAAATTGGTATTTGAATATTAAGTTGTTTACCCAGCGAATTGGGCAACATTTTATAAAGAAACAAAGAAGGAAAAATGTAAACTATGCAATACTGAATTAATTAGTTTACTGGGGAACAACTTAAACCCTGCTAAAATCACCTGAAATTCAAACTCCTACTCACAAGGTAAGCATAATGTGAAAATTCTGAATAGTCACACTGCAGACAACATCGCTATTTCTATTTATTATACTCTTGGAAAGATAAGGTGTAATACGGCAAGTTGATGAAGAACGTGGTATAGAATAGGGGTCATATCAAAGTCAACAAAGCCTTTACGTATCAATCAACCAGAGCTCCGAAATTTGTTTGAAATGTTGTGTGGGTTATAGTCAATCTCTGAAACCATTACCGCATTTGGTATTTTATTCAAATTTTGCAGTAATTATACAGCTATGAAATTACCAGTGAGCTTAAAATCTGATACTGTCCTTTTATTTCTTAAAAGTAATAATGCAGATATCATCTTCATATCAATAAGACGTACACGGGCCAGTTGGCATGACTTTGGAACATAATCATTTAAGATGTAGGGGTCGAGAGTTTGCAGTCACAATAAAGCTTGTTATTCTCTGTTTGTTTGTTTGTTTTTTGTTTTTTTTTTTTTGTTGTTTTTTTTTTTGTTTTTGTTTCTCTGCATTAGCACAACGCGTATATACTGCAATTTGTGCAGCGATTATTTCACTTTTTATTTCCAATGCCTTGTTGAAAATGATTTAACCGTTTGTTGAGAATCCATCTTTACCCAGGAACCGAATTGTCTACTCCCAAACTTGGTTGAGGAGGGAAATAGTTCCCATGTACCTGGCCAGTGGTGTACTGGATATTGGGCATACCGGGACAAATCCCGGTGGGCCGCCGCAAAAAAATCCGTTTTTACCAGTGTTTTACTAGTGTGAACAAAACCCCGGGCCTGTCCCGGCAGACCGCCGCATCGGTGGGCCGGTGTGGCCGTCAAAAAAATTCGTTTTTACCGGTGTTTTACTGGTGTGAGCAAAACCCCGGGCCTGTCCCGGCAGATAAGTCCAGGGCCGAGTTGCTTACCCAGTACACCCCTGTACCTGGCCCTGGCAGGGGTTACATTATACTGTCTACAGAAGCCACAAGGCCATTTCACACCTGTTACAATGTACATCTTACGTATAAGATGAGGTCAATACACGTGTATGGGTTTCAGTTAAAACAATTAAATCCGAATATGAGTTTCTAATGACTTAGCAGAAAATCCCAACGTCTGATTTGGGCATTTTATAGTCGGTCAAAAAGTCAAAACATGTGGAAATATCAGGCATGTACTAAGGTGACAAATGTCTTCTGTACTAAAGGAACGTTTATGTTTGTACAGAATATGAATATAAGCAAAGAGAATAACACCTAGAGTCATTTGATTTTTCGGTAAATCGTTAGAGATTTATTCAAGACCCCTACAATGTCATTTTACTAGATTTAGGTGACTTAGTTCAGTGTTTTCAATACAGCTTGGCTGGAAGTGGTGAAGGTCAATAAATACCAAACTAGACAAAGAAAAATCAATGGATTTGATGCCTTTATTAACATCGACGAATATTCGAATCCTATTGGAATACATCCAACAAATATTTGAATATGAAAATTTGGTATTCGTTTCAGCTCTAGTTAAGTAATTAGGAAAGGTGTACATGCCTCACACAAATTTCAAGAACAACACAAGCCCGAAATACCTAAGTCGCAAATCTTTAATTATTAAACAATGATAGCTGAAAAAGTCACATGATAGCCTTAAGTTAAGAAATTTGACAGGCGACAAATTACGAAACTCTCCTCTGCTACCTAACTACCTAACTACAGTATGAGAGAGAGAAAGAGAGAGAGGGAGGGAGGGAGAGAAAAAGAGAGTTACGGCGTAAACTTTCCCTCGGAAACACGCTCAGGGACCCCCATGATCCCATTACAGAACAAATGAATTGCTTTATCTCTAAAAATAGCGGATAAAAACTGCTTTACTCCTTGGAGAATACATTACTGTGCATTAAAACGATTTCATCCTATCGTCGACAGCAGTAAATACCCAAATAGCCTTTTATTACCACAGAACGTGAAATCATCTCAAGATCTACTTGCTATTTGCGTCTCAGACTCTACATTGAAGTCATGTGACCATATTACTCGTAGTCATGGTCGATTTTAAACGGAGAAACCCCTATGTACGTCAAATCTTGACCTTCTTTACACGTTTACTTTCAATACAATCTAAATTTGACGATTCAGAAAGAAAGAAAGAAATGAAAATTTACGAAAATTTATAAAACAGCGCTCTTTGAAGTGTCTCTTCTAATTTAGGTTACTAACATTATTAGAGTCCTCTAATGAAAATGTGCACAAATTTATTTTGAACCGACCCAATAAAGTGTCCGATGTATTTGCGCAGACACGATAAAATCCATGTCTGGCTGAAGAAGGATGTCCATGGAGGAAATAAGATCAATCTATTTGAAGCAAGTTATTATTAGTTTCATTTTAGAGCATGCATTTTGCTTTAAAACTGCTGCTTTCTACGTTTACTACGATCTTTCTTGTAATCATGTAAGTAAACAGTGAGAGAAAAAGTTACATCAGTATTTAGTTTACGGAGGTCTAACATTTGTAACTATTATTGGTATGCATCTGCTAATATTTCTTAACGATTTCTAAACTATTATTGGTATGCATCTACTGATATTCCTTTACAATTTGTAACTTATTCTTTCAAACAGATCACGTAAATTCAAAACTTTAGAGCGTATGTACAGTACTTTTTAAAAAACGTTTAAGTTTTTTTATTTGCACTTAGGTAAGGAGATTCAAATAAATTATGTAGCACAGTATCGGAACTTGTGTGCCTGGATTCTCTTCTTGCTGGTATATTTGTAGGACTTTTTGCCTGCATTAATGACCGTGACAAATCATCCGTACAGTGTACCCGAAATAAGATATGATCGGGTAATATCGGATAAGTGTTTCTTTATTGGAATGTGCAATATACCGGAGCCGTATTCACCAATAACTGCGTTACACTGCTGGTACTAGTGAAACAACAGATAACTAGCATCCTCCATCTTAGTGAAAGTACAGAAATCTCCGTACGTTTTTTTCCATGATGCACAGCTCCCATAAGAATGCTTTCCTGCTTCGAATGCTCGTTCCTATGCACTCTACTACAGGACTAACGAATCCGGAGCAATTTCTGATAAGTCGAAAAATAACCTCGGATGTGTCGTAGGAATACAGATACATTTTGATAGGTCTGGTGGTTCGCCTTTGGCGGAATGCACCATATAAGTTACGACCGAAAAAGCCGACAAATTTCTGTTTGTGACTTTGTCTCCTTCCGCCGCCATATTGTGCCATGTGAACAAAAAGTAGTTCAGAACATAGTTCTAGATGGCGGCGAATTATAACTGAGTTTTCTTTCTCGGCTTGAGAGTAAAGGCCGAGGATGTTTCCGATTGTAACCGGCCTATGATGACGGCTTGCCACTTTAGGCCAGGTACAAGCGAATGTTCTCAGTCAAATGTCAGGGCGCCACCTGTTGTCACAATGGGTCATTATTTATTACAGTCTGCATTATACAGCATTACTAATAGCTTATTTGCAACTTTCACGATGCTACATTGTAACTTTTAGGATGTTAACATTTTACCGTATTATATTTAACATTATGTCTTCAAATAAAATCTGTCAAGTAGAAAGAAATTGAGTTAGAAAGACATAAGTTAGAAAGTTATATGTAATATTACAAATATGCACATATGATCACATGGAATTTAAGACATAAAATTGCAGTGTGTCACTATCACACAGTAAGCAGTTTAAAAAAAAGCTTTAATACGCTCATTATTATTATTATTATTATTATTATTATTACAGAATACCGCCCTTTTACACCTCCTCCTCCGCGGGAAAGGCTTAGCTACACAAGGTACCAGTTACAACTCCTGAACGGTATTTACAAACAGGTGCGCTACCCTAACAGCATCCAGAAACAGCTGATAGCCAAGCGAGTCGGCATTACCAGGGAGCAAGTCAAGGTTAGTACTTGTTCAGTTCCAGTTTAGGTACTGTCCATACTAATGGTTTGCGTTACCTTTCATTTTGTTCCAAGAAAGGAATCAGCCTCAACTGATTTTGTATTATTCCCATACTCGGCTACATTCTATTATCTGACTAGAAACTGGGTCAATATTGTGGGTCCTTGAGTCTATTTCCGCTAAATGAGTTGCTTTCTTTTCGTTTTGTGCTAAGAAATGGGCGAAGGTCATAGATGTTTTCGTATAGATCTTAAAACGGCGTGAGCTATTGGATTTCGGTTATCTCTATTCGGAATATCTGTATTTGACTCTGCATCTGTTAAGGTACTAAGATGAGACTAATGCTGGGACAATAGCATAAGGATGAGTGGTTTAGTAACTACTGTCTCTGCGAAACAGTATTCATTCCTCGATGGTTCGAGTCAATTATAGTTTGTACGAACATTTAGTGTTTATACTGACGTATCGGAGTGTTACCCACAATGAAACAGTTAGAGTTGTTTGCGACGTAGCTTTCCAGAATGTTTGCACTTCACAATCTCTGAATAGTCTATGTATAAACTGTCTTCTCTTCTGCGGGATAATGAATTTTGTCAGCTCCAAGCTTTAGTACCATGCATCTGGAATGTTTAATAGCAATACAAGGCGATTAAAGATCATTTACCTTTTTCACATTCTCTGATTTGTGCTTAACACTATGTCTAATTTATTCCCTTGAATTAGTCCTACTTACTGCTTGTCTTGTTTTTGTGCTTATTAATACTGTCTTGTTTGTGTGCTTATTGATACTGTCTTGTTTGTGTGCTTATTGATACTGTCTTGTTTGTGTGTTTATTAATACTGTCTTGTTTGTGTGCTTATTAATACTGTCTTGTTTGTGTGTTTTTTAATACTGTCTTGTTTTAGTGCTTATTAATACTGTCTTGTTTGTGTGCTTATTAATACTGTCTTGTTTGGGCTTATTAATACTGTCTTGTTTGGGCTTATTAATACTGTCTTGTTTGTGTGCTTATTAATACTGTCTTGTTTGGGCTTCATAATACCGTCTTGTTTGGGCTTATTAATACTGTCTTGTTGGTGTGCTTATTAATGCTGTCTTGTTTTAGTGCTTATTAATGCTGTCTTGTTTTAGTGCTTATTAATACTGTCTTGTTTTGTGCTTATTAATACTGTCTTGTTTTGTGCTTATTAATACTGTCTTGTTTGTGTGCTTATTAATACTGTCTTGTTTGGGCTTATTAATACTGTCTTGTTTGGGCTTATTAATACTGTCTTGTTTGGGCTTATTAATACTGTCTTGTTTGTGTGCTTATTAATACTGTCTTGTTTGGGCTTATTAATACTGTCTTGTTTGGGCTTATTAATACTGTCTTGTTTGGGCTTATTAATACCGTTTTGTTTGTGTGCTTATTAATACTGTCTTGTTTGGGCTTATTAATACTGTCTTGTTTGGGCTTATTAATACTGTCTTGTTTGGGCTTATTAATACCGTTTTGTTTGTGTGCTTATTAATACTGTCTTGTTTTGTGCTTATTAATACTGTCTTGTTTGTGTGCTTATTAATACTGTCTTGTTTGTGTGCTTATTAATACTATCTTGTTTGTGTGCTTATTAATACTATCTTGTTTGTGTGCTTATTAATGCTGTCTTGTTTGTGTGCTTATTAATACTGTCTTGTTTTGTGCTTATTAATACTGTCTTGTTTTGTGCTTATTAATACTGTCTTATTTTGTGCTTATTAATACTGTCTTGTTTGTGTGCTTATTAATACTGTCTTGTTTTGTACTTATTAATAATGTCTTGTTTTTGTGCTTATTAATACTGTCTTGTTTGTGTGCTTATTAATACTGTCTTGTTTGTGTACTTATTAATACTGTCTTGTTTGTGTACTTATTAATACTGTCTTGTTTTGTGCTTATTAATACTGTCTTGTTTGTGTGCTTATTAATACTATCTTGTTTGTGTACTTATTAATACTATCTTGTTTGGGCTTATTAATAATGTCATGTTTGTGTGCTTATTAATACTGTCTTGTTTTGTGCTTATTAATACTGTCTTGTTTGTGTGCTTATTAATACTGTCTTATTTGTGTGCTTATTAATACTGTCTTGTCTTGTGCTTATTAATACTGTCTTGTTTTTGTGCTTATTAATACTGTCTTGTTTGTGTGCTTATTAATACTGTCTTGTTTGTGTGCTTATTAATACTGTCTTGTTTGTGTGCTTATTAATGCTGTCTTGTTTGTGTGCTTATTAATACTGTCTTGTTTGTGTGCTTATTAATACTGTCTTGTTTTTGTGCTTATTAATACTGTCTTGTTTTTGTGCTTATTAATACTGTCTTGTTTTTGTGCTTATTAATATTGTCCTGTTTCCAGAAGCGAGCTAAGATCTTTGTTTTGCCAAACAAATACTACAGCCTTGAAAACTCCCAAAGTTCAGTCTTTTTATATTATTTGTAGGAATTGGACGATATGAAACTCAGTGTTGGTCTTATATAGATGCGTATAGTTCTTTCATCTCTTGGGGCCAAAACGACTATAATGATGTCACAAAGAAGGAAAACTTGTACCAACTGGGGTGGTCACAATAGTCTTAGCCGACCTGGAAAACCCGCCACTGAAGTCATTATGACCTATTCCTTGCGCATATGAATATAATTTAAGTTTGAAACTCAGAAATGCTTCTTATTCTGATTAAATTTTGCATCATTGTGAAGAGTTGACAGACGAATATTGATCACAAGTAACTCAAGAGAAAGAAAGTTCTTTTCTACGCAGATAAAACTACTTAACAGGGTCTTTGGTCGGTCACAGCACTGGATTACCCTTTAGAGACTTTGCTACTACTCGTACCGAATTACAAGCTGCAATAAATCATAATATCTTCGCTTCATTACATTTTCCCGAAATAATTAAATTCAGCATATTCGCGAGGTAAAGTGCTCGCGATTTGCTAATTGGCAAAGCGCATATTTTTTAAAAAATCATGAAATTAAGTTCTCTTCCTAAATTTAAAAACAAAAGTATGCTCGCGAAAATGTTGTAAATTAAAGTATATAACAAAAGAGATACTGAAATGGAGTGACTGCATTGAAGTAAATACGTTAAACTATGTACATGCAGTTATGTATGTAAAAGTTGGTCACTTTGCCTATCGCTATTACTACTGTTTTCTTAAGCAGATCTATCAGGAGAACCGAAAAGATCGCCATTAAAGCACTGTAGATCCTGCTGATGTTTGATATATTTCTGTGTCTTGCAGGTCTGGTTCCAGAACAGACGGAGGAAAGATGTCGTTGGAGCCACCAAGTCCAAATCTGATCAAGAAGAGGAAACAAAATCGGAAAAAACAGACGATGATAATTATAGTTCCGGAGGAGATTCCTCCAGTGTTTGTGGGGAACCGACCGAAAACCATAAAGACTCGAAGGAGAATGATTTGGTTTCCACTGTTGTCATGAAAAGTATCATAGCTGAGCTGACGCGATTTGAGAAAAATCCACTGAACGTGAAAAAGACCAAGAAGAAATTTAAATCTGCCAAAACAAAAGCCAATGTATTAAGAGTTGGATTCGCGAATATTCTGGCAAATGGTTACGATATGGTTTCTCCTCCAAACCAAATCACTCCTAGTGCTTTCCAGAAGAACATGAGTTTAAACCTCTTCACTCACTCAAAGGAAAGCTCTGCATTTGAGACTCCAAGGGTTATGAATCTTCCTGAGTCTAGCGTGAGGACACTTCCGTCTTTAAATATTAGTCAGTCTGGCCTTCAGTCCTCGTTACACCTTCAGGCGACACCATCTCTCCTTCCAGGTGGACAACCTAGTTCGTATCGACCAAACGGCACACATTGTGACATTCCAGTGCTCTCGAATTTACCGTCGTATAAGTCGTGTCTGGAAGCAAGAAGTAAAGATATTATTCCTGTTGGTCCTTCCTATTCACATGGTTACTCTCCGAGTAGACTTCTCCATTACGTGTCGGACTCGAATCGAAATACTTCGCACTTAACAAATTCAAATGGGAATTTGTCCATAAATAGTGTGTTCCCATTTCCATTCATCGCCGATTCCCCTTTACTACTCTCATCTCTCCGACATGCCGAACAGCCATTCCATCCAAGTGCTCACTATCTCCATCTGTCTCACAAGGATGATCCATATCAACCACTACTCATATCGTCACTTAGCAACCCATACTTTGTGTCACCACCCCCTGGACCCGCTTGGACCAATCATAATCTCAGTGGACATTCTCATCCGAGTTTGACACAGCTGTGATTCATGTGTTCATCAGTGGAGTCAGTGCATATACGAAAATCTAGGTTTCTTGAAAGGTATTGTTGGAATAATGCGGGACAGTTTCAACTAAAAAGCAATATACCGACATTAAAATTGCATTGGGCACAAGGTACAATGATAGTATCGGATCCAGTGTTGTAAGAAAGACTTTTTGATTGATGCTCAACTTCTTAATTATATTTTTGTATATTTTGTACATATTTGTACGGAAAACAAGACGATAAACTTTGTTGTAATTATTCTCTAACTTATGCTACTATGAGAATAAATATTCTTAGAATGTCCAAACAATAAATAGTAATAACAGTCATATAAGTGGTATTGCATTCTGATCTGTCGTATTCCATCTTTTTTGTGCCGCACCTATCTATCTATCTATCTATCTATCTATCTATCTATCTATCTATCTATCTATCTATCTATCTATCTATCTTATTTATTTATCCTACCTACTTATCTATCTATCTATATATCTATCTTTCATACCTACCTATCTATCTATTCATCTATCTATGTGTGTATCAACAGTAAGAATTCTTCAAAATTAAAGCAAAATTTCATCGCTCATTATTATAAATCTACGGAGCTGTGTTTCATTAATTCTGTGTCGAGGATGCAAACATGTTGAAAACATAGAGTAATAAGTCGGGATGTATCAGGTACAGAAAATGTCATGAACACCTACCTACAGAGTCGAGAATATAGGAAGGGAAATGTGGAATTGTTTTTTTAGCTTGATTGATCTAAGTGATACTGTTGCAGTTAAGTATTTGTGCATTTGACCTAGGTGGGACAGTTTTATAGATTCCCATATTCTCAAGGAATGAAATAAATTCTTAGGACTTACTGGATCCATCAGTTGATTTACCATGAAATAAAAATGTCTGTCTTCGTAAACAATGACTGTCATTTATCTTCTTATTTTATTCAACGGATCATTGAACTTATAAACTAGTAATATAATAATCCTAGAACCTGGCCCAGTCACCTCATTTTTTGACCCAGTTTTGCTTTTTGCTTATATTTTTGACAAATTTGACCTAAAACAGTTTTAAAGACTTTCTACTAAAATTCTACTATTTACCCTAAGATCTTAACGTAATCTCATTTTTCAAAATTAGTAACTAATTTTTTTAATTTTTTTTTCTACTAAGAGCCACATTTTAAAGCATTTTCACCAAAAGTTATAACTTTTAGTGTTTGAATCTTAGTTTTTTTCATGAAAACCTCCAGCCATCCTATTCTCCAATCTTCGTGATTTCTGATTTCAAATTGTACCCTCTAAATTTAAAATATTCATACCTGAACCTGATTTGTTAAATAATTAAAACCAAAACCTAGTATAAAAAACCAGCCCGTCGCCAGATGCGCAGACCGGGAGAGAAGTGACGGTGAGGAGGGGTCTTTATATCCCCAATTTTATTTGTCAAATTCACTATGGAGTGAAATGCAAATTCTGTAAATTAAAAAAAAGAAACAACAACACCACCCAAAAAAACACCCAAACAACAACAACTGCAGATGACAGAATATCAACCAGGAGGGTTTACAAAATGTTTCTATTTTTCTTAATTTAGGGTGTAAAGACCTCAAAGATTAAGTAAAAAAAAACAGGATATCCTGTGAGTTAAATTATTCAGACCAAAAATCTAATATAAAACAAAAAGCGTGTCGCGTAGCTATGCGCCTACCCCATCCCATCATGAATGAAGCGACAAAGAGGAGTAGGCCTTTATATCTCCGATTTTATTACTTTCAAATTCACTCTGCAGTGAATACAAATTCTGTAAATTCAAACAACAACTACAGATGATAGAATACCAACGAGGACGTTTTATAAAATTTTACTATTTTTCTTACTTTCAAGTACAAAGACCTCAAAATTAACTAAAACGTTCCAAGAATGAAGAATAAAAGGCAATGAAAAGGAGGTCTTTATATCCCCAAATTTTATTATTTTGAAATTCTGTAAATATAAATTTCACAAATATTAAAGAACGGGGGTCGGGGTAAAGCAGTGGCATAGCAAGAAATTCTGCTCCCCCCAAAAGAAATTCTTAATTCTCACCCCCCTCCCAATAAAGAAGGTTGTTTGATGGGAATTTTTGGCCCCCACTGGGCTTGGCCCCCCCCCTTCACCCGCAGTTGTGGGGGTTGCTTGGGCGGTTGGTACGCCTAAGATTGTGTGTGTGTGGGGGGGGGGGGAGGGAGTAATTCAACTGGATAAGAAGATGATAGAAAAGAAAGGAAAAAGGCCAATAAAATATTCTGAACTTAAACATTGGTTGATAAAACAGTATACTTAAACATTACGCAAGCAAGGCAAAAAAGAAACAAAGATTCAAATATTATTGGGTTTGTGTTAGTCACGCAGATGACCAGTAAAAGGCAGACATAGTTGATATGCAAGCATATAAAAAGTTGAATAAATGGTTATAGATATATTTTGACAGCGATAAATGTCTTCTCAAAGTACGCCTGGGCTAAAAAAAGGTAAAACAAAAAAGGGAGATGACATACGCGACGAAATATTTAATGATAGAAAGGCAGAAACAAATACAGTTTGAGGAAGGAAATGAATTTTATAACATAAAGGCCAAGGAATTATTGGAGAAAGAAACTATCGAATACTTTTCCACTTAATCAGAAAAAAGCGTCTGTAGTGGAACTTTTAATCGAACTATTAAGACAAGACGGAAGTATTTTACTGAAAATGAAACCAGAAAATGGGTAGATATATTACCAAGCCTTATTGATGGATATAATAGGCTATATCATAGATCAGTTGACATGTCGCCAATTGAAGTCAGTAAGCCTAGCAACAAATCAAAAATATGGATTAACTTATTGGGTTATCTTGCAACATGTGCCAAATATAAAAAAGATGAAAAGTTATGATCTCAAAAAATAAGTTTATTTTTGCTAAAGGTTATTTTCCTAATCTCATGGAAGAATTGTGTACAATCAGAGAAGTAATTGTAGGAGACTCTGTTGTATATAAACTACAAGACTTACATGGAGGGCATTCTGAACGAGTATTTTACGAGGAGGAGTTATTTCTATACAACATGCACGATGACGTCTTCAAGATTTTGAAAATTTATAAAAGCCAAAAACTTGATTGGAAAAAATATGCGCTGGTAAAATGGAAAGGATATGATGAATCTTTTAATAGTTGGGAGCCTGAAGAAAATGTTGTGTCTCTCTCAACATTGTACTCATATGTACAAATATATATTATATAAAAATGAAAATAATTATATGCATTATATGTTATGATATTAAGTTTATTGATGAAATGGAATGTCCAAATTCAAATTACAAATGATATATAGATTGTGGAAATATAATGAAATCTTACTAGTATTATTGTAGACGAGATAACAAAATCAAAGAATGCAACCAATACAATTACATGTGAATGTGGAAAAACTGTAACAAAAGTTTTGATGTTTAGTCATAAAACCCCAGCATGATTTATCTAGTAAACGCGGAATAGTATATGATACCGACAGATTCATAAATATACGTTAAATATACCTAAAAAACTCAATGAACAAAAACGAAATGGAAAGTAGAGCTAGAATAACTTAAAGAAAAAGAAACAGACATGTACATATGCTAGTAATATGTTATAACAACCGAGATAATTAGCATTATTTTGAAATAAATGATCTATCAAAATTAGTGTCGTCTCAAATTAACAAAGACGAAACAATAAATAAATAAACTTTTGTAAGAAGTGATTGAATTTTTTAAAATTCTGAATCAAAAGTACAATAGATTATGCAACGAAAGATCAAACACGGTATACATAATGACAGAAGATGATTCTCTCGTTACATTTAAAAACTACTAAAATCAACCAATGCTTCCTTTTGCTATATATTGCGATTTTGAAAGTAACATTGAAGCAATAAGTACTATAAATGAGGACTAAAATAGTAAAACACCTACACACATGCCATCAGTATTTGCCTTTAGCTTAAATCAACTCACAAGGAGCATGCGCCATAGTTTACAGAAGAGAAAACTCCATACTTAGATTTTAATGACATTTTAAAATCAATTTCAGAAAGATTGTACGAAGAACTAAGACCAGGAAACGCTGCTAAAATGATATTCAGTAATAAAGATAAAACAAGATTACCAATCAAGACGAAGCCGTTAACTACTACAAAGTAAGAGATCATGGTCACTTAACTGGAAAATACAGGAGTCCTACACAAAGTAAGAGATCATGGTCACTTAACTGGAAAATACAGGAGTCCTGCACAAAGTAAGAGATCATGGACACTTAATTGGAAAATACAGGAGTCCTGCACATCATGGTCACTTAACTGGAAAACAAAGGAGTCCTGCACAAAGTAAGAGATCATGGTCACTTAACTGGAAAACAAAGGAGTCCTGCACATCATGGTCACTTAACTGGAAAACAAACGAGTCCTACACAAAGTAAGAGATCATGGTCACTTAATTGGAAAATACAGGAGTCCTGCACATCATGGTCACTTAACTGGAAAACAAAGGAGTCCTGCACAAAGTAAGAGATCATGGTCACTTAACTGCAAAATACAGGAGTCCTGCACATCATGGTCACTTAACTGGAAAACAAAGAAGTCCTGCACAAAGTAAGAGATCATGGTCACTTAACTGGAAAACAAAGGAGTCCTGCACAAAGTAAGAGATCATGGTCACTTAACTGGAAAATACAGGAGTCCTGCACATCATGGTCACTTAACTGGAAAACAAAGAAGTCCTGCACAAAGTAAGAGATTATGGTCACTTAACTGGAAAACAAAGGAGTCCTGCACAAAGTAAGAGATCATGGTCACTTAGCTGGAAAATACAGGAGTCCTGCACAAAATAAGAGATCATGATCACTTAACTGGAAAATACAGGAGTCCTGCACATCATGGTCACTTAACTGGAAAATACAGGAGTCCTGCACATCTAAAGTGCAAATTAGATGATAAATATCGAAAGTATATTCCTCTATTTATTCATAATTTATCTGGGTACGATTCTCATCTGAATATCCAAAGTATATTCCGCTATTTATTCATAATTTATCTGGCTACGAGTCTCCTCTGAATATCCAAAGTATATTCCGCAATTTATTCATAATTTATATGGCTACTAGTCTCATTCGATTATCCAAATTATATTCCGCTATTTATTCATAATTTATCTGAGTACGAGTCTCATCTGAATATCTAAGCCTTAGTAAAAAAAAAACAAAAAAAAAAACAACAAAAAAAAAAAACGATCTGATCAAGAAGTATTAATAATACCAAATAATAATGAAAAATATATTTCGTTTAGCAAAGATTTTATAGTCGATAGATTCAAGAGAACGGTAAAGAAGTTTTAGTAAAAAGAACAATACAATTTCTAGGTAGTTATCTGTTTAAGGGTCAACCACTAGAGCAACTTGGTGAAAATCGAAAGGATGATAACTTCACAGAAACAATGAAACATTTTGAGGAACTGGAATCTTGATTTTTGAACAAAGATATTTATCCATACGAATATATGTATTCATTTGAAAGATTTTATGAAACTGAATTACAACCAGGATTTCCAGCATATAAAAGTTGTTATGAAACATTTCAAAGTAAATTCTCTTGGTGGTCTTCATGATCACTACGAAATGAAAGATACTCTAATGTTATGTGATGTTTTTGAAGAACTCTCATCTGTGTGTATGAATAATTACAAACTAGACACAGCACGTTATTTTGCTCCACCAGAACCGACTCATGATGCTAGTTTAAACATAAGTAAGGTAGAGTTAGAATTGCTGATACCTTATAGGGTACAGGCAACTACTTCAATTCCCATAGACCGTTACGTTAGTAATTTGTCCAGATTACTGTAATTTTTTGGTAAGATCGGCAAAACACGCTTACATCTTATGAATGATCTCTCCAAAAGGAAACTTTTCAAACGATGAAAATGATATGCCGCGCTCCTTGTTTTTGACAACAATTGTAGGTGCCCACTATAAAAATCGAGCCCGGTGAGATCTCCCCGTTTACATCCAGTGGTACCTGTGCGTCGACAGCAATAAAATAAAGATGGTTTTCGGTTCAAGCCTATTAATACTTACAATTTACTCGTACACAGGCTTCTTCTGAAAAATTACGTAAGTTTTTCCCTTATATAATTTCAACCAATCGGTGACCTTTATTCTTTTAAATACGGTATTTAATATAACACCATACATAGACTGGTTCCGTAGCTCATACAATAATTAATTGCTTGTGACCAATAGATATCCGAAAGCAAATTATGAGTATCATACTGAAGCTAACGATGACCAAACAAGTGAGCGAAGAGAACAAGTCTAAAGTTCTATAGAACAAGTCAAAAGTCCTAAATAATGGAGAATATAATACTTCAAGGTCTAGGTCAAGGTCAAACATTATGAACCTAAATACCAACAATTTGTATGAATGGGTCATGTGCCAACCCATGTCCGTTAGAAACTTTAAATGGGCAGACGAAGAAGTAATAAACGAAATGGAGTGTCAGTTTGGCGTACTATTAGAAGTAGATTTAGAAGTACTAACACATTTGCAAGACTACTTTAAAGATTATCCTTTAGCACCAGAAAAAAACTAATTTCTAGTGACAATGATTTATCTCAGTTACAGAAGATATGCATGACTTTACTATAACAAGCTAAAAAACCGATAAGGCGATACAATTAAACTGTTAATGACCAGTACAGATTCACTGTGCATAAGTTTTTACACAGACAACTTTCACAACGATATGCAACAAAATATAGAGTTTTGCGACAAAAGAGATTACAAATGGGATGACATTTATGGAATACCATTAGCTAACAATAAAGTGGTTGAACTGTTAAAAGATGAGATGAATGGTGTTCCAAAACAAGAATTTTGTGGTCTTAGAAGTAAGCTATATGCTTTTAGAACTGACATAGGAGATAAAAGTATGTAAGGGTATTAAGAAATCTGTTGTTAAAAAGAATCTGAAAGTATACATGTACAAAGATTGCTTATTTAACCAAACTATACATCACCAAAAGATGAATTTAATTAGATTCTACCATCACGAGATATATAATTTTACGATAAATAAGGTTGCTCTTTTAACATATCATGATAAAGGTAATTTGGTGGATAACATGAATACTTTGCCATATGGACATACT